>JANCRA010000005.1:37493440-38170940 GCA_024362935.1 Setophaga petechia | reverse complement strand
ATTTCAATTACAAATTAATTATGTACAGTGCATTTAATCATCCATGGATTCAAACTGTCCATGGATAATTCAAATGGAGCAGTTCACAGGGGGATATACAGGCAGCTACAGCTCTGCCAACAATTTAAATTAGATGCCAGTGGATTCTGGGGGTCTCATCTGGATTTCCAAGAAGAAACAGCCAGGCTCAAACACAGTGTGTTGAATTGGGTTATATGAATGTCTATTAACACCTGAAAAATCATGGAATGGTTTGGTTGGAAGGGGTTTAAAGCTCATCCAGTGCCACCCCTGCCATGGCAGGGACACCTCCCACTCTCCCAGGGTGCTCCAAGCCCCAATGTCCAGCCTGGCCTTGGGCACTGCCAGGGATGGAACATCCACAGCTTTTCTGGGCAACAAACACATGCAGGCCATTTTCTCCATTTAGCTCTTTGCCTCAAAACAGAAAACACAGGGAATTCTCTCTTTAGGGGCCAAAACTGAGCTTATTTATTGTATTTCCACTTAGTGGGGGAACAAAGTGGGCAAAGAAGATGAAAGGTGTGACCACAGTGAGTGTTCTCCTGTAAAAATGAAGGTATAATCTGGTTTCAGATCTAGGCTGCATTTCAGGGGGGCTGCTCAGCACAGAAACCTTCTCCAAGCCAAACAAGGAATCCCTGCTCCTCCCAGCCTGTGGTGACCCCACCAGAAGGACAAAGAGAGACACCAGCAGTGTCCAACCTTTGCCAACAGCTTTTGTAGCCTCTGTAACCTTTCCCCACCCTTATTTCCCACTGCAGCAGCAGGCACTGAACAGGCTCCCCATGGATGTGATATCTTTTCTAATAAGTTGGTTTTATTTTTTTCCATCTTCACCATTAACATTAAACATTTGAGTTCCTGCCATCCACCAAAGGAAAAAACTCAGGAAGGACATGGACCTGTTGGAGTGAGCCCAGAGGAGGCCACCAATCTGATCAGAGGGATGCAGCACCTCTCCTACAAGGAAAGGCTGAGACAATTTGGATTGTCCAGCCTACAAAAGAGAAGGCTTGGGGGTCACCTTGGAGCCCCTCCTGATGCCCTGTGCAGGCTGACCTAGAACAGAGGCCAGACAGGGTTACAGAATAAAGCAGGGATTTATTAGAAGACCTCAGTGGATCCACCTTGGGCAGCACAGGAGCCCAGCCAGGGCTGCACCCAAGATGAACCAAAATGGTCACAAAATGGACAACTGGTCATGACATCTCTCACTTTTATCAGTTCTGCTCCATTTGCATATTGGGGTTAATTGTCCAATTACAGCTTTAGGTTATGAATCCCATCCTTCTTGTTTTTCTCTCTCCAGCCCACGTTGTTTGTGCTCTTGGGCTGAGATTTGGATCATTTGTCCTTGGTCCCCAGCTGGAGCAGGAATTGTTTCGTCTCCCTACTCTGTGAGGAGAGCTCACCATCCCCTAATGGAAGCTCAGACTAAAGCAGCACAGGATCTGAAAAATAGAAAAGCTCAAACCTGAGGGATCACTTCCAGTGCCTGAAAAGGCTACAAGGAAGATGGAGAAAGGCTATTTACAAGGGCCTGCAGGGACAGGACAAGGGGGAATGGGTTCAAACTGACAGAGAGTGGGTTTAGATGGGATATGGGGAATTAGGAATTGTTCCCTGTGAGGGTGGGCAGGCCCTGGCACAGGGTGCCCAGAGCAGCTGTGGCTGCCCCTGGATCCCTGCAAGTGTCCCAGGCCAGGATGGATGGGGCTTGGAACAACCTGGCACAGGGGTGGAACTGGATGAGCTGTAAGATCTTTTCCAGCCCCAACCATTCCAGGATTTTCAATCCAACTGGACTTGGAGGTATCACCTGACATATTCTGGGACTGACCAGCTGCCCCCATTGAAGTGTCACACACTGAAGGTGGCATTGCTCCCACTTCACCCCACCAGCAGCTCAGCAAACAAAGTGACCAGCCCTGGTTTCCTGTGCTCTTCCCCATCCCCAGCCCACCCCTCCTGCACTCCCACACTCACTCTTTGACACACAGCCACAAAAATCAGCTGCAGGGCTGCTCACAACTCAATTCCTCCTGCCTGGCTGCCAATCAGCCAGCAGCCTGTGATGTACACAGCCCCTGGGTTTTGTCAGCTGCCTTCCTGGAAGCAGCAGCTTCAACTAGGGGGAATTAAAGGGAAAAAAATAAAAAAAGAAAAAGGCAGGATAGAAAGAAGCTGTGCCTGTCTCTCTCTCTCTCTCGTTACCGCTGACTCCTCGAGCCGTCACTTTTTGTTGCTGAGCAAACTCAGAGAGCCACTGGAAAGTGATTAAAATTTGGCAGCAGTGTCTAAACCTCTGGAATGGCTCAACCTCTGGCGTTTCTATAGCAATGGGGAAGAGTGCAGGATGTGGGAAAAGCCTGTAGCATTGCTGCCATCCTGCTGTGAAGCAGGGGTATGGTGCCTCCCACTTTGGAGCAGGAAAAACCAGTTTTGGGCAACGCCCCCCCTCCTTCAAATTTAATTCTTGGGCTTGCTGCAAATTAAATGTTTCAACCAGAAGATTGACAAACTGTTTTGCTTAATGAAGAGTGCCCTCCCTCTCATGCAACAGCCATGCCTTGCCTGTGTCCCCATCCAGAAAAGCAGGGTGGGATCCCAGCCTCAGCCTAAAGCTGCCCTTGGACCATGATTTTCCACTGAGCACCAAATCCAGGCTTCCTCCTGCAGGAGCATAACTGAATGTGTGCTGAGAAATTCAAGATAAGCATAGCAGACAAAATGATCCAGTCTGGGGTGGGCTCTTAATGCTCCATTCCTGACTAGAAAGAGTTGGATTTGCCAAGCACTGCTATCCATGACTGCTCAACATTCCCAGGGATAAAAAATAAGCCAGGCTAATTGAGCTGCTGCAGTCTGGATACAAAAGCCCAGTGACAGGCTCCCAGGTATGAAATTGCAGCTGTTCTAATCAACTCTTTGCCTTTTCTCCCCCATTTTCTCCTAGGTGGGCAAGGAATTGCAGCCTTCAGTGCTGTGGATTGGAGACACAGAAAGAATATATTCCAAAGGGGCAACCAAAGGAGAAGATGAGGTGAATTCTTCTTTATTTCAGTGCAGATAATTTCTCCTGTTGCACTACAGCCCACACAAAGCACATAGCACTATGACCAGACCTGCCAAAGCTTGCTTGATAATAGCTTGTCTCACTAACTTTTTTTGGGTTTTTTTAGCTTTTAAGAGAGACTTGTGACTTCTTAAGAGCCCCCAAGAGGTCACATTTCTCTCTTCCACCTATCCTTGCTTTATTTAAAAATAGTCCAGTCACTGCTCATCAGTGCACTGGAAAGTAAAAGGGAATAATGGAGAGTTTCAAAATGTGAGGCAAGAAGCTAAAAGTTGAGATGAGCTTAAATTGTTCAGCTCTATTAATTTGAGAAATTGGATGGAGCCAAAGTGAACAATAAAGTAACAAGGATAGATTTCCACTGCAAAAACAACGAGCCTCTGTTAAATAGTCACAATTACAGATTATTTTCATTGGGCTCCCAGGAGTCCTAATGCCACTGCTTCCATTCCTTCCTCTCCTGTGCGGCTTCCCCATTGGAAAGAAAATTAAAATTCTGCCCCATATTCACAGCAACAACACCACCCCAGTTCCTGTTGCCAGCAGAATATTTTGCTTTTAGAGCTTAATGTGAAAAATTAAAGCTTTTTTACTTAGAGTGTCTGTGGGGTGGTCACAAGAATGTGTTTTGGAAAGGCAGCACAAGGCAGCCCAACCTTGGCTGGGGCTGTTCCTTCTGCCAGGCTGGGGGAGGTGATGCCTGTGCAGGGATCCTTAGGGGTGATGCCTCAGGTTTGAGCTTTTCTATTTTTCAGGTTCTGTGCTGCTGTAGTGTGTACTTCTGAGCTTCATATTATGGGATGGTGAGCTGTCTGCACAGAGCAGGGAGACAAAACAATTCCTGCTCCAGATGGGCACCAAGGACAAATGATCCAAATCTCAGCCCAAGAGCACAAACAACATGGGCTGGAGAGAGAAAAACAAGAAGGATGGGATTCATAACCTAAAGTTGTAATTGGACAATGAACTCCAATATGCAAATGGAGCAGAACTGATAAAAGTGAGAGACCCTTTGACCAGGTGTCCATTTTGTGACCATTTTGGTTCATCTTGGGTGCAGCCCTAGCTGGGCTCTTGTGCTGCCCAAGGTGTGTCCATTGAGGAGATCCTTTTAATGAATCCCTGCTTTATTCCTTAGCTCTGTCCAGCCTCTGTTCTAGGTCAGCCTGCACAGGGCACCAGAGGGACCTTAGTGCTCCCCACAGTGAGAGGGAACCTTTCTCTTGGGCTCAAACCCTGACAGAAAATGCAGATGGGGACTAAACTTAAGATTAGGGACCCAAAATGGCCTGGATTACTCATGATCCTTGCTTGCTTTGCCATCTGTGTGGAAAACTTTCTTGTCCTGCCCACTTCAGAGTGCAGGGTGTCCCCTCTGGCCCTTGTACCCATCCCAAGACCTCCCCTTGATGGGAGCCTGTTGGCTCCAGGCTCTGAATCCCATACATCCCAAATTGTTCACAGCACACCCAGCACTTAGAGGAGAGAGCATGAGCCTGGGAGGACAGGCAGAGTGCTGGAATTTTGGAGAATGGTTTGGGTTGAAAGGGGCCTTAAAGGTCACCTGGTTCCACCTCCTGCAGGGCAGGGATGCCTTCCACTAGACCAGCCCCATCCTAAAAGATGAGCCAAGCTCAGCCTTCAGAAGCCAAAGCAAGTATCAGTCACTGTGCTCATCCCAGGGTGACAGAAATGCACAGCATGACCATGAGAAGAAAAGGAATGACCCACCAAATGTATTGTGTTAGGATAAGCTTATTTAGGGGAAAAAAATGTGCTATTCTACCTCAAAACTTGTGGGAAAACTTATGGATTAACAGTAATGACACCACAACAATCTGGTTAGGCTTCTCCAGCCAATATTCACTTGAACATTATCAAATAGAAATAATATTTGATATAAAAGGTTCTCCAATAAAAGGTTGTGCTCAGGACTCATCTGTTCTGTAAGCAGCAGTTAAAAATGTGTTACAAAGTCAAGCAGTAAATTATTGCAAAGAAATGAACCCTGAGCTCCCAGAACCTTTGTTCTCAGAGCCTCAGCAAAGTTAGAAAGCACAGCAAAAAATAGGGAGTGCATTTTTCACACTTAGGAAGTCAGGAAATCATAACCTCCAATAGCTGGGAGGATTCCAAACCAGGTTACAATTTTCTACCTGCCGAGGTTCATCAGGTGTGCAGGTCCCTGCTGTATTTCTCCTTGAGTTAGAAATAAGGATTTCCTTCTTTAAATTAATTGTTTCCTGCCTGCCTTTGAATAACCAGACCATAAACTCAGTAGTTAAAGGCACTGGCACAAAAACAGAAGCAGAAATCAAATGTTTACCTGAATTTGAGGAGGCAGAATCTTCCTACTTGTGTTGATATCTCACCAGCTCACACCAAATACAACCAGAGCACTGAAAAAAACCCCAAAATCCTGTTGCAGGCAGCAGGTCCAGCTCCAGCTCATTAACTCTGAGCTGTCAGCATCCTTAACAACTCTTTCCTTCTCCTGTTTCCACGTGCTGCAGGTGAACTTCAAGCGCCTGGCCAGGCTCCTGCCCCAGTTCCTGAGGGCTCTGAAACCCAAGGACAGGGTTCTGCTCGTGGGCACCTCCAGGAGACCCTTTGATGCCAATGTGGGACCTTTCTGCAAAGTCTACCAGAAGATCATTCTCATCTCAAAGCCTGACTACCTGACAAGATTTGGCAAGTATTTCAGTCATGCTCGGGGTTAATGCCACTGTTTCAAATCTCTGCTTGTTGCCTGGTCATCCTCAGAACTGCCCTGCAGCTCAAGGCATGCCCCTGGTGTGTCTCAAGTCCTGGAAATGTAGGTTAAATCAATACAGGCTCCTCCAAAGGCCAAATAATAAAAGTGGAAGCTGGGAAAAGAGTTTAAAATACTCTTCACCACCAATTCACATTTTCCCATGAGTTCAGTGTGCACCAAGCTGAGCTGGTTCCCTCCCCCCATCCTCCCCCACCCCATCTCAGCACACATTTTATATTTTAATTTATTTTTCTTTTTGCTTCTGAATTTCTGGTTCCAGTTTGCAGTTCTGAATTTCCAGTCTCCACACTCCAAACAACACCACAACTTCTCAGCCTCTCCAAGACCAAACCATGTCAGGAGGACTAAATTTTCTCTCTCACAAATTTCACTTTTTGTGCTTACAGATCACGAGAGAAATTGTACAGGCATCCATGATTTAGCATGTGAGAAATTGTACAGGCATCCATGATTTTGCATGTCTGGTCTATCAAATGTTTACAGTGACAGACAGGCCCTCCCAAATTGAATATTCCATGTACTGACACTCAAAGCTTTCAAGGAAAGCAGGGTTTTTTTCTAATAAAACAAACCTCCAATGTTTTGAGGTTTTAAGCACCCTGAAATCTGCAATAAACAGCAATAAAAGAAAACCCATTTGCCTCAGGGGCCTTGCCACACAGGCACTCTCTGCTCTGTCCAGTGCCACCTTGCTACAAAACTCTGACAAACACATTGTGGGCTCCAGGTTGATCCTGCATCCCTCAGGGGCAGCCCAGGTACCCAGGAGATGCGCAGGGCAGGGTTTGGCTGCCCAGCACATTGCAAACCTCTCCCAGGTTCCATCATTTTCCTGCTGTGGATGGGAAATGGTCCCCAAGCAAGGGAACAAGTGTTTCATGTTAGGTGACAGCTCTGAGGAATTGCTGAGAGATAAGGAGACACGAGCAAAGCCCAGAGAAAGGAGGTGACAGCAGCTGAATTTAGCTGTGCTCACTCCTGGGGGTTGAGCTGCCACATTCTGGGGCTCTCACCACTAACCTGGAGTCCAAAAAATTGTTCAGCTCAAGGGATTTCAAGTGCACACTTCAGAATGCCCAAAAAAGTTAACTTGGGGCATTTTAAAGCAGAATAAACGTGTAGCTTTTTAATTCTTTGATGTTGCCCCATTTCAGAGAGTGCCTGGCTTGTTCTTCAGCCCCAGCCTTCCCTGAAGTTCTATGGAAATGGGATCTTCAGCTCCCAATGCTGTCAGTTTTCAGTGCCTGGCACCCCCTTTGAGAAGGAAAGAAACTTGTTTTGACAGAAAAATAATGACATAACAAACACTTGTAACACACAGTGCACAGCTACCTGTGTGCTGCAGCCCTCCCTCTGGTTACAGAGCAGAGGATTCCAATCTGTGCTCAGTGGGAGCAGTAAATATACAATGGAAATCATTAAACTGGAAGATTCACAATCCCATACTGATTTCTTGCCATTAATCACCCAGCAAGGCAGTGCCTTGTGTTACACACCTGCAGCACACAATATCTGCCTGTGTGCATCAATTCCTCTTTTATGAATTAGTGATTCAGCCAATATTTATTGAGCACAAGCACGAGTCAAGTGGGAGACCACAAATTGCTGGAGTGAGAAATGCAGAGCAGAGCTGTCAATAGTCCTGGGCTCCAGTCCATGGAATTGATGTCCAGGGGAGAACAAGGAAGCTTTTCCACTCCACCCAACATCTTCATGCTACATCTGAGCATTCAGGCACAGCAGACTCCAAATGTCTCATTCAAGAAAATTTTTCACCTCTTATCCATAATCCTCCTAATCTTTTCCAAATATTTCTATGTAATGCTTTAAAGCAAAGCCCGAGGAGGCCACATCAAAGTTCTCCTAAATTTCTCTGAAATAGAGCTTTACTTAACATAAAACAAAGCAAAAAAATTGGTATTATTCCTATTCTTTGGGAACAAAATCTCAGCCACTTCACAACCCAAAGAAATCAATCAGGTCACAGAAGTTCACAGCTGAAAGATACAACCAAGTTCACCTTTCAAGTAACCAGCAAAACCCCAATCACAGAAAGTTTGCACCTTTAAACATGTGCCTGATAGCTGGAAGCCTTTGGGATATGGAGCCCCTCAGCTCAGCAGGAATAAGCTGTGATGAGGGTCAGAGAAATAAAAACAGGCTGGTGGTAAAGGCATTTAACTGTGCACATCCAAATGGGAGCACTGGACAGGTTCTGTGTGCACACACAAGGGGTTCTTCCCATTCCTACACACATACCCAGCCCACTCTGTGTGCCCTTAAGGACTTGCTGAGAAGCCCTGACTGGTGCCTAAAAATGATCAGTAAGGGTTTAAAAGCACAAAATGCTGCAAATCTGAAGAGGAAAGAGAGCACACCAAAAAAAAAAAAATTGAATTTTGGCTTTCCTAATAGATAGCCCTTATTTTCTTGTTGCAGTATCAAAAGAAATAATAATAAAATATTATTATATTTGAGTTGGAAATAAGGGTTTCCTTCTTTAAATAATGGTTTCTTCTGGAAATAAGGATTTCTTCTGGAAATAAGGATTTCCTTCTTTAAATTAATTGTTTCCTGCCTGCCTTTGAATAACTAGACCATAAATTCAGTAGTGAAAGGCACTGGCACAAACAAAAAAATTCTCAGTAAGGATTTAAAAGCACACATGCCTAAAAGCCCTATGCTGCAAATCTGAAGAGAAAAAAGAGCACACACAAAAAATATTTGAATTTTGCCTTTCCTGATTGATAGTCCTTATTTTCTTGTTCCAGTAACAAAATAAATAACAATAAAATATCTTTCCCCTGCTTTCCTTGAATTTCTGCCTTTGCATTGTCTCTCTTGCATGTGCTGGTGCTCAGCCCTGTGGAAGCACTACATCCTGCAGGGTGGTGGGACCCTCACCAAGCAGCTGAACCTCAACTGCCTGGCCCATGTGTCAGATGGCTTCACCCAGGGCCACGTTGTGGACGTGGTGCACTCTGTGCTGACTGAGCTGAGGCTGCTGCAGATGGCCAGGAAGCCCCTGAGGACAGTGGAGTTTGTCACTTCTCTGGCCAGACACGACCCCGTGTACAACGAGGAGGAAGAAGCGTTCCAGGTGAATTCTCTGTTTCATGTCTTTTGTCGTTTGTCTCGGTTTGGAAAGACAGGAGTCTGCTAAGGAAGGCAGGAGCCACCCCTGAAATGGAGAATGTAAACCCTCCCCACCCCTCTGAATTGCTATAAATTTGAACTGAAGGGGCTCTCAGGCAAAAAAAAAAAATGGGAGCAGGGAATAACAGTTTTTTAATAGGGAAGAAAATAAAAGGATAAAATAAACAATGCAGTAATACAAAAGAGCACTGCCAGAGTCAGAACCCAGCCTGACACCCTGTGGGTCAGGCTGTTGGTGGCAGTCCCATTGGAAATGTGGCTGCAGCCCTCCTGCAGTGTCAGGGGTGGCTCTGCTGGAGCAAGGGGGTCCTGTAGAGAAGGATGGATTCTTCCTCTGAAGATGCAGTGGGAGGAGAGGCAGCTGCTGTTCCTCTGGGCAATCCCGTGGACAAAGCCGTGCTGGTGTCTCAAAAACCTCTGGATTCTATCTGGGCAGCAATGCTTGGCTCCTCCCTCTGGGCTCACATCTCCCCATGGGATGTTCTAGTTCTTATCAGCCATGCAGGGACATTCAATAGTCTGTTATCAGCAATGTCCCCCAGAGGAAGGTGTGGGTGTGGAAGAGATAAGGAAACTGCCCAATGAACAGGAGATAACTGCCACACAGATGATAATAGAACAAATCTTGCCTTGCAGTCTGGGACACATTCCCTGCTATGTCCAGCCACACTTGGTGTAGGGACCTGCTCACTGTGCTGCCTGGTTGGCACCTCACTGTCTGAATGATGATTTAGGGCCCAACAGCACCAACACCCATCTCCCCCAAGCTGGGATGTGCCAAAGCAGTCCTGATTTTGGCAGCACAGCTGGCAGAGTGCTTTGGTGAACCTGCTGCTGCTCTTGTTGAGCAGAGTGGCCTCCACATGCCACAGGGGCCATCAATTCCATGCATTTGTCCTTTTCCTTCCAGAGCTGAGGTGTTCAGCAGGCATGGATACATCACCTTGAGAAGGCAGAACACCTGGCCATTCAATGTCCATTCTAAGCCCTTCTCTTAAATAATTTCAAAAATCATTTCTTTAGAAGTTTTCCTTCCAGGCTTTAAAACAAATGAGTTTCTCCCTCAAGCTCCATCCCTCGGGGCTATAAAATCCCGAGGGCAGAACTGAGAGAGTTTGAGGTGTATTTTTTTCACTGGTACTCAGAGAAGCTGTTGCTGCTCCCTGGCAGTGCCCAAGGCCAGGTTGGATGGAGCTTGGAGCACCCTGGGACAGTGGAAGGTGTCCCTGCCATGGCAGGGGTGGAATGGGATGGGCTTTAAGGTCCCTCCTAGCCCAAACCAGTCTGGGATTCTGTGATTCCACACCTGCCTCAAATACCCATGGATCACCTTCCAGCCTGATAAATGCTGCAAAGTCCTTGGGCACTGGGCAGAGCCCCAGGGGCTCTGTGCCCCAGGGAGCCCCAGGGGCTCCCAGTGAGGTGAGACCTCTGACTGCTCCAGCAGACCCCAAAAGAGCTTTCTCCATCCCATGGCCCCCATAATTCCTACTGCTTCTAGGGATTACTGGGAATAATTCCTGTAATCTAATTTCAGCCAGGAACCTTTCCTGGCTGGAAGATTTCCTTGTTGTCCTGCTCCTTGAACCCCCCCAGCATAGGGATTATTGGGAATAATTCCTGTAATCTAATTTCAGCCAGGAACCTTTCCTGCTTGGAAGATTTCCTTGTTGTCCTGCTCCCCCCAGCAGCTCCCACCACAAGCAGGATGCTGGTTCCCACAGTGTTCTCCAAGGTTTCTCCCACTGCTGACCTAATGACAGTGCACATTTCTCCCAGCCCTGCTGAGTACTTCCCAATTTCCATTTAGAGCCATTTGGCTCACTCAACACATGCAGAATTTGTGATATTTGGCAAATTACCCTTTTTTTTTTTTCCTCATGCTTGCTCACTAAACCAATATCTCTCCTCAGGGAAAGGCTAATGGTTCAGTGTTACAGCAAAGAGAAAAAAAAAATACTCCATCATTCCCAGCTCCAAGTAGTAATCCATTTGTACCCTGAAACATGAGAGCAAGCATTTAGTATGAGTTTAACTTGAAAATATTATCCCAGTCACTATAAAATGTTCCTGTTTTGTACAGCACAAATTGCCCAGGCAGCCCTTCATTTGGAGCACAGCTCAAATGATCCTGTCCTCAGCATCCCATGGCAATCATCTCCTTGCATTAATTACAGCCCTTAAGAAAGTATTTCCTTTTATCTGGTGGAATTTGGTTTCCATTTTAAATGTCATGGAGCCTTGCTGCAGCACCTGTGATGTGGCACAGGGGAGCAGGATTGTCAAAATAGCCCTGTGCATTAATTAACTGCAGTAATCCCCATCTCTCCTCACACAGGAGCCCCTCTTCCCAAGCTTCCAATCACTGCCATCTCTGGACCTTTCCCTTTGCTTTGCTGTGTCCCCTGTGGGAGTGGGGCAGCAGAAACACTGTGTTCCAAGTGAAGATTAGCCCTGTGATGGATCTTGGGTTTTTCTTCCCTGAAAGCTTGAATCTCCCAGTCTGACATTTATATTCTGCCAGTGTTCCAAAATGAATATAAATAATGCAAAATTTGGTGACAATGTGATTTCTGCCTTCCATTTACTCAAATTTCTGCCTCAATTACACATTCCCATTTTTTTGAAATTATAAATTAGTGCACCAGGGTGGTTGATATAAATCCTTACACAGAAAGGATTTCTGGAGAGGCAAAGCCAGCTCACCACACCAGTTCTGCCTGGTAGTGACTGGACCAAAATCATGGAATGGTTTGGGTTGGAAGGGACCTTAAATCTCACCTTGTTCCACCCCATTCCATGGGCAGGGACACCTTCCACTATCCCAGGTTGCTCCAAACCCCATCCAGCCTGGCCTTGAGCATTTCCAGGGATGTGACAGCCACAGAAATACCTAAGAGAACCCATTCCAAAGCCTGTGGACATCATTCCTCCAAAAGCCAAATATTTTAACACTGATCAGTCACTGCTGCCAGTAACTTCCATCCCCAGTTCAGCTGCTGGTGATAAATGGACTTTAATTTTAGCTGTGTCTGAGGAGCTGATTTCATGGAACAGCTCCACCAGCTAAATAGACAAAAAGTTACTGTTGTGCACTGAAATATTTGCACAAAGAATTGGGAAGAGAACAAAAAGAGACATCCAGGGTCTCTTGGCTTCTCCTGCCAAATGCCTCGAGTCCTTTGCCAGTGACCCAGAGCTGGCAGGGAGAGGATCAAATGGCTCTTTCCACCCCACCAAGCTCTCAGAAAGCTCTTGGCAAGGTTTTCCCACCCTCTCCACCTCCCATGGAAGGTCTGGAGGGTGTTACACCCAGGAGACAAAACTGAGGGGGAAACAAAATCTCTGTGGCCTCGTGGAGTCTCATCTAGGGCCAGAGACATCACTGGGCTCTCCTGGCTTCCCTCAGCCACTGCCAGGGAGCCCAAATTCACAATCCCCACCTCATCCTCTCATGGGAAGGACCAGAAACAGCAACACATCCCAGCTCTGTGGTTCTCCCAAAACCTGGAACAGTTTGGGCTGGGACTGAGGCAGCAAAGTTCAACTTCACTGAGAGCCACCACCAGGGTTCCTGCCCACCACCATCCATGCCCTGCCTGGATGGGGGCAGCCAGGAGGCTGGAGGATGTTTTTATAAGGGTTTTGAAAGTGAGGAGCTCAGCTAATTCAGATAATTAAAGCAGAACTGCAGTGGATGTTTGAGCCCATCTTGAAAAGGTGGCACCAGGAAGGACCATCTGGGGTCAGGAGAGGGACATGTTGAGTTTTCCTTCCCTATTCCCTTCCAGTACCTCTTCTCCCAGCTTCTCTTCCTGTACCACACACTGGAGAAGGAAAATTCTTCAGGGATGCCTGAAGAGGCTCAAGCTGGGAGCAGGATTTGGGGTGGAGCAGATGGACCTTGCAGGATGCCACACTGGGAGGGAGGTTGGAGATGACCTGGGCAGAGATGTGACATGAAATAGCAGCACATGGTCAGGAAGGAATTTTATCAATGCCTGGCTCAATCTGAATCTCTGGTTTAGGCAGGGCTTTGCTGAGTGAGGTTCTTGTAGGGAAGAAGGAGTAAGGAAGGAGCAATTCCCACCCAAAGCCTCCCCTTGTCCTTCTCTCCCCATCACTCTGACACAGCCTAGAGCTGCCTCCCTGACACCAGGAGCTGGGCAAGTGTGCAGAGCAGCTCCAGCAGAATCATTTCCAAGTCACAGGCCTGTGAGCAGGCATCTGAAAGCAATAAACAGGTTCTTAATGCTGGGGGTTTGTTTGGCTTCCCGAGCTCCCTCATGGAAATCAAAGCTGTCTGCATCGATTTGCAGAGGCACGAGGAGGGGATGATTTGTCTGCTGCCAAGTCTGGAGCAGAGGGAGCTCTGACAAGAGCTATATTCTCTGGAAATGGGCTTGATCATGGAATTTAACATTTCCATAACTATAGCAACACAAATGGCCCAGCTAAGTAGTGCTGTTAATGAGACTCAGCTCGATCAATTGCTGCACTTCTTGGGATAATCATGTTCTCAAGAGATCTGAGGGTTTCATTTTGGCTTCTCCACCAGCCAGCCTGGATTTTAAGAGGTTTGGGTTTTTTAAGGAATGCTCTGTTATAGTAGTAAAATGTTTAAATAGTCTGATTTGCCCTGTTTTTTTATCTATTTTTAATTTAATTAAATGCTTTTTTGGTTCTCCAGGCCTGGTATGGCAAGACCCCGCTGGGAAAAGCGTGGAATGCAGCACGGGCAGCAGACGGAGGAAAAGGAAAAAGAAAGAAAAGGAAAGGGAAAGGAAAAGGGAAAGGGAAAGGGAAAGGGAAAAAGTAACTTCCTCAAAGAAGTTACTTTTTTCACTTTTTTCACCTGGCCGTACCAGTCACAACTCTATTTCTCTGTGAAGGCATGACAAATGAATGTTATAGGTATTCCAGGGAAGAGAATTCCTCTCTGAATGGATTTTTTTAAAGTTAAAAAAAGGAAAAAAAGTCAGATGAGGTGTAACACGTAGCTCTCAGAGGATAAAGAGTTAATGACCACTGACTTGCTCAAGCATTATTTATTCTAAGAGATTTTAGGGGGCAGAAGGGTTCATTACTCAGGCCTGTAACATGCCATCAACTTTTAGGCCATACTCATTTATTTCAGCAAGTAACTCTCCTTAAAAATTGATGTCACTTTAATGTCTTTCATTACTTTAATATCCTATATGCTTTATAAAACTAACTGCTTTATATATCTGTGGGTCTAAAGCATTACAGTCCTCAATAAAACCATTACAGCTCTAAAGACTGCTTTTTAATTGGGATGGATTAGGAGGCACTTGGTGCAATCCACCACAAGCTGGGTATTTACACAGCTGCAGGAGGAGCAGCACTTGCACCTTTTGAGGCCAAATTCATTTCTGTGGGTGTCAGCAGAAAAAAGCCAAGCAGCCAGCTGCTAATTTGGGTGGATGGCCACCAAAATCTGGGTTTAATCTATTTTGCCGTAGAAAGTAATGCCTGATTAGCTTGTTTGCATAAACAGCAATGTGTCTGTTGTTTATTGCACCTTGTTCGCTCACAAATCAGCAGTTTTGAGGGCAAAGGATTTATAAGGACACTCTAAAACTTTGGGACACCCTACAGGATGCTGATGGAGGCAGAACCACCTTTGTGTCAGGCACAGGATCACATTCACCAAGATCTTCTCTAAGCAAAAGCCACAAACACCTGTTTTTCCCTCTGATCACAGAATTCCTGTGAGAACTTGACCACAGGTCCCTGGAAATACCCAGCCCACCATCCCCAGGGGCTGAGGAACCTCTCTGTGCCTGCATCAGCAGCCTGGGAGGTGCAAGCTGGGGAGAACTGCTGCAAAAAGCTGCTGGGAAGGGGATGGTGTTGAGCCCCTCCTGCTCCTAGGAGGGAACCAAATGGGAAAAGGCACTGCTGGGAACAGGAATGCCTGAGAAAAAGGGCCTGGGAGGATTCCTGGGTGTAACAGACTGCACAGAAAAGGATTCAAGCAGTTCTGTCACTGTGCACAGTGGAGGGAACTGGATGGGTCTGGGTAATAAAGGGAATTTTCTCTCTTTAGGCTATCCCAGCACACAGGATGGAGCCACCCCAGTTTGGGATTTCTCTGCTCCTTCCCAGCTGTATTTCCCAGTCTGGTTCAGGGCTCCCCATGATTTCACCCTTCCAACCTCCAGGCTGCACCTCCAGCCCCACCAAGGAGATCCAAGCAACAACAGAGGGAATTCTTGTTCCATCTCCCCTGTGCCACCCCTCAGGACATTCCTGATGGACACCAGCCCTTCCCCCAGCACTAATCCAGCTGCTGGAATATCCACAAGAGGGATCCAGTGTGGGATAACCCACACTAGGAGCTGCCAGCCCCTGGCTTCAATGCAGCTGCAAACATCAGCTTCCCATCCCTTCTTCTCTGTGGGTGCCCAAACCCAGCAGCACACCCCAGACTGATCAAATAAGGCACTTCTAACTTCATCCTTGGGCAGAAAAGCTCCAAAGAGCTGACAGGGTTGGTGTTTAAACCCCCTCATCTCTGCTCTCATGCACAGGGAAACTAATTTGGGTAATTCTGCCCTCAATCTTGCCGACAGCAGAGCCCTCCCCTGCACAGCAGGGCTGACAGCAGGGCTGGGGTGATGGAAGGAGCACATTTCAGGAGGATGTAAGCAAAGCCATTAACTCATATTTCAGCAGCCTCACTGCAATCTCAATAGCAGAGCGAGAGCAGCTGACTGGCAGCATCCATCTCCAGGGCACAGCCAGGCTGCTGAGCTTCCACAGAGCTGCAGGTTTGGCCAAACAGGCACAGTTTGTGGGGAAAAAATAATAATAAAAAAAAAACTTATCAAACAAAACAAACAAAAACCAACCAACCAAACTAAAACAAACAAAAAACCAAAACAAAAACAAAAAACAAAAGACCCCCAAAAAACCAAAGCAAAACAAAAAAACCCAAACCAAACAAAAAACCAAACAAAAAAAAAAAAAAAAAAAAAAAACCCAAAACAAACAAAACCAAACCAAAACAAACAAAACCAAACCAAAACAAAACAAAAACAAAAAAAACCCAAAACAAAACAAAAAACCCCAAAAGAAACCAAAAAAACCTCAAAAAAAAACTCTACAAAAAACCCCAACCCCCCAAAAAACTCCCCCCAAGAAACAGAAAAAAAAAACCAAACCCTGAAATCCACCAAAAAACTCCCCCATCCCCCCCAAAAAACCCAAGAAACAAAATAAACCCAAGAAAACCCCAAAACCCAGCAAAAGACTCCCCATAACCCCCCCCAAAAACCCCAAAAAACTGCCCCCAAAAGGCCCCAAAAAAACCAAACACGAATTAAACAAAAAAAAAAAACAAAATACCCCCAAAAAATCCCCCTAAACGCCCACAAAAAAACCAAACAAACCCAAAATAAACAAACAAAAAAAAAAAAAAGAAAAACCTCCCCTCACCCCCCCCCCCCCCAAAAAAAAACCCAAACCACCAAAGCACAAAAAACCCAAATTAAACCAAGAAATAAAAAAGGGAATTTCTCCTGTAGGTGCATCGTGCCCTGCTGGCTGCTTGCATTTCTCTCTCTCTGTGAGGATGCAGAGGCCCAGCTGGTTGAGCAGGGAGCTCCAGGGGTGCAGGGGGTGACAAGGGATGGGCCAAGGGTGACAAAGTGTCCCCGGCCAGGCCGGGGTCCCTGCCCATGGCACAGCGAGGGGTGGCTGAGATTCAGGGTCCCCTCAACCCAAACCATCCCATAAAGCAGAAAAGCCCTGGCCCTCCTCTGTCACTGTCACATTTTCTGGAAAAATCCTCTTTGCTCAGGATTTCTTCTCCTGGGAAGATGAGAAGCCTCCGAGAAAAATGAAAACAAGATTATCTCATTTGCTTCTGCTGTGTTTTGCTGCTGTGGAATGTGGTTGGACATTGTTTATCCAACAGGTGAATGTTTGATTGGTTTCATGTGAATTGTTATTAATTAATGACCAATCACAGCCAGCTGTGTCAGGACTCTGCAGAGTCACATTTTTCATTATTCTCTTGTTAAGCCTGCTGTAAGTATCCTTTCTCTATTCTTTAGTATAGTTTAGTATAGCAATTTAATAAAAAAAATTTAAAAAATAAAAAATAAAATAAAACAAAGAAAAAATTAATAATAAAATAAATAAAATAAAATGAATAAAATAAAATGAATAAAATAAAGAAAAAATTAATAATAAAATAAAATGAATAAAATAAAATGAATAAAATAAAGAAAAAATAATAATAAAATAAAATGAATAAAATAAAGAAAAAATTAATAATAAAATAAATAAATAAAATAAAATGAAGAAAATAAAGAAAAAATTAATAATAAAATAAAGAAAAGAAAATGAATAAAATAAAGAAAAAAATAATAATAAAATAAAATAAAGAAAAAATGAAGAAAATAAAGAAAAATAATAATAAAATAAAATAAAGAAAATAAAATGAATAAAATAAAGAAAAAATTAATAATAAAATAAAATAAAATAAAATGAAGAAAATAAAGAAAAAATAATAATAAAATAAAATAAAGAAAATAAAATAAAGAAAATAAAGAAAAAATTAATAATAAAATAAAATAAAGAAAAGAAAAGAAAATGAAGAAAATAAAGAAAAATAATAATAAAATAAAATAAATAATATAAAATTTAAAAAAATAAAATAAAATAAATAAATAATGAAATAAAAATAAAATAATAACATTTTAAAAAATACTAAAATGTAAATAATAAAATAGAAATAATAAAATAAAGATAATCATAGAATAAAATAAATTTTATTGTATTTTTAATATCATATCCTTCTAAGAACATAGAGTCAGATTCATTCCTTCCTGCCACGAGAAACCCCAGAGAATACCACAAAAAGGGAGCTCTGGGGGACAGCAGAGGGGGACCAGGCTGCTCTGCCTGCTGCTGTGGAGGTGGCAGCAATCCAGCAGCAGCAGAGCTGAGAGGAGAAGCTGTCATGCTCATTTATATATGGAAGTGATCTAGAGAATGATCAGCTGAATTATTTAAATGTCCCATTACTATTAAATTACTGGGCATTCATTGTAGGAACAGTCATAATACAGTAAGTAATTTGGTATTAATGTGAATGTCAGCATTTCATTGCAGTTATTTTGTACTTCATCATCAGATAATTTACCAATAAATTAATTGCCTTAATTGCTTCCTGCAAACTCAGGAGCACTGCATATGACATGACTTTTAGAAAAGTCTTCATGCTCACTCCCCCACCCTTGAATTTTAACCACGCCAAGCAGGAGCCCCTCTTTGGAACACCTGGAAGGGGGAGAAGAAGAGAAATAAAGTCTTGTGGATTTTAATGTGCTTTAAATGCAGCCCCCAAGGCCATGCCTGGGGTAGGACAGGACACAGGGAATGGCTCCCACTGCCAGAGGGCAGGGATGGGTGGGAGATTGGGATATTAGGATATTGGGAATTGTTCCCTGGCAGGGTGGGCAGGCCCTGGAATGGAATTCCCAAAGAAGTTGTGGCTGCTCCATCCCTGGAAGTGTCCAAGGCCAGGTTGGGGCTTGGAACATCCTGGGATAGTGGAAGGTGTCCCTGCCCATGGAAAGGGCTGGAAATGGATGAGCAGGAGCTGCTCTGCCTCCTCTCCTCACCTGTGCCAGCCCAGAGATGGCATCATTGGCACTGCCCCTGCCTGCCTGACAGCCACAGCCCTGGGGGATTGTTACTAGAATATTTCCTGAAAAATCCTGTCCACAAGGTTTTCCACTGAGAAGCCTCAGAAAAGAAATGTAAACAATGATTATCTGATTGCTTGGAATGCAGTCCAGAAGTTACTGCCCAACAGGTGCATCTTTGATTGTTTCCACGCTAATTATTTTTACTTAATGACCAATCCCAGTCCAGCTGTGTCAGACTCTCTGGTCAGTCACAGGTTTTTATTATTCATTCCTTTCCAGCCTTCTGATGGCTCCTTTCTCTTTCATTAGTATAGAATTTAATATCATAATATAATAAATCAACCTCCTGAGAACTTGGATTCAAATTCTCATCTCTCACCTTGTCCTAGGGACCCCCACAAACACCACAACAGGAATTCACCAGCAGCACTGAAACTCTGTTTTAACAGAGCTGCCACCCTCCTTCCCCCAGGAGCTCACAGAAAGTTTTCTGCTGTTTTCTTCTCCAGGAGATGAGGGGGAAAGACTGCACTGGGAGCACAGTGGGGAAGGACAGCTCCTTCCCCTGTTTCTGGCTGTAAATGTTTGAAATGAGTGCTCAGGGCTCTTCTGCACAGTGCAGCAGGCTCAGAGCTCCGGCACCACCAGGGATGGATCAAAGGGACTGCAAAACTTGAAATCTTCATTGATGCTGATTCCCCTGCTCCTGCAGCACGCCAGGCTGGCAGCTCCAGGTGGGAACGAGCCCAGGAACTCATCCCAGCCTGCCTGAGCCCAGGCTCACAGCGCCCAGGGCAGCCCGGGGTTGAAGCTGCCAGCAGAATTAAAAACCAAGCCGAGGTTTCTCAGCAAAACCCCCCAAATCCGGTAACACAAAGTGAAGCTGACTGTTCTATTAACTCCCATCCTGCATCAGCAATTTTCTAAAGTGTGGAAACATTATAATTGACTTTTCTGCTAGTAGCAAAATGTCATTTTGCCTTAATACTCCCCAAGTCAGTAACGCATTTCAAAAGCCTCCGATGCCACTACCACAACAGGACTTACAAATTAGCACATTTTTAGCTTTTCATTAAACACAATGCTCCAAAAAAAAGAGAAAAAAAAAAGAAAGAAAGGGAAAAGTCTTCTGCTATTAGGGTTTCTCTCCTCATTATTGAAAGTACTGCGACTTTGGAACTTCTGGCAGCAAATTATAATGCACTCAGCCTGGGGCCATTGTAAATCAGGGCTTCAAAAAAGGTGTCATGTAGTCGGGCCCTCTTCAAGCACTGAAAATATCAGAGTCTATTTGAAAACACCTTCTGTAGTCTCTCACTAGCCTTGCAAATCAGCACAGCACTGGGTAGAGCTGCCTTTTATTTTTTTTTTAATTTTTTTCTGTGCCTCGTGGCATCAAGCCATTTCTATTCCGACCAGAAAAAGAGGATTATTTCGTGCTGGGATTTCAAATTAAAAAAAAAAAATAAAAAACCTACACCTAAGATAACAAGCTGCACAAAATCCCCAAATGGTTTGGGGCTCTTGTTGGGGTTTGGACAGTGGGGCTGTCACAGGCCTGGGCTGAAATCCCTCTTTTGGCCCAGCAAGGAAAGCCCCAGGGGATGTGCCAGCATGGAGAGAGCCCCATCCCACCCCAAAGCCCCCCAGAGCAGGTGCCACCCTGGGGCAGGGCACTGCCCTGGGTGGGCTCTGCACCCACCTGCACAACAGCCTTAAAGGCAAAGAAGGGAAATGCCAACCCCAAATCCTCCCCAGCTTCCCCCTGTCCTCTGGAAAATGATTTATCCCATCCCAAACCTCCTCTGAGCATCCCCAAACAAACCCACTCAGCTTCCTGAGGTCAGAATCTCCTCTCCTGACCAGATGCTTCAAGTTGCTCCAATTAGCAAGAAAATCATCATTAATGGCACAACTAAAGCAAAGGGGGAGAGAAGCCCAAATTAAAGCTGTTCCCTCCCCAGGAGGGTGTGGGGTTTTCTGAGAGCCCTATGGAAGGGAGGAAGGATGAATCTGACTCCATGTTCTTAGAAGGCTGATTTATTATTTTATGATATGACATTATATTAAGGAATGCTATACTAAACTATACTAAAGAATACAGAATGGATACAGACAGAAGGCTAAAAGATAATAATGAAAAACTCGTGGCTGTCCACAGTCCTGACACAGCTGATGGTGATTGGTCATTAAATCAAAATAATTCACATGAACCCAGTGGAACAATCACCTGTTGGATAAACAATTTCCAACCACATTCCCAAGCAGCAAAACACAGGAGAAGCAATCAAATAATTATTGTTTTCCTTTTCTCTGAGGTGTCTCAGCTTCCCAGGAGAAGAAATCCTGGGCAAAGGCATTTTTCAGAAAATGTGACAGTGACAAGTGGGCAGCTCCAAACCAGCATTCCCTAACAGCCTTTCCCAGTTTCCTTGCTTTGGGATTGACCCTAAATCAGTTTTCCCAACCAGGAAAAGGCAACCAGGAGTGATGGAAATGTGGGAAGGGGGAAAGGCACCCACAGCAGCACAAAACAAGGAATGGAGCCAGGAGAGCCTGGAGAAGACAGCCAGGTTCAGAAACATGGAAAAACACACTCGAGGAACTCTCCCTGTCCTGGAACTCATCTTCTGCATGGAGAGAGCTGGGCTGGGGTTGAAAAGGATTTCCAGTGCTGCTTTTGCCACCAGAAACCAAGAAAAACCGAAGAATTCTGGCTCCAAGGCTTTTATCCTCTCCCTCAGGGTGGGTTGGAGGGTCACTGGTGTGGGCACACCTGGTCCCAAAACCTCACAGGGAGTTTTCTGACCCAGCCAGGGCCCTACAGCAGGTCCTGCCCTGATCCATGTTCTGGAATGGCTCAGGGCATCACGAGCAGATGGGGAACCCAAATCACCTGCTGCCCCCACAGGACAGACATCCCCACATTCCCACCCCAGGCACAGCATTGTCTGTGGGATTCTGGGGAGCAAGGAGAAGCCACCGTGCCTGCCCACCCACGGAGGGGGATTTTGGCTTTCCAAGTCAAAATAACTCAAGTTCGAACTCCAGGAAAGAAAAAACACATACAAAAAACCCCAACCAAACAAAAAAACCCAAGCCAACAACAACAAAAAAACCCAAAAAATCCCCCAACAACAACAACAAAAAAAAACCCCAAAAAACCAAAAAACAAACAAAAAAAAACCACCAAAAAAAAAAACAAAAAAAAAAAAAAACCCAGAAAAAAAATTCGAAAAACCCACCAAACAAAAGCAGCACAAAAAAAAACCCAAAAAGAAAACAAACAAACCCACAAAAAAACCCCCCCAAAAAAAAAGAAACCAAAAATAAAACAAAAAAACTGACACAAAAATAACCCAAAAAGAAAACAAAAAAACCCACAAAAAAAAGACACCAAAAACCCAAAACAAAACAAAACAAACAAACAAACAAAAACAAAACCAAAAAAAAAAGAAAACCAGAGGGGAAAGAGTAGGGGGTGAAAATGATGAAAATATCCACCAAGAAATTTGAAGTTTGAACAGTGAGGGAAGTCATGAGCTGATAGGACTGGCCTGGGCATGGTGGGCTGTAAACCCCAGTGAAGGTTTGAGGAGGGGTCAAGGCCTGGGTACAACCCTGGGCTGTCTTTAGGAATAATTGGAGCAGTGATTGGCAGAAGATGGGAATGGTGCAAAGGAGCCATTGGCACCTCTGAGCACAAAGTTTGGGAAGTGACACCCGTAATTACCCTAATTACTCCCATCTCCATCCCAAACGCCACCATTCCCTCCCAAAAAGCTTCTCAGGGAGGGAGGAGGTGCTGGGCAGGGAGAAACAGGGCATGGGTTGGGCTCTTGGAGGGCTCTTCCAGCCTCATTATTCTGGGATTCTGGGATTCTGGGAAATGCCACCAGGCATCAGGCCCACCTGGAATTTGGGGGTTTGGTGTTGTTTCCAAGCCCGATGGAAGCCCCACATCACCTCCTCTCCCTGGGGGTGGTTTGGGACACACACGGCCCCAAAACCTGCCCCATCCTCACCGGGTCATTTCTGACCCTAAAGCAGGTCCTGCCCCTTTTCCCACTGTTCCATTTGATGTTTCCAACCCCATCCCTGCCCCTCCAATCCCTCAGCCCCGGGATGTCACTGCCCTGCTGGTGACACCACGTTTCAGCCATCAGGGACACCCCAAAGCCCTGTCCCCCATACCCACAGTGGGGTCAGCTCTGGGGTGGCAGTGGGGACAATGGGCTGGCTGGTCCCTGCTGTGACAGATGAGCCCAGGACCAGCTGCTCTGCACAGCACAACCTGTAATTTACAGCCCTTGCCCCACAGGTGATGGGAATGGGGGCAGAGCCCAGCAGGAAGCAGGTGCTTCCCTCCTGGAGCCCCAAGGAGAGGTGGGAGCCCTGATGAACCTGGCCAAGGCCCCACTAATTAACCCTGAGAGGCCCAGCTCTGGTGGGGTGTCCAGTGGGAAGGGATAAATCAATCCCCCAGAAGTGGGTGTGGGATGGATGCCTGGGTTTGTTCTTCTGCACCCCAGAGGGCAAGCAATTATCCCAGGAACTGTCTGTGGAGGGTGTGCTTGGGAAACACATCCTCCAGCCCATAAATAACTCCCACAGCTGCCTGGCACTTCCAGGTGTCAAACTCTCATTGTGCTCAGGGGTGACATGACCAAGTCAAGGGCTTGTTGGAGCTCGTGGTGGCTTTGCACCTCCCACAGCCATGGCAGTGCTGGAATTCTCTTGGGGTTTGTGTTGCTGAAATGGGATTAAAGAGGTGTTAAAGAGTCCTTTTTTCCCCCAGCTCCATGCTCAAAGAAGTCAGGATTCCTCAGCTCTGGTTCTCAAGGTTGTTTATTTTCTGTTGTCTATAAAATTCTTTCTCTGACCTGCTGAGATCTGTCCAGCAGGTCGGGTTGAGGCACAGTGACCAGCCTTGGAGTGGTGTTGACTCTTTATACTAAAAACTACGTGTGCTTTATTTACAATAATTCTCCAATACTATCACCTCTGTTAGACAGTCTGTCTCTACTCTAAACCAATCCAGAAGTGTCACCATCACAGCAGAGGATGGAGGAAAGAAGAAGAAGGAGAAGAAGGACAGGACATGCCCAGATTCCTCCATCTTGCCTCTTGAACCCCCATTCTAAATCCCCAAAATTCTGCATTTTCACCCTCTGACAAATTCACTGTCATTCTACTCAAACCCTTGTGGTTTGTAACTCCTCACACAAAGTTGGGAATTGTTTCCATGGGCTAAATCCAAGGCACAGGTGTTTGTGACTCTGTGCCAAGGTCTGTGAGCCCCCTGCCAAGGTCTGGAGCCCTCCAGGGCAGCCAGAGGGATGTCCTGGGCTCTGACAGAATTCCAGCTGGGAATGGGGTGAACCTGCTTCAGATTCCATGAGCTGGAGGGAAAGGGCTGGGCTCTGAGTCCTGCAGTGCCCAGTGCTGTGTCCTCACCCTGTCACCCTTCCCAAAACCCTTATTGGGATCCGTGAGGGTGTCACAAAAATCACAGATTTGGTGTCTCCCATCCCAAGATGAAATCCCACATTTTGGACCCCACAAGGAGCCTCTAGTCCTGAGCCTGGGTGGGGGACACATGATGAGGGCCAGCCCAGCTGGTTTTCCAGGCTGGCACCCAGGGTGACATTCCATGAGCACATAACTCAGGGGGTAAATAACTGGGAGGGCTCCACCTTGCACAGAGGATGTGCCCCAGGACTGAATTCCCAGGGGATAATTAACAGCTCTTCGGCAGGGAGGTGGGGAGAAACTGCATTTTTACTTAAGCTAAGAGCAAATTTTTATTATTATTCCTGTAATTGATGGGGAAAAGGGAAAAAAAAAGAAAAAGGAAAATTGTGCAGTTATAGTTGGAAAGAGTTTGGAGAGGGGTTTATTGAATTATTTACATCTGACAAAGATGAGCCACTATAAACCAACTGTAGCATGAGACCTTTCCATGTTATATAGAGCTGTTAAAGGGAAATGCTTAAATATCATCTAATTTCCAATAAAAACTGCCCAAAATCAATGCAGCCTTGGGACAAGTTTATATTTCACCAGGCAGCAGCTCCTAAAGAGGAGCAGGGCAGCAGCAGCAGCAGCATCTGCAGAAGTATTTTAGGGGGGGTTAAAGGCATGACCTGTCCCCAGGCACAGGCACAGGGACAGGGACAGGGACAGGGACATGTGTGTTGGCACAGCCACATAGCTGGGCAGTGCTGTCACATGGAGAGCTGCAAATATAAACGTGGGGACGTGCTGGGCACAGGGTGGCCCTTGGCAAGGTGGCACCACTGGAGCTCACACCTCACTGTGCCCGGGCAGGGATGGAGATCCAGGGGGGATGAGGGAGCAGCAGCCAGCAGAGCCCCCCTCCCATGGCCCCAAGGTAAGTGTGGGGCACTGGGGGCATTGCCACCCCTCACCCCACAGCCACGGGGTGCCAAGGGGGCACTGCCATCACAGGGACCCCGTCTGAGCCGTTTGGGGGGGCTGGGAGGGGGTGCAAGGGTTAAATCAGCCCCTGTGCAGGAGGCAGCGCTGCAAGATCCTGCACCATGCTGGAAACCTCCCTGCAATAATAATAATAGTAATAATAATAATAATAATAATAATAATGATGATGATGATGATGATGATAACAATGATGATGATAACAATGCCATGCCTGCTGCCAGCTGTAAATCAGGGTGCTGGTGCCAGGGGCTCTGCACATCTGGGTGCTTGGGGCCAGCAGGGCTGAGGGGTCCCCAGAGTGAGGGCTGAGCTGTGTGGGAACACACCTGGGACAGGTGACAGGCAAACCCTCCTGCTGCTTGTGCCAGGAATGAGTTTTCCCAGGGATGGGGAGCTGGAGCAGGCAATGGAAGCTGTTATGAACAGATCCCCTTGGTGTGGGGAAGGGAAATGCTGCACATTTTGTTCAGGGAGAAGGGGCTGGAGATCCATGAGGGGGAGGCTACAGGGGTTCCCTTCACCCTTTTGGGGGTTCTGGTGTGTGCAGAGGCATCCCTGCTTGTTAAAAATCGTTGGTTTTTTCAAATTTTTAAAAGTTTAATAGTAATAAAATGGTTATAAAAATAGCAATATAATTAGAGTAATAATAATTTTGACAATTAGGATTTAGGACAATATGAGACCATAAAAACAAAGAGTTATGGATGGTCTGGGGACCTTTTTCTGGGCAAAATAAGCCCAAAAAAGGACTCACGTTAACAGAGAATTAACCCTTAAAAGCAACAACCTGTTGCATATTCATACACCTCATACATGGTGCATAAATTCCATTCAAACACAGGATTCTGTCTGGGCAGTGTCAGCTTCTTCCTCTGAATCCTGACAGCATCTTCAGGGCTGAGTGAGGCAGGAATAGGTTCGTTTCTTCTGATAATGGGGCAACAAATTCTCTTTCTCTGAAAGATTCAGGTGGCTGCTATGTCAGTGCAAGTCCTTTCTTTAAAAAAAGTATCCTACATAGCACAGTTTCTATTTTAACATTATGTTATAACCCAAAACTATATGTAACACACTACTTAAGAGAATTAATACAGCATAACTTTCTAACACAACACATATAATGTTCATTTGAATATTTGCAAAAAGCCAATCATAAAATACACATTTTTCACGCTGCTGAAGGAAGGCCACAGCAGGATGATGCCAGGCTTGGTTTTGGCAGGGTCAGGCACTCAGACCCTCAGGGCTGTGCTGGCAGGGGTGTGCCCCAGGCACACAGCAGTGACACAGGGCAGGTTTGTGGGGTTCCCTCCAGCACCCAAACTCGCTGCCTGAAGGCAACAAGAGCTCTCCAGGCTGTTGGAACACCCTTGTTTTCCTCCTACGCCCCACCAGGGGGTCCTCCCCGTGCTCTGGGCAGCCCAGGCTGTCCCCCAGCCCTCCTGGCCCCTCTCTGCAGTGAGTCCCACCTTGTGCAGCCACATTTCCCCAAACCCACAGCAGCATCCCCACATCTCACAGCCCTGGCTGGGCTGGCAGGAGCCCAGACCCGGGGTGTGTGTGCCAAGGGTTCCTTTTCTCTCCTCTCTGGCTGTCCCAGGGTATTTTTAACCCTGGCCCAGGCACTCCAGTGTTTATATGCAAATAGATGCAGATTGAGAGGGGTCACAGGGAATTAGAGCTCACAATGTCTGCTCTTGCTGCTAAATTTACCCAGGGAGGCAATCCCTGCCCGGGGAAGGTGATCCCTGCCCGGGGTGTGAGGCAGGATTGTCACCGCAGAAATACGAGACAGGGTCACCAGAGAGAGGAGAGGGACAGGAGCCAGGGCAGCTCTGGGAATGCCAGCCCAGGGTGAATGATGCCTGGCTGTGCATCTCCAAACCTCTGCTGGGCTGGCTGGAGGAGCCCAGGGATGCCCAGGAGGGTTTTCATGCCAGGGCAGTGCTTGGGGGAGGTGGCTCAGTCAACAGCAGAGGGGGAATGGGCACTGGGTGCAGCAAAACAGCAACAAGTGGTGAAAGGAGAGGGGGAAATGAGGGGTTTGGAGGCCCCAAACCAACACAGAGGATGGGCACAGCCAGGTGGGAATGCCAGCCTTGAGACCAAGGGGAAAAGAAAGAGAAAATAGGGAAAACCACATAGGGTGGTCTCAAATTATCTCCCAGTGCTGCTCCCATCAGCAGGGGCCTTAAGGGGGGTCCTTCACCAGGAACCCCATCCCTCATTTGTGGTGGTGTTTGCAGGGATCCCAGGACGAGGGGAGAGATGAGAATGTTGACTCCATGTTTCAGAAGGCTGATTTATTACTTTATGATATTTATTATATTAAAAGAAAATTATATACTGAAACTATACTGAAAGAATAGAAGAAAGGATTTCATCAGAAGGCTTGAAAGGAATGGAATGATAATAAAATCTTGTGACTGACCAGAGAGTCCAAGCCAGCTCACTGTGATTGGCCATTAATTAAAAACAATCAACATGGGCCAATCCCAGATCCACCTGATGCATTCCACAGCAGCAGACAATCAATGTTTACATTTCATTTCTGAGGCCTCTCAGCTTCTCAGGAGAAAAGATCCTAAGGAAAGGATTTTTCACAAGATATATCTGTGACACTCATGGACACACCAGGGAGTTTTTATGGCTGCAGAGCCAGAGCTGGGCATCACCACAGCCATGCTGGGGACACTCACACACAGGGGACCCTCAGGTGGCTCTGGCAGCACGGGGGGTGCTGGCTCAGGGATGCTCAGGATCCCCAGGAAGGTCCCAAAATGTTCTCCCAGCCTCAGGTTGGCTCCACACAGAGGGAACCATGCAGCGTTCCAGCTCTGGTGTAACATCCCAAAATGTGCTTTAACCAGGTTTATTCCCCACAGAGGTGGGTGGCAGGGCTGAGAAGGGCAGGCTTTGTCACCCAGAGCCTCCCAGTCACGAGATGCCAGTCTCTATTCTGGTCCCCAGCACGGATCTCCCCGCTGACCTTGGGGAAAGGAGCCTGGGGGAAGTGGGAGCAGGGAATGCTCTGCTGGCATCCAGGGCAGCTTTCTCTCTCCTATACAAGGCACTGGCTGGGGAGCAGCTTCCCCTGCCAAAGCCCCTGGAGGATTTGTACCTTGCTGCAAGGGCCATCCCAGCAGTCCTGGCTGGGCCAGGAACACGTAGCCCAGATTTTTCCACATTGCAACCACAGGACTGGAATCTCATATGAGCACCTTCATGAAAAAAAGAAAATGGAGGGGGGAAAATAAAGTCCTCCCAGAGCTCAGAGGACACAAATAAGGTTATTGGGTCAGAGGACACAAATAAGGTTGTTTGGCATGGACAGACAGCTAAATTTCTATTTTTTATTTTCTTTTTTTTTTGTTTTAGTTTCCTAAACATTAGGCACCATTTTCCTCCCAGCCTAAACACTTCTGTCTCAAGTTGGAGCCTCCAAAAATCCAGCAATTTAATCCAAGAGGCGCTGCTGCAGCATGGCCCAGTGACCACCTGACCCTCATTGTACCCCATGTCCATCATGCTCCAACCCCTCTGGAGATATAAATACTCCACAACAGAGCCTGGAGTGGATTATAATTAGACAATGAGCCAAGAGGATGGAACCAATGGGCTATAAAAGCCTGGCCATCCCCACAGGCAGGACCTGCACACCAGGAAGCACTGGCATGAGCCAGGCACCAGGAGCTGGGACAGGAAAGCTGAGGATTTCCTCCAAGTTGGACCTGGAGCATCCCCTGGGACCTCGTGCTCCCATCGCCAGGTTCTACACAGCCCTGGTCACAGGAGACCTGAGGAGCCTGGAGCTCCTGACTGAGAGGTACCACCAAGATGTCAACCTGGTCTTTGAGATCAGTAAGAACCAGCTGGAGTGGCAGGTGAAAAGCCAAGCCTCCTATGGACTCTCAGGTACTTTTCCTTTGAAGGCCAGGCCAGGAAGATGAAATCAGTGGGTATTTACTAACCCTGAACATGAGGGGTGCAGTGCATCTTGGTGCCTTGAGTGTGCCCAAGGTTTCTGGTTAGTCCACAGTTCTGGTCATTATTTTTAATATTTTCTTCTCTTCTGCTCCTACTAACCCAGTGGAAGTGTAAAATCTGTGCATCCACATGATTTCTTCAGGCTGGGGTTAGGCATTCTGTGTTTTGGGAATGCTCTCAGGATGGCTCACAGCCCAAATTCCTCATGGTCCTATCAGGAGGGATAAGATGCCCTGAGGTGATGCTCCCCATGGCCCCAGGTGCTCAGGAGATGGTCCAGGAGGTCCTGGAGCTGCTGGGAAACCCAATTCCTCTCTCTGGCTCATCCCAAATCCAGCCCTCCATCACCCTCCCACCTGGCTTGGGTGCCTTCACTCCCAGCAAAGTCGGTTTTTCCTTTCCTGAGGAATTCTGAGCTGCCTTTTAGCTCCTGCCAGCCACTTGGACATGGACCTGCATGCCCTGGTGGCCAGCAGGGCCTTGGCTTGCCCCCCTGATTCCACCTGGAATGCCACTGCTGGATGAGCACACGCTGAGGGGGTTTTGTTTCCCCTCCTGCCAACTGCAGTTAGAGCCACCGAGCACAACCAGCCCCTAAAGCTGCCAGAGAAAAATGGGAAAAGAGGAGTCAGGAGCTGCCTCAGCCACCAGGCTGCTGGGCAGGGGAGGGGAATGCAGGGGCAGGACTGGACCAGGTGCAATCAGAGCCCCATTTATTGTATTTGCTGGGAAACATCCCAATGAAGGCAGGAATGATGCATCTGAGTCCATGTTCTCAGAAAGCTAATTTATTACTTTCACATGCTATATTATATTAAAGAATGCTATACTATACTAAAGAATACAGAAAGGATACAGACAGAATGCTAAAAAGATAATAATGAAAACTCCTGACTCTGTCCAGAGTCTGACACAGCTTGGCCCTGATTGGCCAAAGAGCCAAAACAACTCCCAGCAGAACCCAATGGAACAATCACCTGTGGGTAAACAATCTCCAAACACATTGCACATGAGCACAGCACAGGAGAAGCAAATGAGAGAAGAATTGTTTTCCTTCTCTCTGAGGCTCCTCAGCTTCCCAGGAGAAAAATCCTGGGCAAAGGGATTTTATCAGAGAATGTGAATGCCACACCCAATACAGAGGGTGCAAGTGCCACAGCCATCCAGAGATGTGAGTGCCACACCCATCCAGAGATGTCAGTGCCACACCCATCCAGGGCTGTGAGTGCCACACCCATCCAGGGCTGTGAATCCCACACCCATCCAGAGATGTGAGTGCCTCACCCATTCAGAGATGTGAATCCCACACCCATCCAAGGCTGTGAGTGTCACACCCATTCAGAGATGTGAGTGCCTCACCCATTCAGGGCTGTGAGTCCCACAGCCACTCCCCTGTCCTGCAGGGCTGTGGGCTCTGGAGGAGCGCCTGGAGCTGAGCTCCCCTCTGTGCCTGGCCGCCCGCCACGGCCACCCCGACTGCCTGCGGCACCTCCTGCGCCGCGGGGCCGACCCCAACCTGGCCCCAGGGGGAGAGGCCCCCCTGCACCAGGCCTGCCTGGGGGGGCACAGCGACTGCGTGGAGCTGCTGCTGGAGTACAGGGCCCAGCCCAACCTGCTCAGCGAGCGCGGCACGGCCCCGCTGCACCTCTGCACCTCGCAGGACTCCCTGCGGTAAGCACGGCACCCACCCGCTGCTGGGGCTGGGACGGGGCTGGGATGGGGCTGGAACAATGGGAAGCATCCCTGCCCTGGAATGGGGTGGGATGGGTTTGGATTTGAGGTCCCTTCTGTTGTAGTTGAGATGGAGACAGATGGAGACACTCTATAGTAAAGCAGGCAACCCCGATGATGAGGAGAAATGATGCATCTGACTCCACTGATATCAGAAGGCTAATTAATTATTTTATTATCAGAAGGCTAATTAATTACTTTATTCTACTATATTATTCTATATTACATTACTCTATATTACATTACATCTAAACTGAACCTGCCAAGCACTCAAGTGCCCAGAATCCTGTGACTGTCAGTCAGTAGTCCCCACACACACATATGGATGCAATTGGCCAATTAATAAAAACTCTCACACCAGAGTCCAATCACCAATTGTCTTCAGGTAAACAATCTTCCACAATGCATTCCACTTGTGAACAAGTGGAGGAGCAGCAAAGGAGATAGGAATTGGTTTTTTCTTTCTCTGAGGTTCAGAGAATGTGAATCTCAGAAATATCCTTGGGAAATCGGGCTTTGCTTTTCTCTGTGAAGGGAAACACAACACTCCATTTCCAGATGGCTTCAAACTGGTTTTATTCTAGCAGGCATGCTTTTTATACATTCTTACAAAGCTCAGAAGTTTACACTTTACTCACTGGTTAGAAGAGACAAGCAAAGTGATTATTTATTGTATTTGTGGGGTTCCCAGATGAAGGCAGGAATGATGAATCTGACTCCATGTTCTCAGAAGGCTCATTTATTATTTTATAATACTATATTTTATTAAAGAATGCTATACTAAACTATACTAAAGCATACAGAAAGGACACTTACAGAATGCTAAAATGATAATAATGAAAACTCGTGATTCTCTCCAGAGTCTGACACAGCTTGGCCCTGATTGGCCAAAGAGCCAAAACAACTCCCAGCAGAACCCAATGGAACAATCACCTGTGGGTAAACAATCCCCAAACACATTGCACATGTGAGCACAGCACAGGAGAAGCAAAGGAGAGAAGAATTGTTTTCCTTTTCTCTGAGGCTTCTCAGCTTCCCAGGAGAACAATCCTGGGTGAAGGGATTTTATCAAAGAATGTGAATGCCACAATTATTGGAATGGGCAGCTGCAGGTTTCTCTTATTTATTCTCTTATGAGCGTCTCACATGCTCCCACATCTCTCCACTGCCACAGCAGAGACAAAAATAATTTTGGTGCCAGGCACATTGCACAGCCTAAGTCTTCTCCCCACAGACAGCCCAGCCTCTGCCTTTCCTTCCTCCTCTTTCCTGACTATTTCCCCTAAAATCAGTGTGTCCTGCAGGCCAGACCCTGCACACTCCCCCAGGAGATGCTCAGGATGGGTTTATGGGATGTGGAGCAGTGTTCCCACCCCTCACCCCACACAAGCCACATAGGGATCCCCCTTGGTTCACAGGCAGGGCTGAGCTCCTCCAGGTGCACCCACATCCTGCCCTGGATCAACATCACACAGATGAGCATAAAAATCGCCTGGAAAAATATGGAAAAACACAGAAAAATATGTTTCTGTGGGACTTTAGGTGCCTGCATAGTTCGACACACAGAATCAGGATTTTTTTTTTTTTTTTTTTTTTTTTTAATAAAGAGCTCAGCCACTTGATATTATCCTGATGAAACTTCTCAGGGCCACAGTGAATTCCATCACCTGCCAGCTTCCCTGGAAAGCCAGCCTGGCTTCCATCCTCTGCCCTCCAGGCAGGCAAGATTACCTGGAAGTAAGTGGGGAAAGCAAAGTTCCAGCTTATCATAGACAGGGAGAGAGTTCTGGAGAAGAGAAGCAGCCAGAGAGGGAAAGGTTTGATCCCTGCTCATCAATAAGAGCCTCTGCAGGATGTCCAAAAATCAGCTATTGATCAACTCCTGGTTCAGCCAAAAACATCCAGGGATGAATCCAGCACATCCTTGGTGCCGTGAGGGCTGGAAGGAGCAGGATGGGAGAGGGAGGGTGCTGCAGGCAGCTCTGGCTTTAATTCCTTCACCTGAGCACCCTTTCCACCTCCAACCTCATCCTAAAACCCCAGTGCTTCCCTGATTTTAGGCTGCCTCTCCTGAAGAGTTAGGGTCATCAAACCACCCCAGGGTGTGCAGAGGATCTCCTGGACCACTGAGGTCTTTGCTTCCAAGCTTGGGGAAAAAAAAATACTGTTTTATATAGATGCATTAAAAACAGATCTGCCTTTGCTGATTTGCATGTTCCATTCCCTTGGAAGGCAGAGGGGGATGGCAGCACAGCCACCAAGGGGATCAGACAGCCCCGAGGTGGCAACAGCTGAGTTGTAAGGCCTGGAATATTGGGGCTTTATAATGGAAATGCTGCGAGCCCCTTAACTGCGGCGCCCGGCGCTACGGGGGCTTCTACAATAACTGAGCCAACTCCCTTGAAAGATCAAAAATTAATAGACATTTCAGACAGGGTTTGAGGTTTCGACCACTGCTTTTTCAATAGCAAAGACTTTGCTAAAGTTAGAGACTGAGGAGGTCAAGCTTTGGGTAACACAAACATTTCCTCTTTGATTAGGGGGAGACTACTTTACCTCGCCTCCTTTTTTTTTATTTTATTATTTTTTTCGTCGAGTAGTAGATTTTAGGTCATCCTTAATTTTTTACTGACAACAAAGAGCAGGTCATTGACCTACATAGAGAGCTATTTTATTTTTCTCCCTCTCGATAACAATGGCCAGAACACCTATGTGCCAGGTTCCTCTGTATTCCCATATACTCGGCAATTCACCATGGGGGCAGGACTTAAAACCTTTGAGCCTCTCAGTGACTGGGATAAAAAAAAATTATCTGGGCTTCCTTCCAGCCATTTGAGCTTCAGAATCCATGAGATTTCAACAAAAAGGATATCAGAGCTTTAATCTAGGAGCTTTTTGAAGAGATGGAAAAAAAAAAGTTCCAGTAAAGTTCAGTCTTACCTTCTTCACTTTAGGAGCTGTTCATGCCAACGTCGGCCTATTTAGTAGAGTTCCTCTCCTTGACCTCTTTTTTACAGCCGAGATAATTAACATGGTGGGGTAAGATGAGTCTCTAAATTCACTGCACTCTCTCCCTGGCGCTCTCCCTTTTCCCTCTTAAAGCTGGGGATGATTAAAGGAGCCTGCCTTTATTGGCACCCCGAAAAAAAAATAAAATAAAAATAATTGAGGGGGAGAGGAAGAGCCTCGGCAGCGAGGAGGGGAGGGGAGAGCGGGCGTGGGCCTGGCAGGGATGCAGGACACGGCTCCTGCCTCCCATCACGGCAGGGAGGGATGCTGAACATCTGCAGAGCCCTCCTCCAGAGCTCCCTGGATGTCCCAGGCTCCCCTCGAGGCCAGGGAGAGCCTGCCTGGAGAGGAATTTCCCTTCTCCAGCCTCACATGGAAGGAAAGAGCTCGGCAAGGAAAGAGCTCTGGGAAGCCAAGGGATGGGACAAGAGGGTGTCACCCCCGCTTCCAGCTGAGCAATTCCCTTCTCCGAGCCTTCCCTCGACCCTGGGAGATTGAGGCAGAGCTCTCCAGCTCCTCCAAGCCCCCAGAGGTGAGGGCTGGGGGATGGAGGGTGGGATGAGTCCATGCAGGAGCTCAGGGGCTCCGTGTGAGGAGCGCTGGGATGGGGAGCAACACCAGGGACAGGGGAATGGGAAGAAGGAGCAGGAAACAGGAGCTGAGCAGGAAGGCAGGAGCCTGAAAAGGCCAAGACAAGGCTCCCAAACGCCAGGAGATGGGGACTGACCCAGAGGAGCCAGCCCCAGGCACCCTCTGGCTGTTCCAGCACCATCCTGGGCACTCTGCCCCTGTGGCTGTGGGAATGAGCAGCACTGCAAGGGGAAAAAAGCTCAGGGATATGAAAAGCCAGCATTTAGCATCATCTAGTGCTAAACTTCATCCTCTGCTCTGGTCAGCCTTGCTAAATACAGCACTCAGAGCGTTTGGAGCCATCATTTTGGGAAGTTGGGCAAGAGCAGCTCCTGGCTGGGTCCTGACAGAGAAATGAAGAGCCCAGAAGCAGCCACAGGGCTGGCCCTGCCCTCTGAGACGTGACAAAATGAGGGCTTTCACACATAAACCTCGGGCATGGGAGGGGAAAACAAACAGGAGGTTTTTCCTTAAAGAATCTGGGGCCTGAGTGGGTGTTTGGGACTTTGGGAATTTCCCTGCAGCTTCCGCTGCCCCAAGCTCCTGCTCCTCCTGCTGGTTGTTCTTCACATCCCATTTCTAACAAATCCCACTCTCCCAGCCTGGGTGGTTTTCATCCCAGCCAGTGGGAACCATCCTGGCATAAGGAGGATGGGCACATCCTGCCCTGACTCTCTGATGGGTGAAGAGATTTAAAAAATCGATCCCAAATAATTTTCTCCCATTGCATTTGATCCAGGAGCCCAGGGCAGGGCAAAGGTGGGGCACCAGCACCACTCACCCCAAATTCCCTTTACCTTAAGAGGTGACTTGCCCAAGCAAGGGGATGTCACCCATCACCTGCAAATGGCTTGGAAGTGAGTTTAAATTAGTCAAAATTAGGCACCAGGCTGGATGGAAAGCAAACTTACCTGTTCTGCCACCGAATTTCTGCTGAGATAAACAGAAAGCTGAACTCTGTATGCTCTTTCAGTATTCCCAGAAAATTGGAAAGGAGCCCTTGAAAAAGCAGCAAGCCATTGCTAGGCCTTATTTGATGGGATTTTAGTCCAATCTGGTGGCAGCAACCAGGCTGGGAATGAAAATACAGGAAGCCAGAAATGCTGGGGAAGTGTTGGAGCTCGTGAATTCATCAACAGAGATTTTAGAGTTTAACCAAAGCATCTCCCCAGCACCTGCTGATGCCCAAATATCCACACAGGAGGCAAAGGCCCCTCCCAGGCTCCCACCTTTTCCATTCACTGGAGGAGATCTTCCCTTGTTCATAACTCCCTGCCAACATTCCCTGTGTGCCAAGGGAGGAGCACCCAGGGGGAAATCCAATATAAAGCAACCTGGGTTTCTTCCAGCACTTGATAACCAAAAAGAAAATCCCTCCAGGGATGCACCCCTGGGAAGGATGGCCTTTCCACAGGAGAATATTTGGGATGTCCAGCAAGAGATGAAGAGGGGCTGAGCTGCCAGGGTGGGATTCTCTGTGAGGGAAAAGCCCAGGGCACAGTGAGGGTTCTGGGCTGCGTGCAGCCCCTGGCTCTGCTGAGGGACAATCCCTCTGTGCTGCCTGTGCAGGTGGAAATCTTCATCCTGGGCACTCTCACCCAAACCAGCTGCCTCCTTGCCTGGGAATGCTTTAAGCATGATCTAACCCCCCAAAAAGAGAAAAAGCAGAACAAAAGGGGATTTTTCTCATAGGCTAGGCTGCTGCATTTTTGCAGCCAAGTCAGCAATATTTTTTTTCCTTGCAGGACCATCCTTTAGTTTACCCTGAATACATTATTTTAGGGTGCAGAGCAACCTGTGACATCAAGATTAAGCTGCTCTGGAGAGGTCTCAAGAGAATAATCATAATCAGGGCTACAAATTCCCTGCTGACAAGGATGGCCAAGACCAATAAAAGAGACCAAGTGTCTGAGTGATCCCCTCGACAGCAGCCAGCAAAGCCCAAAAAAGCCTCAGGGAGACAAAACTCTCCTGAAGAAAGTGATTCCTCATCCTCATGCAAAAAATGAAATTGGAAAGTGAGAGCCTGAGGATTTTGGGAATGGCACAACCCCACATATATCCACTCTCAGGCAACCACAGCCCAAGCAGAGCATCCGTGATGGAGCCTCTGGTGAGGGCTGGCACCCCTGGGAGGTGCAGGGAAAGATCCTGAAGGGATTTTTCCTGGTACCTCAGGTTTGAGGTGCACAGGAAAAGCAGCCCAGGGAGGTGTTTGTAGATTCTGCTCTGCCAAGGACAGTGAAAATCCTCCCAGCAAATCCTTGGGGAGGTGATGAGGCAGGTCCACAAAAAGTCAAGTATGTTGTTATTAGTGTGAGCACCATTAGCATTATCTCATTGTTTTATTATTTATATTTTCCCCACACATGTTAGCATTCCCCTGGGCCAGGAAAAACAAGCCATATCCTGGTGCTGTTCTTCCTCCCTGGGGTTCCTCTTCTTCCCCATCCCTGCTGCTGGAAGGATCAGGCTGGGACTTCTCTCCCCCTCGTGCTGCTTCTGGGTCAGCCCAGACCCTCCCCTAAGGCTCCAGTGACACCTGAACTGAAAGAAAAATGAAAATTAGAGAGGCAGGAGGGGATTAAAGGTTGGTGCTTCTCCCTTGGACTCCATGATCCTCGTGGGTTGCTCCTAACTCGAGATATTCTGTGATCCTGTGAAAACACAATCCTGTGGAACAGGAGCACAACTCAGGTGTGGGGTCCCTCCAAAGGGGAAGGAAAATCCATTTTTATATCCAAGCAAGTGGGGCTAGGATGGTCAGGGGGTTCAGAAATGGTCAGGGATGGTCAAGGATACTCAGGATGGTCAAGGGTGATCAAGGTGATGAGGGATGGCCAAGAATGGTTGAGGATGGTCAGGGTGGTCAAGGATAGTTGAAGGCAGTCAAGGATGGTTGAGAATGGTCAACATATTCAAGGAAGGTCAAAGATGGTCGAGGCATTCAAGGATGGTCAAGGATGGTCAAGGTATTCAAGGATGGTCAAAGATGTTCAAGGTATTCAAGGATGGTCAAGGATGGTCAAGGCATTCAAGGATGATCAAAGATGGTCAAGGTATTCAAGTATGGTCAAGGCAAAGGACAGTCAGGATGGTCAGGGTGGCCAAGGATAGTTGAAGACATTCGAGGACAGTCCAGAATGGTCAAGATGGCTAAGGGCAGTCTGGGATGGCCAAGGAGGATCAAGGTATTCAAGGACAATCCATGACCATCCATGCATGACCCTGGTCAAGGGGCAGAGGGAAACACTGCCCAAACCACCACTGCCCTCACTGTGGAGGGCACCAGGGCACAGTGCCACCCTCCCGAAAATCCCAGCTCCAGCATGATTACCCCCCTCACCCCACACCACCTCCTGCCCCACCATCCCTCATGTCTCACACCAGACCACCCCAAACCCCTTCCCGCAGGTGTGCCAAGCTCCTGCTGCTGCATGGGGCGGCCGTGGAGCTGCCGAGCGAGGCAGGAGGTGACACAGCCCTGCACGTGGCCGCCAGGCACCGTCTCTGCCACCACGCCCGCCTCTACCTGCGGCGCCGCGCCCGCGTCGACGCCCGCAACGCGCGTCAGGAGACGGCGCTGGGTGTGCTCTGCGGGCAGGCCCCGGCCCAGGACGACCATTCCCTGCAGCTTTTCCAGCTGCTGCTCAACCATGGCGCCGACGTGGAGGCGCGGGACGAGAGCTGGAGGCGGCCCCTGCACCGGGCCTGCGGCGCGGCCAACGCCGAGCTGGTGCGGCTGCTGCTGCGGCGCGGCGCCGACGCCAACGCCATCGACTACGACGGTGTGTCCCCACTGGGCTGGGCCCTGCAGGCCGCAGCCTCCCGCCCCGAGCTGCGGCCACACCTCACCGTGCAGCTGCTGCTCAACCACGGATCCCAGAGGATTTGGCCCTCAGCCTTCAGAAAGGTACAGGCCCCAAAATGGCTCCTAGAAAAATTTGGCCCTTGGCCTTCGCAAACGTACAGGCCCCAAAAGGGCTCCCAGAAAATTTGGCCCTCAGCCTTCAGCAAGGTACCAGCCCCAAAATGGTTCCCAGAAAATTTGGCTGTCGGCCTTTGGAAAGATACCAGCCCCAAAATGGCTCCCAGAAAATTCGGCCCCAGGCCTTCAGCAAGGCACAGGCCCCAAAATGGCTCCCAGAAAATTCGGCCCCAGGCCTTCACACAGATATCAGCCCCAAGATGGCTCCCAGAGGATTTGGCCCCAGGTCTTCGCAAAGATACCAGCCCCAAAATGGCTCCCAGAAAATTCGGCTCTTGGCCTTTGGAAAGGTACAGGCCCCAAAACAGCTCCCAGAAAATTTGGCTCTTGGCCTTCAGAAAGGTACAAACCCTAAAATGGCTCCCAGAGGATTTGGCCCCAGGCCTTCAGCAAGGTACAGGCCCCAAAATGGCTCCCAGAAAATTTGGCCCTCGGCCTTCAGAAACGTACCAGCCCCAAAATGGCGCCCAGAAAATTCAGCCCCAGGCCTTCAGCAAGGTACAGGCCCCAATATGGCTCTCAGAAAATTTGGCATTCGGCCTTCATCAAGGTACAGGCCCCAAAATGGCTCCCAGAGAGCACCTGGCATGCAGGGGGTTGAGGCTGGATGTGGTTGTTAATTGTTGTGGTGTTGTTGAGGGTCCCCAGGACGAGGTGACAGAGGAGAATTGGCTCCAAGTTCTCAGAAGGCTGATATATTATTATATTATATTATATTATATTATATTATATTATATTATATTATATTATATTATATTATATTATATTATATTTTGAAAATGATATACTAAAACTACACTAAAGAAAGAGAAAGGAGACATCAGAAGGCTAAAACAGGAATGATAATAAAAAAAAACTGTGACTGACCAGAGTCCTGACACAGCTGGACTGGGATTGGTCATTAAGTTAAAGCAATTCACATGCTGGGTAAACAATTCTCCAAATCACATTTGCTCCATGGAGGAAATCCGTGGAGCACAGGAGCATCCGTGTCTGTCGGGGTCACCGCTCACCATGGTGGATGGATGACTCCATTTTTAGTCCTGGTTTTCCCAGGACTGAAATGTACTTTTGGCTGGAAATTTGTATAGGTTTAATTTTGTTTCCCCTTCTAATTGTGCTTTAAGTATTGCAGTCCAGAGGAGCAAAACATGGAGAAGCTGAAGCTTCCCAGTTTCCCAGGAGAAGAAATCCTGGCAAAGGGATTTTTCATAAAATCTGACAGTGACAGTTGGGAGATTTGGGACATCTGAAGGTGGCAGAGTGGGAGAATTTGGGAGAGCTTCCCAGTCTGGGCAGGGGTTGGGGAGTGATGGAAGTGAAGGTCCAGCAGAAGAGCAGGGTGGAGCCAGCATGGCTCAGAGGGGTTTTTCCTTGTGCACTGGAATTCCAGGGAATGTCAGAGACAGGCTTGGCGCACGAGCTGCCTCGTGGCTCTGCATTCCATTGATTTTACATCAAACCATAAAGAAAATATTATCCTGCCTTGTCAGGCACAAGCCAAAAATGTAAATAAGGAGCGAGGGCTGCATCCAGAGGGAAAAATGCCTCGGCAGGGAAGGACTTCCCACTGCTCCAAAAGGCACCAGGAAAACCCCACGCCTGCCCCATCCCAACACGGGGCTGTCCCAGCCTGGAGCGGGGTGGGGTGGGACAAACCCTGGCTGCAGCAGGTGGGTGTTGTCCCCTCTGGCCCTGCCTCTCTGTCTGAGCCCTCCCACCATCCCTGGACAGGTGCTGAAATCCTGTGCAGCCGTGCCAGAGGTCATCGAGGTCCTCTTCAACTCCTACTCCCAAATCCCGGTGTCCCAGGAGTGGAGAGATGCCGTGCCACAGGAGGTGTTCCAGGTGAGGCAGCCCTACTCCTTTGAGACCCAAGGAGGGGCTTTTCCCCAAAGAATTTGGGTTTATTTTCCCCACAGAATTAGGGTTTCTTTTCCCCCCAGACTGGTTTTTCCCTCCCACCCAGACTTCACTTGGATGGAAGAGAAACAAAAAGAATTTTCCCTAGAGCAGCACCACATACCTGATCCCTCCAGGCTTGCATCCCTCCACCTCCACCATCCTCAGACCCCACATCCCTGCCCCAGCCTGCCATAAAATCCACTCTCAGCCTCTGGAAGTGAGCCTGGTGCCAGAGCACTTCCCAGCAGGAGCCCTCATCACTCGTTTTAGTTGGGAAAACTCCTCCTTGGATGTGCAACAGGTACAGGCAGCCCACTCTGGGGTGATTTGGGAGGCTCCTGGCCCCACAGGCTGTGAGGGATGGCTGGAATGCAAACAAAGCCTTCAGGTGTTCTGAGGAATGGCACAAAGGATTTTTTCTCCCCAAATTAAGGAAAGGCTGAGGCTGCACAGCCCAGTCCTGCTTTGTTTCCCTGTTCCCTCAGGGACAGGCTCTCTTCTCCATCAGCTTCCTGTGGGATGCTGCTGCACCCTCCCTGGGACTGGCTTCCCCCAAGGTGCTCCCACAGGGGAATTCCAGTCCACAAGCTTCCAATTCCATAGGAGAATTGCAGTCCACAGGGTCCCAATTCCACAAGAGAATTGCAGTCCACAGGGTCCCAATTCCACAAGAGAATTGCAGTCCAGGAGGCCTCAATTCCACAGGAGAATTCCAGTCCACAAGGTCCCAATTCCACAGGAGAATTCCAGTCCACAAGGTCCCAATTCCACAAGAGAATTCCAGTCCACAAGGCCCCATTTCCATAGGAGAATTCCAGTCCACAAGGCCCCATTTCCATAGGAGAATTCCAGTCCACAGGGTCCCAATTCCACAGGAGAATTCCAGTCCACAAGGCCCCAATTCCACAGAATTCCAGTTCACAAAGTCCCAATTCCTTAGGAGAATTCCAGTCCACAAGGCCCCAGTTCCACAGGAGAATTCCAGTCCACACAGTCCCAATTCCACAGGAGAATTCCAGTCCACAAGGTCCCAATTCCACAGGAGAATTGCAGTCCACAAGGTCCCAATTCCACAAGAGAATTGCAGTCCACAAGGTCCTTATTCCATAGGAGAATTCCAGTCCACACGGTCCCAGTTCCACAGGAGAATTCCAGTCCACAAAGTCCCAATTCCTTAGGAGAATTCCAGTCCACAAGGCCCCAGTTCCACAGGAGAATTCCAGTCCACAAGGCCCCAGTTCCACAGGAGAATTGCAGTCCAGGAGGCCTCAATTCCACAGGAGAATTCCAGTTCACAAAGTCCCAATTCCATAGGAGAATTGCAGTCCACAAGGTCCCAATTCCACAGGAGAATTGCAGTCCACAAGATCCCAATTCCACAGGAGAATTGCAGTCCACAAGGTCCCAATTCCACAAGAGAATTCCAGTCCACAAGGCCCCATTTCCATAGGAGAATTCCACTCCACAGGGTCCCAATTCCACAGGAGAATTGCAGTCCACAAGGTCCCAATTCCACAAGAGAATTCCAGAACCCCTCACCCACCCTTCCCCTGTGCCAGTGCCCATTCCCCACACCCACAGCCACACCTGGGCTCCTTGCCTCCAACCTTCATCCCTAAACACCTCCAGCTCCTCTGGCAGCCAGGAGAGGTGTGACCCCAGGTGGCAGAGCCCCTGTGGGTGGCACTGTCCCGTTTGTCCCCTCTCTGCAGCAGCACCGGGCGTTCTACGAGTCCCTGCTGGGGCTGGCGGGCACGGCCCGGAGCCTGCAGCACCTGTGCCGTGCCACCATCCGGGCACACCTTGGGGACAAGTGCCACTGCCTCATCCCCCTGCTGCCCCTGCCCAGCACCCTGCAGGAATTCCTGCTGCTGGAGCCCCAGGGAGTGGTGCTGTGAGCGGATACATCCAGGAGCACAGCCAGGAGCATCCATGTCTGTCGGGGTCACCGTGGTGGATGGATGACTCCATTTTTAGTCCTGGTTTTCCCAGGAATAAAATGTGCTTTTGGCTGGAAATTTGTGTAAGTTTATTTTTTTTCCCTTCTAATTGTGCTTTAAGTAGATTATAAAGAGTAATAAAGTGATCAGTGGCTGGTAGGAATAATGCTGATTGTAGAGGATCCCTGCAAAGCAGCGAGGGACAGGGCAGGGGACACAAAATCAGCCCAGGGGACACAAATCAACCCAGGAGACCAAAACCAGCTCAGGGGATCCAAACCAGCTCTAGGGACCCAAAACAGGCAACACAAATCAACCCAGGGTACCCAAACCAGCTCAGGGGACACAACCCAGCCCTGGGGACCCAAAACTCAGGGGACACATTTCAGTCCAGGGTACCCAAAACAGGGGACACAAATCAGCCCAGGGAATCTAAGTCAGCCCAGGGGACTCAAATCAGCCCAGGGAACCTAAATCAGCCCAGGAGACCCAAATCAGCCCAGGGGACACAAATCAGCCCAGGGGACTCAAACCAGCTCAGGGAACTCAAATCAGCCCTGGGGACCCAAAACAGGGGACCCAAATCAGCCCAGGGGACCCAAATCAGCTCAGGGGACCCAAATCAACTCAGGGAACCTAAATCAGCTCAGGGGACCCAAATCAGCCCAGGGGACCCAAATCAGCCCAAGGGACACAAATCAGCTCAGGGGACACAAACTAACCCAGGGGGCTGTGTAGGAACCCTCAGCGGGTTGCAAAGTCTAGCAGCATTAGTAAAGACCCTAAAATAGATTTAAATTCAATTTTTTAAAATGTAGGAGCCATTTAGAATGTTGTAGCTGCTCCATGCAGCAGGGTGACACAAATCCCTGTATGTCCCAGCCCCTCCCATACCCCTTGTGCCTGTCACTGTCCCCAGGCTGGCACGGGAGGGGGCTGGAAAACCCAAAATTGTGGAGTTTGGGTTTTCATTTCCCACAGTGACCTGGCCAAAGGGAGCAAGAGGCGCCAGGATTTATTCTCAGATTGATTCCTGCTGAACCAAAGGATGTGCAAATATGCATACCTTGGGAGAGCAGCTGGGCTCCTGCCACAGTGCTCCCCAAAATGCTTCCAGGGCTCAATTACACCTGGGTTTGGTTTGGTTTAAAAAAAAAAAACCAAACAAAAAAAAAAAAAAAACCACAAAATTATATGTATTGTATTTTTAATATATGAATATACATAGTAGATATAATTGTGTGGATATATATATATGCATATATATATATATATAAATAAAATATATATATATTAGATATTATTGTGTATATATATACATATGTATACATACACATACATGTATATAATTGTAGATATAAAGATATAAATTTATATTTATATATATTTATAAATATAGCTATAATTTTAGATATAAATAGATATATATAAAAAATTATAGCTATATTTATAAAAAATTGAACCATTTTTAATATTATATATATTATATATAATTTTATATATAGTTATTTATATTTTATATATAATTTTATATATCATATTATATATATAATTTTTATATTTATTTATATCTATAAATAATATATTAAAATTAATTTCTATATAATTATTTATATTTTATATGTAATTTTATATATAAATATAGATTTTATATAATTTATATATAAATTACATATATTATATTTTTATATAATTATTTATATTGTATATGTAATTTTTATATAGATATATTTTTACATAATTTAAAACTATTTATTTTATATATAAATTACATATATTTTTATATAATTATTTCTATTTTATATGTAATATTTATATCTAAATATTATATAATAATTTTATATTTATTTATACATTTTTTAATATTTTCATATACATGGACAACTCATTTTTCCTGTTTGGCTGGACTTTGCATCCCTGGCTCCCAGAGCTGCTGCGCTTGGAGCAAGGAAATGAGGAGGAGAAAGAATTTAAAAATTCTTCCCCTCTCCCATCTCCCACCTGCTGCTGCCACGGCGTCCCTGTGCCCCCATGGACAGCCCGAGCACCGCCAGCCCTGCCCCGCGCTGTGTCCCCAGCATTTTGTGCCTTCCGGGGTGTCCCCAACCCAAACCCCCGCGCCCCTCCCGTGCCTGTGGGACTGCGGGCTTTGTTTAGGTGGGAATTGTCGGGGATTCGGGCAAATCCCAGCCGGCTGAGCTGGTACCCTCATGTGAACCAAGCCAAGCTCAATGTCGCTGCTCCTTTCACTTTTGTCACCTTTTACCTCCGGGTGTGCGGGGGGGACACAGAGAGTGCCACCAGGACACCCCAAACCCCCAAATCCCCAAAAACTCCAAATCCCCAAAACCTCCAAATCCCCAAAAACCCCAAATCCCCAAAAACCCCAAATCCCCAAAACCCCCAAATTTACAGGGGTGGAGCGGGAATGCACCTCAGAGGGGACAGGGGGGTACAGAAGGGACAGGAGGGGAGTGGGGGGACAGGAGGGGACATGGGAGACAGGGGGGACAAGAGGGGACAGGGGGGGACAGGGGGGACAGGAGGGGAGGGGGGTAAAAGGGGAACAGGAGGGGACAGGAGGGGACGGGGAAGACAGGAGGGGACAGGGGGTGACAGAGGGTGACAGGAGGGGATACGGGAGGACAGGAGGGGACAGGAGGGGACTGGAGGGGACAGGAGGGGACAGGAGGGGACAGGAGGGGATGGGGGGTAAAAGGGGAACAGGAGGGGATAGGAGAGGACGGGGAAGACAGGAGGGGACAGGGGGCGACAGGAGGGGATATGGGAGGACAGGAGGGGACAGGAGGGACAGGAGGGGACAGGAGGGGACAAGAGGCGACGAGGATGACAGGAGGGGACAGGAGGGGACGAGGGGGACAGGAGGGGACAGGAGGGGACACTAGTGGGGGAGGTACAGGGTGCGCGGCTCCCCGCGGCCGGCAGGGGGCGCGCTTTGCTCGGCCGTCGGGGGCAGCCGGGACCCCCAAAAAGAGCCGAAAAATGAGATTGAGAGGCCAAAAAAAACCTCTAAAAAATGGACCCCGAGCCCTTGGGGCTGGCGGGGGAGGTTCCCCCTCCGGTTCGAGCCCTTCTGCCGGCGGCGGGGGCAGCGCGGCGGCCGGAGGATGCTGCGGGCGGGATGGGGATGGTGCTGGGGATGATGCTGCTGCTGCTGCTCCGGGTGGGATGATGATGATGATGATGATGATGATGAGGTTGATGATGATGATGCTCCGAGTAGGATGATGCTCCGGGCTGGGGTTGATAAGTTTGGCAGGCGTGTATATATATATATATATATATATATATATATATATATATATATATATATATAATATATGCCTTAAATTATATATACCCCAAATATAGATTTTTTAGATTTTTTTCCTTCCTGGCAGCGCCTCGTTTTGATGCAGATGTTCTCGTTTTTTCGGGTTTTTTTTATTATTATTATTATTATATTTTTGGCTATTATTATTATTTTCCAGCAGCTAAAGACGGGAGGTCACATTAACTTCTAATACGGAGACACATAAAAATGCGATTATGCCTGCTAAACAGAACACAGTAGGCTGCTAGTTAAGACAATGAGATTTCCAGGAAGCGATGCATAAATTCTTCAAAAAATGACACATTTTTCACGTTTCATTCCAATTAAATTACTGAGGCAGCTAACACAGCGCTGCACACGCCATACATTTGGGGGAAATGAAGGCTTTCTGTGTTTTTTCTCTTTTTTTTCTCCTCTTTTTTTTTTTTCTTTCTAAGTAGATCTGGATGTGCGTGTTTTATGAAAGACGTTTAATATTAAGCTGCTATTAAGGCAAAAAATGTCAGAGACCTTCCTCTCTCCTCGAGGATTTTTTTTCCCTGTGTGTGTGTGTGTGTGCTTGGGCTGCTCCTGCTCGTTTTCCCACCCTGCGGTATTAAAGCACCGATGGTCCAGCTGCAAAACAATTTCCAAATAATGGGAATTCCCCGCCCTGCTGCACACACCTCTCTGATTGCGAGGAGCTGGGCAGAATTAAGGAGCGATGCGCACCCTCCCACCGGAAAATAAAAATAAAATCAAAGAAAAATAATAAAAATAATTTTTTAAAAAAAGGTTTTGCTGTCCCGTCTGGTGTTTTTTCCCTACCCTGCACCCTCTGGAGCAGGATCCAGCCCCCCCGGGATGCAGGGGGTGGTGATCCCGGTGGGAAGCCGAGTTTGCCTCTCACCGTCCAAACGGGGGCTCGTCAGGGCGATCATCAAACCCCGAAGTGGCCCCGGTAATGAAACAGCGTTTGATTTCCTTTCTTTATTTATTTATTTCAATTTTTTTTTCAGCTCGGGCTGCGCCGGGCGATCCGCAAAGCGCAGATACAGAATCAGAAATGAGATTTTTTTTTTTTTTTGAAGTCCTAATGAACCTGATTGCAGGAACATTTATAATCCCCCATGGCTTTAAATGAAATCAGATATAATCAGGAGCTATGGGGAAAGGGAGTGTTTACAGGCAGAGATTGGGAAGTGCTGCTGTATTAGCAAAGATGCTGCTCCTTCTATTGATGTCTAAAATGATGGATAATGTGAGAATGGCAAATATACTATTTGTCTAATGGCTCTGCAATTAAATTCCCCTGTAAATGACCCATGCCTCATTTCATCCTAATCTATGGAATTTTGATTGAATTCGTCAGCTCTAATTGAAAAATACTGCACTTTAATGTCTGCACTGCAGTTTCAGGACCGCGCTGGTTTTAATGAGACGGTGCCCCTCTGACCCGGGAATATTTTAGACTTTTAGTCGGGATTTTTTTTTAATTTTTTCCTTTTTTTTTTAACCCGGCCGATTTCTCAACTCGATTCCACGGAAAGCCGGGAACGAGAGGGTGCGTGGGCTTTGCCAGCGCTGAACTCTCCGTGGCGATGTGTTTGGTTAAGATCCCCTGTAAAGCTCTTAAAATACTCGGACTCCGCTTGTTTAGACACGTATTCATTTAAAATAATTTTTAAAACAGCCTATTTGCCATTATCCGAACGAATTTCGGGATAAGAGCCGGGATTATGGAAGTCAAATTTCTTTTCTTTTTTTTTATTTTAACCTGCACCGTGTTATTTTTTACCCTTTTGACCCGAAAATCCCGAGCACCTTCAAGTTTGTTAAAAAGGGAAGAGGGAGGAGGGAAAGGGGGAAAAAATTAAAAATAAAACCAGGAAAAAATAAGAAGTGTGGAGTGGAAATGGGGGAACCCCCGGGAGGGGCTGGAAGGAGTTCAAAGGGGAACAGTGAAGGAGTTAATGGGATTAGGCGGGGAATGAGGGGTTTGGGGTTTGTTTTGGGGTTTGGGGACTGTTTTTGGTTTTGTTTTGCCTTTTTCCCCCTTTCCTCTGTGCAGGGCAGGGGGGAGGAAGGAGGGGGTTCCACGCGTGGGGCGGGGGGCGCATCCCCCCGTGCACGGCCAGGAGCAAATCCTGAAATCCCTGGAATCCTGCCCTCCCACCCTCTGGCTGGCAGCTCCCAAAACTCCCCCGAAATTCGGGAATAACCCCGGGAGCTGCCCCCGCTCCCCGCGGGAGGAGGAGTGCGAGCCGCGGCCGCATCCCTGATTTTGGCTCGCACCTGCAGCACTAAGAGCTCGCTGATTTTTTGGGGGGTAATTCTGCTAATTCTGCTCGGGGTCTCCTCTCTTGCTCACCTCCCTTTCCTAGGGGAAAAAAATAAATAAAAAATACTTTAAAAGCACCGCAGGGTGATGTGATTTGGGTGATTTTGGTGACGTCTCGCACGCAATTAAAATTTCCCCGGCAAATGCAAGAATTAGCTGGAGAGAGGCTCTGGGAGCCCGGGTTTTGCTTTGGCGAAGATCAGCCGCTGGAAATCGGAGCTGGGGGTGCCCAGGGGAGGGTGGGCAGCGATCCCGTGGCAGGGCAGGCGGGATGTGCCCGGCTGGGGATGCTGTGCCCGGTTGGGGATGCAGTGCCAGGCTGGGGATGCCGTGCCCGGCTGGGGATGCTGTGCCCGGGGCTGGGGATGCCGTGCCCGGCTGGGGATGCTGTGCCAGGCTGGGGATGCAGTGCCCGGTTGGGGATGCAGTGCCAGGCTGGGGATGCCGTGCCCGGCTGGGGATGCTGTGCCCGGGGCTGGGGATGCCGTGCCCGGCTGGGGATGCTGTGCCAGGCTGGGGATGCCGTGCCCAGCTGGGGATGCCGTGCCCGGCTGGGGATGCAGTGCCAGGCTGGGGATGCAGTGCCCGGGGCTGGGGATGCCGTGCCAGGCTGGGGATGCTGTGCCCGGGGCTGGGGATGCCGTGCCCGGCTGGGGATGCAGTGCCAGGCTGGGGATGCAGTGCCCGGCTGGGGATGCCGTGCCCGGCTGGGGATGCTGTGCCCGGCTGGGGATGCTGTGCCCGGCTGGGGATGCTGTGCCCGGCTGGGGATGCTGTGCCCGGGCCATTCCCACCTGGAGGGGCTCCAGCCCATCCCAGCGCTCCCTTCTCTCCAAACTGCGTCCCCTCCCTGCCCTGAATTGGGGTTAAAAGCCCAGGAGGGGATCACACCCACCCCCCAAACCCTGCCCGCTCCCAACACCGCTGCTGCTCCTCCCCTGCGAGGTTTTTTGGGGACAAACCCTGCCCGAAGCCTCCTGCTCCTGCTCCATCCCGGGTACCGCATTTCCAGCTGGAGCCGGGGCTGCTCCCTCCCCACGGCCCAGCCTGGGGGGAAAAGCGCTCCCCCAACCCATCCCGACCCTCTGGAGCGCTGATTCCCACCAAATCTTTGGGGTTCGCCCCCCTTTTTTGCCTTTTTTCCCCTCGCTCCTGCTCCACTCCCTGCCACAATCACGCCCCTCTCGCTCCTGGGATCGCCGAGTTTGGTTGGGTTTTTTGGGGGTTTTTATTTTGGTGGTTTTTTTTTTTCCTCCGGGAGAGAAAAAAAGAAAAAAATCAGCTAATTATGTGCCGAACAAAAAGCCCATTCTTGCCCGAAATAATGCTGCCGTCCTGCAAAGGCACTTGTTTGTGGGCAAATTTTGAAGGGGGCTGACAATAAAAACAGCTGCAGGAGCTGCCTGTTGGTACACATTGCCATTCCTAATTATCCCTGCCCTTCCCGCAATCCTGAAAACAAAATGGGATTTTTTTTCTTTTTTTTTGCCCCTCTCGGCTCGCTTGGCTTCGCTCCCCGCGAGAATTCCCAGGTTTTTTGGGGTTTTTTTTAGCACGGTGGAAAGGGACGGAGGAAGGAGAGGGATGCGATGCCGGGTGGAGCACGGGGAAAGGGGGAAAAGGAGAAAAAAAAATGGGAGAGGGAAAAATCCACGAAGCATCCACGGGGAAAATGGGAAATCTCCCGAGCTGCTGCACATATGGTGGCCTCCGCAAGACGGAGCCAGGACATATGGAAATGAGCTGGAAAATCCAACTTTTCCCACTCCCTTCAAGTCGGAGCTGGGCCCCAAAAGTGTTTGTGCACACACATCACACAAACCCCCCCTGCCCATCCCCAGCGGCAGCTGCTCCCCTGCCCATTCCCCTCGGGAAAATCCCTCCCGCAAAAACCCCAAAATCCTGCTGGGGGTCAGCAATAGGGGGGCAGCACCCCAAAAATCGAGGCCGGGCAGGGGTGGGGAGGAGGATGCAGCAAAAAAATGCGCCGAGACCCTCAAATAATAACCTGCCCCCCTTCTTTAATTACAAAGAACGTTTTCAGATGGTGGCTGGGGGATAAACTGACCCAGATATCCGGGCAGGGGCCGAGGGCGATCCCACCCCCACACACACAGCGGGATTTGGGGTGGGGAACCTGCCGGGAAAGGGGATTTGGGATATTTGGGGGGCTGGGAGGGGGCTTGGCACCCCAATCCCGCACGGGTTGGGTTTTTGGGGTGATCCTGGGGAGTTTTAGGGGGTCCCGTGGTTGTCCCCAGCGCTGGAAGCGACCCCGCCACGGGGGTGGTGGCACCGTCCTGCGCGACATGTGCCACCCTGGCTGGCACACCGGGCACAACCCGGGCGGCAGGAGGGGCACAGGGGGTGACCAAGCGGGGGCTCCGGCTGATCCCGGGGTTTTGGGGACCCTTCCCAAGCGGGATCCCCGGCTGATCCCGGGGATTTAGGGACCCTTCCCAAGCGGGATCCTCGGCTGATCCCGGGGATTTGGGGACCCTTTGCAATCGGGATCCCCGGCTGATCCCGTGGATTTGGGGACCCTTCCCAAGCGGGATCTCCTGCTGATCCCGGGGTTCTGGGGACCCTTTCCACGCGGGATCCTCGGCTGATCCCGGGGTTTTGGGTACCATTCCCAATCGGGATCCCCGGCTGATCCCGGGGTTTTGGGGACCCTTTCCACGCGGGATCCCCGGCTGACTCCGGGGTTTTGGGGATCCTTCCCGAGCGGGATCCCCTACTGATCCCGGGGATTTGGGGACCTTTCCCAAGTGGGATCTCCTGCTGATCCCGGGGTTTTGGGGACCTTTCTCAAGTGGGATCTCCTGCTGATCCCGGGGTTTTGGGGACCCTTCCCAAGTGGGATCTCCTGCTGATCCCGGGGTTTTGGGGACCCTTCCCAAGTGGGATCTCCTGCTGATCCCGCGGTTTTGGGGAGCCTCCCCCCGGCCACAGCCGCTTTGAGGCGGGGTCTGGCCGCGGAGCCCCCCAATGCCAAGCGCAGGGGCACAGCCAGAGCCATTGTCCCATTGGGAAATCTTCAACTTCCCAAAGGCAGGAGGGATCCCACCCACCCCCAGGCAACTCCCCTCCTTTCTCTCTTTTTTTTTTTTTTTCCCTCTCCTTCTTTTATTCTTTTTTTTTTCTCCTGCATTTAATTTTATTTTCCAAACCACTTGATCTTTGCTTGGGAACCTCCATTAATTGCCTGGGTTTGCCTCTTCGCCTGGTCCCTTTATCATTATTTATGGCCTTTGAAATTGTGTAAAGTTCCCTTGACGTTCAATTTACAAGTTTGGGGGCTTTTTTTTTTTTTCCTTTTTCCCCCTTTTTTTTCCCCTTTTTTTTTTTGTTCCAGCTTTTGTCCTCGCCAAAGACGTCGTGTTGGAAAAGGCTTTGAGCCGGCCAACATGAGAAGCTCGCCGGAGAAAAGGGAGCAGCCCCTCCATCGCTTTTAATTCCGCCGTGTTGCTGAATGGCTCTTTTACATAATTGCAGAAGCAATTTCAAAGCCAAGCCAGGGGCTGACTTTACCCAGAACCACATGGAGCCTATTTGGGGGCTTTTCAAAAAAAAAAAAAAAAAAAAAAAGAGCGAAAAAAAAAAAAAGAGAGAGAGGGGAAAAAAAATAAAGAAAAAGAAAGGGGGAGGAAAAAGAAGGGGGGGGGAAAGAGGAGGTGAGCGTGAATTAAAAAACAAAAAAAAAAAGGAAAAAAGGGAAAAGAAAACAAAAAAAAGGAAAAAAAGAAAAAAGGGGGAAAAGGAGAAAAAAGGGGAAAAAAGGAAAAAAAAAGGAGAAATAAAAGGAGAAAAAAAAGGGGAAAAAAAGGGAAAAAAGGAAAGAAAAAGGGAGAAGGAAAATGTTTATGGAAAGGCTGTTCCGGGGTTCAGGGGGCAGCGCGGGGCTGTGTCCGGCTGTCCCGGCCCGGGAGCCGCGGAGGTTCCGCGGGCGGTCCCGCGTGGGCCGCGCCGTCCGGGGCGCCGCGAACGGGGCGGGGCCTCGGGGGCGGGGCCTCGCCGCCAAGCCCCGCCCCCTCCTCCTCTCCACCAATGGGCGGCCGCGGCGGCGGCCACGTGGGGCGGGCCGGGTTCCCAGGCGGCCAAAATGTGAATGGGCGCGGGGCAGCGCGGGCGGGCAGAGCGGCGGCGGCGGCTCCGCGGGGGCGCAGCGCGGGCGGGGCGGCCCCGAGGTGCGGGAGCTGCCGGGCCGCGGCCCCGCTCCGCCCCGGCTCGGCCCAGCGGCCAGCACGCCGCCGCCGCCGCCGCCGAGCAGCGGCAGCAGGATCGGGACAAGCAGGAGGAGGAGGAGGAGGAGGAGGAGGAGGAGGAGGAGGAAGGTGCCGGCTCTCCCGCTCGCTCCCGCCGCCGCCGCCGCCGCTCCGGCATGAGCGCGGCTTTCCAGCCCTCGCTGATGATGATGCAGCGCCCGCTGGGAAGCAGCACGGCCTTCAGCATCGACTCTCTGATCGGCAGCCCCCCGCCGCCCGCCCCCGGGCACTTCGTGTACACCGGCTACCCCATGTTCATGCCCTACCGGCCCGTGGTGCTGCCGCCGCCGCCGCCGCCGCCGCCCGCGCTGCCGCCCGCGCTGCCCCCCGCGCACCCGCAGCACCACCCGCTGCCCAGCCTGCCCTCCGGCTTCTGCTCCAGCCTGGCCCAGGGCATGGCGCTCACCTCCACGCTCATGGCCACGCTGCCCGGCACCTTCCCCGCGTCCCCGCAGCACCAGGAGGCCGCCAGGAAGTTCGCGCCGCCGGGCAACTTCGAGAAAGGCGAGGGCATCCCCCCGGACGGCGGAGGCGACGATGGAAAAGCTTTCCTGGGCAAGGACGGAGCCCTGCTGCCCTTCCCCGCCGCCGACGCCGTCCAGGCTTCCCTCGGTGAGTGAGGGATGGGAGGTGATGGGGGGGACCGGGCAGCAGGGAGGGCTGAGCTCTCGGTAACATCGGAGCGAACGGAAGATGCGCCGGTAGATAGGGAAAAAAATGAGGGAAGATAAAAATTAAAAAAGGGGGGGGGGGGGGTTACAGGATGGTTTTTGGGGTGCTGGGATAGTACACGATGCTAACGCGAGGCCTCTGCTCCCTTCCAGCCGGGGCTCTCCGCGGCCAGGGCAAGGAGGACCCCAAGGCGGAGGAGGAGGCGAAAGGCAAGGAGGAAAGTTTCTCCATGGACAGCGATCTCGATTACAGCTCGGACGACAACATCGCCGGGCAGGCGGCTCACAAGGAGGAGGACTCGGGCACGGCGCTGGAGGAGAGCCCGCAGAACGCGCCCAGCTCCGGCAGCACCACGTCCACGGGCAAGAACCGGCGGCGGCGAACAGCCTTCACCAGCGAGCAGCTGCTGGAGCTGGAGAAGGAATTCCACTGCAAAAAGTACCTGTCCCTGACCGAGAGGTCCCAGATCGCCCACGCCCTCAAACTCAGCGAGGTGCAGGTGAAAATCTGGTTCCAGAACAGGCGGGCCAAATGGAAACGGGTCAAGGCGGGCAACGCCAACTCCAAGACGGGGGAGCCCTCGCGGAACCCCAAGATCGTGGTGCCCATCCCGGTGCACGTCAGCAGGTTCGCGATCAGGAGTCAGCACCAGCAGCTGGAGCAAGCCCGACCCTGATCTCTTCTCCCTCTCTCCCTCCTCCCGCGCTCAGCTTTTCACGGGAAAAGTTTCCAAACCCGGGGTTTGAAGGCGACCCGCCCGCATAAAAACAAAACCGAGAGAAGCGAAAAAAAAAACCAAACCAAACCCACAAAAAACAGCACCAACAACAAAAAAAACCGCACCGCAAAAAACTAAAACAACACGAAAAAATGAGCCCCGCGTTGTGAGCGCCTGGCGAATCCCCAGCACGGGCGAACTTTGAAGCGAAACTTTGCGCTCGCCGCGAGGGGAAGAGGCTTGGGAGCTGTTTGGGAATCTCGGAGCAGGGATATCCCGGCTGCAAGAGGCGCACAGACCCCCCCGTCCCCCAGAACAGAGATAATTTATTATAGCGAGGCCGCCCTTGGCTGCGCTGGATCCCCCCGGCCGGAGCATCCCCAGCGAACCCCGCCGCGCCTTTTGCCACCTTTGGGGTTTTCTTTCTTATTCGGGGGCGAAAGGTAAAAAAAACAAAAAACAAAACAAAAACAAAGCAACAAAAAGACGAGAGAACAGACAAACAAAAAAAAAAAAAGCCGAAAGAAAACTCAGAGTTTCATTTCATGCCTTTTTTATTGTTTGGTTTTATTGCCGATGGCTGAGTGGCAGGCACTGGGGAATGAGTTTTTAAAATCTTTTTTTTTTCTTTTTTTTGTTTTTTTTTTTGCCTGGCTTTCTGTCGATTTGGTTTGCCTATTCTACCAAGCCATGTTTAAAGCAGAGAAGGGGAGGGAGGGTGGGGAAAGGCAAAAAAAAAAAAAAAAAAGAGAGAAAAAAGCAGCACGATCTTCACTATTGTGTTTAATTTATTTCAATGTAGCTTATTTCCTTATAAGTTATGAAATTTAAAAGCAAACTAAGTCTTGTGAATAAAAACCGACAAAGAAACAGAAAAGACTTTAAAAGACAAAAAAAAAAAAGCCAAAAGAAGCCCTCGAGCCCCCGGCTGTTCGGTCCAGGATTTGGCGCTGAGCTGATTTTCCTTTCCCCTCCTGCGCTGCCGGAGCGGAGCGATGCTGCTCTCGCCTGTATTTTCGATTTTCTGCTTTTGTGGTTGTTTTTCCTATTTTTGTAGCCGCATTTATTGCCGGGGAGGGGGGAGCCGGGTGGAAAACTTTCTCTTTTTTGTTTGTTTTATTTTTTTCCCCTATTCCCCTTCTTTTGAGGGATGAGAAAGCTGCAAAAACAAAAATTCTGTTTGTCAGTGACTGCTCGGGGCTGGCCGCGGGCGGGGGGCAGCGCACCCCCGCACCCTCCCGGCTCTGAGCCCTGCCCGGGGGTGCAGCCGCCACCCCCACCCCGTGTTTGGGGGGTGCCGCTCTCCCTCCCACCCCCAGCCCGGGCTTTGGGGCTCCGGTGGCTCCCCCAGCCCCGTTTTTGGGGTTTTTTCGGGGGGTGCAGCCGCTGCCCCCAACCCCGCGCCCGCTTTCGTTGCGGCGGGGCCGGATCGGGGCTGGGAGGGGTCGGGGCCGAAGGGTCCCGCGTCCCCCCCTTCCCTTCCCGCATCCTTTTCATCCCCGTTTTTTTTTATTTTCCCTCCCCATTATCCCGGCTCCGTCCGTGCCGGTGCCGCCGTGACATCGGCGGCGGCGATTTGGAATTAAAAAGGAAATTTTCCCCAGGAAAACGGAGCGCCTTGGGGGGGTTTTGGGGACATGAGGTCTATTAAAATGAAATAATTAAATCTGGGGGATGGGGGTCGTTCTGTCCCGGGACAGGCTCCCAGGCTCGGCCGCGTCACACCGCTCGCGCTTCATCACTTATTTATTATAATGATTATAATTAATGCTGTTAATATGATTTTGTTTGGGTCCGAGGGGGTTGGCCGTGGCTCCGGGGGTGCACGGGGGTGAGTGGACCCCTTTCCATGCCCACCAGCCGCTCCCCAAAACAGCCAAACCCCGGCCAGCATCGCCCCACGGGCAGCCGCGGACACGCGGGGAAACACTCGCAGTTCCAGCCTGCTTGAAAAAGCTCGAAAAAGCTTTTTTAAAACCCGGAATATTCATTATAATGACGATCATATTTCTGGGGGTTCGCCGGGAGCCGCGGGACACGCGTGGGACAAACCCCCCGCGCCACCCCCGGCGCTGCTGCTGCCGCTGCTAAAAACAAAAATAATCATCTCTGGAATTGCTGGGATTGAGCCCGGCCGGATCTCGGGGCTGCCCGGCCAGCGCGGAGCCTGCAGCCCGCCCGGCTGTGCCCCCAAACCGGGGGATGCACCCCAAACTAGGGAATGCACCCCAAACTAGGGAATGCGCCCCAAAACCGGGGGATGCATCCACAAACCGGGATGTGCATCCCAAACCAGGGGATGCATCCCAAACTAGGCTGTGCCCCTAAAACTGAGGGTTGCACCTCCAAACCGGGCTGTGCTCCCTTAAACCGGGGTATGACCCCAAACCCAGGCTGTGTCCCCCAAACCAGGGGATGCACCCCAAACCGGGCTTGACCCCCTAAACCGGGATATGACCCCAAACTGGGCTGTGCCCCCCAAACCGGGCCGTGCCCCTGCCGGGGCTGCGAGTGCGGGGTTTTGGGGAGGAGCAGCTGCAGCTCAGCCCCGTCCCCGCCGGGGATCCCTCCCGGTGCCAGCCCCGGGCTCTGGGAGTCGTTGGGTCCCCGCTGCCCCCCCGAAGCCGGAGCGGGGCCGGAGGGGAAGCCCCGGACCGGGGGCCGGAGGAGAAGGAGATAAACAAGCGAGGGGGTTGATAGCTGTCATCATCACCATCATCATGGCTTTCATTTGGCTGCCTAATGAGTCAGATCACAGGCAGAGAGAAAAATTGTCAATCGCCCGGACTCTAATGAATTTTTTTGCAAATTGTAATCAAGCCAGGCCGTCTCAGCTCGCTGATTAATGAGACCCAGGAGGCCCGGCCAGCACCTCAGCTTTTTATTCCATCCCGTCCTCCCTGCACTAAATTAACAGCAACTTGTCTGAGCTTCAAATTAACTCCCAATGATTAATTCTGATGGGGGGGTCTGAAGAATAGCTCGTCCTAATAGGCACTGGCCTCTGATGCTGTTTGAAATTAATACACTTCCCCTTTGGCTGCCGGCTTTAATCCAAGGCTGGGCTTTGACATCACTATATTTGTTGTTACAATAAATTCCTCTTACATCTGCAGATCAAATAATCGCGGGGCTCGGGCAGCGGCGGCGGCAAACCCGAACTCGGAGGGGACGGGAGCTCCTCTCCTCTCTCTGCTGCACAGCCCGGCTTTAGGTTTAGCCACAAACGGGGATTTTTATGGCTCGGCAGCGGGGCTGGGATGGCGCTGGGATGTTAAATAAGACATCATTGCCTTTAAATCCCCCCCGCTCACCGCGGTGCCCGGAGCCCCCGCACCCAGCGCGGCTCGGTTCTGTGTGTCCCGCATTAATTGCTCTCATTATCCCAGCCGGGTCCGGCTTTTCCTGCCTTTTCCCTGCCCCGGGAATGTGCCAGGACCCGGCCGGAGGTGCGGGGGGCACCGAAACACCCGCGGGGAGAGGGGCCGGGGGCGCGATGCCCTCCCGATGGACCGAGCATCCTCCGGTGCCCCTCGGGAGGGACCCCACGGCCGAGGTGTCCCGGGGGCTGTGTCCCCTCTGTCCCACGGAGAATCGAACCCCGGTGCCATAAAGCACTGGGCACCCTGGCGCACCAGAGCAGCGCCGTGTGCGCGGAGACAACCTGTGTGAATTCCATCAACATGGATCGCTTATCCCAAAGCCTTGCGCAGCGCTGGGGGAGCGCCGGGCCCGTGTTCCCCCGTGTCCCCGGGGGTGCCGGGTCCCTTCCGTCCCCCGCCGCCGCCGTGGGATGCTCGCCCGCCCCTCGCTTGCTCTTTTCTCCCTCCCGCTACGCCCGGCCCATAGAGAGCCTTAATCTATTTATTTCGAGCCACTTCATCCTCTCGGCCGCTTTTGTCCCGGCCCCAGCCTCTGGCTTTGTGGCAGGAGCGCGGAGGGTTTAAAAGCCCCTTCCCCTATAGTTTGAGGTCTCCTTGGCTGCCGGAATGACAATGGCTGAAACAGGATTACACTGACCTGATCCTATTAAACTCGCCCACGGATCTGCGCCGCCCTCCCTCCCTCCCTCCGGCCCCGCCAACTTCTCTCGCCCAACTTTCCCCGGGCGAGAGGGGGAAGCCAAAGGCCGCTCCTCCGAGCAGGCCTGATGGAACAAGGATGGAAGGATGCAGGGATGGAGGTTGCTCCTGTTTTCTTGGCTTGTTGTTCTTTTTTTCTTATTATTTATTTTATTTTATTTTCCCCTAACGGAGCCACGTGGATTTTAAACCTGCGCTTCATCTCCCACAATCTCGGCCTCCGAACTAAAAGGCGGCGTTTCCTCGGTGCCCCGACTGCCGGCTCCGAGTTCAACCCGTACAGGGCGATTTTACCAATACCCAAACCCATCCTGCGGAATGCCCACAGAATTCCGTGGAATTCCTACAGATTTAAACCCTCCGGCGAGGGGGGTTTGGGGCAGCGCGTTCTGCCTTTTCCAGCGTGGGGAAAACCCTGGGGATGCACATCCCGCATCCATGGGGGCATCCCCGGAGCATCCCCCGGGCACGGAGCGAGTCCCGGCTGCTCCCGGGGATGCTCCAGGATGCTCCGAGGATGCTCCCAGGATTCTCCAAGGATTCTCCGCGCCAGCACCTGCGGGGGAACGGGAGTTCATCCCCCGGGGCAGTAATCGCCAGGCAGGGGGATCGGCTGAGCGGGCGGTGGAACCGGGGCTGTTTTATTCTGAGCTACATTGAGTCAGAGCCGTAAAACCACGCTGGAAATGGGTATTTCAGCCCCCAGTGGCAAAGGGCCCATGGTCGGATTTTAGTGCTCACATCCTATTAATTAACCCAGCAAAACACAACCCGGGGATTCCCGGGTATCATTTTCCAGGAGAGTGTTGGTAACACTCTCCTGTGTGGGGCCACCTGCCTGGGGCTCCCAAGCTTCTCTAAAAGACCCTAAAAATAGCCTCCCCAAAAGGGCCATTTGTGGTGATTTTTTATTTTTATGTTAGCACGTCTTGATGCTACCTGAAGTGATAAAAATTGCAACTTCTTGAGTATAAACAGAATTTTTATAAACAGAAATTTTTTTACTGTTTTCCTCCCTGTTTTGATCCTCTTCAATATTTTTGATTTTTGCTGCAAAAGCAAAAATCCCCATACTTGGGAATGTTGTGGGAAAAGGTGAGTTTGGCCCCAAAAGCCCTTAAAGAAACATCTGCATCCCTTGCTGGCATTCCCAGAACAGCCCAAAGAAGCCATGGGAATGGGTTATACAAATCACCAGTGCAGAGTTCCCCAGTGGGAGCAGCTTTCTGTCCCATTCCCTCTGAATCAGGCTCGTGGCCATTTTTTAGACACACATCTGTATTTTTTTCCCAGCCAGATGCTGAGCTCCTAAGCCCACAGCTGCCATTTCTGCCCCCTCCCCAATTATTTTCAGATTTCCCCATTTCCAGAGAGGCAATAAGTCCCCGCCAGAGGAGGGTAATAGGAAGGCTCTCTCCGAGAGAAATTGTTAATTTGGGATTTATAAAGGACTTTCCTTAATGAATAATAGTTGAGATCGATCTGTCTTCCTGCCTGGTGCTGCAAAGTAACATTTGTAAAGTGAGGTGATCCCAATTACTCCCTCTAATGACCCTCTCCAGGAGAGATTCCAGAGCTGCAGCCAGGAGCCCTCTGCTCCCCTGGTGCCACGAGCATCCCCTGATTATTCCAGGGGTTCTTGGATTTATCCAGCTCCCAGTATCTCATCTTGCTGGATCCATCCAGCTCCAAATCCCCATTTCCCTGGATTTATCCAACTCCCAATCCTTCACTTTCCTGGATTTATCCATCTCCCAGTCCTTCACTTCCCTGGATCCATCTAGCTCCCAATCCCCTATTTCCCTGGATCCATCCCTCATCTCCCTGGATCCATCCAGCTCCCAATCTCCCATTTCCCTGGATTTACCCAACTCCCAGTCCTTCACTTCCCTGGATCCATCCAGCTCCCAATGCCTCTTCTCCCTTGGTTCATCCACCTTCCAGTCCCCTCATCTCCCTAGGTTCATCCAGCTCCAAATCTCCCATTTCCCTGGATTTACCCAACTGCCAGTCCTTTACTTCCCTGGATTTATCCAGCTCCCAATCCCCTCATCTCCATGGATCCATACAGCTCCCAATCCCCTATTTCCCTGGATCCATCCCTCATCTCCCTGGATCCATCCAGCTCCCAGTCTCCCATTTCCCTGGATTTATCCATCCCCCAATCCCTCATCTCCCTGGATTTGTCCAGCCCCCATCTCCCTCCCTGCTGTGGCTCAGCTCCAGGATGTCCTATAGAATCCTGCAGGACTCACAGGAAGGTTTGGGTTGGGAGACACCTCCAAGCTCATCCCATTCCAGCCTCCCACCAGCCCAGGTGGCTCCAGGCCCTGCCCAGCCCGGCCTGGGACACTTCCAGAGGAGAGGGAGGGATGGGGAGGTTCCCCCTGGCACTGTCACCCCTTGTCCCCAGGGTGCCAGGTCCTGACCCCCATGCGCCTCCTGGCTTGGCAGAGAGAGGGGAAATGACTCAATTATTACTAATTAACTCAATTATTACTAATTACTGCCCCAAAATGCCTTCACAGGAGAAAACACCAGCACTGAAGGGCCCTGGGATCAACAGGAGGGGAATGGATCCAGCAGCTCGAGCCTGCCGGGCTCCAGTGAGCACCAAGTGGATTTCTCCTTAATTTTTTTTTGCTCAAAAAATATGGATCCATTCCAGACCAGAGTCAACTAACAAGGTGAGGGGGGTCTCCATCTTCTCCAAGTCTTCAGCTGGAGGCTGGATGTCTTCAGGGCATTGATGAGTGGATTCTTGCTTTTGCAGGTGCTTTTCCAGCTGTTTTCCTTCCTCTCTTCCCTCTGCTTCCTCTGTGCAGCAGGGAATGAAGGTGTGGAAATCCCATTCCCTCCCCTCCTTTTCCTGCTGTCATCCCATGGGACATCTGGAGGGCCAGGAGCCAAGGATGGGAGTTTTTTCCCATGCTGCAAATCCTGCTTCCCTGCTCCCCATCACTTGGGACACAGATTCTGTCTGGATTCTGTCTGCCCCACCAGCAGAGCTCCCCTTTCTCCTGTGCCTCCACCCCAAGATCAGCCCAGGGATGCCTCACTCTGCACCCAGGGAACACCGATGCCACTTTCCCAGTAATTCCAGTGGAAAAGGAAAATCCAGGAAAAAATTAAAAAAAAAAAAAATCAAGCAAAACAAAATTCTCTTTTAAATCCCTTCTGCACTGCTGGAGTGAATAAAAGCACAAGTTGTGAGAGCCTTGCTCTGGGTCACCTTCAGAAGAGGTGACCCAGGCACCACTCTGCCTTTGGCCGCCCTGCCCCTGCCCCAAGGACTATTTTGGGTGTTTGAGTGCCCAGAACTCAACGCTGCTTTTCTCTCCCTGCCTGCAGAACCCAACCCATCCCCGTGGTGCTCCAGAGCCGGGCACGGAGCTCAGCCCTTCCCTTGGCTCCCAGGGAGGGGATTCTGGGATGGGTGAAACCCCGATTGCTCCTCACCTGGCACAAAAGCTCGGCAGTGCCAGCCTGAACCGGCCGGGCCGATGAAGTGGCAGCCAGCAGCCAATAAATAAATTGGAAGCATGGCCAGAGCTGATTAGCTTGCTAATTAAGCTCCGTTACGGGGAAATCTGCGGTCAATCAGCCCGGCCATTGCCAGTTGGATCCGCAGAGCGGGAGATGGGGATGGAGCTGCTGCTCTGCTGGGGAGAGCAGGGCAGGAGGAGCAGGAGGAGGAGGAGGAGGGAGTAGGGAGGAAGGTGCTGCCCAATCCACTTTCCCCACCTGCAGTCTGAGAGGCTCATCCATCCCAGGTGGGGGAATCCTTAAAATCAGAGGGTTTTGGGAATGCTACAAAAGGCAGGCCTCAGAGCCAGCAGAAGTGTGATTAGAGTTAAGGAGTAGCCTTAAATTTGTCAGCAGAAAGTTTTTATAAGAAGTAGAAAAGTAAGGACAATGGTCTGTGCACTAATGCTTGGCTCCCTAAGGTACAGAAAAGTTTATCTACCAAGACATTAGGAAGTTCTAAGCTCAGTAATGGAGCCCTGTGCATTGTATTTTAATGCTTACAAGCAGGTGTTATATTCAAAATAAGCGAGCATTGTTTGACTAACAGTACCTGTGCTTACAGTGGTTGGATAGAACTACTGTCAATATGCTTTTGCTTTGTGTGATTGGTCAAAACCTTTTAAAGAAAGTTGTAACTTCAAGTTCTTTCCTGCCGGGGTTGTGAGCTGCTGGCACCTTCCCATTGCCATAACCATGGAATGAGACTGATGCTGGAAGATAAACAGTTTGAGATGTGTTCCCCAGCAGTCCTGTCCCGTTGGTGATTTGTGCAGAGACCCCAGGCAGTGATACTGGGGGTGCCCCACAGCTCCCCAGAGCTGCAGGGTGTCCCCACAGAAAAGGGTAAAGCCAGGGCTGGGGGTGTAGTGGATTTCCTGGCCGGGACAAGGCTGCTCCCCATGGGAATTTGCAGTTCTGCCCCATCCTTTGGCTCCTGGCTCTTGCCAGGCAGCAGCTGGGGAGCCTCAGGGGATGCTGAGGGATGTCTCCATCCCCCTCTGGGGGGCTCATTTCCCTCCATCTCGGGGGTCTCTGTGGTCAGGATGACCCTGAGATGTGTCAGTCTCGTTTTCCCAGCCTGGCAACTGAAGAAGGAGTCAGGACTCTCCTGTTCTGCTTTCCAAGGTTGTTTATTTGCTGTTATCTATAACATTTGTTATCTATAACATTCTTTTCCTGACCTGCTGAGGTCCATTCAGTAGGTCAGTCCATGGCCCACTGCCCACCTTCAGGGTGGTGTTATCTTTTTATACTAAAAACAACTCTGTGTACAATATTTACAATTACTTTCCAACACCTATCACCTGTGTTAGACAGTGAGCTTCTACTGTAAACCAATCTAAAAGTGCCAACAACACAGCAGAAGATGGAGGCCAAGAAGAAGAAGGAGAAAGGCTGGACATGCCCAGATTCCTCCATCTTTGCCTCTGAACCCCCATTCTGAAACCCCCAAAATTCTATTTTTCCCTCCTGTGACAAACTATCATTCTACCTAAACTTTCGTGGCTTGTCAATCCTCATATAAAGGTGGTAATTGTTTCCATGGGTTAAAATCAAAGGCACAGGGGTCCTGGACTCTGTGCCAAGGTCTCTGAGCCCCCTGGCAGGGCTGCAGCCCTCCAGGGCAGCCAGAGGAATGTCCTGGGTTCATTTCCCCACAAGGCAGCTCCAGTCTGCTCAGGCTGGCCCAAAGCTGAGCTGGGATTTCCAAACCAGGGTCCATCCAGAGCTGGCAGCACTGCAGGGTGAGGGGTTCTGGTGTGATAGATGAGCAATGCCACAACTGATTTCACCATTTATGGACAAATCTCAGGTACATGGGTTAAGAAAGGTTTTATAGATTTATAGTTGTGCTGTGTCCCCCTGTGTGGTTATCAAGGGACACCTGGGAGGGCTGGCTTGTCACTGTGGGGACACTGAGCTCCAGTCAGGATTTGAGATCACCACTGGACAGCAAAGAAGGGGCTGATGGGCAGAACTTTGGGAGGGGTTAAAGGGTTAAAAAGGGAAAACCTCCATTGTGAGGGGCTGAGCACATGGAGGGGAAATCCTTTGCCCCCAGCCTGTAACCTTTTTTCTTTATTCAGTCTTTTGTTGTATTTTTGGTAAGGTTTAACAAACCTTCCTGAACTATAAGTGAGGAGCTTTTCTCACATTTCTCACATTTGGGAAACCTTTTTGTCCCTCCTGCTGCCCGTGGGCATCAGGCAGGAGCTTTACTCTCCTCCTTCCCCTGGCCGTGGCAGCTCGGGGCTGCTGCAGATCCCAGCCTTTCCCTCCTTACATCCACATTCCCGGCCTGGATTCCCACTCATCCTCCCAAAAGATGCAAATCGTTTGCTCTGCACCAAATCAGCAATAAATGAGCATTTTTTACTGCAGGAGATTTTCTTCAGCTGAGTGAGGAGCCCTTGGTGGCAGCAGCACCAATTCCTGACAGGCTGGAGCCAACTCCAGGGATTTTTGTGCATTCCCTGGAAGCCCAAGGTCGATCCCTGAGCACCAGGAAAGCTCCATGGAATGGCAGTGTGAAAAATGTGTATTTTATGATTGGCTTTTGGCCAAGATTAAAATAAATACTATATGTGTTGTGTTAGAAAGTTGTGCTGTGTTAATTTTCTTAAGTAGTGTGTTAAATATAGTTTTAGGTTATGACAGGATGTTAAAATAGAAACTGTGCTATGTAAGATATTTTTTTAAAGAAAGGCACTGAGATAGCAGCCACAGGACACCTGAATCTTTCAGAGAAAGAGAATTTATTGCTCCCTTAACAGGAGAAATGAACTTCTTCCCACTTTTCTCAGCCCTGAAGAGGATCCAGAGGAAGAAGCTGACACTGCCCAGACAGAATCCTGTGTTTGAATGGAATTTATGCACCATGTATGAGGTGTATGAATATGCAACAGGTTGTGGTTTTTAAGGGTTAATACTCTGTTAACATGGATCCTTTTTCGGGCTTATTTTGCCCAGAAAAGGTACCTGGACCATCTATAACTCTTTGTTTTTATTGTCTCGTATTGTCCTAATCCAAATTGTCCAAATTATTGTTACTCTAAGTATATTGCTAATTTTATAACAATTTTATTACTATTAAAGTTTTAATATTTTAAAAAACAAGTGATTGGCGTTTTTCACAGCATCACATCTCCTCTCCCACCGCTCCAGAGCTCCTCATCCTCCCCCTGAACCCAGGGGATCTCCAAACAAACCCATCTGGGAACCTGGACGTCCAGGTGGGCAGGACACAAATAAATAAGTGCAATAATAAATAAGTGCTAATTGCTGGCGCTGGGCTTCAAATGGTTACTGCCAGAGCATTTATTGGGCAATTAAAGGCTTTACTGGGCATTAGGAGAGATCAATGACTGCCTGGTGGGATCCCCAGCCTGGCTTTCCCTCTGCACTTGGAGTGGCTCCACCAGGAATGGCCACGTTTCCCTCCTGGGTCAGCCCTGCAGGCTGTGCTCTCCTCTAGGGTTGGATTGGGGCCAAACCTGAAAGGTTTCCCCAGCCTAAATGGTTCTGCAAAGTCACCTTGGTGGGAATTGCGAGGTTTCAGCGTGGAAAAAGCTCAACTCCTGCCTGAGATCCATCCCAGGAACAGAGGGAAAAGGGATGAGCTCAAAGCCCGGGCTCAGAGGAGCTCCAATTTTGGCTGGGCTTCTTCTCCCAGCCAGGGTAACACCAAATTCCAGTGGGAGGTGGGACCAGGGGAGCTTCCAGGTCCCTTCCAAGCCAAGCCATCCCATGGCCTGGATGTGGATGCTGTGGGTGCTCAGAGCTCTCCAGGGGGTCTGGCATCAGCCAAACGGATGGGAGAGATGAAATCCACTGAGGATTGGGAAACTGATGGGAGAGATGAAATCCATTGAGGATTGGGAAACTGATGGAAAAAACCCACTGAGGATTGGGAAATGGATGGGAGAAAAATCCATTGAGGATTGGGAAATTGATGGGAGAAAAATCCACTGAGGATTGGGAAACCAATGGAAGAAAACCCATTGAGGATTGGGAAACTGATGGAAAAGATGAAATCCATTGAGGATTGGGAAACTGATGGGAGAAAAATTCATTGAGGATTGGGAAACTGATGGGAGAAAAATCCACTGAGGTCACTAAACTCACTGCAAACAGGTGACTCAGAAGTCCCTGCATTTTCAAGTCCCAGGCTGGAAATCCACAGGGAAACCCCCACAAAATCAGATTTCAGACACCTCCAGCTCTGGGTTTTGGCCACTGGTGGAGAAATAAAGGTCTCACTCTTAGCTGACCTCCACGGAGCATAAAATGTTTTTGTTTAAACACCAGATTGGATCTGGGTCTCTTCTGGAAACCAAAGCTGGTGATTAGGGAGACTCAGCCCCATCCCACACCTCTGAGCTTCCTGTGCTCATCCCATTGCTCCCCTCACCACAAATCAGGAATCTGGGCAGGCTCAGGGAGAAGCCAAGCAGGAGGTGATGGGGAGGGAAGCAGGAGGTGATGGGGAGGGAAGCAGGAGGTGATGGGGAGGGAAGCAGGAGGTGATGGGGAGGGAAGCAGGAGGTGATGGAGAGGGAAGCAGGAGGTGATGGGGAGGGAAGCAGGAGGTGATGGGTTTCTACCAGGCCAGACTGGGAACTCAGACTGGAAGGGTCCCTGCAGGAAAAATTGTGCCCATCCCATCACTCCCCTCACCAGAAATCAGGAACCCACTGATTTTTTAATATAAACCCAAACCAGTTTGGATTTGTATTAAAAAAAAAACCCAACAAAAGCCAGCAGAAGTGCCCAGGGAATGCCCTGGAGGAGGGCTAAAAGCAGGTGGTGCCTACAGAGTGAGAATCTTCTGGCCATGGAGGAGCTTCCCTGAGCTGGTGCTCCCAGCATCCAGCAGAGTGAATCCTTTGGAGGCAAGGGTGGAAATGCACAGCAAGGCCCTTATGGCAGAGCATCACTTTGGGCTCTTTAGGAATTATTTTTTCTCTTAAAAAAAAGGGGAAAAATAAAAAAAAAAAAAAAAGGGGATGTTTCCCCCACTCCCATTATGGGAATCAAGAGTTTTCCTTCCCAACCTCCTCGTGCCCCCCGTTGCTTTGCTGTAGGATATTTTCTTTTTTCCCCAGGCATCAGTGAATGCCACCAGCTGGGAGTGTTGCAGGGGTACACAGGGGTGGGCTGGGGGTAAGGTGAGGAAGGTGGGCATGAAAGGCATCCTTAAATCTGCTCCAGCATCCCTGAGCACCTGGATCTTGCAGGAGAAGGCAGATCTTAGGAGGGTGGTGAGGGAGAGAGAGCAGCCAGCCGTGCCCATCACGAAATCAAAACCCACATCCCTTCAGGAGAGCAAAGCAGGGGAGGGACGGATGGCTCCTAAAAAAAGGAGCACTACTACAGCTTTACACCCAGGGGGAAGCCAAACAGAGCTCTGGCAGGCTGGAAGTTCACATTTCAAATCCAGGAGGGGAGAGCACAAAGCAGCACCTCCTGCCTGGGTGCTGGGGGTTCAGCAGGGTGGGGAAACCTGGCAGGAACAAAGGGGAGCAGCTGCTGCCTGACAAGCCAGCCCCAAAAAAGGGGGAAAAGGAACATCCACGAGCAGCCCTGCAGCTTTTCATCCCTCTCAGTGCTGCTGCAGCCTCCCTGGAGCACTTGGGAAGGAAACACCAAGTTCCCCCAAATGCCAGTGGGACAGGAGAGGTGAGAGGCTGGGTGGGCAGTGACAGATTTAGGGGAAGGCACAGCAGGCTGAGGATAAACCCCAAAGCCCAAAGCCCAAAGCCCAGGCTGTGGCAGCCCCACTCAGACCATGAGGATTCAATTTCTCCTCTCCAGCCCTGGCCAGGTTTTCTCTGGAGCAGGATCTGCACTGGTGCCCTCTGGAGCATCTTTGTCCCTCCTGAATGGCTTTGAGGTCAGCAGGACTGCAAGGTCAGGAAAAAATCCAACTCCAATCTGCTGCTTCTCCCTCTTTTCGAGAGAAATCCCCCACTTTCCCCACCTTTCCTCATCTCTGAGCACCCCTGATTTCTCTGTGAGACCAGCACAGACTGGGCAAACCACAGCACTGGTTCTGTCTCCATGGTGCCCTTGGAGATCCTAAATCTGTCACTTCATTCCTCACTCCAGGGTGGTTTAAATCATCCTTAAATAATCATTTTCCCCCCTTTCCATGCACTTTTATGGAATCTTACCTGCTGCTCTCCAAGGACCACACAGCTCTCCCAACTTTATGTCATTTTTTCCCTGCAGGGACCCTTCCAGTGGGTTCCCAGTCTGGCCTGGTGGAAACTCATCACCTCCTGCTTCCCTCTGCATCTCCATCACCTCCTGCTTCCCTCCATCACCTCCTGCTTCCCTCTCCACCACCTCCTGCTTGGTTTCTCCCTGAGCCTGCTCAGATTCCTGATTTCTCCTGGGGCTGCACTCAGGACAAGACCTCTAAAGCTGTAAATAAATGTCAATTACCTGCCCCTTGCTCAGAGATTTGAGCAGGTTCAGAGGAGCCTCGTGGAGAACCACATTTCCCTCCAAAGAAGGGATTAGGCCATGCCACATGCTGACCTTAGAAAGGTTTCATTATTCTTACTTTAAACGATCATTTGGAGCAATTTAGCAGATACAGATGTAACCATTCCCAGCCTAATTCCTTGGATCCCCTCCAGAGAGCCTTAAAGCCAAGGTGCAACACTTCCAGCCCCCTTCCTGGGGGAGAAGCACTGGTTTTAATGGAAGCTCCCATATTTTTGGCTGGCAGATCTGTCACTCACTGCACGTGCACTCCCAGAACCCTTAGACATACACCCTGCCTGACTTATTGCTTTTTAATTTATCAATTTGCACCATTACTGGCTCTTCTGCCATCCCAGCTCCTGGACAATCCCTCATCTTTATGGCTGGCAAAGAGTGACAGGAGCTGAGCAGCAAAAGGAGGCAGGTGGAACCACGAAGACTCAGGCAAAGAACAAGCTGCAACCAACAAGTTTTCTTGTCTTTATTAGAAAGAGACCTATACAATATAGCAGCCTCTCTCTGCAGTATTTTACAGCATTTTTGTTCCTTTTTTTTTAAATTTTTACTTTTGTTTTTAATTATTCAGAATACTGTACAGCTGACACAAAAAATCTCGACGTGTAGAGAGAGAGGAAGGGGGAACATAATACAAACTGGCATACTTAATCAAACCCAAATAATAGGAAACAACAAGCAAAGTGAAATGTTTGTCAATTGGTTTAATTACAGTACAAACAATATAAATAAAGCATCATCGAGTCATTGTAAAACAAACTTGCTGGATGAGGTAATATAAAAACAACAACAAAAGACCTTTTTTTTTGCCTTTTTTTTTTTTTTTTTTTTTTTTTTAGAATTTCCACACTGTCTCGTCATCATTTATACATTATTATTTACAGAAACAGAAAACAAACAAAAAGAAACCCAAACCCCAACAACCCAAACCTTGCTATGAAGCCTGCCATGTGCTAGGTACCTCCTGCCTCTACCCCAGGCAGGTGTCCCCTCTCACCTGGGCTCCCTCCCTGCTCAGCTGGACAGACAAACACCACAAAGCAGAAAGACCTGGAAGATTTGGGGGCTGAACACAAAATCTGCTGCTCAGGGCTGGGCCAAGCTTCTGGGAGCTGCTCAAATCCTGCTGAAGCCCAGGGGTTTAAAGGCAGCAGGAGCTCTTGGATGTTCCAAGAGTCAGGAACACCACAAAAGGAGTCCCTGGTGGTTTAGGGGACACTCCTGCCCCAAATCCCCCTCATGCAGCTACCAGTGAAAGGTGCTCCTGACAGTGACACAGCAGAGGGACACCTGGGACTGGCAGAGGATGGGCACATCCTCTTCTGCTCAGCAGATTCCATGGAGAATCCAGCTGAGTTCCTGCCTACCTCAGGAAAAAACACTGTGGGGGGAGTTACAACAGTGGGCAAGGCAAGATCCTCCCATTGTTTCCAAGATCCTCCCATTTTTCCATGGCCTTCCTCACAGCTCCTCCCTGCCCTCTCCCCATGGAAGGACAAGGAAGCAAAGCCAGGGCAGAGATGGAGGCAGCAAGGCTGGCTCAGCTCTCCCCAGCCTGCAGCACCCCAGGTTTGTGGCACCCCCACTGCAGAATTTTGGAGCCAGTTGTGGCCAAGGACACCTGGAGGAAGAGGAGCTGCCCTTGGGGAAAACCCAGCTCTTAGAACATCTCCCTTGGAAACATCTCCCAAAAAGCCCCAAAAGGCAGCAGGACCCCAAGGGCCACTGAATCCCTGACAGCTCACTGGTCCCACTCCCAGGTTCAGCCAGTAAATGAGTCTCAAGCAAATTGATATTAAAAAGAGCCTCTGAAATGCAAGACTCTGTCCCTCCTACCTTCAGAATCTCCTTCCCTGGAGCTTCCCACCCCCAGGGCTGGCCAGAGGGATTGCCCCTCTCCAGCAAGGGAGGGATGTCTCCCCTCCAGCCCTGCAGGCCAAGCTCAAGGCTTTCTCAAGCTGAGTGTTGCTGCCTGAAGGAACTGGATTTTTGGAAAACCCTTGAGGCTGCAGCAAGCCTGGGGCTCATCTCCCTGCACCTCACCTCTCCATCCCTCCAGTGTCCCCCACCCTGGGAGTGGCTGGTCTGACTCCAGCTGGGATAAACTCCCATGCAGAGGCTGGCTCCAGCTCCTGATGGTGATCAGGGCATTCCCACAGTCCCTGCCAGCACTGTGGCACCAGCACACACACAGACAGTGCAAAGTGACCTCCAGGTGACACCTGGGGGCTCAGGACACCCTGGCTGTGCTTCACCCACCGGTTCAACTCAGTTCAACCCCTACATTTGGGATGCAGATGCCAGAAACCCCACAGTCAGCACCAAAACCCTTTTGGGCCCTGCAGGAAGAGTCTGGGCTGTGGGGCACAGAGCAGATGTGGAGGAGCTCTCTCTGTGAGGGATTTTCCTCCTCAGACCCTGCAATTCCTGAACACCAGGGAAGTGTTTGCAGCTACTTCAGGAAGAACAAAACCCCCACATGGATCAGTTCTGGAAAGAGGGGAAGAGTGGGGAGTGCCAGCAAGCAAGGTGCCACTGTCCCCAAGGCATGCCACGAGACCTGTGAGGTGTGCCCCACCCACCCCCCTGACGTTCTGTACACGACACACAGATGGAAAAATGAGTAGCTCTGAAGCACTGCCAAACAGCCAGGCCTTAGCACTGGAAGCTAAAATAAAGCACATCCAGAAAATCCATGGCTGAGGGGAAGCTGAGGCTCTGCCTGCCTACAGAACCCAATGTGCCACGGGGGTTTGGGGTGCAGGCAGGCACGGGGAGATGAAGAGGTTAAAACTGCTGAAATGCACAAAGACAGCTTTATTTTATCCACCCACAAGCAAAGTTCTCCCCCCTGAACATGGTAGGAAACGATGGGAGTTCATTCACCCACATCTTGCTGTCACCCTGAAATGAAACATGGGGCCAGAAACATGCTTGGCAATTTGGGGCTGAAGATGGCCCTAAAAAAAACCCCACACTGACCTTTTACTTTTCAGAAATCATGCAATTTCCCTCTCTAAACATGAACTATTCACAGCTCCTGACAATCCTGGCCAAAACCCCTCAAATCTCCCTTTAAAGTGTGGGACAGACTCAGTCAAGGTAAACTGTCCCAATATTTACTGTAAAAACTGGCCCATGCTAAACAACAAAGCAAAACCTACAAATATCCTAAACCAACAAATCCACCCATCTACAGCTCTGGATGTTTTGCTCTACGACCTCTATTATTATTTTCCAATAAAACTATTCAAGCCAACCTTCCTTTTTTTTGGTAGCTTAGAACTCAAAACTCACTGCAGAACCTCTTGATTTGGGGTAGCTCAGTGTTGCTTTTTTACCTTGACAAGAACTTTACTCCAGAGCACTTTTGGGTTTTTTTGCCTCTTGTGCAGCAAACACCAGAGCATCCAAACCTGGCTTTTCTATGCAGTAAATGTTACCCACAAACCACCCAGAATGAAGGTGTGGAACTGAGGGTCCAGGCCCAGAGGCAGAGATCCCACCTAAGGACAGGATTGCTGCAGCAGCCCCTGGAGGGGGAAGGAAGATGCCTGACAGTGAGATGAGGATGGGGAAGTTGTCTCCTCTCCAGCCAAGCTGCCCCAAAGTTTGGTCCCCAATGCTCCCCTCGAGTCCCCCCTCTGACAACAACCACGTAACCAAACATGAAATGACCATTTCACCAACAACAAACCCCAAAAACCATCCCTGTTAAGGTGCAAAGGCGGCTCCCCGAGACGTTTGGGAAGGGCCCCTTGGGGACCCCCTTGTGAAATCTGTGCTTGTCTCCACTACCACTACTCTCTACTAGAAACTACAAATTACTTCATTTCTCCCGATCTCCATACAAATATAAAAGCTGAAGCTATTCCAACCCCATAGAATCTAATTTTTCTACATTACAGTGCTGGAGATCACTTCCAAACCCGGACCTGCGCTCCCACCTCCACTCCTCTCCCCACGTGACTCGGCCTTCTGTGGCCCAGGCAAATCTCCAAGTGCAGCTAAAGCTTCTTCTTTTCCTTGCACTAACACACATAATTTAAGGGAAGGGGAACAAGACAGTGAATTAAACAATGTTTACACACTTATTTTACACTGCACCCAAATGCTTCAAAATCCTCTCTGCCTTGCAGGAGCTCACCCGGCTTTCCCAGCAGCACCAAGGTTCTCCAAGCTTGCTTTCTTTTTCCCTGCTCCTTTTTTAACCACCAAAATTGGAAATCTGGTAATGGGAGCCCTTGGCCAAATCTCTGCATTCAGGGCAGGACCCTGAATTTTCCCAAGGTTGGGTCTTTTTCCTTTATGAAGAAAAAAGGGAACTGTCCTGGCAATATCCAGGTTCAGCTGTGACACATCCAACTGAATTCCACAGCAATTAGCCAAAGGGAGGAGGAAATATGGAAACACCCATGGCTGACCTGCTCCTAGTGTTTTAGACATGGATAAAGTGCAGAGGAAGGGGATTTCAAGGTATCTGGGATGAGGGGAAGGGTTTGGTGCAATGCCAACCACTGCCACAGCCTCCAGAGAAAACAGCTCTGGCTGCTGGGCTTCTGCTGGGATTTCTCATGGACTGGGTCACAGCTAGGGCTTGTTTTGTTCCCAACATGCTCCAAGGGTGTGAGGGCTCCAAAAAAGCAACAAGGGTGGCTAAACATGAGCCAAGAAGAGGCAAAGGAGTGGGAGAATGGAGTGACAGCATCAGGAACCACAATTCCTGTGGGATCTCCATGTGCCAGGGGACCTTGCCTGATTCTGCACCTGGATGGCTCCAGGAGCAGCCTCTGCAAAGTGCAGACACATCCCCTGAAAGCCTGGGAGCTCTCCAAGCCAAGCCCCACCAGGATCCAGCCAAGGAGAGCCTCCTGCACTCCCTGCCTTTCCCCCTGCCCTCCATCCACCCTGCAAGGAGTGACTTGGTGACAATGGCCCTGGGTGACCTCAGCCAGCAGGTCCCTTCCAGCTCAGGATATTCTGGGATCTCCTGACCTTCCAAGGGAGCTCTGCCACCTGCAGGGCTGGGAATCCTCCCCACAGACCCCCAGTCCACACTGCTTCAACACAGTTATGCCAACACTTAGGGAAAACCACATTTGGGTTAAAAGCAACCATGCTACCACTTAATTAAAGCAGCACTTGGCTTGCCTGGATGCATAATTTATCCTGTAATAAACTGGAATTTCCTCTCCTAAAAATATTCTGTGCTTTTTCAAGGGTTGGCCTGAGAAGATTTTTAGGAAAGGACCATGAAATTTGTCCACCTGCAATCTGCCTGGTTGCCCTTGTTTCTCAAACATCACCCTCAGCCCTGTCAGAAGAAGGTGGCCCAAAGAGAGCATTAAACAATGTACAGAAAATAACCTCAATTAAGGAAAAAAACCTCAGCTCTGAAAAGGAATGTGCACTTTGAGCCCTGGGTTTGAAACACTGGACTTGGTTTTTTGGGATACAAATGCCCTGGATGCTCCTGGGGGGAGCTCTAGCACCTCTGGGATTGCCATTCCTGAATCCCTGCTGTGGCAAAGCTCCTGAGCACCAGCACACAGAGGGGTTTCACAGCATCCCCTTCAGCTGCACATCAGCTGGGCTGTCCCCTCCCTGAGGGACCACCTCCAAGTACCAAATGTCAGGAATGGTGGAGAAATGGCAGTTCAGACAGACACCTTTTCTGAATTAATAAAAAGTAAAATAAAATAAATTCAAATATTTAGAAGTATCCCAGTGGGAAGGGAATCAGCTGTGTCTGGTGCAGTCAGCCTAGGCTGGCTGGAGAAAGATTCCCTCCCCCAGATACTCAGAGGTCTAGAAAACAACAAAGTACAAAAGGACAACACCACCAAAGAGGAGAAGCTGGTCAACATCCCTGTGCTTCCACCTCAAGGCTCATTTTTCAGCCACAATTTTGCCTCAAATCCATAATTTTTCTTTTTTTTTTGGTTTTCCTTAAGATAACCACATGGCATTTCTTCCTTTGCATTCTGTCCACATTCAGTTTATTTAGCAACTGCTCCTCCCATTTGTGTGCTGAGTGAAACCCAGAGCCCTGAGGAAGAGCACCACCAAAGGCCTGGGAAATGCACAGGAGCAGGTAAATCTTCAAATTGCTCTGCTGTGTGCACCTCCCTGCCTTCACATAACTGCTCCTTTGCCATCCAATTCAGCTGAGTTTCTAACTTTCTCCATGATAAACCATGTCCCCATCCCCACATTGCCATAAGCCACAAACCACAAAAAAAGAAAAACAACAAAAAAAAAAAAAAAAAAAAAAAAAAAGAAAAAAAAAATCACTTTTCTGCCTGCCAAAACCTCTGTTTCCCCACGCCAGAATCCTGCTAGTGGGAGGCAGGAGAAGCTGGGATGCAAGACCAGAATGACCCAATCAGGTATTAAAAGTTGGAATGGAAAGGAGCTGTCCAGGGCTCTTGCACAAGCCATTTTTCTCACTGCAAGCAGCCAGGCTGGGAGGGAGCCCTGCCTGCCATGCTGAAGGCTATCAATTGTGAACTTCATCAAACCTCATCTTCCCCCAGCCAGAATGGGCCTTTTTGTCTTGGCTTGTGAAAGCTTCCTGACTTCTGGAGTAAAATATATTTACAGTGCTGAGGAACAGCCTCTTTTCTCCTTCCTAAAAGGTCTCACATGATTTTTTTTTCCTTCCCTGGTCTCCTTTTGATATGTTGTTCCTCACAGGCTTTGGAAAGAAGAGTTCACTGCTGGGAATATTATCAATGTACAATAATGATCTGTAACCCACAGATCCTAACTAGTTGCACATTATTTAGTTCACATCCATTACAGTTTATAAATTAACAGAGATGTCATTTTCTGTACAAAAAAAAAAATCAATGTATATTTACGGTCCTTTTTTTTATTCAAATAGATTTTAAATACATAGAATCTAGAGACACAATACAAAAAATCTGTATAAGTTAGGCAATGCATCACAGGAGTGACCAAAAAACTCAACAAAATTTACCTTGGCAAAATGACAGAACCTATTTCTGCTGGCTGAAAACATAACAAAAAAAAAAAAAAATTAGCCTTTAATGCAATTATTAATTTCACCAAACGTACTTGAAATGTTGTTTTCCACAGCGGTATTCATTATTCCTTTCTGTGTTTCAGGCTTACTCTTATTTATTTTTTCCATTTTGTTTTTACACCAAGGAGACTGCAGTCAAATAACACTCAGCAACTCATTTCCTCTCTTTGGACTGAAAAATTAAACAGATACTAAATTATGACAGTGAATTTAGAAAGGAGGGCTCCAAGGGCTCGAAAGAACATGTCTGAGATAATATGATGCTTCTAAGAATATTGCAATCACATCCAAGCAATCACCGAAGCGTGCCATGTAACTACCTCCTCAGCTAATATGCTTTTTTCTCCGTGATGACTAATCATGTTCTATTAAACAGCAGTAATGCTGGAAGAACTCAACTATACAAGTGTAATGAAGCCAGTATTCTCCCCGGACAGATTAGCTACAACTGATTTGACACATACCATCATAGGAGCTTCAAACCTGACAAACTCTGTGCTTGCTTCTGATTTATGCCGTCAAGCTCTTCGGGAGAAGAGAATGGAAATCCAGGCGCTGCAGAGGTGAAATGTTCTGATGTGCTTCACTGTCACTTAGGGAAAGTCACCGTCTCTCCTTCCTTCTTTCTTTCCTTCCTTCCTTCCTTCTGCTCCGGCTCGCCTCTGCCCCGCGGTGCCGGTGCCACGCGCGGCCCGCCCGGCATGGCCCCCAAACCAAGGGCCTGCCCGGCATGGCCCCCAAACCAAGGGCCCGCCCGGCATGGCCCCCAAACCAAGGGCCTGCCCGCAGCCCCCGCGCTCCTCCCGGGCCCCCCGCGCTCCGCTGGCACTCGGGATGGACCGCAGGGAAAAGGGAGGAGGAGGAGGAGAGGCAGCGGACTCACAGAGCGGAGCTGCGATGGCGATGGAGGAATGTGAGGCTGCGGCTGCCGCCGGGCTCAGCCAAGGCGCTCCCCCCTCAGATGATGGTGGGCATCCTGCCGCCGCTGTTGTTGCGGTTGTTGTTCTTCCTGGACAGGTTTGGGGTGGCCATGAGGGCGAAGCGCTCGTCGGGGCAGCCGTACTGCAGCAGCACGTCGATGCACTCCTGGCTGGAGGCCTGGCGGGCGTAGGCCAGCGCTGTGTTCCCGTGGGCGTCGCGCGCCATCACGTCCACGCCGTACTGCCGGGTGACAAGAGGGGGGAATCACAAACCACAAACCTCACCTGAGCTGCTGGGAGCTGTGCTGTGACAATTTCGGGAGGGGGTTTGGGATTGGAGGTGAGGGAGGGCGAGGGAGCAGCCCGGCAACACGAGCACGGCAGCGCTGAGCCATGTATGGAAAAGATGTTTCTGAGGGAGGGACAAAATTGTGTGGGACAAAATCTGCCCCAGCAGACTCCAGGCTAAGGGAATCTCTCCTTCTTCATTTCCCATGCTCTCCTTAGCTTTCCAACAAGCAGCAGAGAGGCAGAAACGTGCTATTCTACCACCCTCTGAAAGCGTGCAGTGAGCAACACCCACCCCAAGGCCATGGGGCCCTGAAGCCCTCCAGGAGCAGCCCTGGCCCATCCTGAGGGAGGGCAGTGAGTCCTTACCCAGATGAGGAGGCCATGAAGCCCTCCAGGAGCAGCTCTGGCCCACCCTCCCGAGTGCCCCAGCCCTGGCAGGAGCCCTTACCCAGATGAGGAGCTGCAGCAGCACCACGTTGCCCTTGCGGCAGGCCAGGTGCAGGGCCGTGCGGCCGTCGCCGTCGCCGCAGGTCTCGTTGACCTCGTCCCGTGTGCCGTGGGCCAGCAGCAGGATCACCGTCCTCAAGTCCTCCTCAGCCGTGGCCCTCAGGAGATGCTGGCCCAGAGAGAGCTCCAGGCACTGCAGAGGGGCGAGGAACAGCTTCTGCTCGTACTTGGCGCGTATCCAGAGCTCTTTTTCCTCCCTAGGGAAGCCAGAGGGGACAGGTCACTCTCAGCTGGTGTCGCAGCCCACAGAGCTCAACCAACAAGGAGGTTGTTTCCCCTTTCAAATTTATGTCAAGAAAGCCCTCACAGGAACACTTCAGCCAAACCTTAGGAGCAGTTCACCCAAACCTTGTATTTTTAGCAATATTTGTGTTGTCCCACTTGCTATTCCAGTGCTCAGGATCCTCCTCGATGGATGCTGTGCCCATGGGGTTGGAGGATCACAACAGCCAGGAGGTCTTAAAAAGCCCTGGGCCAGCAAGAGGTCAGAGCAAGAGCCCTCACTTTGGTCACAAAGACACAACAAGCAGCCAGGTTCCACTTCAAGGCTGGAAAACATGCTGCAAAAAAATGCACCCAATTTCTGTAACCCACACCAGAAGTAACCAAATGGGGGCTTTGTCCCCCTCCAAACTGAGTAATGCTCCCAAAGGCATAAGGACGATTCCTCTTGTTTTCCCAAAATTCAAACCAGTGCTTTGAAGCACCTTTTCCTCCTGATATATCAAAGAACCATCAGAAGCTTTCTGGTGCTATCAGGTTACAGCAGAACAAGGACTACAAACAAGGCCCTCCACTTGCCCCCTTTCAAAAATTACCATACAATTACATGAATGGAGAGCAGCAGCCCCAGACAAAAAAAGTCCCATTTAGAGGTCCCTCAGGTAATCTGCTCAGCCTGTGAAAACCAGAAACATCACCTGAGCCAGGCAACTGGGTGCTGGTGACAGATTCTCTCCTCTGGAGTACAAAAGGCCAAGCTCTGTTTACGCCTTTCAGCCATGTTTACACTGCTCCGAGTAATCTAGTGTCAGGTTAGCCCTAATCTGTTTTTAAATACTTATGTAAACATCTCCTTCCACCAGCAAATCTGGATTAGTTTTGCATCATTTCCTGGGACATGTGGAGTGACCTTGCTGTGACCTGCCTGGATGCTTTCAGGCACAGCTTCCCAAAGCAGGCACAGCTTCCCTGCCCTGGCCACAGTTTGCCCCACAAACAGGGCCAGGCCTTTTCTTCAGAGCAAAAGTGCAAACAGAAAATTAGCACAGAGAGTGCTTCTTTTACCTCAAGCCTCTGAATGGCTCCTGCAAACTAAAAGACACACCAAAAAAAAAACCCTCCACAACCCATTTGGGCAGTTGCAAATTAACCTTTGATGGCAGGATCTGATAAATGGAGTATGGCTGCAGGTATTCCAGATGGAGAGGAGGAAGAAAAGGAGTTCTGTTATCAGAATCTTTAATTCATGTTTTTTCTAATTACAATTTTTTAAGGTAAAAAGCCAAACTAGAACCAGTGCCACAAAAGGGATAAAGTTACACACAACTATCTACAATAAAATGGGCATTCTTGCAACAGCTCTGCTCCCAGTATCCAGCTAGATTATCTTCAAGGATGTTAGCAAAGATCTCAGATGATTTTTAAACTCACACAGAGTTACTGAGAGTATAACCAACACATCCACTACACGTTTAAAATGTGCCAGACTGGAAAATGAGGTGATTCAACCTGTGCTGTTCATCCCCAGTAACACACACCAGGGCTCTGGGAATTTATTTTTCCTATGTCCATACATCCTAAAGGCAAAATACTCCTCAGATACCTAAGTAGTATTTTTTAGCTTAGTCCAGAGTCTGCAGATTAATCTCTGTCTCCCCCAGACCATATCTGGAGTGAGAGAAACTGTTGACTCCTATCAGTGCACTGGTGGCTCAAGAAAAAGTCCCTTTCTATTGAGGAAAAAAAGCTGTTTGACACAAATCTCCCACTTCCAATAACCACTCAGCCTAAACTGTAACAGTGAGGCTTAAAGGAAAGAATAATGCTTAGTTCAGGCAGAGGCTCTCCAAGCTTGAGGCTGGCAGGTTCACAAACCTATCAGCACCAATTTCACATTTGCTCTGCACATTTTCACAACCCTGATGCTCCTGGAAGGATGCAAGAAAGAGAGATGAGGATGCCCCAGTCCTGCTCAGCTTTGTCCTACTGCCTCAAAAGGCTGGGGAAAGAAGAGGAACCTCTTTAGAAGCCAATGTCACAGGAAGGGGAATGTGCTGCCACCTGCCTCAGCGCTGGGCACCAAATGAATTCACTCAGTGAGGTCCAGTTCCACCTCTGGAGTCACATCAAGGGTTGTGGTGGAACTAGAAATCAAAATAAAGGTGTTTGGGGCAGCACATCACTGACATCAGCATGGAGTGAGATTCAGGTCTTTTTCAGCAGTACAAACTGGGCACAAGGAGGATTTGGATGTTAGGGATGAAAACAAAACCTCATCAGAGGCAGGAGGAAAAGCACACTGGACTACACCTCATGGACAGCCACAACACACAGGGACTGCTTTCCCATGAGCATGTCCACAAACATCCTGCCTCCATCTCTGGCACAAACCCTTCCATTTGGATGGGAAGTCCTGGGGACTTCCCTGGGAGACAGCTGCAGCTCTGCCACTGGCATTCATCTCAGAAACCCTGACAACAAGACATAAATACTGCAATTGTTGCTCTGATGCCCCAATTTCACTTCTGGGATCCACAGCTTGTCTTGGTTGAGGTTTCATTTCCCCCAAGGAAGGCCAGTCCAAGAGCAGAGTTGTCAGCAGTAGATCACTTAACCTCATTGCAGTTCCCTGGAGGACCACTGCTCACATCCCCTGTTAGTTAATGAGCTAAAAAATGAATTATTGGAGCGGTCAGCAATAAGCAGGAAGAGGAGGCACAGTGTTTCATTTCAGCCAGCACTGACATACCTTTAAATAAATCAGCTGAAGAAGAGCACGAGGAAGTGTGAGGGAGAGCAACTCATCAGGAGAAAGACACTGAACCAGTCCTTAAAATAAAGGTTAGTAAATATTGCCCTCTTTTCCTCCCTTAATTGCAAGTCTGGCAATTCTAAATGACCCTCTCCATACCAGACACTTCCAGCTGTAGTTGTCAAAGCCAAACCAAGACTCTTTCAGTGAACTTTCACCAGTGGAGTCTCAGGAGCAAATCAAAGCTGCTGTGCTGCAGAAGAAACATCTTCATGTGCTCTGATGGTCCCAATGACACCAAACACTGGGGGAGGTCTGAGCTGCCTCTTCCTCATATGCAGCAAAATGAAGAGATTATGAGCTCCTAGATAAACTCAGAGAAATGAGCAACAGAGCCCTAAGGCCAGATGTTCTTTGAGCCTTTTCTCTCTATCTACATTCAAACCCTGATCTGTATCTGCTGGTGCAGACTCCAAACCTCACTGTGTTTGTCCCTCACACAAGGGGCCATACAGCAGAGGATCACTGCAAAACACTCCACAGAACCAGGAATGACTCACCAATCTTGTCCAGAAAGTGCCACCAAGCTCTCTGATCCTGCAGGAGCCTCCATCACCCATGAACCCCAAGAACACACAGTGGTGTGAGTAACAAAATCCCTGCTGCAGCAGCAGCACTGTACACAGGTAAAAGGTTATTAGAAACACATGAAAATTTCAGTTCTCCGTTTATTTTGATCTAATTAGGTGCTTGCTTCTCAAGATAATGTCCAATTATTTAAATTACTCTGCCAGCCACATCACATCATTATTATGTGGAAACATAAATACTGGGCACTGGAAGGGGGGAGGGTAAGCAGGGAGCATCAGAGGAGAGGAAAAGCAGATTTGCTTCCAGCACAGCATTGCTCCAGGAGCTGCCCTGTGCTCCCCAGCCATGGGCTTGCACTGGAGATGCTCCTTGAGGAGCCCACATCCCACACAGCTCAGCCCCATCATGTGCTGCACTGGGTTTTCCACCCTACCAATGCCACCAGAAGCCCCATCCTGTTGGTATCCACCCTCCATCCTGATTCCTCCTCGCTCCCATTCACCTCTGCCTTCACCTCCACTTGTGCCTCACAGATATTTGAGGGATCACATCAGCAGGCAAACAAGAAGAGGATGTGCAGGGTGGGAAAAAAAGTGGTGCTCATGCAGTGACCCAGAACTGCCTGAGTGGGCAACAGCACGTGGCTGGAGAGCCTGGGAACTTGCCATCAGAATTCCAGAGCTCCAGAGCAAGAGCAGCCTTGATCGTCTCAAAGCATGACTAAAAGGATGACTAAAATGTCACGTCGTTATCCAGAGTTACTCACCACTTGTTAAAAAGCTGGAACGAATTCTGAAGGTTGAATTAGAAAGACAGTGGACAGCAGGTATTTACCATGGCCCAGCATTGATTTCCCACCACCAGAAATGAGAGCAGGCTCCTTACAGGCGCTTTGAAGTGAAGTTTTATCCTCCACACCTCTGACAGCACTGAAAAGCTCCCGATTTTTTTTCATCCCTTCTTGTCTCCTGCTACAGGAACTAATTCTGTGAGAGAGGAGGCCTCTCAGTGGTGTCTCCACGGTGGCTGTGCAGGTGCTGTGCCCGTGTGTTGCCATTTCTGGTTGCTCACTGAAGTACAACCCTTTAACGCCGTGGTAACCTGGCCAGCTCAGCAAGAGCTCTGCCAAATTTCCTCTCCTGTTGGCCAGCTGACAAGGTTAATGTGTCTCTTCCAAGAAAATGAAGTAAATCTAACCCACTGCACCTCCCAAACTCCTGGAAGAGCCCCAGGATGTGTCATTAGCTTCGTGGTCCAGCACACAAGGAGCACATATCACCTAATGACCGGCGCCGGGCAGCTGCATGTGCTGGGGCTTCCCCATTAAACATGATCCCAAAAAATGGCACTGCTGTGGACAGGGCTGGTGATGCAGGGTTGGGATGGGCAAAAGGAAAACACTGAGGCTGGGGGCAGGATTGAAATGTTGGAGCAAGGTTAAACGCAATGAAAATGATGCTTTTAATTGCAACAGCAAAAGCGGGGAGGAGAAGAAGAGAGGGTGAGAAGAAAGGGGCTAGCAGCAAGGAATTTCCAAAGTGCCTTCCTGCCCCGAGCAAAGCAGGAACTGGGAGGAGAGGCATGGAAGAGGGGCTGGGAACAATGTGCTGAGAAAACACAGGGGCTTCCTCTCTCTCTGCAGGAGAAGACCCCTCAGCTGCATTGCAAAGGCAGCGCTGAGCAGCTGAGCGGCTCCGCGCCCCGCATGCCTCCCCGCCCGGCCGCGTTGCTAAGGGGGAAGGCACGAGCCCACCGGGAATATCCAGGTCCCTGGCAAACAAGAGGGCTCCAGACAGCAAACAAAGACCGATGGGTATTTATCCCTTAATTACTGAGAGCTTTGAAGAAACGGGCCCACTGTAAATCCCGCCCGCCCAGGGAACGGGAACGGAGTGCGATTTATGTGCGCCGGGGCAAAGAGGAAATAAATATCTCTCTGGCTCCTGATCAATATTATGAGTGTTTTGCCAACCTACAGGGTGTTTTATGATCTGTAAGGACAGAAAGGGATCATTAATAATTAAATAAAGTCTATCTATTAAGCTTATTACTTCTCACAAGTTAAACATCCCTGACGGACGAAGGGCAGCCCCATAGGAAAGCCGTGGATCAGCCAGCCCGTGTCTTGCCGTGGACTCTGGTCCAAGTGAGCAGTGTGCTAACCCAGCCTGGAAATGATTTAGTTGCTGTCTGATGGGCAACTTATCTGCCTGAGGACTGTTCAACACACTCTTTAAATTTTGGTCCAGGAGACAGACAATTCAGTGCTGCAAAGTCATGCCAAATTCAGGCTACTTCTACTCTCAGCCCTTTTCAACCAAACCAAATGGCACAAATCCCTGGAAGAGTTCAAGGCCAGGATCTGAGCACCCTGGGATGCTGGAAGGTGTCCCTGCCCATGGCAGGAGGTTGGAAGGAGATATCTTGGTCCTTTCCAGCCCTCCCCATTCCAGGATTCTATGAAATGAGGGCGGTTTCCCACCAGCAGCACCTCGCACTGTCAGGGACTCATTTCCTGAGGCCCCCAGCTCTGGACCTTCTCCACCATTAACTCTGCTCTTCAATTTTTCAGTTTTCCTTTTACAGCTGTGTGTTTCAGGGGAAAAAAAAAAGTCCTGCTGTGTGTAAGGGACAGAGATCACTCATTTGTGCAGAGCTCAACGTGCTTCTCAAATTAATCACGGCTTGCCTGGCACTTTCCAGGATCATCATTACTTGGATTCATTGGAGCTCCTCCACCTTTTTCCCTCTCTCCTGACAGCATTCCCCTACACAGGGCTCCAAACCAGCTGCTATTTCTGCACTTGTGGGTTACCCCTCTGTGGAGTAAGCAACACTCCTTGAAGCATTCATACACCCACAGGATTTATCACTGCCCAACATTAACGACCAGCCTGGCCAAGACATCAAGGTTTACTGACTTCAGGCTTTTCAGATAAATACCCTTCAATTGTGGGCTCTGATTTATCACAGAAAATTGCAGCCAACTTCTGTTTTCATTGCATGGCACTACATCTAATAATTTTTAAGGTTTACTCGATAAAATATATCACACCTGAGGTTTACCCCGTGTAAAGTTAAGCAAAAACTGTGACATACAACAGCAGGGGATACTGCGGGTACTAAGATAAGGCTTATTAAGTTGAGAATAAAGATCCTAAGGGTGACAACTCTAAGCCCTGCAAGTTGTTTAAATCTTTTCTCAATAAAAATCCAGACTTTTTCTTTGTTCTGTACCATTATGTGAAATGAAAACAGTCCCTAGAGATTTAATAAAAACCTTGAAGAAGCCACAAGTTGTCCTTTTCCTCTAACCCCAAAAGCCTCAGAATTTTTTGAAACAGCATTGCCAGTGACATTTCAGAGGGAAAAACCCTAACAATGGTAAACTCTAAGGATTTAGAGCTCACCACAGTCCTGAGACTATAAAGACTATTAGAAATCTGGAACACCTCTGCTATGAGGAAAGGCTGAGAAGATTGGGAATGTTCAGCCTGGAAAAGAGAAGGCCCAGGGGACACCTAATTGTGGCCTTCCAGTTCCTGAAGGGAGTCAGCAACAAAAATGGGGAGAGCTGATTACAAGGGTCTGGAGTGACAGAACAAGGGGGAATGGGTTCCAACTGAGAGACAGTGGGTTTAGATGGGATATTGGGAAGGAATTGTTCCCTGTGAGGGTGGGCAGGCCCTGGCACAGGGTGCCCAGAGCAGCTGTGGCTGCCCCTGGATCCCTGGCAGTGCCCAAGGCCAGGTTGGACAGAGCTTGGAGCAGCCTGGGACAGTGGAAGATGCCCCTGCCATGGCAGGGGTGGAATTGGATGGGCTTTAAGATCTTTTCCAACCCAAACCATTCTGTGACTGTGATTTTAAACACAAAGATCAGTGAAAATAATTTAAAAAGCACCGTGAAGAGTGGAGATGGATGGATTTCTCCTAGGGTGTCTAAGGAGAGACTTCACAAGAGTCTGGAATGCAAAACCCAGGAACAGCAGTTCCCTCACACTCACCCTCTGCTGACCAACAGGAAAGCTCCTAAGTTCAGGATCTGATTCCTTTTATATACTGGCACATCAGTATCAAGGTAAACATCACACAAAATTTAACCCAAACCATATCACTGTGATATCAAAGGCTGATAAATGAGTTATCACTGTGTGGCTCTACACACAAGTAAACTGTTTCCATTTATTGGGTGGTCAACCTCAACACTTGGGCACGCCACAATTATTACCTAAAAAAAAGCCTGCATAGAAATGTTAAAACCAAGGAGTATATTTGCTTCTTGCCTGTTTTCAGTAATAAATAAATAAATTTTTATATATATTTCTATATATATATATATATATGCAGGGAACAGTAATTGGAAACACATACCTAATGCATTTCATTACTCGTGTGTAACCACACTTAACATGATGTCTTAAGTGTATAAATCAAACTGCATTGTGCCAGTTCCTAAACACAGACTGGAAATTTCAATTTGCCATTTGATATACAGTCACTCAGGTCAGAAGATTCCATTAATCTCCAATTTGTTAACACTAATTTTCTCCTACAGCAAGGCCTTGCTCAATGCAGCAGTTTTTTAAGTGGAGCTCGGGAAACCATTACTTATTTAAAAAAAAAGAGGAAAAAGAAAAAGGAAATTTCCTTCTCTTTTGTATTTTCGGGGTGCCCCGATGTTGGAAGGAAATGATGAATCTGACTCCATGTTCTGCAAAGGCTAATTTATTATTTTATGATCTATATTATAGTAAAGATTGCTGTACTAAAACTATACTAAAGAATACAGAAAGGATACAGAAAGGATACAGGCAGAAGGCTAAAAGATACTTTTGAAAAACTCCTGACTCTCTCCTCAGAGTCAAACACAGCTTGGCCATAATTGGCCAATAAGTAAAAACAATTCACAGCAGAAACCAATGAAACAATCAGCTTTTGGTAAACCATGTCCAAACACATTCCAGAGCAGCAAAACACAGGAGAAGCAAAGGAGATAATTCTTGTTTTCATTTTTCTCTGAGGCTTCTCAGCTTCCCAGAAGACGAGCCCTGGGCAAAGGGATTTTTCCTGAAAATATGACAGTGACACTTCTCCAGGGTGGTGGATGGGGAGCGACACACAAATATTGCAAGGCATAAATCTCAATAGTGTGTGCCAGGTGGGAGATGGAGCGAGGGGGCTGTGTGATGTCCCCATGGCTGAGCAGTGTGGCATGGAGCAGGGCTGTGCTCCTGCCATCACACAGCATTAGGGATACCACAACAGTGCCTGATGTGAGCAGCTCCAGAACGGATCCTGTGGCAAACAGGGCGAGGAAGAGAAATGGAGCTTCTCCCCTGCTTACCCTGCTGGAAAGTGGAGGAGCAGCAGAACTGAGAGTGCCTTATAAATAATGAGGGAAGGGGAAAAAAACACTTGGAGGGGGTTGACTGACTTCCAGAGCAGAAAGATGTGGGAGTCCATAAAATCAGAGGGTTTTGGGAAAGCTACAAAAGGCAGGCCTCAGAGACAGCAGAAGTGTGATTAGAGTTAAGCAGTAGCCATAAATTTGTCAGCAGAAAAATTATGTAAAAAGTAGAAAAGTAAGGACAAATAGAACAATGGTATGTGTATTAATGCTGGGCTAGAATAACTCCTTAAGCTACAGAAAAGTTTATCTACCAAGATACTAGGAAGTTCTAAGCTTAATAATGGAGCCCTGTGCATTACAAGCAGGTATTGTATCCAAAATAAGCAAGCATTGACTAAAGGTACGTGTGCTTACAGTGGTTGGATAGAACTCCTGTCAATATGCTTTTGCTTTGTGTGATTGGTCAAAACCTTTTAAAGGAAGTTGTAACTTGAAGTTCTTTGTCTGCTGCCAGGGATGTGAGCTGCTGGCATCTTCCCATTGTCACAACCATGTAACGATACTGATGCTGGAAGATAAAAGAGCTCAAGGTACATTCTCAGCAGTCCTGTCCTGTTGGTGATTTGTGCAGAGACCCCCAGGCAGTGATAGAAAGAGAGCTCAAATGAGTAGAAAGAAATCTCAAGTGAGAGTTTGCTTGAGGCTTCCATCATAGAATCAATAAGGTGGGAAAAGACCTCTAGGATCATTGAGTCCAACTGATCCAAAATGGTAAAAACATGTTGTGGGCTCCAGGAGAACCCAATCTTTACCAGAGGATCAAAAACTGGAAGATCCAACATCTCACAAAGACCTCCAGAAATGTTTCTTGATCCTTTGTTAACAGTAACTCCTACAGTTTGGTTTGCATGGAGAAACAAAAGTGCTTTCACAGGCTTTAATGGCATCTTCATTCCAGTAAGATGATGCTCTTTGGAGTATTTGGGAAAGAAGAACACCCTCCAACCATTACACTGAATTTATGTAAGACATAAAAGAGAAAATACAAGTAATAAACGTGGTATGTGAGCACAGACTCTGAAGAAAAACACATTTGGAGCAGTAAGAAAATAAAACCAACTGCTTGCTCTGCACAAGTCAGCAGTGGGAGGCAGGCAAGCTTGGAGGGGAAGGTCCAGGGGCTGGGAAGCAGCTGGACAATCCCTGTGGGCAGCATTTTTGGGATCCACATTCCAGAGATGCTGCAGGGACCTCTCCACTGTCCAACTCTTCCCAAGCAACTTGGAGCTCTCCCTTCTGCTCCCCTCACCTTCTGAGGGCTCCTCATTTGCATCCCAAGTACCACAGAATCCTGAAGTTTGGAAAAGACCTCCAAGATTGAATCCTACCTTCAACCAAACACCATGGTGCCCAAGGCACTTATTTCTGTGTCTGCTCATTCCTTGAACACTTCCAGGGATGGTGGCTCCTCCACCTCCCTGGGCAGCCCTTCCAGTGCTTAACCACTCTCTCAGTGAAGAAATTTCCCTCACATCCAACCAGAACCATCTCACTGATGCCAAGGACTCTACAGAAATTGTTGATGTCATCAGACCCTTCCATGAGTCTCCCTCATTAATGGCTGTTTTTATTTAGAAAAATGATGCCTTTTTTGGCAAGGCAGAGATCCCAAAGTATTCCCACTGTTCAGCAAGTGATGGGACTTCCCTCCATCTCTGTTTTAGTGGATTGCAGGTGTTTGATGACCTTCTCAAACCTTAAATCATAATTAGTTAAAAAAAGGCCCTTGGTAGACCTACTCTTGTTTCTGGAAAAGCCAAGTGGATGAAGAATTTCCTTGGAATAAAAAGGGATGAAGCCTTGAGAATCCTCAGCAGTTAACACCCAGAGAAATCCATGAGGTTCCTCTGACTAAAAACCTGAAATCTCAATGATTTTTCTTTTTGTTTGTGCATTTCCAACAATGGGACGTGCAACACTGGGGTTGCCCAAATGTGTCCCAAAAAGATGAGACCAGAGATGGATGTGAATTTCAGAAGACATAGAAGTGCTCAGGTCCTGCTGAAGCTTTCCCAATGCACCTCGGCCTATTAATCACTTGCAAAGCTTTGGGCTTTTATGATTTATAAGCCATAAGGTGGATGTTTGACAGTGGGAAACCCACAGAAATCCTGACAGCAAAGAAAATCCGCACCGGGGACACCTGCCAAAAGTGACAGCAAGTTCCACTTGGAGAGCAACTCAGAGAGAGCTGTGCAGGGATCTAAAGGCTGAATTAAAGCCAGAATTGAGGAATTAAAGCCTCTTGCCCAAGTGTTCCTGGTGTGTAAGTGCTCTCTCTCTCTCTCTCCCTGCAAATCCCTCTTCAGGCCACATTTGGAAATTATTTAAAAAAGATAAAGTATCCCTAATCTGTTACCAATTAGAAGAAACATGTGAATATTATTTTCTAATTTGTGACTCAATCTTAAAAGTGAACTCACTGAAATAATTACACTGGCTCCTGAATATTCCTATTGTGCTCTTGAAAAAAAATTTAAAAAATCCAAAAACGAACAGTGGGTATATCCTCTACTGCCCCAGGTGCCCTGGGGCTGAATGTATCAATAAGAACCATCAAAGCCCTGGACATGGACTGCTAAAAAACTGTAATTTCTGCTCCCAGCCCAGGGATTGCCAAACAGAGTTGTTCCCTCCTAATGGTCTTTGTGCACCTTGGGCTTGTGGCGGGTCAGGATTGAGCCAAGGAGGCCCAAGCTGAGTGGCCAACACAAGGTGTCCAAGCTGTCCACTGCACAAGTGACCCCTTCCAGCTGCAGGAGCTCTGAGCCAGGATTTATGAGAGAGCAGCAATGGAGATTTCTTTGTAAAACCCAGACACAGCACGACTTGAGTGAGTAACTCCTGAAAATTGGTAATTTCCTGGTGGTTAGCAGGAGAAGGCCCACCAATGGGGAAGCAGAGGCTGCTAATAAATTTATAGTGCGTTATATGCCAATTAGACCCCCTCAGCACTTCAAGAGGCAGCACCACCAATCAGCTTATCATTCCACAAATGTACTCTTTAGGGCTGAGCTCATCACAAATCAATCCTGCATTTCAAGTGCAATTTTCATTAGCGTTACCCGGGACCGCACTGGTGAAACAATGCAGGCAGGTATTCTCCTTCTCCCCTCAGAGCAGCCTTCCCTGATGCCTTGTGCTCAGCTATTTTGCTCCTCCTGGTGCACAGCCACGTCTCAACTTCAAATGGTAAATAATCACTTTGAATAGCACATTAATCCTGCGCCGGAGCAGATTTATTACACGCGTCACACGCGGGAGTTTCGCCGTCACTCGCAAGCCAGCCGTGAACCCCGTGCTGAAATTACATCCTTGTACCTGCCCATGCACCATGCAAGGCTCTGTCAATACCAGCAATCAGCAGCTCCCTCAGCTTCCCACCCTGTGACATCCACAAGTGTCATTTGGGAATTCAGAGAGAGGAAAAATACACCAATAAATACTCTGTAAGGTTTAGCATCTGCTTTAAACCTCTGGCCACAGCTGGAATCACAGCTTTTCCTCTGTGCAAGCAACGCTACACTTTGGATGCTCTTCTTTGCTTCATTTTTGCTGAACAAGGCCAGAAACAGCCTTTAGTTTTAGCTTTGAACCCTATGGCAGCAGGGAGATGCCTCCTGCTCACAAACACAGGGCAGCCCGAGTCACCAGGAATGTATTTTCCTTTTCTTTTGCTTCTCAAGCTGGGTACAGACCTTGGAGAAGCACATGCAGGAACCTATGAGAGAATATCCTGAGTTGGAAGGGACCCACAAGGATCATCAAGTCACCCCAACAATCCCATCCTGTTTATCCCTAAGTGTGATATCCAAATGTTCCTTGAGCTCCTGCAGGCTTGGGGCCCTCACCAACCCAACCTGACCCAACACTAGGTAGGGTTACAGATGTAACATCCATGTTGGGTGGACTTAAAGAACAAGGATCTCCTAATGCAAGAATTCCCAAAGCAACCTTCACTTCCCTGCTTCTCATCCAGGCAAGGTCCCCTTGAGTCATGGCAGGACCAAATTTTACCTCCTAAACCTCCCCTGCCCCCAGTCATTCCAAATTTTTATGGAGTCTCTTCACAAAAAAAACCTCAACCTAGGAAGAGCAGTGCCTGACGCCCCAAGCCTTGGGCTGTCACCTGCATCTTATTTCTACTTAACCTCTTAAATAACATTGGAATTCACTTTGTCCCCTGATGGGCTCTGTAATGAGAACCTCCTGTCAATCAGGGCTCCATTAGCCGGGACAGACTCCCACTTCCTGAAACAATTTATTGCATTCCCAGCAGCGAACGGGCCTGGCTCCTTTTGAGCCCTTTGGGTTTTTTTGGGGAGCTATTCATCGGGAGCGGGTGTCCCTTGTGTCCCTGCTGAGCGGGGCATTGTTCCCCCCATTGTGGCTCCTGGAAACGGCTTCCTGAGCTGACCCACCTCTCCTTGTCCTGCCCGGGCCCAGGGTTTGCCAAAAACTTCTTTGGGCTGCTCAGTTCAGCGGCCCAACACAAAACCCACCAGCTGTTTCCAGCGCTGGGGCAGGGGGAGAAGCCAATCCTGCTGTTAACCCCTTCCCAACAAAAGCCTGGGGACCTGGACCCTGTAGCTCCCTCTTCCTTAAAGAGCAGGATCTGCTCTCATTTAGCATGAAACTAAAGGCAGTTTTGTTTTCCTCTTCCTCTCTCTTGGTTACAAACTCAAATTGCAGCTCAAAGGAAAAAAAATCTTACTAATAGAGGCTAAAACCACTTTGGTTGGAACATTATCTTGAGAGGAGCATTTCCATTTCCTTAAGTGTGTGCAGTCCTTACGAGGTTCATTTGCAATGAGTCTATCTGTTTTGATGAGATAATAAAATGCATTTTATTTAAAAATATCTCCATTTCCACCCCTCCCTCAAAGGAATTTAAATGGTCAGTTAATCTTTCTGCTTCAGAAACAACCCACTGAGTAAATAAAAGAGGGCTCAAGATTATATAAACCAAGATTTTTTTCCTATTCTAACACTGGTCTCAAAGACTAAAATACAGATGTACCTGGGCATTGGCTGTGTGCCTTTTTAGTATAAATCAGTTTAACTTTTAGCCTGGGAAAGGGAAAAAAAAATGGAAACAAGATGATAGTTATCTCCAGCCTTCTGTGATTCTCGAGTCAATAGTAAATGGGGGGACTCGTTAGTGCCATAGTGATCCAATCAGGATGAAATTATGCAGTCATGTAAGAAATAATATCTATTAGGCTAATTTAATCAACGAATACTTTACAGATGAATTAGAATGCAGAATCCAATTATTTCAAACATTTGGACTGTCAGCCGCTGTGTTTTTGAAGCGGTGGAGGGGGGGAAAGGGAAGGCTTGAGGATCCTTTCAAGGCCAGGCTGGCTGGGCTGTGTTTGTAGCAGGAGAGCTGAAAACAGCAGAGAAACTGTCAACCACAATCAGCACCTTCCCTGGCTCCTGGGGCACCTTCCTCTGGGAGACTGGCAGGGACAGCTTGATCTGCTCTGTGCACTGGCTCACAGTGACTGTCTGCAGTGCTGGTGACTCCCCTGGCCAGCCCCCCTTTAAAAGGAAGGTTCACAGTTTAATGTCAAGGGATGTTTGGTTACTGGGAAGGGAAGATGTGCCCCTGGTTGGGGCCCAGCTCCATGGATTGCACGTGGAATTTACTCCCTTGGAAAGCCAAGGTGCTGCTTTGTGGCACCATACAAAGAAAAATGGGACAGACAGAACTACTGCCAGAAGAGGATACTGGTTTAAAACACCACTTGACTCAAAAAGGAGTAATATTTTTAAATAAACTGCATTTTATTATCTCATCAAAACAGACAGACTCATTGCAAATGAACTTTGTAAGGACTTGATTTGCTCTTTGCACGGGCTCACAGTGACTGTCTGCAGTGCTGGTGACTCCCCTGGCCAGCCACCCTTTAAAAGGGAGGTTCACACTCTAATGTAAAGGGTGTTGGGTTAATGGGAAGGGAAGATGTGCCCCTGGTTGGTGCACAACACCCTGGTGCTGCCCAGCACCATGGATTGCAGGTGGAATTTACTCCCTTGGAAAGCCAAGGTGCTGCCTTGTGGCAAAGAGAAATGGGACAGACACAACTACTGCCAGAAGGGGAAACTGGTTTAAAACACCACTTGACTCAAAAAGGAGGGGACAAAAATGGGGGCTGTGAGTGCACAAACCATGATCCAGCCTGACTCAACATCTGCTCTGCTGATGCTCTGTCAAACCACGGCAGGACCATGAAGCTTGCCAGAAAACCATCACTGCTCCACCAAGGAGACTCAGGATTGGCTCCTGGCTGTAGATAAAGGCACACCCCACCCTCTCTGTGGAGAATTTTCTCCCCAATCCACTGGAATTGCTGTTTCATATAGAAACAAGAGCAGCCACCCTCTGCATTTTGAATATCAGAATGGCTTGGGTTGGCAGGGACCTTCAAGACCATCTCATTCCACCCCTGTGCCATGGGCAGGGACACCTCCCACCACCCCAGGGTGCTCAGAGCCCCGTGGAACAGCTCACACAGAGCTGGTCTGATGATCCCATCTACCATCAGAGCAGTTATTGCAAGAGCTGAAGATGGCAAAGGTGCATGTTTTTGTGCTCAAGCCTACAGCACAAAGTGACATTTTCTCCCCCTCTCTCATTATTAGTAGAAGTTGTTTGTACAGTGAAAAACAAGGCTACAAGAAAGTGATGGATATTTTATCCACGTGGAATATGTTTTACAAAGAGCTGAAAGAACTTCACTGAAAAAATCCATTTCACTCTCTGGGCTCCAGCATTTCTTTTGACTATTTGAGTGATATCATGAGGAGCAGAGCAACCCTGGTGCCTTCTGCAGGGTGTGGATGCCCCACTGCTCCATGAGCTCTGCGTGCCATTCCCAACAGACCTGGGATCCAAACATCTTTCTGCCCTGTCATCTGGAGCAGTAAATGGACTCTCTTGCTTATTTAAACATTTAATACTCTTCTGATGCCCAAATTATGCCTGTTTCCCATGATGGATTAGCACAGCAGTGATAATTTTCTGCAATCTGTGGAATATCAAATTTTGATTACTTCAGGAGGAAAAAGTAAAGTTATAAGCAAACTGATTGATAAGGAGCAGAGGAATTCTTCATGTGGTGGCTCGTTGGGAGCCTTGATGAATGCCTGGCAGGACTGTGATGAGTCCCCACAGAAGACATGCAATAACTCTGAGGAGATTTAAGGTATTTACTGCTCAAATAAAACAAAACCAAGTGACACGAGTAGGTGAAGCAGCACGGGGTGATTACAACCTGCTGATCAAGACCAAGTGCAATTCCAATTTTTTTTTGCAGAGCAAAAATAACCAAACTAATTGTCCAGCTTGCCTACAGAACACTGGTGGTTATTTTGGCAATTTTGGATGCTGGTTTTCTTCAGTGAGCAATGGGGTTATTTCAGTGCCAGGTCTTTATGGTGGATTATCATCCAGTTAATGCTGGCAGCTGTTCTACTTCTGGGTTTCAAATTATTTAGCAGTACCTTCTTAAGATGAAGTGATAATAGATATATTTTTATCTATCTATCTATCTATCTATCTATCTATCTATCTATCTATCTATCTATCTATCTTATCTATCTATCTATCTATCTATCTATCTATCTATCTATCTATCCCATAAAGCTGTAATACATATAAAATATATAAGGTGTGACTTGGTGATCATGGAGGTTCTTCCCAACCTCAATAATTCTCTGATTTTCTCTCTCTCTCTCTACATGCACACACATTCCCTGGGCCCCACTCCCTTCCAGCAGCAGCAGCAGCTTTTCTTTCTTTCTTTCTTTCTTTCTTTCTTTCTTTCTTTCTTTCTTTCTTTCTTTCTTTCTTTCTTTCTTTCTTTCTTTCTTTCTTTCTTTCTTTCTTTCTTTCTTTCTTTCTTTCTTTCTTTCTTTCTTTCTTTCTTTCTTTCTTTCTTTCTTTCTTTCTTTCTTATCTCTCTATCTCTCCATCCATCCATCCATCCATCCATCCATCCATCCATCCATCCATCCATCCATCCATCCATCCCACAAAGCTGTAATACATATAAAATAGATATAAGATGTGACTTGGTGATCATGGAGGTGCTTCCCAACCTCAATAATTCTCTGATTTTCTCTCTCTCTACATGCACACACATTCCCTGGGCCCCACTCCCTTCCAGCAGCAGCAGCTTTTCCAGCTGAGACTGAGGAGTTCCCAGAGGAGCATCCCTGACACAGTGCTCCACAGCAAGGTGTAGAGAGAGCTCCTGTGAAGGAAGAACTGCTCTCTCCTCAGTCACAAATCTCTCTCTTCCAGGCTCCCCCAGCAATGTTATTGTCAACAATCTCCCTGTGCTGGCAGAGGCAGATGTGACCCTTTTCCTCTGGAACTCTGCTGTGTCTCTGTGAGAATCCCTGAAGCTCTCCCTGACAGAGGGGCTTTGTACTAAAAGCATCTTCCCCAAAACAGCTCAGACTGAGGGAACCTTCTGAGAGAGACAAGGGAGGAAAAAAGCCACCAGAGGAGAGCATGATGCATTTGAAGGGAGGGTTGGAGCAGCAGCACCTTCTCCTTCAGAGAGGGGAGCTCACCTGAGCCCACTGGGCTGTTCTGCTATTTAAAAAGGCACTTGCAGTTAAGCAGTGAGGAGAACAGATTTTTTTTTTATTTTCAGTTTGCTATTTCTGGGTGGGGTTGATGGATGTTTTGGACAGAAGAGGCTGAAAGGAGGCTTTGTGAGCCAGCATGATTAAAACAGTTGTCTTGAGCTGAGTTTGGCTGTTGTGAAGAGAAGTGGGGGAGACCCCAACCAATCCATCAGCAGTGCAGTGCTGGCAGACACAGGCACTGATCAGACACGACAGCTTTGCAACAGGTCTGAAACCCAAGTGCAGTAAAACCACCCTGCCTGTGTCTGTGTTTGCTACCAGCATCCTGAGGATTTTCAGCTTTTCCAACTCCAAGAGCCAGCATGGGAACACCAGTGGCTTTGGTGGCACTCCAAGGAGGACAAGGAAGATCCTGGTGGTAAAACAAAGGGTGCTTAAAGCCCCCAGTGTGAAACATGGTGGATTTGGAGGATTCTTTGATGTGGTATTTAGGGACTGAGCAGTGCTGGGTCAAGGGCTGCACTCCATGATCTTGGAGGGCTTTCCCAACTTTACCCATTCCATGAATCCATGATATTTTAGATGCAAAGCACAACCCTAAGGCAGAGTGTGTATTCCCAGCTATCCATACAGAACAAACACCAAGGATCTGCTGCCTTCCCTGAAAAATGCTTGGACTTTCCAGGGCCATCCCATACCCCAGATCACTTGCCCTCTGCTGATCATGCTTAGGATGAGACTCCTAAGCTGTATCAACCCATTTTGTTTCCTGTAAAATATTCTTCCACCCCGAAGGAAAAGAAATTAATGATTACTCTGAGATCTAAACAATGTGACAGACTTTGCTGGGTATTTTGCACAGCTTTTATAACGGGAAAAAAATATTGCTATTGCTGATGTGACGTGGCAATTAAAACATCTTCCATCTGACAAACAGCAGCAGTCAGAAGGAGCTCTGTAGAATTCCTGAGCATTTGTTTTTCAGCTCCTGGATGAGACCAGAATGAGAACTGCTGGGTGAGACCCTAAATCACATCTTGGTGGGCATGTGATCCCCACTCCCTGCAATGCTGATGTTTGCTTATGCTCTGTCTTTTGGGAACAGCTTCTGAGGGATCCAACAACCTGGCAGCCACCTCCAATCCTGCCTAGATGCTTGGAAAAAAAGCTGCAGCTCCCTGAGAGCTGAAGTGGGCAGCAGCCCCTTCACAGGAACTGGTCTGTGAGCTACCACCACATGTCTAATTAATGACCCTGCCGGTCGCAGCTGGAAGAGCTGAGCTGGGGGTGATTAATTAAATTAGCTGGCAGAGGAAATTACAGTGGAAAAGCCAAAGTTTGATTGCTCCATAATTAACCACAGTGCAAATAATATCTGCATCTATAACTTCCAGCCAGGAGATCAGAAGCCAATTGAATTTGGCACTGATTGAAGCTGTAAATATCCTGTGGTGAAAAATGATGGGTTTGTTCTGAAGGGAAAACTTACAGAAATGGACATCCAGCAATGCAGGAGGGGAGCAGGGGACAGGGAGGAAAGAGCACTGGAATTAGATCCTGAGCTCAGCTGATTTCTGCACTGCTAAGAGGACTCAAGGTGAAACAGGAAGAAATATTTTAAAATTGGAAGGCTGGGAGATTCCTTAGCAGAGCTTTGGTGAATCCAGACTGAGATCATTCCATCCCCTGCCTTGCTCCTGTGTGTCCTAGGGGTGGGAATCACTGCTTTCCTTGGGAAAACACTGCACAGATGAAGAAATACCCAGCCCAAACAGCTCCTCCCTGCTCCTGCACCCTCCATCCCCATCTCCTGCTCTTAGGAGCACTCTGCTGAACTACAAGACCCCATTTTTCCTCCAAATGCCTGCAAACCCCTCCATCCCCCTCTAAATCATTATCATTTCATTAACCCCCTTAAGCATGCATCTCCTGCTACTCACTCAAGGCTTTAAATATTTCTTACCATTCTTCTCCAAAATTCTCTATTTTGGCCAGTTATGAACTCACCTCAATGCTGCATCATGTTGGATTGCTGGGGGTCTCATCCCTGCTCCACTGCAGCTGAGTTCTGGCTTAAAGAAAGCTCAGATTTTTTAAACTGTGGCCTAAAATGCAACCCATCAAATCCCCAAATGAGCCAAGATTTATTTCCATGCTTCTCAAACTGCTGTCCAATGTACTCTTGCATAAAAACTGCATGATCCAGGAAATATTTAATTTTCATTTTTTTAAAGCAGTGAAACCAATTTTCCTGAGCGTTGAGTAAAGTGCACTAGACACACACAAAACAGCATTTCATATTTTGTGTATTTTATTTATATTTTTATACATTATCTTGAATTTATCAAGGATATTATCCACATGCTTGATAAATTCTTGATAAATATAAAATATATGCTCAACCATATGATATTTACCTGATAATTATGTTTCTCCAAAGGGAATCCACCTCATATGGACCAGAATCATCCCCTGAACCAAATTTGTGGCTTCTCCTGCTCCAGACCTGAACACTCCTGTGGATATTGGCACCTACTTGGCCACCAAACCCTCCTCACCAGGGCACACCACTATAAAAACATTTACAATTCCACAAAAAACAACAGCACAAGATTCAATTGTGAATACACCAGTCCTGCTCTGCTTTGCCATTTCTTTCTGAAAATATGGGGAATCACAAAACCAGCTCATTTTGATCTACTTTATCACTCCAGGCTGACAACACAACTTTTTGGGGTGCTCTGAGAGCCCTCCCCTGTAAGCTGGGCTGGTTCCTGCATGTCCCATTATTGGTCTGGCTGTAAAAAATGCAAACCAAACCTCTGCCCCCAGCATGCCAAGTGCACTTTGCTCTCACAAAACACCACATTTGACATTGGGGCTATTTTCCTTCTACTTCTGAGGCATCCCATGTTCTCCCCTGCCTCTTGTTCCACATCCTAACACACACATTGGTGTCAAACGAGCTGTGTGACTCCACAAAAACAGCAAATGTGGCAACAAACACCAGCTAAAATCAGCTCTGGACAGGTGTGAAGTTCAGAAGTCCCAAAACTTTGTCAGAAGAGCCATCCTCATCTCTCATTTCTCTTGGAGCATTCCCACCATGCATCCAGCACATCCCTGAACCTTGTCTGCTCCTTCACAGCTCCCAAACACCCCTTGTAAAACATACCATGATTAAAAAAAAGCATTTAAAATGTTAGTGACTGATTTTTAACAAAAAAACCTCTGCATTTCAAAGGGTGCTGTGGCTGCTGAGTTTATCCAGCCTCCAAAGAAATTTTGTGTGATGGTGTCCACAGCTGGAAGCAGAGCTGGGAGCACCTACACCAACCCAAACTGGAGTTCCACCACTCAAAATTGCCATTGCAGCAGCACTTCAAATAATGACACTTATTTTAAACACTGTTTTAAATAATAATATAGTTTTAAAGAATAATTTAACTTCTCTCCTTGAGCAGAAGTCCGAACAAGTAATGCAGATTATTTTCTGTGGTTGATTTTTTATTTTTCACCTTTTTGCCTGAATGCAACAGGTGAAGCCAAGCAAACTCAGGAATCCATTTAGGACAGGTCTGAGCTGTGGGAGGACAAGTGGCCAAAGCAGATGTGGTCTGGGAAGGCTCAGCCAGGAGCACACACACTTCACCAGCAAAGGATTAAAGCTGCACATTTTGCCTTCCTGAGATGAACAAGTGAAAAAGTCAACTTCTGAATATCATCTTTTCATAAGAGAGCCTTCAGTTTCAGCACACAGTGACAAATCCTGCTCTTTCCACTTGCAGAGGAGCCTCACAAGCATTCCTGGCTTGTGATTTAATTCAGCTCCCCAAGCCTGGCTGCTGCTGCACAGACAAGTGAAAATAAAATCAAAACATCCCTTTGGAAATTGTGACCCGGATGAAACCAGGCAAATGTAAATCTTTTGGAGGAAAAGCCAAGTTAGCAGGAAGATTTCTAGGCCATGACATAATCATCTGTGCAGCATGAAGGCTTTTTGAAGCTGGGCCCCTGCACACCTTTGAGGCTCACCAATTACCAGGACACGGCTTCTCCTCGCTCCCCAAATTCTCACACAAAAACTGCCTCAGCCACAGGACTTTGCTCTGTCTGCACAATCTGCTTAATAGGCACAGGCAGGGATTTCATCTCCCTCTAATTCCTCACCTGTGCTCCCCTCAGCTCTTTAATTACTCTGGAGCTGCTCTGGTTTCTTCTGGTCACTCATTTCTGCTGGGGCTTTGCTGCTGCCCCCCACTCCAGCACCCACACATGGGAAAATGCAGCTGCAAGAGCACGATCCCAGATGAACAGAGAATATTTGAGAGCTGTGGGGAACCTGCATTTGGGCTGCTGTGTATATCAAGTTTCAGTCCAGTCAAAAGCCAGCACCATCTTTTCACTGCTGCCCTTTTCATTTAGTTATCTTACTGAAGTCTTATCTCCCCAGTCCCTTGCCATAGGCTACCAGCTTCCTGCAGAGCCAGAAACAAAGCTCAGTCTTAAACAAAGGGGGGAAAAAAGGGAAAAAAGCACAAAAGAAAGTTGGTCACAGTTACTGTTAGGGAGCCCTGCGGGTTCTGTAGGCAGGACCAAAGCGAGGGGATGCTGCTGCCTCTGTGCCTCGTGTCACCGGCCTGCAAAGCCACCAGGAGCACACACAGGCACTGCCTGCCTTCAAAGCATCCCACCACTGCCTTCAGCCACGCTCTGCTGGCCCAGGAGCTGCAGCAGATCCATCCAAAAGGCTGCAAGAGGCAGAGAGCACAGGAGGAACACAGCCACCATCACCGGTGACAGGCGCCACACGACCTTCCTGTGACACCCCACCCATGGAAAACAGAACCCTGGGGAGCACCTCCCACCCTCCCTCTCCTCAGATTTACCCACAACCTGCTCATGTATCTCTTTCACAGCAGAAAATGCAGAAGGAGCAGGAGGAATTTACACAGCAAAGCTCCCCCAGCACAAACCAGGACTGAACTGGCTTTAGCTCAGAAAGCAACTGGAGTTGTGTTTGGTTCAACTGTGCACAGAGGCAGATGGGGGCTCAGGGCAGGAGGAATAAAAGGAGCAGGTTCAACCTCAACCACACTGAAAAGCTGCAAATAAAAAGAAAATATTTTGCATAAGTTTTTCTTCTAACAGAATGGGTATGTTCCAATCTGCTGGGTGTCTCCCCAAGAGCTTGACTCACAGCACTTGCCAAAATACTCACAAGTGAGCCTTTGCATCTGACCTGGCCACCCCATAATAGTTGTTGCTTGGCATTGGGCATTTTTTAACTCAACAGCTCTACTATTATGACATGTTTTTTATTAACATGTTTTTTTTAACTCAGTGGCTCTACTATTATTACTTGTTTTTATTACATGTTTTCTATTAGTACATGCTTTTTATTATTAAATGTTTTACTATTATTTCAAGTTGCAGCCTTGCAAACAGGTGAATTTCCAGAAAAAACAAGTGTCCAATGCTTTTCCTTTAAGAAGTAACTGATGAGTAACTGGTGAAGAAGAACCTTTGCCCAATGCTTTAGACAGCAAACTTCATTTTCCAGTTGCTTTTAGCTTGCCATATTTAAGATAAAGTCCCCATATGTATTCCTCAGGTGCTGTGGAGTAGCAGATATGTGCATCCACACATGTGCTGTGCAATTTAATTCCAGTGTTAACGATGCCAAGGAATTTTCTGAGGAAAAACTAACCCACAGTGGTTTCCATCTGATTCCTTTCCAGTGACCCTGGCCATCAGCCTGATGTAAGCCATGTTTCCCCTCAAGTTATAAATTCATCATCCATTTTTCCCCATCTGAAATTAAAATTTTGTTCCAATTAGCCTCTTTCATTCCTCTGCTGTAGTTCCACACTGGCCTGAGCAGTTTCTAATAAACACAGTGATGTGGTTTTCTCTCTGTTAGAGAGCTCTGAGTTGACCTTTTCAAGTGGTTTTTTGGCCAAGCAGATGTGAAGTCCACTGAAAACACATTGGTCTTCAAACCTCTCTAGTCTGGTAGGTGATTGGGAGGGAACTAACACAAAAAGAGAAATAATCAGTCTGTATCCAAACAGAAAATTAATCTCAAAGCCAAGATCCTACACAGTTTTGAGACCTTCAGGACAGGCACTCAGCCACCCACCACATGGGTTCTTATTCCAGCAAACAAAAAAACAAACCAAAAAACAACACTAAAACTATTTTCTATTGCTGATTATTGACTCACAGACACTCTTTTCCCCAGAAAACCCCCTTTGCATGAGTCCTGAACTCAAATCCTAGATTTCTCCAAGTTTAACAGCTTATTAGCTTCTTTTTCTAGGGAATTTCAGCTTAACTTGGTATTTTTCAGCACGGCAGGCAAATCCACAAAGAAGGAGAATCCAAATTTGTGAAGGATCTCACCAGAACAAAGGTACCTGGAGCTGAGTGCTGCTCCAAGCCCTGTCCAGGCTGGACTCAGTGAAGTGGTACTGATGCTATTTACACTGAAAAGAAGAACAGCACTGTGGCTCTTCAATAAATGCTTTCCTAACCTGCAGAAGGAGACAGCAGCACTTCCTTTTCAGGTTTCCCTTTCACCACCACCACCAAGGAGGAAAATAACAATGGTAATAATTATTGCAAACCAGGCTCCTGTTTACCCAGAGGCTGAGTTTTTATCAGAGGCAGCTCTGCACACAGGAAAGGTGCAGCTGAGCCAGGGAGCATTTCATCTAAAGCACTCATTAACTTGGACAAGCAGGGTCGAGGGTGTTGTGGTTGTTTTGTTTTGATTTTTAATCATCCAGGCATCTCCCAGGCTGCCGTACAGGCACCGGTGCTGCACCGGATCAGCTCCTGGGTGACAAGGGCTGCCAAGCAGCTGCAAGGACAATAAAACACAATATTACTACTACTGCTACCACCTTTCATCTTTGGAGTATTGTATCCGAGCTTCCAAGGCCTCCAAAGGGCTGAAGGCTGAGCAGCAGCCACCCAAGCTGACGTTCACTCACCTCACTCAGCTCCTCCTGTCAGAGGCATTTCCTGCAAGCTACTGGTGAGTGACAATTTCATTTTTTTGGCTTAAATTTAATTGCAAACCAGCCCAACGTGGAAGCACACGAAGGGCTCACTCCTCCAGCTGTATCCCAGATTTTCCTGGCAGCACTGAATCAGTCTCTTTATTTATGTCTGCGTTTGAGGACGCGATGCCGCCGCAACCAATAATTTATCCATTTTCCTCATTATCTCTGTGAAATATCTGCTGTCCAAAACACAGCTAATACAACTCCAGCTCGCTGGGAGCTGTGCTGCTCAGTGGAGTTCAGCCACCAGGAGTGAGTTTTTACTGATCCCCAAGCCCAAGCTGGAAACCTTAAGCCGAACCTTAAGCCAAACCTTAAGCCAAGCCTTAAGCCTAAGCTGCAGTCCTGGAGCAGCTGTTGGGCCGGCAGCAGCCCAGCTGTCTAAACTTTATTGGCAGCAAATGTCATCCTTGCACACAGGAGCTGCCTGCCTGGCAGAGCCAAAGGCACATCTTGGGCTATCACATCCCATCACGTTCCCCTCCAGACGAGATGTGAAAACCGGAATGGGAAACGTCAACAGAGTCCGGAGCGGGGCACGGCCGCTGACAAGCACAGCACGCCGTGACAGAGATGGGCTTGGAGTTGCAATTAGTGGCACTGTCATTTTCGGGCCCTCCTGCCAATTAATTAAGCCTGTCAAATGGAAAAACAGCGGCATTCACATGATAATTTATATCGGGAGAGACTGGCCCGGCTTTGCCGCTGCTGCTGCCGCCAACAAAATCCCCTCCGAGCGCTTCAGGAAGAAAAAAAAAATAATAAAAAAAATATGTATAAAGAAGTGGAAAGGGGAGGGGGGGGATAGAAAGAAAGAAAGTTAAACTGTCCTTGTTATAATTGTTAACTCTGATCGCTCAAGTAGAAGACGGGCTGATTAAAACTCCAAACGAGCCCCCAGCTCGCTTAAATCTCCGAGTCCGGAATGATAGAATCAGAGGAGTTTATTCATACCATTAAGCCCCAGAGAACTTAATTGAAAGAAGAGCATAGCCTGGACCTTGACAAGCGGGAGGTCACAGTAATTGCTGCCGGACATATTTAACATTAAGATAATCAGGCCATTAATTACCCTTTGGATCATTAAATCAGCCAGTTGCAAAATGAAATTTCTGCCTCTATTACTCACTTGAGAGACCACAGGGGTGGCTTTTAATTTATCAGTGAGCTTGAGATACAAAGGACCAGGCTTGGGGAGGAAGGAAAAGGGGGAGAAAGGAGGGGGTTTGCTTCAGCAGAGGCAGGAATATCAATCCGCCATGCTTGGTGATCGTGGCAAATTAACTAGGTAAGATAACCTCAGCTTCTAAAGGCAGAAGCTGGGGGTATGTAAATAGATGAGGGCAGACAGGGAGATCAGAGCCTGCACACCACTTAGCAGGATAATAAAGGAAATCATCCTTGATTATCAGTGCTAATTTGGACACTGCCGGTAGCTTGTTATGCGTGTTCTGAGTAGCATTTAATTAATTCAATTGCTTGTTAATGAGGGAAGTGACATGTGGGGAGCAGATGCCACCCAACTGCAGATGGGTTCTGGTCAGCCCTTCACAATAAAATCTTTTTTTTTTTTTGCCTTCTTCTTTCTTTCTTTTTTTTTTTTTAATTTATTTTTAAAACCCCCCTTCCCCCAGCCCTGGAACTGGAAAGGTGTCAGGCGTGGAGGAGCACTGAAAAGGCACAAAACACTGACCTCATCAGGCCAAGATCTGCCACGGAGCCAGAGCTGATAATCAGGGCTAGAGAGGTACCTGTGCTCCCCCAGGCCCCATCCATTCCCTCTGCCAGGAATCAGCAGCAGCAGCAGCACAAAGTGCTGGCCAAAAGGAGCAGGGGCTGAGGAGGGGGGAACACAGCAGCCCTACAAGAGCCAGGATGCAGACAGGGATCTGGGGGCTCTGTTTCCCTGGGCTCACCCCACATCTGTGATGAAGGATTCCTTATTTTTACCAAGAAAAGGATGAATATTTGCATGGAAGGCATGGGTTTTTATTTTCCATTTTGGTATTTTTCATCCAAGTCACTCCCAGTGACCAGCTCAGCATCATGGCTGCTCTCCTGGGAGCAGCACAAGCCAGGCTTTGGTGCAGCACTGTAAAACTCAGCTCAGTGCAGCTGCAGAATGCTGTCCCTGACACCATTACAGGGAGTTCATGATGAGCAAGGATCAAAGTGGATCTTCCCCTGGAAGGTGAGAGTCCATTCCCAGCACTGCCAGCTCCCAGCTCAGCCAGTGCTGGGTTTTCCTGTAGCCCTTGGTACTCAGGATAAACAGAGAGTGCTGGGCAAACAGAGCTGAGCACAACTGCTGCTCCAAGCCCCATTACAGAGCTTAAAACTGTGCCTGGACTTCTGCAACCCACTCACCCCTCAATTCAAAACCAGAGTTTTAACAGAGTTGGACGTTCCACCTGGTGAGTATTCTCAGGAAGATGCTGGAATGGTGGAGCCCTGTCAGTGTGTAGCCAATGCTGATATTTGGCATTGTCTGAGCAGCAGAACAACATCCCAGTGTGGCCTGGACATGAGCCTGCCTTCCCCCAGCTTGCCTGGCAAGCTCCAGTTGATGGAGGTGGCACATCCATCCCAACAGCCCCAGGGGGACAGAGATGGAGCTCAACTGCTGCTCATGCTCCAAGCCCCACTTACTGAGCTTAAAACTGTGCCTGGACTTCTGCAACCCACTCACCCCTCAATTCAAAACCAGAGTTTTAACAGAATTGGACATTCCACCTGCTGGTGAGTATTCTCAGGAAGATGCTGGAGCCCTGTCAGTGTGTAGCCAGTGCAGATATTTGGCATTGTCTGAGCAGCAGAACAACATCCCATGTGGCTGGGATGGTGCCTGGACATGAGCTTGCCTTCCCCCAGCCTGCCTGGCAAGCTCCAGCTGGTGGAGGTGGCACATCCATCCCAACAGCCCCAGGGAGACAGAGATGGAGCTCAGGGAAGGAGGGTGAGGGAGCAGATAAATCACCATCTCCTGGAGTGGCAGAGGATGGGGGCAGCTTGTCTCCTTTGGAAAAGGCCAGCACCACCTTGGGAAGTCAAATGAGTCTGCAAACCAGAAGCCACACGAGCACAAGGACAAAGCAAAACAAGTGAGCTGTGTCCAGAAAAAATTAAATATCTGGTAGGGGATGGACACCCCAGTGCAATAGGCAAAGAATTCCCAGTCTGGCTTCCCCACATCTCCAACATTCCTCCACAGAGCTGCTCAGCCCCACAGGGCTCCTCCAGGGCTGCAGCACTCCAAAGCAGCCCTGTGAGAGTGTGCTCAAACAGTATCAATAGCAATTAGAGGGAAAATCCTGATCCCATCCCCAGTCCCAGTTAATTGTTGCAACATTGATTTACTCTAATTTGACTTCTCACTCCAAATTAAAGCCAAGTTACCCAAGGAGGGACTGCAGGCAAGCTCCCCCTGCTCGCCCCCTCTGCTCTGAGACAATAAATTTCATATTGAATACACTTGCAAAAAAAACCTGGCAGTTGTTGCAGGATCCATACCCAAAGATCTTTTTCCTTTTTTTTGCTCTTTCTCTTTTTTTTTTTCTTCCTGGGAGTAATTAAAAGATGCTTTTCTTGACTAATGATGCCCGTGTTTAGGAATGGGAAGTCGATACTCCTTCAGCAGCAGTCAGCTTCAATTTGTCACAGGCCTCCCCAAGTTGGAGCAGCATTCTCGGGGCTGCTGGTAATTGCTGGAACCAATTACTGACCTAATCAGGGACCCACACACACCACAGCTCGGGCCAGCTGCTCCCTGCTCCCTCTCACACTGCACTGTTTGGGTTTTCCACCATTTCCCCACCTTTCTGTGCTCAGCAGAGATCGTGTTTGCTCCTCCTTCCTCCCAAAATCCCAGGAACAGCCTCAGCCCTGCCTCAGCCACTCCCTTGGGGATCCCAGCACACCTGTGCTCCCAAAGCCCTCAGGTCAGTGCCAGAGGCCATCCTGGGGGCTGCATTCACTGGCAGGGGCACTGAACAACCTGGACACCTGCCTGAAGGATTGCAGGATGGTCTGGGTGGGAATGGACCCTAAATCCCATCTCATCCCACCCCTGCCTTGGGACACCTTCCTCTAGGCCAGGCTGCTCCAGGTGGATGTGAAAATATCAATATTAAAGGATATGGCTGGGCAATATTCCTGATCCGTGCAGGAGGGATAATATCTTTTGCTGAAGGCTTTGATTTTACACACCCTCCCATCTCAGAACCTTTCTGGCCTTCAAAGGAAGTGCCCAGGTTGATCTTTTCCCATGATTTGCCTGGATGAAGAATCTGAAGTGCATTTGAGTGGGCTAGAAAAGGACAGCAGCATTTCACATGGTTTAACCACAGAACCTCCTGAGCTGGAAGGGACCACAGGGATCACAGATCCAACCCCTGGCCCTGCACAGACACTCCAACAATCCCACTCTGGGCACCCCTGGGGCATTATCCAAACCCTCCTGGAGCTCTGGCATTCCCTGGGGAGCCTGGGCAGTGCCAGCACCCTCTGAGGGGAGAACCTTTCTCTAAAATCCAACCTAAACATCCCCTGCCACAGCTCCAGCCATTCCCTGGGTTCTGTCCCTGTCATAGGGAGCAGAGATTGGAACTGTCCCTCATGAGGAAGGTGCAGGCCATGATAACTCTTGAATTTGGTATCTTATTTCTGAGTGTGCAAAATGACTGAAGGGAAGCTGTACTCACAGCTCTGCTTTCAGAAATACTGGTGACATTTTCCTGGGTAAGATTCCTTCATGATGCCATGACCTGGAGCAGCCATGTGGCAATTCCTCCTGGCAGAAACCATCTCCAGGAATCCCTCCATCCTTCCCTCCACTCCAGAGACACACACAGGATGCCACTGCCAGCACACAGTGATCAGTGCCAGCCTCTCCCAGGCTGAAGGGACTGCTTTGAAAGCCACATCAGGACTTTCAGGTTCCTTTTAGTCCAGTCTGTGAACACTCCTTGAGCCTCCCAGCCCAACAATTCAGTATTTGTGGAGCAGCTCATTATTTCTTCTTTTTTTTTGGTGTCCCTAGAAATCTGTGGCTTTCCACTGATGGCTTCATATCCAATAACAAGACAAAACATGAACAGGTGAATCCCACCTGATCCCCTCTAAAAGAGTCTATTGAGGGAGAATCAGATTCCCAGAATGGTTTGGGCTGGAAGGGACCTCCAGGACCATCCAGTGCCACCCTTGCCATGGCAGGGATACCTTCCACTGACCCAGAGTGTCCAACCTGGCCTTGGGCACTGCCAGGGATCCACTCTGGGCAGTGCCAGGGCCTGCCCACCCTCCCAGGGAACAATTCCCAATTCCCAATCTCCCATCCATCCTCCCAGGGAACAATTCCTAATTCCCAATATCCCATCCATCCTCCCAGGGAACAATTCCCAATTCCCAATATCCCATCCATCCCTGCCCTCTGGCAGTGGGAGCCATTCCCTGTGTCCTGTCCCTCCATGCCTTGTCCCCAGTCCCTCTCCAGCTCTCCTGGAGTTGCCTCATCCCCCTTCAGTCCCTCCAAAACAACAAAAGGTTTGTTTTGCCCTCCTTTCAGGGCCATTTCAGCTGCTTCCAACAGAATTCCTCACGCAAAACTCCAAGCAGCAGTGGGAACATGGGCAGCAGAGCCTCTACCTGAAGAATCTGAATTTATTTTCTCAGCACAGCTTGAACAGAAGGATTGTGATGCTGGCAGAGACCAAAGAAAAGCACAGAAGAAGGCACACACTTGGAAAAAGCAGAACTCTCTGGTATTTATGTAAAAAATTGCATTTCAGTGCCTGCTGCAAACAGCAGAGGAATGGGAGCAGCAAAGCAAGACTGCAATTGCTTTGTGGGAAAATTTCCACATCATCCTAATTCTGCTTTTTGTAGCACCTCTTCTATCACAGAAGCGTGAACCTGGACACAGAGCTAGAAAATCCTATCTAGAAAATGAATCTTTTTGTCCAAAAATGTTGCAGTGCAGGAGAGAAAGTGCAGTGATATCAGTGACAATCAGAATCAGCTGAATATAACCATGAAGATGCACAGAAACAAAGTGGGAGAATTAAAATAAGCCCTGTGTATGAAATACTAAGAGAAAAAAAGCTGATTTTCTAGAAGTAAAATTCAATCCTGAGTGAATTATTAATTGAAATGGATGGTGCTCTTTTCATCACAGTCACATGGATTTTAGATTTTTCAGGATGATTATTATATGACTACTGAAATAAAGTGATTTTTTTTTAAACAGAATTTCAATTGAGTGCAAGCATTTTCCTTTCAGCTGTTTAGAACCACTCACTCAGCAGTAAGGAGCAACATATCTTGGAGAGGTGCAAGAATATAAAATCTCTGTACTGAAGTGATAGCAATGACTGAAAGTTCATTTCAATCCACCTGATGAAATCATTGTGCTCAATAATACACAGGTACAGAGCAGCCACCCCATTTCTGCCTGAACTAAACCTCTCTTTGGGGCTCCCTGAGCACTTTTAGATGCACAGCCATTCATCTAAGCAGCCTGATTAATGCAGTGGCTTCATTCTCGAAGATGAACCAAAGGTGGCACCACAAATTCATTTTTCAGGGCTAACGAAATAATGCAAGAAGGAACAGTTGACTTTTCCACACACAAGAGCACAAACCCAGCCCTCTGCTGCAGGAGCTGGCCCAGGCACAGTGATCCTTCCACCTGATCCAAAACTGGAAAAAGTATTCTCAAAACATCTGTCTTTGACACTGATCAGATAAATTCAGCATTAAAACCCCCCAGGTTTAGGTAGGACAGCACCTCCCAGGAAGATTTTCACTGTGTGGAGCTCTGAGAGGCAGGTAAAGAGCTGTTCTCAAAGGAGACACCCCCCCAGCAGCTCATGGTTTCACACAGATCACACACAAAGAAAGTCAACAAGTCCATGGCTGTCACCATCTTATTTTCTGAAAAATCTCTTTGCCAGGATTTCTTCCTCTGGGAAGCTGAGAAACCTCAGAGAAAAATGAAAACAATAATTATCTGATTTGCTTCTCCTGTGTTTTGCTGCTTTGGAATGTGGCTGGAGATTGTTTATCCAACAGGTGAATTGTTTTAACCTAATGACCAATCACAGTCAGGTTGTGTTGGGACTCTGGACAGTCACGAGTTCTTCATTATTATCTTGTTAAGCCTTCTGTAAGTGTCCTTTCTCTATTCTTTAGTATAGTTTAGTATAGTATCATATCATATCATATCATATCATATCATATCATATCATACCATATCATATCATATATCATATCATATAATAACAAATTAGCCTTCTAAGAACATGGAGTCAAATTCATCTTTCCTTCCTGCCACGGGAGACCCTGAAAACACCACACATGGCCAGCAGGACTTGGAACACCCCTGAGCAGATTGTTGTGAAAAATTCACCCAAAGACCTGACAGCCAGGTACAAATCCCCTGACACTCTGAAGGGAGATTGCTAATGACAAACTGACAGGCCAAGAGCCCCACTGAGACAAAGGAGCACATGACAGGACAGTTTGGATGGAGGAAGAAGCAGGTGGGAGGTTCCATCTCCCACTGAACAGAAAACTGCAGAGCTGCTGAACAAACCTTCATGAGAGCGAGAAAGCAACGAGGCCACTCAACTTTTGCCACCTCCCACTTTGACACACGTTCTCCCTGGGCACACAGGGAGGCTATAAACAATGTGAGGATATAAAGAAGGTGAGGTTATACACAAGGTGAGGATATAAACAAGGTGAGGATGTAGACAAGGTGAGGATATAAACAAGGTGAGGTTATACACAATGTGAGGATATAAACAATGTGAGGTTATACACAAGGTGAGGATATAAACAAGGTGAGGTTATACACAAGGTGAGGTTATAAACCATGACTTTCCCCCAAGGCAGAGCTCCGAAGCGGTGGCGGTGGCACGCTCCGGGCGAGGCGCGGCGAGCACGGACCCACCTGGTGGAGTCTGGGGAAGGCTTCACGTGGCCTTGGCTGTTCTCCTCCCACACACTGTTGGCCAGCTCGTTGCCAATGGCTGACATGACCTTGATGAGCTCGATGGGCCAGTCGTCCAGGTCCAGGGAGCGCACGCGGGACAGGTGCGTGCCGAGGTTGCGGTGGATTCCTGAGCATTCGATGCAGATGAGGGCTCCCAGGTTGAGGCTGGCCCAGTCGGGGTCTGCAGGGCAAGGACACAGCAGTTAGGACAAGGGAACACCCCACAGGACTTCCCAGCTGGTGGTTGTGCATGAAGGTTTTGGTTCTGGGGGTGTCTTGTCCTAAAGAGCAGCTGGGAGGTCATCCAGGGTCAGTGGAGATGGCAACGATTCAAGGGGTACAGAAAAATGAAATGTGGTGTCTCAAAGGATGCATCACTCCACCTCCAGCCAAAAAAACCCAATGAACTAGAGGGGAAAGGAGAAACAGAGGCAATATAACCATGGGGGTGGGTAAAGGATGATGGAGCAGTGAAGAAAGTCCCTCCCTGGGAACCCAGAGCTGCTCGTAGTCAGCTGAAAGGGGAAAAGGAGAAAAAACCAGAGCCTCAAAACAATTATCTCCTGCTAGCTCCATCAATAACCACACACACCAGCAGCTATGTGTGGCTCTTCCATCTGACCCTTCTTCCATCTCCAGCACCAGGGAAATAAACACCAAGGTGGAAATGTCCCACCTGGAACAGCCCCAGCTCCAGGGCATGAGCCAGAAGGATGGCACCCACCCAAAACAACCCCACACAGGGTGACACTGGGGCAAACCTGACACAGGATGGGAAATCCCATTTCCCAACATGGTTCAAAGCTCTTTTGCCACTGTCCTGTGTAATTCAAATCTAGATTTGTACGGATTGCCTCCTCTCCAACAAACGTTCACCTTAACAAATGCAACTGAAGACACATGAGAGGAATTTTGGTTGGTTTTTTCCTAACCAGATCTTCTCTTCATGCCTCACTCTGTGCATCCCAAAGAACTACCCCAAATGCCATGCAGGAAAATGGGGATTAATTAAGAGGGCAGGCAATTCTTGTTCCTATGTAAACAAAATTTGGAGCTGACAGAAAATGAATTTCCAGTGTTTCCTTCCGTTGTGAAAAATTCATCCAAAGACTCGTCTCGACTTTGTGTAACCCTCAACTGAAAAGCTATTTCTGGCAGCCAAAATATGTGGAAACAAAACATTTTCTGGTTCTTTCCCATGTCATGTTTGAACAAAAAATAGGAAAGGAAAGTTCATAATTTTAATTGTGAAGTCCCACATTTCACTGAAGGCACTGACTGACATTTTTCAACAAGTCCATTGAAATCTAAAAATGCAACCAAGAAGAAAAATGCCCCATCTTACTCCACTTGAGCAGAAAAGCACATCTTTTGTTTCAAAGTTCCTGTCCATAGCAAGTCCTATATTATACATAATTTAATACCCACATTATAAATTTACAGCATTTCAGATCTCAAAAAAATCAGGTGAGACAAAACTCCTGCCATGCTTTCCAAGCTTTTGGTACAACAACTACAACAAACTCTTTCAATTCCATAATTCTTCAGATACCTTCACTGTTGTTTTGCCAGTGGGGGAACCAGTGATGTACCTGAAACACACTAAAAACCCCTCAAAATCTCAATTTGTTGGTATAAATTTGAACACAGCAAGTAATAACTTGAAATTTGCAAACTGTGACTCGGATGAAACCCCTGACCTGCAAAGGCCAGGGTTATCCTCACAAAAATCCAAAGTGCAATGAGCTCCAAGAGGCATGAACTCGGAATGAAGCAGGAGAATGGAATACCAACTCACATTATTCCAATTATTCTGACAGAACTGGAGTTAAGGACCTGACCTCCCTCCAAAACACCTCTCTACTTGAAGCACATGTACAGCATCTCGTACTGAAAAAATTCTTTAAATATTCCCCTGCCTCAGAGCATCACAGAATGCTTTGGGTTGGAAGAGCCTCTCAGTTGCCAGCACTGCCAGGACTGAAGGAGTCCCCCAAAACAACCATCAGGAGGTTCCATGAAATTTTAGCAAGATATTATTTTCAATTTCAACAATCTGACAACATAGAACTGGGTGGGAAAGTGGCAAACGAGGCAAGGCAAGGGCTGAACTCGTTACAAAATAAAAATTGTTTTCACCAATGCACACCACAAGTGGTTAGAAAGCTGTAACTATTCAAGGTTGGGTTTTTTTTACTTTAAAGATGATACAAACCCAGCTCCCTTTCCCTGCTGATGGTGAGAGTAACTGAATTGGGGGATGCTCACAGGCACATGGCAGGTGTGGGCATCAAGGTTTGAAGCAAAAGGAAGCAAAAGCCCACTCAGTGCTGCTAGAGGTGCTTTACTTAGAATTGGTCAAACAAAAAATGAGCTTTTTAGCACCACTGAATACATCCAGACTACATTTTTCAGCTGTTCATAGCCTCAAAAACACTCAGCTCACTCCTTCCCTGAAAATTCTTCCCCAGTCTGACCCTCCCCTCAATCAGCTTCACCATTTGGAGATGAACACTCTCTTAGGAGAATAACCCATCCCCAGTGTCTCCTTCATCCCTTTGGATCCTGATGAAAGGCTGAACCTTCCTGAGGTCAGCAGCTGTGAGACACCCCTGGGCTGAGCAGCAGGAATGGCTGGAAGGAGGAGCAGAAGAGCCAGGGAAAGAAGAAGCAGGGGTGAAGGCATCTCCAGCTGCTGCAGAAGGGGAAGAGAAGTTTGCAACTCCTTTTTTTTTTCCTATTCTGCATGAAAACCTGGATTTTGTGATGGGTAGGACAAGATTGTCCAAATTATTATCTCAGTGTTTGGCTTTCAAATACAAAATACACCAGAGTATGTGATCAGACCCCTGGAATGGAAAACTCATGATGAGAATCCATGTTTTTAAACCCTCCCTGCTTTCTTCCACAACAGCAAAGACCTGATGTTCCATGTTGTCCAGGTATCTTGGAAGAGGTGACTGCTATTTATCCTCTGCTGAGCCCAAATCCAGAATTCAGCTGGGCTTGCCTGAACTATTGGATCACCCTGGGTGGCTTTTCCAGACAGAGTCAGCACCGGGACTGTGCTGCTGCTTTGGAAAAGGCAACACCAGCTTCCTTTTGAAACATGAAATCATTTCCTGGGCACAAACTCCAGCTCCTGAAGAGCACTTTGCCTCTTCTCCTGCTCAGGGATGGGAATGTTGGCAGGAGAATATGGAATAACTTCAGCTGGAGGCTGCCAAAGGGCCGGGATGCTGGTGGCACACAGCTGCTGGATTAACATCCAACAAGGCAGAATTCCCCCATGAAACAAAGTGCTCAAAAGGCAAAGAGCTCCAGAAAGAGGGAGAATGAGACTTCTGAAGTGGAAGATTGATGGCTCCTGAATAGAGCTGAGGGATGGCAACATCTCACACTCCTGTGCCCCCAAACATCTGGCTCTGTGGAGATGCAAACAGCGTGAGGCTTCCACAGAGTGCTGGGGTTTGTGATGTTAAATGCTCTGGGGGTAAGGACCTGCCAGGCCAGGCAGCAAGGGAGGCAAGGGAATAAAGCAAAGCCCTGCAGAAAAAGCAGCAGGCTGAGGTTCACCTCCTCTGTGTGTGTGTTTACACTTTAAGATCCACAGCTCTGGAAATAGCTCACATTGTTCCAAAGGAACAACAGTGGCCTTAAAATCAGCAAGGTCAAACAGCAAGAGGAGTCAAAGAGGGTGTAAATCACCAGTGGGAATACAAACAGGTCCAGCTGAGATTCCAAAATCATCCCCCCATAAAAGCCACATGACAGAGTGTTGCCAGAATGGGCAGTCCCACTCTGCCCTCTCCCAGCAAGGAGCTCCTGGCACATCCCCACTGCTGGCACCAGGCACCAGGGCCAGCTTGACCCATGAGCAATGTGGCTGAGAACCAGACTGGCTGGGGGGAAAAAAAAACCCAAAAAGGGTAAAAAAATATGCTATTTTCTTGCACAAGCATTTTCTTGATGAAGGATCCATCCTGGCTGCATAAATTCTGGGATATGTGCACGGTTGGGGAGAGAAACACCAGCCCTGGGGACAGTCTGGGTAGAGCTGAGGTGGATCAGATGATGTGGAAATTGTCTGCACTGAAGGGATTGCATCTTACAGATACATAATATAACCTCCCAAAACATATAAATAAAAATATAATTGTATATTTTATAAATAAATATCTAGTTAGCAAGGCTAGCAGTGTGAAATCTGTGTAGGGCTGAGTTGGATCAGAAGGATGTTGTGGAAGTTGTCTGCACTGAAAGGATTGCATCTTATGGATATATAATATAACATCCCATAAATAAGTAAATAAATAAATAAATAAATAAATAAAATAAAATAAAAAACCAACCAACCAAATAAATAAATAAAAGAATGTGCTTGTATATTTTATATATAAGTATCTAGTTAGCAAGGCTAGGAGTGTGGAGTGTGGGTAGAGCTGAGGTGGATCAGAAGGATCAGAAGGATGTTGTGGAAGTTGTCTGCACTGAAGGGATTGCATCTTATAGATATACAATATAATATAACCCCCCACGAATAAATAAATAAATAAATAAATAAATTTTAAAATGTTTGTATATTTTATAACTAAGTATCTAGTTAGCAAGGCTAGAAGTGTGGAGTCTGGGTAGAGCTGAGGTGGATCAGAAGGATGTTGGGTGTGAAAGTTGTCTGCAATGAAGGGATTGCACCATACAGATACATAATATAACCTCCCATAAATAAATAAATGAATAAATAAATAAAAAATAGAATATAATTGTGTATTTTATAAATAAGTCTCTAGTTAGCAAGGCTAGGAGTGTGGAGTGTGGGTACGGCTGAGGTGGATCAGAAGGATGTTGGGTGTCAAAGTTGTCTGCACTGAAGGGATTGCATCTTATGGATTATAACCTCCCATATATATATATAAAATATATATATATTTGTATATTTTATCAATAAATATCTAGTTATCAAGGCTAGGAAAATGCCACCCCCAGTGGAGCAGGACCCAGCACCACTCCCACCATGGGCTGCTCAGAGGGAGCAGGAGTATTTCAAATGAGCTAAATATCCATAAATGAGCTAAATATCCACGCAGGTCACTCCCAGACCCCCTCCTCACCCCCAGCACACCCCCTTCCTGCCTTCCTCCTGAGCTGCATCAAAGCTTTGGGGGAAATCTCAATGGCTGCCAGGTCACTATGAAAAAACACCAATAAATAAGACTTGTTTTGGGCCCCAGGTGTTAAAACACCACCCAAACCAAGCTTTTCCCTGGTTTAGCATGTGAGTGAAAGCAGGGACCAAATTACTGGTGCAAAAGCACCTGCAATTGTGTACAAATGTTCTTTTTACACTGGGGGGTCAGAATGGCTCAGACCAGGAGCCAGAATCCCAAGCAGCCAATCTTCAAAGATAAAAATCACACCTGAAGAAAAGTGAGCGAATATTTTTCCATTTTAAGCATGTGTCAAAATCGCAAGGAAAGTTCTGACTTCCCAATATCAAAGAAATAAAAATGCACAAGTTCTCAGTCCTTTAGCTCCTCCAACTAATTGCTTTAGAGCAAGAGAACTTCCTTTCTGTGGCTTTGTTGCAAACCCCTGGAACTAAAGAGCACCAGAATAATGGCCTCAGTCGGGGTTAGTGAGGTGAAGCACAGCTCAAAGTATTCCTGAGAACACTCTTCTGAACACTAAGCATATGTTTCAAAAAATAAAAAAAAAAAAGGGGGAAAGAAACACAAAGGGGAAGAAAAAAAAATCCAAAATCAGTTTTCTAGTATCCAGATATAATGAGCAATGACTTTGGTTTCTTCTGACAAGCAAGCCTGAAAAACCAAACCAAAAAAGCAGCAATCAAGCTCTACCTCTTTGAAAATATTACCATGGCACGTGTGCTCTCACCACACAAAACAGGAGGGAAATGGAAGGGACTGGTGTCAAACAGCAAACTTTCTGCCTTTTCTTTGAAGGGAAGCACAGAAATGCTGACATTCAACGTGAAACAACGAGGGGGAAAAATCAGGATGCACTTGATGTGGCAGATATTGAGCATAAATTAAGATCAAACAAGTCTGGTTAAGCAAATCCTCCACGAAGCAGAGTGTGCAAACAACAGAGGGGATGCCACAGCAGGGAGCTGTGGAAACCACGGGTACTGGGAATATTTCTCTGTCTGCTCTGGGGTGCCCTGACCCCCAGGGGAGCACTGACTCTGACCCTCATTCATGGAGAAAGTTTCCTAAAGATAGGAAGATGGACTAGATAGACTATTATCCACAAAAATGTGAAGCAGATTGTAGAGAGCAGTGTAGGTGTGTCACTTGGTGTGAAATTTAGGTTTGGGGATTTTTAGTATGTTGTGGATGCAAGCAAGATGGAGGGCACAGGGTGTCATCCTGGGTTTCTTCTTCCTCCTTCTCCATGGGTTTGGGTGGCATTTTGTAATTGGGCGGAAAAATCCACATTGCAGCTTTTTGGGATCAGTTATTGGGTTAAAAGGGGAAATCTACGTGTAAATTCTTAATTGAATAGTTTAGCTTTAAAAGCCCTTGTAACAAGAGACTGTTGGCCATTTTGTGCCTTCTAATGGAAAGCTGCTGAACTCATGGTAGTGAGAGTGTTTTACTGATAATAAACACCTGGGTCCAAACAGGAATTCCTGCCTTGAGTGCCTTCCATCCAAACCCAGAGAAACCGAGAGCTGGTACCCCGCAGGGAGGCACTGGGTGCTGCCAGCCTGGCCCAGGGGCAGGGTCAGAGGTGCAGGAGAGTCTCTACTCACTCTGGGTAGAGTGTAGTACCACTGCAGAGTGGGGCTGTGCTCACTCTGGGTAGAGTGTAGTACCACTGCAGAATGGGGCTGTACTCACTCTGGGTACAGTGTAGTACCACTGCAGAGTGGGGCTGTACTCACTCTGGGTAGAGTGTAGTACCACTGCAGAGTGGGGCTGTGCTCACTCTGGGTACAGTGTAGTACCACTGCAGAGTGGGGCTGTACTCTGGGTACAGTGTAGTACCACTGCAGAGTGGGGCTGTACTCTGGGTACAGTGTAGTACCACTGCAGAGTGGGGCTGTACTCACTCTGGGTACAGTGTAGTACCACTGCAGAGTGGGGCTGTGCTCACTCTGGGTACAGTGTAGTACCACTGCAGAGTGGGGCTGTACTCTGGGTACAGTGTAGTACCACTGCAGAGTGGGGCTGTACTCTGGGTACAGTGTAGTACCACTGCAGAGTGGGGCTGTACTCACTCTGGGTACAGTGTAGTACCACTGCAGAGTGGGGCTGTACTCACTCTGGGTAGAGTGTAGTACCACTGCAGAGTGGGGCTGTACTCACTCTGGGTAGAGTGTAGTACCACTGCAGAGTGGGGCTGTACTCACTCTGGGTACAGTGTAGTACCATTGCAGAGTGGGGCTGTACTCACTCTGGGTAGAGTGTAGTACCACTGCAGAGTGGGGCTGTACTCACTCTGGGTAGAGTGTAGTACCACTGCAGAGTGGGGCTGTACTCACTCTGGGTACAGTGTAGTACCACTGCAGAGTGGGGCTGTACTCTGGGTAGAGTGTAGTACCACTGCAGAGTGGGGCTGTACTCACTCTGGGTACAGTGTAGTACCATTGCAGAGTGGGGCTGTACTCACTCTGGGTAGAGTGTAGTACCACTGCAGAGTGGGGCTGTACTCACTCTGGGTAGAGTGTAGTACCACTGCAGAGTGGGGCTGTACTCACTCTGGGTACAGTGTAGTACCACTGCAGAGTGGGGCTGTACTCTGGGTAGAGTGTAGTACCACTGCAGAGTGGGGCTGTACTCACTCTGGGTACAGTGTAGTACCATTGCAGAGTGGGGCTGTACTCACTCTGGGTAGAGTGTAGTACCATTGCAGAGTGGGGCTGTACTCACTCTGGGTACAGTGTAGTACCATTGCAGAATGGGGCTGTACTCACTCTGGGTAGAGTGTAGTACCACTGCAGAGTGGGGCTGTACTCACTCTGGGTAGAGTGTAGTACCACTGCAGAGTGGGGCTGTACTCACTCTGGGTACAGTGTAGTACCACTGCAGAGTGGGGCTGTACTCTGGGTACAGTGTAGTACCACTGCAGAGTGGGGCTGTACTCACTCTGAGCCTCGCAGTCCACGCACTGGGCGTTGCCTCTGATGTTCCTGACGGACTGCAGGGCCAGGGCCTCGTTCTGGCTGGTCAGGCGCGACTGTGGGGAGCCAGAGACAGCAGTGAGCAGCAGAACCCCAAATAATGACACCACTGGCAGCTGAACCAGCAGCCAACCCCACAGCTCACAGCAATGAATGAACACTCAAAGAACCTCAGGTCTTGATTTGCCTCTCAAGGAACAGTGTGACGAGGTAGACGGGAGACTTGTTCACCCTCTGATGATCGACAAGTCTCAGATTTATTGATGAACAGAAACACTTTTATAATCACAGTAATAAGGCTCATACATATTGCAAAACTAGAGCTCACTATTGGTCAGCTATAAAAAGTCAGTCCCACCTTCCTCAAGATGTTTGTGGCTTCTTTTTTACCTCCTGTTATCACATAATTTACCAAACAACTTCTTGCTCAAAGAAACCATGGCCTTGAATTAGGCAGCTGTTGCTTTCTCAGATGTACTTTCTCACGTCAGTTTTTTCCCATCGACTATGTCTCAATAAAAAACTGTCCACAACAGTGGTCCTTTGGCACCTCCCAAACTTTTGGGGTCTCCAGCCTGGATTCTAACAGAGGGAAATGGAGCTTGGGAATGAACCCTGCTCTTCCCAAGAGCAGCAGCCACACTGTAGGCTTGCTTCTTGAGATAAATGAGACAAGAATATTATTTTACACAATCAATTTCTTTTATTGATGAGTGTGCTTGTGCTAATGAAGACTAAGGAACGGTTTGCAGAAGGGGCTGGAACTTTTTCATCATCCAAAGGTCAGATTTCACTCAGTGGCTTCCCTTTAAATGCTCCCCACGATGACCTGCCCATGACCTCTGCTGGGGGAGACTCTCCTGATGTACAGGCAGATTAGCTCTAGCCAACTGTCCCAGGCTGGAAACGCAAGATGTGCCTGGGGCTGTGAATTCTATTCTGTATCTGTGAGAGCTGGGGCAGTTATCTTCTGTCCATTGGGCAGTTTTCTTTATCTGTCCCACAATCCAGTCCTCCCTCAGGGAAATATCTTGTGTTCATGGGCCATTGAGTGTCACTGCATGGCTGATACAATTACATCATCCCACTGGGAGAAGCCCCGCCCAGGGGGAGGAGCCAAGCATTCCTTCCTGGATATAATCTGAGGGTTGGAACACCACAGCACCTTTCCCACCAGATTCCCAGAGGAGCAGCCCTTTCCCACTGGATTCCCAGAGGAGCAGCCCTTTCCCACTGGATTCCCAGAGGAAGGCCAGACCAATCTACACCACCACTGGATCTTCAGAGGAAAACTCCACCCTCCTACAGGATCCCTGCTCCAGCAGAACCACCCCTGTCTCTGCAGGAGGGCTGCAGCCACCCTTTAATGGGACTGCCACCAGCACCCTGACCCACAGGGAGTCAGGCCATGTTCTCACTGTCAGTGTTGTTTTGTATTACTGCATTGGTTTGGGGTTTTTGTTTCCTTCCCTACTAAAGAACTGTTATTCCTGCTCCCATATCTTTGCCTGAGAGCCCCTTAATTTCAAAATTTTAACAATTCAGAGGGAGGGAGTTCACATTTTCCATTTCAGGGGAGGCTCCTGCCTTCCTTAGCAGCACCTGGCTTTTCAAACCAAGACACCAAGTGGGACTTGTGGATGTCCACCTGGAGACACAACTGCCATGGGACACCTGCTAAACCTGTCCAGCCAACTGCCCTTTGCTGTTCCAGCCAGTTCTTCTGACATGCTTTGGGAACCCAGTGAGAAAAACCTCTCTGAGCCACTGCCCAGCCATTCTATCCTTTTGTATTCATCTTTTTAGGTAGGTGTTAATGTACAAACTTCCCCTTCTGTGCTCTGGTAACACACATTCATTTCAGAGTGTGTGAACCCATGCTAAGCAAGAAACATGCAAGCTGTGATTTTCCTCCATCTCAGGAATATATGTTGGAAAAACCCCATTTTTTAACACAAAATAGGAAGTAAATTGTGTTATGATGATTACAATTACTGGTGTTTGATCCAGTCTGGCACACCAGGGCAATGAAGGCAGGCATTCATTTAAATACATGAGTCTCTTCCTTGCAGTATAAAATCATGAAAGACAACTGTTAGGTGGGTAATATTAAAGGATCTACAGTTCTGGGCTGAAATGACCAACAATCATTGGCCATTTCTGTCCCTCAATCACCACTCAGCACCTTGCTCTCTCCTGTGAAGTGTTTACAGACAATTGCCCTCAAGACACACAAGTTCTCCTACAATGAGCATTGGCTGAAGACATCTCAGATTTTAAACATTTGTTTTGACAGGAAAGGTGAGCAGATTCCTTCTGTCAAAGGAAAGCACTCCAAGGGGGAAAGCTGCTCCTCCCAGGCCACGTTCTTCCCTCAGAGAGCTCCAACCCTGCTCAGCTGTGGGGGGAACACACACAGTTTGGGGGATAAGGGCTTGAAATCCAGAATTTGCTGTCCTCCTAATGATCCCTTGACCCATGGCTTATTGCCAGCACTGCTGTGTGCCCATACCTTGTTCTTGCTGCTCTCACAGGACTGTAAACTGGCCAGGATCTGGCTCTCTATGGCTTGGACCCACGCGTCCCTCTCTTCGTAGGTGGTTGCTTCAAAGTGCCAAGTCTGGCCCGTGAGAGACACAATGATAAACTCAAAGTTCTCTTCTTGCTCTGGAAAAAAAAAAGAAAAAACCAAAATAAATGCAATAGGAAGAAAAGGTGAAGTTAAGGACAGTGAAAAGAACAATCTTGGTTGTTAAGAACTTGTGTTACTCAATGGTTTTGAGCTGAAGGAGGGTAGATTGAGATGAGATACTGGGGAGAAATTCTTCCCTCTGAGGGTGGGCAGGCCCTGGCACAGGGTGCCCAGAGCAGCTGGGGCTGCCTCTGGATCCCTGGCAGTGCCCAAGGCCAGGTTGGACAGGGTTTGGATCAACCTGGGACAGTGGAAGGTGTCCCTGCCCATGGCAGGGGTGGCACTGGATAATTTTGAAGGTCCCTTCCAATCCAAACCATTCTGGGATTGTGCAAATCCTGTGAGTGCAGGTCTGGCTCCTGCCCTGCACAGTGCACCAGGAACAAAAAGGATCCACTCTTTTCTGTCCAAATGCTGTGCAGGTAAAGCAGTGGTTTGGGTAAATACTCAGTCCCTGTGGTTGTGAGCTTGGAATTGAGTCTGTGCCTTCCTTAATCAAACATAAAGTGGCCAACAAGCATCATTCAGATTTAAACCTGAGGTGCTAAAAGCTGCATAATATAAAAACCAAAGGGGACCACAAAGAGCTGACAATACAGAAAATGTAACAATTTACCCTCTTCTTTCAAGCAGTTTTCACAAGCACAGATATATTAAAGCAGATGTGGACATTTTCTCCTCTACAGCATAAATACTGGGATAATAATAATAATAATTACTGGGCTATAATACAGGATTAAAATCAGTTCAAGCTATTCAACATCCACATGTGACATGGGAGATGAGAAAATGATCTGAGAAGCCAGGAGAGAGGGTCAGTGAAATATCCTTAGGGCTGCTGTAGGAGGAGGAGAAGTATTCAGGCCAGAGGAGCAGCACATGGAAATACCAGCAGTACTGAAATAAATGGACACACACCCCACCTACACATGGGACACCAATGCCAAATTAAAAAAAAAAAAAATCAAGGAAGCTGAAACAGAGTTAAGTGCAATTGGGGCAGGCTGGCACGAAGCATGAAAGGGAAAGAATAATAGAGCACAAAATTCTGGTGAACATCAGCCCTAACGAGCTTCAGAAAGAACATTTTGTCTGGTAATGACTGATTATATATGCAGAGCCATGGCACTACTGTGTTCCCTCATCATCCATAAACATGCAAAGATCAGGGCCAGATCCAGCAGCAGATTTAGGGACAGCACTGCTGGCAGCTGTGTTCCCAAGCTGGGGGACAAGGGCTTCTCTTGGATTAGCTCCATGTCATTGCTGTAAGGATGCCTCAAAAGCAGCAGGAGGTGACCTGGCACCTCCAGGTGGGGATGAACACAGAGCTGAATGTCATTTTCAGGTGCAGGGAGGTACCTGAAGGTCCAGTTAATTTACTGGAAAATGGTGAATGGGGTAAGTGGGAAAAGAAATCATGGAATATCCAGAGCTGGAAGGGATCCAGAAGGATCAGACCCCCAACAATCCCACCCTGTCCATCCCTGGGAGTGGTGTCCAAACCCTCCTGGAGCTCCTGGAAGCCCTGGGACTGTGCCCAAACCCTGGGGAGCCTGAGCAGTGCCCAGCACCTTTTGGGGGAAGAACCTTTTCCTAAAATCCAACCTAAACCCCCCGGCACAGCTCCATGTCATTCACCTGGGTCAAAGATGAATGATGCACAAGTGTTCCACTTGAGCAACACACTGCTGCAGACAAACAGGTAGAGACATTACCCAAAATGCCAGGAATTAATCATGGCCAAAGCCTCGTTTATCAAGCAGAGCTTTCAGGGTTTCCTGAGGAAGATCTAAGAGGAACTACTCCACAAAAAATGAAATCACATCCAGCCCTGTGCACTGGTCCTGTGGGACAACACAGGAGTTCAGGTCTCTGCAGCACCACTGACTCCTCTGATCTCCTCTTTAATAATGCTGATCACACACTTGGAGCTGCTTTGCCCAGGAGGAATAAGCCCAGGAGAGCTGCAGCACCTTTCCAGGTGGGGCTGGAAGGACATTTTGAGGTCCAGAGAAGAAAATGGAGCTGGGAAGGGGCTCAGCCTGGAGCAGAGGAGGCTCAGGGGGCCCTTGTGGCTCTGCACAGCTCCTGCCAGGAGGGGACAGCCAGGGGGGTCACAGGGACAGGAGCAGAGGGAATGGCCTCAGGCTGGGCCAGGGCAGGCTCAGGGTGGGCACAGCAGGAATTTCCCCATGGAAAGGGGGGCCAGGGATTGGAACTGCCCAGGGAGGTTTGGAGTCTTTAAAAAATTTGTAAATGTGACACTTGGGGACATGGATTAGTGGTGAACATGGCAGTGCTGGATTAACTGCTGCACCTGATGATCTTGTAGGTCTTTTCTAACCTTAACAATTCCATGATTCTATATCCACTGAAGCTTCAGATTTACTCCCCAAAAAGCTGTGCTGGTTGAAGGCATCCTCCTTAATTTCTTCTGCTTAATCACACCAATATTTTATTTTTCCCCCCCAAGCTGAACTGTGAAACAAAGCAGCAGTGCCTGCTCCACATCAGCCCCAGGGCAATTCCTGCAGAAGACAAGGAACAAACCTGTTCCTCTATGTCCTTAAGCACAGCACACAGGAACAGGAAAATCCAGGCAGGAGGATGAAGTTGTTCACTTTTTACTCTTCAGCCAAATTATAGCTTGTGCTATTTAAATCCCTGTGAGCCCAATCACAAAATTTTATTAAACAGTTTTCCATGTTTAACAGTTATTCATGGAAAGGTCCACTATAATAGTATTTTAGCACCATCAACCTGTCGAAATCAACCTGCCCAATTACTCCAAACTACATTAATAACACCGGATATTACACTAATTGTGTCCAGTTTCTATGCAGACGAGGTCCCACGGGGCTAATTTTGCATCCTCAGGGGCAAGCAACTCAGCCATCAGCCTGATTTCACCAGGAATCCCTCCTCATTACACAAGTCCAGGCTGTCAAACTTTTTTTTTTTTTTAAAGAAAAAAAGGTTAATGGGCCAATCAGTCATCAATTATTTCCTGGAAGGGCAGCAGAGGAAGGGTTAAAGTGTGAAGAACCAGCTGCCACTGACTTCCATTTGGAAGTTATTATCAACAGGAGATGTCTGAAATGCTGTTGTTGTTTGTTTTGCCTTTTTTTTTTTAAGAAGGAAGGGTGGCTGGGATGGGAAATGAGCCAAAACTGTGAGATTGTGATGATATGGAGGGAAAAGCACAAGGGGTTTTTTCTTTTACTGCAAGCCCACATGGAATCAGTGAATTTTAGGGTGCTCAGATGTGGCTGCTCCATCCTTGGAAATGTTCCAGGCCAGGTTGGATGGGGCTTGGAGCAGCCTGGGATAGTGGGAGGTGTCCCTGCTCATAACAAGGGTGGGATGGGATGGGCTTTAAGGTCCCTTCAAAATCAAATTATTCTGGGGTTCCAGGGACACTTCTCACCATCATCTTCCCACAGCCAACTCCATTTAACCCGAGTTCACAATTTATTTTGCTCTGCCAAAAAACCAGACATTGCCACAGCCCACCCACTTCTGGACAACAAAGAGATAAAATTTCTCAGGAGAAATGGATTGTGGAAGGAAAAACAAAACATTCAGGGCATGGCCCCCCTGCCTTCCCCATGCCACGTGTTTGTGATGTGGGACTGGGATCAGGTTTAGAAACCCACACTGAAAATTACCACAGGATACAATTAGTCCATAACTTGTTCCAGAGAACTCCACTTTTAGTCTGTGGAATGTAGGGAGAACACATGTCCAGGAGCACTCACACCTCCTGGATCTCTCAGGAGTGGCTCTGAATAATGTGCACAAATCACTTGGTCTCCATCCCCACTCCCCTCCCATTTTACCCTCACTATTAAGAACTGCATCCATAACACCTTGCACCAGTGAGGGGCACAATTCCAAGTCACAAAATCCTACAAGATCAGGTTGGGAGGGACCTCAAGGATCACCTGGTCCAACCTTTCAGCAAGGCAAGGGCTCCTTTCTGCTGTGCAGGAATCACACCCATCCTGAAAGCTGCCTTTTAAATAAATACATATGAAGGTGTTTTTAAGAGGCATTAATGAGTATTTTTCCAGAATAAGACTGGATTTTCTGCCTTCCAGGCCCACCAGGCTGTGCATTTGTATCTCTGCCCAGCACAGCTGTGTGACAGCAGAGGATGTGGTGCTGCTGCCAATTAACAGCAACTCATCAGGCACACCTGGAGGGTGGTGCCACTCACACAGGAAACACTTCCCAGGAAGAAGAAGTCAAGTGCAGCCCCAAACCCTCTCGAGGGGGTGTTTCAAATGCTCCTGAAGCACCTTCAAGGGCTGAGGCTCCAGCCTGAATCCCAGCCAAGCCTGCCTGGAGTAACACCCAGACCTATTTCAGCTCCTTTTTCATCTCTCCTGAAAATCTCTTCTGCTCAAGCACCACAACCCTCCATCCTTTCAAAAGGAGGAGAGGGAGGAGCTGCTGGGGTGCCCTGGGAAGCAGCAGGAGTTGTTTACAAGCACAATTTGTTGACAACAATTGTGTTATTTATGTCCCACGTGTGGTGGGTCAGTTACCTTTGCCACTCAGTGAGAGTCACCCCCCTCACTTGGCAGATAAGTATGTTTATTAGCAGCCTCAATTAAGGAAATATTTGTGCCATGTCCCACTGGGCATGGCTATGCTAATACTTCTCTCCCCTTTCCAAACCCAGTGTCTAAATCTAATTAGTTTTGAAAATCAACCCCATCAGGACAAGGGAGCTCTGCTGTGGCTTGCCCACAGCTCTTGGTAAAGGTTGTGTTCCACAGGAAGAGTTTTATTCTGGTTTAAACCACATTTCTCTGAGTGCTGGAGAAAGGCTGAAGGCACTGAAGCCCTCTGCCTCTTGGGCTCGATGTTTTATTTGGCTGCCAAGACAACCCAAGTTGAAAAATTTTTAAAAATTCAGCTTAAACAGAAAAATTTTTAAAAAATCCAGTTTAGATGTAACTTCCTGCATGAGCACAGCACCACGGCAGCAACAGCATCAGTTTAAAACCAAAAGTAGCTTGAGACTGCCAAGTATGAGTACCCAAACAAAAACGTTTTCCCTCAGTGCCCAACAAATCCATCCAAAATCATGCAACAGTAAGGACGGGAAAAATCAGGATTTAATATCTTTATCCATGCAGAGTACAGGTTTTTAGTTCCTTAAAGATAATCCTTCCTGCTGTGCTGCAAAATCATAGAATCACAGGTTGGTTTGAGCTGGAAGAGACCATAAAGCTCATCCAGCTCCACCCCCTGTCACAGGACACCTTCCACTACCCCAGGGTGCTCCAAGCCCTGTCCAACCTGGCCTGAAATCTGTTGGTACAGGAGAAATTATCCTGTATTTTAATAATACTACAGAAATTATTCTGTATTTTAATAATAATAACGCACCCATGATAACAGGTGCAAGGTACCCTTAAAACCAGAGTGAGTTTGTTTGAAACAGAACTCACTGCTATTTATATACTATATAAATATTATATACTCACTGCTATTTATATACTATATAAATATTATATACTCATTGCTATTTATACTCACTGCCATTTATATACTATTATATGCTGTATACTAGTATATAATATTATCTACTCACTGCTATCTATATAATATACTATTATATACTGTATACTAGTATATAATATTATATACTCACTGCCATTTATATAATATACTATTATATGCTGTATACTAGAATATAATATTATCCATTCACTGTTATTTATATAATATAACATTATATACTGTATACTAGTATATAATACTATGTACTCACTGATATTTATATAATATACTATTATATGCTGTATACTGGTATATAATATTATATGCTCACTGCTATTTATATACAATTATATACTGTATACTAGTATATAATATTATATACTCACTGCCATTTATATAATACACTATTATATACAGTATACTAGTATATAATATTATATACCCAGTTATTTATATAATATACTATTATATACAGTATACTAGTACATAACATTATATACTCACTGCCATTTATATAATATACTATTATATACAGAATACTAGTACATAACATTATATACTCACTGCCATTTATATAATATACCATTATATGCTGCATACTAGTATATAATATTACATACTCACTGCTATCTATATAATATACCATTATATGCTGCATACTAGTATATAATATGATATACTCACTGCTATCTATATAATATACCATTATATGCTGTATACTAGTATATAATATGATATACTCACTGCCATCTATATAATATACCATTATATGCTGTATACTGGTATATAATATTATATACTCACTGCTATCTATATAATATACCATTATATGCTGTATACTAGTATATAATATGATATACTCACTGCCATCTATATAATATCCTGGGCAGGCTCAGGGTGGACAGCAGCAGAATTTCCCCATGGAAAGGGGCTCAGGGATTGAGTGCATCTCATCCCTGCAGGTGTCCAAGGAGCACCTGGGGCTGGCTCTCAGGGCTGGGCACAGGGTGGGCATCAGGCACAGCTGGGCTCCATGGGCTGGGAGGGCTTTTCCAGCCTCAGTGACTCTGTGACACCCTCAGAAGGCTGAGTCCTTCAGCTGGGGTCCCACACCTGGGGAAAATCCCACCCAAACCCTATTCTTGCTGTGAAACAGCCAGGAGAGAGCAGCCCCTCTGCTGGGGAAGCCCAAGCACAGAGTCCCCCCATGCTGGGGATTATTGAGGTGTTAGAATTTCAGTTTTTCTATTTTTCCTGTATTTGTAATCTTTTAACCCTTTAGTGCATAACTCTAAACTCCATATAAAGTGTTCTCTCTACTGCTTTCCCATTTTGGTCAGACACAATTCCTCTCTAGGGCTGGGAATCAAGGACACCCTGAGAGATGGAAACAAAGTGAGTTGGGGAACAAATGAAATTACTTCATTACCTGCAGCTGTAATAGGGAGATTAACCCCCAATATGCAAATGGACCAAACTTATAAAAGTATGAAAACCTTTATCCATTTTTTGGGTGTAGCTCCTGAAGGCTCTTCAAGAAATAAAACTGGCTTTTATTCCCTTAATTCTGTCTGGCCTTTAGGTAGCACAAAAATCACCTGGAGCTACCCAGAGCAGCACCTGGGCTGCAGCTTCCCCAGCTCCAGGTGAGCTCTGCCCACCTGGCAGCACACCCAGAGCACCTGAAAACACCAGCAGGGAGCTAAAAAGGACTGCAGAGCTTTCCAGAGCAGGGCTGGAGCTGAGGGAAATGTTTTTTGGTGTGTGGATAGGTGTGAGTGGCACTGAGCAAGCGTGTGCCAAGGAGCAAAGCAGATTTGTTATTCTGGACTGTCATTTCCCATCATCGTTCTCTTTTTTGAAGGCATAATTATCCAAACATGTGGTTTTTAATACTTACAATGCTCATTAACTCCACATTTGCATGTCTCACCATTCCAGCTCTCACACAGCACCAGCTCACAGCTAAGAACATTGAACCTCCAGCTTTTGGGGGGGGATAAAACATCCAAAAAATGATACATTTGCCCAATTTTAGAATTTCATTTTGATGCTGTGTCTCAAAACTTTCTGGGCCATGGCCAGCAGGACTGTGTTTCCATACCAAGGTGCCTTCAGCACTCAGTTTTGATCAATAAGATAAAAGATTCCTCAAATTAGACAGGCCCTACAAAACCTTGATCTGTAAAACACAAGGGAATTCCATATATTTGTTCCTCTGCTGCAGTTTATGAACAGGTAAATAAAAAGTCACAAGCTTCTGAAGCACTAACCCTGTAGCAACAAACACACCTGGATCAGAGGAAAAATGGGGCTGGGAGGTATAAACAGCAAATGGAACATTGAAAATTAATAAAATGTCTTTGTGGGAAAAAGACAACCCCAAGACTTACGAATATCTGACAGTCACTCTCTGTCTTTTCATATTTATTTGAAAAGACAATGAAAGGATCAAACCAGCCAGTTTAGCAGCTCTGAAAGGCAATAATTTTACACTTGGGCTGAGAAATGAAATCAAATTATAGTTAAAAAAAAAAGCTGCTTTAACAAGCAGGAATAAAACCCCACTTTTGTTTCCTGTGCACACTTTGGCAGGGAGAGCCAGGCCCCCAGCAGCAGCCTGGGCTGTAATTGTGCAAAAAAAGGCTGGTGATATAAATCACCAAAGGTTAATGATCAGGATGTGAACAGAGGGACTTGTTTACAGAAATAGCATGCAATTTAAAATTTACAAGAGATTTAATGCCACCGCTTGGCAATCACTAAAATCAACAGCCCAGAAAACAGTGACATTAAGAAAAATATTACAGTTCTAATCATTCCAAAATAAGTCAATTAGTGTTAGGGCATGAGCTGGCGATTACTTGACCCATTTGGTTCGCACTTAAGTGAAGAGAAAAAAAAAATCCCCCTCCCTTCTAGCGAGATTACTGAGTTGTGACCTATTTTGCATTCCCTGTTCCTCACACCATCCCTCTTCCATGCTGCTGGAGATGGTGCTGGTGGGGTTTTTTCTCCCCCTCCCCTCCTCCTTGCTTGGTTTGCGAGTTGTTCTGACCTTTGACATTTGTAATAATAATAATAAAAAATATATATATTAAAAAAAAAAGGGAAGTTTGTAATTGTGTTGTTTGAAGGTGGAGAGGGGAGGGGGGGAAATAAATACATAAAATTCCGTGTGCTATTATACAGAAGGCATGACGGGTGTCTTGGGTGGGGGAAAGAAAAAGCAATGTAAGTCAATTTGTGAACTTTGGCACTGGGTGACCTTTAGAAATACAACAATATCCAGAATTTACAAGCAAGAGTAGCACATGCAAATGACCCGGCACTGTCTCGCCTCTGGATTAGAGCTGCAAAGAGCATTATGGAGAAGGCTTGCACAAAACAAATTAAGATTGTTACTTAAATGTCATGGCACACTATTGTATTTGGCTACAGATCATTACACCTGATACTAACACTTTTAAAAAACTGTAATAACTTGGGAAATATTACATTGAGTGCCCACATGGAGAAAGGGAAAATATATATATATGTATCTCTTAAAAAAAAAATAAATAAAAGGAGAAAATGGGTTCCTGAAGTAATTTAAACATCACCACTCCACGACTAGAGGGAAAGGTCAAAATTTAAGTAAGCTGAAAGGAACATGAATGGCAAAACAAAAGGCACGAAGAGAAACATGAAAAGACCAAGTGGAATGACTCTGCAAACACGGGGTGGAAACAAACAACGCATGCTTGGGGCAAATCTCATCCCCAGGGGGACAGGGACAGGGGCAAGGAGGGGAAATTCTGCAGAGGTGGGTTAAAAAAAGGAGGGGGAGAGAGGAGGTGTTTGTCTGGGACAGGTGGGGTTGTTACCTTCGGTGTTGGTGCTGCTGCTGCTGTAAATATTTCGCAGGCTACCAACACGGTTTAGTTTCCAAGCTTTGCGTTTGGCTGCGTCCAGAGAGCAGGAGGGGAAGAGAGAAAAAAAAATAATAATAAAAAAGAGAATAAAAATAAAGAAAAAAAAGAAGGGGAAGGAAGAGAAAAAATTTTTTTTTGGTTTTTTTTTTCAATGAAAAAGGGGAGAAAAGAAACATCAAAAAGCATGTGAAGTAAAATCCAAGCACAAGCCTGTTCACATGTGAAGAGCTACACACAGAAAATGCACACAAGGAGCACTCAGCCCCTGCAATCCATGGCCAGTGTGGAAAACCTCATATTCAGAGTGATTCTTCTTTCACTCACCACAACATGACACGATTTGACAAGATTAAATGGATCTGCTATTGGAATAGACAAAAACAGACCAGTAGAAGTAAAAAAAAAAAAGAAATAAAAAGGCAAAAAAAAAAAAAAAGGCAGGAAGTATTTGTGCAGAAGATACAGGACTGGACAAAACAGCTACTGTAAAATGTGATTTACTTCATGACAAAACACAGCCAGACAAGAGCTCCTTTTCCTCCAAAAGCCTGTGGGGATCACTTGGTGCCTGGAGTTCACCCTTAAACCTCCTTTTTACATCACCACCTTCAGAAACTGAGGTGATGATGTAATGACCTTAAACCCTCATGGCAGCAAATGTTCTTTGTAGCACTGAGCTCAGAGGAGGCAGAACCATCAAATAAATCCCAGAATGGTTTGGGCTGGAAGGGACCTCAAAGCCCATCTTGTTCCACCCCCTGCCATGGGCAGGGGGACTTTCCACTATCCCAGGCTGCTCCAAAAATCCTCCCCCACTGCAAAATCCAAGTGTTTATTTGGAAAAGAGGGGGAAAAAATTCTATTTTTTACATAGAATAGCAATACCCTTGTTTTATTAGAATTGACCCAAACTTTGAGATCCTCTGAGCTGCTGCTTCACAATGAGCAAAAACCCTGGCTCGAAAGCACCCTGCTCCCAGAGGCTCATCAGGGAAGGGCACAGCATTGTCACCCTCTTTAGGATCTTGAAGTTAGGCTGGGTTTCCTCACACAGGAACCAGATGAAACATCTGAGTAGACCAGGACACCTGAGAGCCACGGGAAGAACAGGGAAGTGCTGGAATTGCCCTGTCTGGAAGTGTGTAAATGGCATTTGGATGTGGGACAGGGTTTAGTGGTGCTGAGTTGGTGGTTGGACTCAAGAAGTCTCCCAAGGGACCTCAGACCCTTCTCCCTCCCACCACAGCTGTCCCTCACCCTTTAGGATGTCATCCCCACCCCACAAATCCAGTTTCAGGATACAACAATTTTAAAAATTCCCTTCAATATTTATGGGGGAATTTCAGTAATGCCCCAGGGACCTCAGACCAAACAGCTGCTGACAGGGAGAAGGAACAGGACACAAAGTCATGCCAGGCTTTAACAGAAAGCTCCACTTTCAGCTGCAGAATTAAAGCTGGAAGAGCACTGCCTGAGCCCCCCTGACTGTGAGGCCAGGTATGATTTGAATAAAGCCATCTGCAGGTTTTAATGCTCCATGCTGAAGAGCAGGACACATTCTGAGTGACATCACCAAATCTAAAAGTGCTTCCACTGGGTGCATCCTTCAAGAACCCTTTCATTTAAAGACCTGTTTAAGAAGTCTCTGCACTAGAGAGGCACAATTGCCCTGCAGAAAACTTGTTTTTCCTCTGGAACATTTACATATAAATAGGCAAAATCGAGGTTTGGCACCCCTCTGAAAGGGAAGATGGTCTCCAGTGCACAGAGACCCTTTCCCAGAGCCTTTCCCATTTTTCACACTTTAATGGCATGTTTTGTGTGCAGGAGTGATCCTGCAGCCTGCTTTTCTATTAACCTATTGATGAAATAATCCATTTTAATGTGTTAAGTGTCAGGCCTTTCCCTTCCCTCTCAACAAATGGACTTTTCCCACTGAGATGCTGAGGTGCTGACACATGCATCCCTTGGCATCCACTGGGCTCCTGCCAGCTTCCTCCAGGTGCCTTTGAGGATTCAGGGATGCTTTGGGCACTGCCAAGCAAAGGCTCTGCAGGGTGATTGATGTGCCAGGAGAGCAGAGCCATCCTGGCCTGCCTGCCTCTGGAATTACACACTGCTGTTACCCACAGCCAGGCTGCAGCAGGCCCTGCAGCTCATTAGCTGCCTGCTTTGTCTCTCAATTAATTCCCAGGATATTCAGTTTGTCTGCTCTGGCTTCACTTCCTGGTCCCCAAAGTAAACACAACAAAAGCTCTGTTGCCAGCTCCAGAGATATCTATATCTATATCTATATCTATATCTATATCTATATCTATATCTATATCTATATCTACATCTACATCTGTATCTGTATTTGTATTTATATCTATATCTATATCTGTATCTATATGTATCTATCTGATCCATATAATCTGTATTATGTCTATATATCTATATTTAATCTATTTCTGTATCTATATATCTATCTAATCTATATATATATCATCCATATAATCTATATCTACATATCTATTTATATCTAATCTATATCTATCCCTATATCTATATCATCCATATAATCTATATCTAATCTATATCTGTATCTATCCCTGTATCTATATAATCTATATTTGGTATCTATCTATCTATCTATCTATCTATCTATCTATCTATCTATCTATCTATCTATCTATCTATCTCTAATCTATATCTATATCTATCCCTATCTCTATATCATCCATATAATCTATATATATATATCATCCATATAATCTCTATATATACATATCTATGTCTATTAGCCAAATCTATTTTTTATAATAATATATGTGATTGAGGTTGGGGTTGGAAACCAGTACATTTTATATATATGAATATAAATAGTATATCTATATCTATCTATCTATCTATCTATCTATCTATCTATCTATCCCTATATCTATATAATCCATATTATATATATATCTAGATATGTATATAGATATCTATCTATTATCCAAATCTATTTCCTATATCATATATCGAAAATATGTATTTTCTATATATATGATATAGAATTTAGATTTGGATATATTTCATATATATATTATTAAATACATATTTCATATATATATATATATATATGATTTGGGCTGGAAACCAATATCTGATATATATATCTACAGCTATATCTATATCCCTATATCTATATAATCCATATAATCTATATATATACATATCTATGTCTATTATCCAAATCAATTTTCTATATAATACATATATATGATTGGGGTTGGGGTTGGAAACCAGTATATTTTAAATATAAATATATATAAAAATATTATATCTATGTATCCCTATATCTATATAAACCATATTATATATAGCTATATATTTATATAGATATATATCTATATATCTATTCTCCAAATAATTTTATATATATATGACATCGAATATAGATTTGGATATATTTCATACATATATTATTGAAATATATATTTCATATATGTATGACTGAAATATATATATTTCATATATATATATGATTGGGGTTGGAAACCAATATATGATATATCTATCCATCTATCTCATATCTATGTATATCTATGTATATCTATGTATATATATCTATATATATCTAAATATCTATACATCTATAAAATATATATATGCTAAATCAAAGAAACTCCAACTGGCTATCAATAAAATGCTGTAAGAAACACTATTTAACAGAAAAACTCAAATTAAAAATTAAAAAAAAAAAATCTTTAAGGCAGATAGATTTTTGAAGTAACTTCTGGAAGTGTGTTTTCCTCCAAAAATGCCATCAACAAGCATTTCTAACTAAAGATTCCAGAAAAGAAAAAGCAACCAGGCAAACCTTCTCAAACCTCAAACATCTGGAATGAAGTTAACAAGTTCCCAGCATTTAATTTGACTTTTCCTGAAGTGGCAAACAGCACTGGCCCTGGATATTGAGGATGCAGGGAAGCTGTGCCTGCCCCATCAGACCAAGCCCAACACCTGAACACAAACCCCCCAAAGTGCCACATTCACCCCATCCTGAACCCTCCAGGCATGGTGAGTCCTGCACTGCCCTGGGCACCTTTCAGAGCAGGAATTGTCCTTGTCCCTGGGCAGGGAGGGTGGCACACCCTTGTTTTATTAGAATAAATCTAAAAACATCCTGCTGGCAGGACATCCAGCAGATTGTGGGGCACAGATCAGCCCTTGGCTGGTGCCTCTGAGTGCCCCCTGGGAGCTGGACTACCCCCACTGGTGCAGAAAAATCTTTTACACCTGCACATCAGGGTGAGAAGAGCTGTGCTGGAACAGGAGGGAGGAAACCAAAGCCCAGGACAGCCTTTTGTAAAGATATGGAGGAACTGGGAATCAATTAAACTTAATCACTCCCAATTACCACCTCTCTTTGTATTTCCTCAGGACATAACTTTACAGCTGTGAGCAGCCACAATTTCTGTGTTTGCCTTCTGTAATGGGGCTGCTGTTTATCCTCTGCCAATCACCTGCTTGTCCTGGCCAGTTTTGATTACTCAGGTTCTGCACTGAATGTGTTTCCTGCCACCACCATCCCTAGCATTGCTCCCAAAAGCAGGAGGGCTTTGTAGGAAGGATTTAAATTTAAACCCAGGTGTGATCTGAGGACACATCTGTTTGGTACCTGGGAAGTTCTCTAAGGATGCTACAGTCAACAAAACCCTGCATTAACCCTTTCCAACCTGCTCCAGTATCACTGCCTGGGGTCTCTGCACAAATCACAAATGGGACAGGACTGCTGGGAATGTGCCTTGAGCTCTTTTATCTTCCAGCATCACTCTCATTCCATGGTTATGGCAATGGGGAGATGCCAGCAGCTCACATCCCCAGCAGCAGACAAAGAACTTCATGTTACAACTTACTTTAGAAGTTTTTTGACCAATCACACAAAGCAAAAGCATATTGACAGGAGTTCTATCCAACCACTGTAAGCACATGTACCTTCAGTCAAACAATATTTCTTATTTTGGATACAATACCTGCTTGTAAGCATTAAAATACAATGCACAGGGCTCCATTATTAAGCTCAGAACTTCCTAATATCTCACTAGATAAACTTTTCTGTATCTTAGGGAGTTATGCTAGCCAAGCATTAATACACAGACCATTGTTCTAATTGTCCTTTTCCACTTTTTACATAATTTTTCTGCTGACAAATTTATGGCTACAGCTTAACTCTAATCACACTTGTGCTGTCTCTGAGGCCTACATTTGTAGCATTCCTAAAACCCTCTGATTTTAAGGATTCCCACAATTCCCCCTTCCCACCACACCACCTAGCATTGCTCCCAAAAGCAGGAGGGGTTTGTAGGAAGGGTTTAAATTTAAACCCAGGTGTGATCTGAGGACACATCTGTTTGTTACCTGGGAAATTCTCTAAGGATGCTCAGGATCCTACAGTCAACAAAACTCTGCATTAACCCTTTCCAATCTGCTCCAATTCAGCTCTTTTCCCATTTTGATAAGCAGAAACACACTTTTATTCCTGGCAGAGTGCTCACATGCACAGATACTGACTCCAGTGCTGCAGCCAGGCATTCCAGATGTGCTAATGTCACCTGTGGTGTGGCTGTGACAGAGCTGCTGGCTGATCAGACTCCCAGCCCTCAGCCAGCTGATGAAAAGCTGCTGTGGCTGCTGGGCTGTGTGTCCAAGCCTGGGCAGCCATGGTGGAGGAGGAATTCCATGAGTTCCATCCCTGGAGTGTGCTGAGCAGGCCTGATTAAATGAGGCACGCCACAGCCCTCAGCATCAATTAGCAGAAATAATAGGATCTCTGCAGCCAGGCTGGGGGAAGGGGGCTGCAGTGTCAGGGGCTTCCCAGAGCATCCTGCCAGTGCCCAGTGCCAGAAATAAAACCAGCCAGGCACCCAGCACTGCCACTCCACACTGGGGAACAGCAATGAGGAAAATGGCAGCTCCTCCTGCCCAGGAAAAGGGATTTCTGAGAGCAGGGTGGCAGGCAAAGCTGAATATTTAGGGATGAACTTCATCCCTCCCCTGCTTTTCCTGGAGTTTTCCTGCCCCACCCGTGGTTCCATCAGGCCAGGCTGGGGAGTCTCCTCTCCTCTGGGGAGCAGCTTGTCCAGCCAGACCCCAGTGTTTGGTCAGAGGATTGAAATATCCCATTGAGAGGCAGCTCAGGGCAGTCTCAGATCATGCCAATGTGCAAATTTGCAAATTCTCAGATGTAAATTTGCATGCCAATTTGTCTCTGTGATTGCAAAGGGGCTGGACATTGTCTTATCCTATGTGAAAGCAGAAATGACAAAAATTCCTCAAGAAAGGGTTAAACCACCCCCAAACCAAACCCCAGACCTATCTAATCTAGATCTAGACATAAATATGAACGTCTAAGTAAAATGACCTGGATACATTGCACTTCAATATCTGTCCAATGCTACATTTTAAATGAAAAAATGCCACAAAGTGCATGGATCTTATACAAAACACAAACTCATGAAATGGTTTGGGTTGGATGGGACCTTAAAGACCCCTAAAGATCTGGTTCCAACCCCTATTTTAAAATATTATTATAAATATTATCATAAATATTATCATAACTATTATCATAACTATAAATATAAATATTATTTTATATATCATTATATTATTTAAATATTTTTATACTTATAAAATTCCCTATTTTTCTATCTATTTAACCTGATTTCCACAATGAACCATCTCTAAACACCTGAAGGTGACTCTGAAGTTTCCCAACATTTCTGTTTGGAGCAGGAGGGATTATCAGGATGCATATCCCAAAAGACAAAAATAAAAAACAAAAGGGGAGACAGAAGATATTTCATGTGGCAACAGTTCTTACTATGCCATTTTTGGACTCTAGAACACCCAGGAAAAACAAGCTGATGTAAATTAAATTAATAAAAGTGCTGAGTTACAGAAATTTCCCCAAATACAACTCAAACTGTGTGGTACAAAAAAACCCAACTCTTTCCTCTGCCACTGAAAGAAATTTCCTTTCCCATGCTCTATTTTAAACCCACCAAACACTCTAAAAGCAATACTTCAAATCCCATGAATAGTTAATTCCGTTTGCCTTCTCTCAGCTTTGAACGTTTGAAATGAAGGGGGAAAAAAATGAAAACACATTCATACTTCTGCTGGTGACAGGGGAAAAAAGTTACTTTAATTAAACATTTCTAAAAAATGTTTTTAGTTCTTTTTTTTTCTCCCCCTCCTCTTGTAATATTTCTCCACCCAAACTTCTGCAGTAGGTAAAGGAGCCATTAAATGATTTCAGTGCCTTTCCAATACACTATAAACATACAAGATTCCAATTGACAAAAAGGAAATGGTAATTGGAAACATTTTTCTCAGTTTTTCATTATCTGAAGCAGAAAATTATGGCTCTTTTCTACACACACACACACACACACACACACAAAAAATCCTTTTCAACCACCTAGAAAAATTGTCTTTTAATAAAAGCTTGAAATTATACTATCATATTTCAAAGGCAATGAACAGTTAAAGCAGCTAATCAAAGGTATAATTATTTAATGACTCTGCCTGCTGCTGTGGAGCAGGGCTGGAATGGCCTGGCTGTGATCAGCAGAGCCCCAGCCCCAGCTCTGCAGCATTCCAGCCACCCATTCCCAGGGGAACTCCTCCAGTTTGGGGGGACTCCACCAGGCCACTGAGCTATTATGGAATTAAGAGAATTTCACTGCTTTTTTTGTACACATCTGGACTGAAAAAAAAAAACAAAAACCCAAAAAAAAAAAAAAAAACCCCAAACAAAAAAACCAAAAAAAACAAACCCAAAAAAACAACCTACAAAATGACCATAAGAGGTTTTCCTGCAGAGGAAACGAAAATATTTCCCTGACAAAACGGGATTTGTCAAGATCATAACTGATTTTTTTTCCTTTCATTTTTAATGCTACCTGACAGTTTTCTGTAAAGCCCAGCTGCCCCACTCTAGTAATTCAAATGTAAAACACCCCCTCCCCAAAATGTGCTTATTGAAAATCTGCTTTAAATGCATTTTAATATTTTTATTGAAAGGAATCTGTATTAAATTTAAATATATAAAAATAATTTAAATATATAAAAAAATTTACTCCAGGTGAGTGAAGCTGATATGTCATTATACTATATATTATATTATATTATATTATATTATATTATATTATATTATTAACAATGAAAACTCGTGACTCTTCTTAGAGCCTTGGCATAGTTTGGTTTTGATATATTATATTATATTATATTATATTATATTATATTATATTATATTATAGTTAACAATGAAAACTCGTGACTCTTCTTAGAGCCTTGGCATAGTTTGGTTTTGATATATTATATTATATTATATTATATTATATTATATTATTAACAATGAAAACTCGTGACTCTTCTTAGAGCCTTGGCACAGTTTGGTTTTGATATATTATATTATATTATACTATATTATATTATATTATATTATATTATATTATATTATATTATATTACAGAGTTAACAATGAAAACTCCTGACTCTTCTTGGAGCCTTGGCACAGTTTGGTTTTGATATATTATATTATATTATATTATATTATATTACAGAGTTAACAATGAAAACTCCTGACTCTTCTTGGAGCCTTGGCACAGCTTGGTTTTGATATATTATATTATATTATATTATATTATATTATATTATATTATATTATATTATATTATATTATAGAGTTAACAATGAAATCTCATGACTCTTCTTAGAGCCTTGGCATAGTTTGCTTTTGATTGGTTAAAGAGTTAAAACAACTCACATGAGAATTTAATGAAATAATTACTTGTGGGTAAAGCATTTTTAAATACATTTTTTATGGGTAAAACAGGGGAGGAGTAAATAAGATTTTTTTTTTTTTTGAGGCTTTTTAGCTTTTTGGGAGAAAAATTTTGGGCAAAGGAATTTTTTCAGAGAATGTGAATGCTACAAAAACCACCTGGGTTTGGAGAGCCCTCCTGGCATGGAATGGCTCTGGCTGGAGGGGTCACCCAGCCCAAGCTCCCTGCAAGAACAACTCTGGAACACAAAATGCACCTTCACTAAAGCCTCTCAATGCACTTGAGGAGATCAGGAAAAAAGGATGAAGAGGAAGCAGAATTTGGGGGAAGAATCCAGGGAACATCTGCCAAGGTGTGTTACAGGAAGCAAATCAAAACTGAGCACCAATGCTTATGGAATTCTTCCAGCTCTCATTTCCTGGAGGTTTTTTGTAGGTCCAAGTGATGAAGAATTTGATTTTCCCAATGCCCAGGTTAGGCATCAGTGTCACTTTGATATTCCAGCTCTGACTCACCCTGAAATGTGAACTGCTGAGCAAAATGAGAATTATTGTTACCACCTCCCATTTTGCTCACCTTTAATCCACATCATCCACCCCACTGCAGAAGGGAACTTCACACAAGGTAAATATTGGATTTGCAGGGAATGCCCTGACAAAGGCAGGAAGGCTAATTTATTATTTTATAATAATATATTATATTAAAGAATACTATACTATACTATACTAAAGAATAAAGATACTTACTGAATGCTAATAATAATAATAAATACAAATAATAATATATAATAATAAATAATATAAAAATGAAATAATGTGACTTTCCAGAGTTTGACACAGCTTGGCCAAAGAGTGAAAACAACTCCCAGCAGAACCCAATGGAACAATCACCTGTGGGTAAACAATCTCCAAACACATTGCACATGAGCACAGCACAGGAGAAGCAAATGAGAGGAGAATTGTTTTCCTTTTCTCTGAGGCTTCCCAGGAGGAAAATCCTGGGTGAAGGGATTTTATCAGAGAATGTGAATGCCACAGGTAAATAAAAACTGAGGCCCAAACAATACACAATCCCCAAATTTGTGTATATCTAACATAAAAATGAGTTCTTTGTGACTTTGCAGCATTTGTGAAAATGAGCAGGAGCCAACCTGCCAGAGTTGGGTGTTAATTGTTCAGCATGTCACCCTTGTTAATTGTTCAGCACCACCCTGCTTGTGGTGCAACTTCTGTGAGTAGGGATTCCTCACTGGAAAAATCCAGCCTGGAGAGATTCCCTGTGCTCACTTCCCCCACAAAGTGCTCAGCCACCTGTGATGATTATTTCTCTATAAACCTGAATGACCATGCAAAGACATTTAGGCTGGAAAAGACCTTTCTGCCCATCTCCCTTTGTGCCTGAGCTTCCACATCACCCTGCACTGACAGAGCAGGACACTGCCAGTCCTGTGCCTGGCTAAACTGGAAACACAGAGCTGCAGGAGCTGGGTCCTTCAGTATGAGGGGGACAAGCTGAGCATGGAGGGTTCACTGGAATTCTGACTTTGGCAGAAATTCCTACCCAGGAGTGCACCCACAGCACCCACAGGCTTGGCTGTGTCAGCAGGAAACAGGACAGGACATGGGGGAATGGGTTAAAACAGAGGGAAATGGGGATTTTGGGGAGGAATTGTTCCCAGTGAGGGTGGGCAGGCCCTGGCACAGGGTGCCCAGAGCAGCTGTGGCTGCCCCTGGATCCCTGGCAGTGCCCAAGGCCAGGTTGGATGGGGCTTGGAGCAGCCTGGGACAGTGGAAGGTGTCCCTGCCATGGCAGGGGTAGCACTGGATGGGCTTTAAACTCCAAACCAAAGCAAACCAAAGCAAACCAAAGCAAACCAAAGCAAACCAAAGCATTTTAGGCTAAACCTATTAATTTGCATTTTAGAACTCAGAGCCTGCACAGTTAAACAGCCACCTCAAATGGGACAAAGCAGTATGGAATTCTCACAAGGAGTTTACAAACTTCCAGCTGATCTCCCCAAACTCACAGCTCAAGCAATGCTTACTGCACAGGTCTCCATCTCTTTGGGGAAAGAGTCTTAACCCAGCTCTCTTCCTAGGGAGAAATTCAGTACTGGGACACCTCATGGGAACAGAAAAAATCTTTCCAAGGGCAGAGACAACGTTTTGTCTCCTCTCCACAGCCTGCATTTCCAAGGGCTTCCCCCACAGGAGTTGCTACCACCTATGGCTGCCTTGGGTGGGACTCCTCAGATTTGGTGTTAATTTGCACAATACCAGAGGAAAATGTAAAAATCATTAGGTGGAAAATGTTGGTGATTTGCCATTTCCCAGCATCTGCTCAGAACTTTGCACAAATCCATCCAGCTCAGGGCTGTGGCTGCTCTTACATGAAGGTTGTCATCCCTGTTATTTGACTTTTTTCCCAAAAACTGTGGTTGCTGGAAATCCCTGGGGAGCTGCTGTGGTTAGCTCTGGAATGAAGCTGAGAAAAGGAGGATGGGATTTGTTATTTGGATGTTTGAACATTAGACAGGGCCCACACAAACACCACAGGGCTGAGGGACCAAGCCATGAATTAAGAGACTTGTGCCAAAGTCGTGCTGCCTTTCACCTTTCCAGCAAATCCCTGAGTACCAACTCAGATAAATACTAAAGAGAAATATGAAATCCTGAATCTACATCAGCTGCTGGTGTCACAGGCTCCCTCACAAGGCACAGCTCTGAGCTGTTCACCACTGACTGGCTCAACCACAACGTCTGGTACTGATCACCTATTGAATAATGGAAGTGACACAACTGATAAAAGCTTTCAATCCTGGAAAAAAAAATGATTTATAGGATTCCACTCCACTGGCACTGTTATTTGTGTGACAAATGGTTGGACAGACACCAGTTAATCTCCACACAGCTCCAGCTCAGATGTGGCAGCTCCTGCTGGAGCAGCCAAATGATCAGGCCCTGCTGACAACAGAGCCACTGCAGGGAGGAGCTGAATGCTGGCATTGCACCCAGCCTGAGCCCCAAACCAATGCACCCTGAGGCTTTTATTTTATTTTTGGGGGTGGTGGGGCAGGCAGAGCAGGGCTGGGATGAGGAGGATCCCATAAAAGCAGGAAGGTGCAGCTGGGGAGAGCAGCTCTGCTCCTGCAGCACAGAGATGAAATCATCCACACCAGGGAGGCATCAGAGGTTTCAGGAGGCTCCAGATCCTCCAGGGATTCTTCCTGATGGCCAAAGCTGAGCTGCAGCACCACCCACAGCTGTCAAGGCTGTTATGTGGCAGTGTAATATCAGTGAGAACTGCAAATCCCACCTTGCTGTCAAGGCTGTTATGTGGCAGTGTAACACCACTGCAAATCCCACCTGCCCTCAGCTGGGAGAGAGGGCTGGGGCTGCTTCTGAGGCACAATAGGCCAGGATTTCCCCTCCTTGAGGAATGAATGGAGTTTAAAATTTACAAGCAGCACATCAGCAGCAGCTTTATCTCACTGGCTGTATCAGCAGCATCCTGCTCCCTGCAGAAGTCAGACCTATTTTATCATCCCCTCCTCCAAAAGCAGCAAACCCCTCCGAGTGCTGAGCTGCCACGAGTCTGCAGCATTCTCCTGGGTTGCTCTTCAGCTTTGCACCCCAAATCTGCCATTTTTCTCATTCAAAAAAAATCATTTCCAGATCTATAAAAATCCTGCCAGCCCCTGCCATGTGCAGGGACATCTTCCATTATCCCAGGTTGCTCCAAGCCCCATCCAGCCTGGCCTTGGGCATTGCCAGGGATCCAGGGGCAGCCACAGCTGCTCTGGGCACCCTGTGCCAGGGTCTCAGCATCCTCCCAGTGAAGATTAATTCCCAATATCCCACCTAAACCTGGACAGAGAACAGAAAGCCCCAGCAGATGAATGTCTGGGCTGGCCACAGAAAGACAAGAGTTCAGTTTGCACACAGGAGAACATTCAAGAGAGGGGGATAAGAGGACCTGATAAAGAAGAAGCAGCAAGAATTTTCTTCAGAAGGCCTAAAAGATCTCTGGAGTGGTAAAAACCCTACAGGCTGCACTGCCAGCAGCAGGAGAAATGCAGATGGAGTGTGAAGATGACTGATTCCATGGGAAGCAAGGAAAAAATCCCCCTTCACAACTGCTTCTTGTGATCTCAGGTCTAACTCATTGTATTTGCTCTTGAAAGGTACTTGTGATAATGTGGCATTAAAAATTGCCCAGGTTCTTATCCCCTGACAATCCTGTGAGAAATTTGGACAGCTCTGTTACTGTGCCAATGGAAATTAAGTTTTTAGGCAGATCCCATATCAGTCTTCCCAGGATTTCACACTGGATCAGTGTGAGGTTAAATAACACACAGGTTCTTCAGGATCCCTTCCCTCTTTCCAAATTTCCAACTCCAGTAATATCCTTTTTTTGATTTTTCCAGTCCTCTGCAACATTCTCACTGCTACAAGATCCCTTCAAAATTATGTGACCTTTCCACGTGGAGTTAACTTGGAGAAATGGCACAAAACACCCCCCACAAAACACCAGTACAAAATGACTGCCAAAACACTGTGCAATCAAATGAAATAATGCTTGATACAGATTATTTCCTTCAGTGGGCATAGCTGGACTTGCTTGGTGGCCAAGAACAAATGGGTTTGGTAAAGAAAGTGAGCATGAAAAACCAGGTGCAATCAAAAGAGAATTTTCATGAGGAAATCAGAGATATCAGCCAGACACTGCAGCCCTGGGTTCCCCCAGAGTGGCAGAACTTTGTCCCCAGGTGAGCTGTAATGTCACTGAGAGGATAAAAACCCCTCAAAAATGCTGTGCCAAATACAGGCAGCTTTTCCTGCTTGGGATGGGAATAAGCTGGATGTGCTGGAAAACTGTGAGCAATCAATTCCTGCTCTGGAGTTCCTGTGAGTGGCAAAGAGGAGAACCTCACCTCATTGACTGGTGCAGCAAATCCACCCCAAAAATGGAGGGGAAATCAGGAACCCTGTCCCCAGAGAGGTACAGCTGGGACAGAAACAGGCTCTTGGAGGGAATTTCTTCCACCTCATCCCCAGCATTCCCACAGCTCCCATTTCAGCCCAGTCCATGCCTCCCACCCCCCTGCAGAAGTGGCTGGGCTGCTGACTAAAATTACCAGCATGGAGGTGTCTGGCAGATGAAAATCTCCATCATGCCTTTCCACAAAGCTCTTTAGGAGGAAAAGAAAAGGAGATGATAAAAAAAAAAAATATATATATATATATTCATGTTGAATTTGTCCATCAAAGTGGATGTGATGTGTTAGGACACACCCACAAAAAAATGAGCACCCAGTGGGGACTAAGAGCCAGGAGGTGACAATTCCAACATGTGTGAGTGTGCCACTGCCTTGAAATGACAAAAGCCCTTTGTGCTTCACAGGGTCTCCAGGATCTACTTCTCCCTGGAAGGAGAAGTGGAATGAACAAGAATCCTCTGAATGTTCCTTGTGTATTCAACATCCTCCTCAAGCAGGACCAAAGCCCAGCTCAGTTCTCAGAGATCCAACGTGCTGCCTCCTTTGCTGCTCAAAAAACCATCTTGGATTTTATTCTGCCTCTGGGGGACAGTTTATGTCAATCTTTTTTCTTCTTTTTTTTCCCCCACAAGTGTTGCAGGTTAAACTTTGTGCCTAACAACCCTGACAGAGTCCCTTCACATTTTTTACATGAGCTATTGAGTGGCATTGTGACAAATTATGGGGCCTGATGATATGGAAAGGGAACATCTCCTCCACTCAGAGGCTGTGGAGGAAATCAAAGACTGAAAGAAATATTCCTGGAAAAAAAAAAACAAACCCTCAGAACCATGTGGGGAAGCAGCAAGGTTCATTATGGGCAGATTATTCATGACTCAGGAGTTCATTATGAATGGATTATTTACAAGTATTTCCAATGGGCTGTCAGCTGTTCCCCTGGGAAAAGCTTTCCAATAATACCCACAACCTAAAGAAAGAATGATGGGCTGTATTGATATTTTTATTACTAAAGGCAGCAGGTAATCATCAATATGTTTTAAGAGAAAAGCAAAGATCTATTTCCAACCTCCTCCACAGTTATTTTTACATGTCAGAGCAGCTCTGGGCATACCCTGTACTCTTTAGATAGTAATAAATGACAGGGCTGCACTTAAAACCTTGTGTACATGGAATTCTGTGGAAGCAGATCCTGATGTTCTGTGACTCTGGGATTCTATGAAGACCTGCTCTGTTAGTCCACCCTTAAAAAATAAAATAAAACAAAAAATAAAATAAAATAAAATAAAGTAGATAAAATAAAATAATACAATAAATAAAATTAAATAAAATTAAAATAAAATAAAATAGATAAAATAAAATAAATAAAATAAAATAAAAGAAAGTAAAATAAAATAGACAAAATAAAATAAATAAAATAAAATAAAATAAAAATAAAACAGATAAAAGAAAAGAAAATAGATTTAAAAAAAAGTAAAATAAAATCATGTCTAAGATCACAAATACAGTTTGAAGCCCAGGTCTCCTCTTCCACAGAGGGAAACCTCCCCATCATTCCAGTACATCCCATCCCTCCACAGGTTACCAAAGCTCAGCTCCTCACTTCACATCTGGGATCCAAAGTTTCACCATCAGCAGTGGTGAGCAAATTATTGAGTTTGCCTGGACAAACCAGTGTCTAACTGTACAGAGAGAGTGAGAAATAAAGATTACAGCTGACAGATCACTAAAAATTAATCAATTCTCACATTCTCCTTATAATCACCATGGATCCTCACACCAGAGTCTTCAGGTGATCTGGTGAGCATTAACTTACATTTTACTTTATTATTAAAAACACTAAGCACATATTAATCTATGATTTATTACAATTAGCTTTGTTCTAATTTAATTAAACACTGAGGCCTCTTAAGTATTCTATGAAGCTCAGGTAGTGGGGTCTTTCTGAAAATAATTTTTCAGGAATCCTCAGTGATATTTCAGAGATCTCCAAATGGGAACTATTACCCCAGCTGAGAGCTTAGTTTTAGGATGAAAATGTACATTTAGTCACTGGGTAAGTACTGCCAGACTTCCTTCCCCACCTCCACCTGTCCAGGCTCAGACTGCTGGGTCACTCCTGTGTGAATAACACCAGGTCTCACCATAAAATGGTGTTTATTTACAATAAAAAATAAAAAAAAAAACAAGCAGTTATTTCTGACTGCCCACTCAGAGCCACCACTGAATGGTGGCCAGTCAACCAAGAAGTGATTATGTGTGTGACAATGCTGATGTGAGCCCAAAGTAATAACATTGCTTCCAATTTTAAGGTTAAGTAAACCATGAACTGCTCTTTTATGTATAAATATGTTGGTTAAAGCATTCAAGTTGTCTGGGAAGGGGTTGGATCCCTTTGGTGTTTTGTTTTTTGAAAAGTCCCCGTGTTTATGAGCATCACAAACCAGCCATCACCAACAACTTTGAAATAAGGATTTAAATAGTAAAATATCCTTCTTTAAAAACATATTTTTTGAAAAATATGTTTCTTTAAAAAACATTTTCCTCTTGAAAAGCTTGCAGGACCCCTGCACACTGTGCAGGCAGGCACTGGAGTCCCAAAGGGAGGAGCAGAAGGAAGAGGGAGCCAAAAAAGTCTTGGAGCTGCCAATTCCTTGCCAAGGGAAGCAGGGGCAGAACCTCTCCAGCCTGGCTGTGTCACCCATCCCCAGGGAGGGCAGGATTCAGGACATGAGGATCTCTTTTGCCTTCCTTTGGAAGAGAAGCTGCTCTGAGTCTGTGTTTGCTGAGCTCTGTGTGCTCATCCCTGTGCCAGCAGCCAGGGTTTGCCACCCTGAGGGAGGGGAGCTTTGGCTCTGGGGCCCAAGTCAGAACAAACCTGAAGGGCAGCTCTGCATTTTTTTCTCTTTGAAACAGAGCTGTTGGGTTTTGTTCCAATGAATTTAGGTTCAGCTATTGTCTTAAATACCAGATCCTGGTTTTAGGGGGATTTGTGCCTATTTTGAGGTACTTGCTGAGCTCTGTGTGCTCATCCCTGTGCCAGCAGCCAGGGTTTGCCACCTGAAGGAGGAGAGCTTTGGCTCTGCTGCATCTTTGGTGCCCAATTCCTCACAAACCTGAAGGGCAACTCTAAATCTTCCATCTTGGTCTCCATCAGGGAGGTGAAACCCTTGGAAAGTCAACTTAGCAAGGGGAGGAATTCTCCCTCATTGGTTCTGTTGACTCTGCTGCAGTGTGGGCTCTGTTGGAGCTGCTCCCTGTGGCAATCTGTGGTTTTGCTCACCTGAGGCTGGGAAGAGGCAATCAGGGAACAGATTCTGTGGTGACACCCCCTGCTCAATAGGGACATGGCAGGGACACACAGGGACATGGCAGGGACATGGCAGCTCCATGAATCACAGCAAAGTCAACTTTGCAAGGGGAGGAATTCTCCCTTGTTGGTTTTGTTGACTCTGCTGCAGTGTGGGCTCTGCTGGAGCTGCTCCCTGTGGGAATCTGTCTTGGAGCTGCCAATTCCTTGCCAAGGGAAGCAGGGGCAGAACCTCTCCAGCCTGGCTGTGCCATCCATGCCCAGGGAGGGCAGGACATGGATGGAGCAGTGGGGAAGGAACCAAAGCCATGGCAGTGCCTGGAGGGCCCAGGGGGGCCAGCAGGGCCACAGCACCTCTCATGGGATGAACCTTGGTGACAACCCAAACCCAAAACATCCTTTCTGTAAAATCCTACAGGTGTTTCCCACATCCCACATCCAACATTCTACATCCCACACCCCAAACCCCACACCCCACATCCCAAATCCCACATCCTACACCCCACATCCCACTCCCAAGGGAGATTTGCTGTGATTCATGTCCCTGCCATGTCCCTGCCATGTCCCTGTGTGTCCCTGCCATGTCCCTGCTGAGCAGGGGGTGTCACCACAGAATCTGTTCCCTGATTGCCTCTTCCCAGCCTCAGGTGAGCAAAACCACAGATTGCCACAGGGAGCAGCTCCAACAGAGCCCACACTGCAACAAACTCAACAGAACCAATGAGGGAGAATTCCTCCCCTTGCAAAGTTGACTTTCCCAAGGGTTTCACCTCCCTAATGGAGACCAAGATGGAAAATGCAGAGCTGCCCTTCAGGTTTGTGAGGAATTGGGCACCAAAGATGCAGCAGAGCCAAAGCTCCCCTCTCTCGAGGTGGGCAAACCCTGGCTGCTGGCACAGGGATGAGCACACAGAGCTCAGCAAATACCTCAAAATAGGCACAAATCCCCCCAAAACCAGGATCTGGAGTTTCAGACAATAGCTGAACCCAAACTCATTGGAACAAAACCCAACAGCTCTGTTTCAAAGAGAAAAAACCCCACCAAAGTAACATTTTTTTGCTGTGATTTCTGGTCTGGCCCTTATGTGGGAGGTGAGAACTGATTTAAAGAAGACAAAAAAATTTAAAAAAAATAAATTAAAGCTGCTTTTTTAGGAGTGGGGCTGGTGAATTTGAGCTTGGTTTTAGGTGAAAAACCAAACCAAATAAACAATCCAAATAAAAGGGAAGCAGTAGAAGAGGGGCAGTACCATGAGGGGGACAGAAACACCTTCAGGAAAGGCTGGGAATTTACAGAATTTACAGAATTTCAGGTAGGTGGGGAAAAATTGAATTGATTAATGGCAATAAAAATTTGGGGTGATACCAGAGCAGAGTTTTAATTGCATTTTTCAATCCCCTGGCACATTCCAAACATAAGCTCTTCATTTGATGCATGGATAATACAGCATTGTACTCCAGCTTACTATAAAGTAAAAAGCTATAAAGCTCATCTCTGAGCCACACATGCATCCAAAAATTAGGAATTGCAGGATATTCCTATGTGAGAAAGCAGAGTGGTGGCACTGAGCAAGGAGCATCACTGACAATCAATTCCCTCCTCTGGCACCTGGAGCTCCACAGGCACGGATTAAATGATTTTATTTTCATTTGAAGGGGTCTGGGTGAAGGAAGATGTGACATTTTCATAGAGGAGAAATAAACAGCCTGATCAGCCTCTGAGACACGAGGATCTGAATAAGGGAGCTGGCCAGTGCCCCTCTGCCTGTTTTAAAGGCCAGGGATTTATCCTCATTATGGGATGGAATCAGCTTGGGGACGTCGGCCTCGCACCTCCCGACATCTCCTGGCACGGGTGCCAAGGCAGAGCCACGTTCTGGCAGCCTGCAGGTTCAACTGCATGAATCCCTAAAAGCTGAATGCTGATCTGCTGCCATTTAACATGTGCTCAACATGTGTGCTCAGCAGCAACTGGGAATGAAACATCTTAAATATTATCAAACGCTACATCATTAAATAGAAATTAGATGGAAACAGAGGAAAGCTAAAAATTGACTAGGAGTTCAGCTCCTCTAAATGGCTAATCCGGCCATTTTTCACCTGAAGCCCTCTCCAATCCAGTTTTGCCATTAAGCACAAACCCAAAGGAAGGTAATCAATTCCAACTAAAAAGCACTTCTCCCGCAATGACTGCACTTCAAACCCCTGGCTGGCTGCCAGCCTCCCCCTCCCCAGCCCCAGCCAACAGCCATCAGTGTTTCTGACTATCACAGGAGCACGAGGGGCCATGCATAATTGACTGGAAGATGGGCTAAAACTGTGCCCAATCAGTGTGTGAGCAGAGCCGTGTGGAATATTCAGCGCCACTTGATTACACGGCGGCGGCGGCGCGGCCTCGGCCGCTCTCCTCATGAAATCTCTTCAAGGTCCAGAGTACTGTAATAAGATCATTACTGTCAAGCGCTACCAATCGCGCCCAATGAGTCTTGGGATAGGAAGTCATACTTCACAAGCTCCTCTGGTCTTCTTTTTTTTTATTATTTTTTTTTTTCTCCCCCTCTCTCCCTCTTTTTTTTTTTTTTTTTTGTATTTTACTGCGTGTTGAGGCAGCAAGGCGACGAGGTGACAGATAATGATCACATCACTGTGTGGCAACTAGAAAGGCACTTTTAAGAAAGAGCACAGAGAAATCAGCTTAAGAGAAACTCAAACAATTTTTTTTTTTTTAAGGGCTTTTTCTTTTCCCCCCTCAAAAATTAAATAGAATTAAACTGTGCAGTATTCACCTTTCATGAATTGTGATTTAATGTCATTGAATTTAATCATTTGATAGATTTTCATATTATCCCAAAGCCTATTACCTCACAGACAAATGGCCAATTTTCTCCAGCTCACGCTCACAAAAGAAACCTTTATTAATTTTTTTTTTCTTTTTTAGAGTCGGGGGGGAGAACTGGTGGAAAATGTCAATGATGAGGCCTGTTCAAGTTTCCCTTTTTACCCACTGCTTCCTGGAGTTACACACCACATATGATGCATAACATCTATCACAAGTAACTGGTCTGTAAAGAGAAAGGTGGAGGCACAGAAAACAGGAGATTAAAGCACAGAGTATAAAATAAACATAACAGCAAGCTCAGCACTGAAACCTCACACAGGGCATGTACATCTACAGTGAGGAATTCAGCTGATGTAAGGCTTAAAACTTGCCAAAACAAGGTGGGTTTGCAATGACTGACAGGCCAGGGGCTGGAAATCAAGAGCTCAGCATTACTGCTGCAGGGATGACAGCAGTAGCACAAAGGATGGGAACTGGCATGGCTCCAGTCGTGCCTTTGAACTGGAGAAGGCTCCAGGGTGGGACAATTGCTGAAGGGGAAGGGAAAGTCCACCCTGCCCACATCTCCAGCAACTCCCACCTACAGCACCTCCACCACCTCCTCCAGGCCTGGCAGCTCCCATCATCTCCAGCAGATGAAACCCCACACCACAGCATTCCCACTTGGTGTTCCCATGGAGAGCCCCATCCTCATGGATTTGTGCTCCTTCAAACACATTCCACTGGCACACTGCTCCTCAAACCCACCCTTTGCATGAAAAGTCTCCATTTCCACAGAATCCCACAATGGTTTGGGTTTGGAGGGGGCCTCAAAGCCCATCCAGTGCCACCCCTGCCATGGGCAGGGACACCTTCCACTGTCCCAGGCTGCTCCAAGCCCTGTCCAACACTTCCAGGGATCCAGGGGCAGCCACAGCTTCTCCCCTCAGAGGGGAGAATTCCTTCCCAACATCTGACTTGAACTTACACTTTCAGCCTGCAAGTCAATATATGCATATTCAGCCATATATTCAGCACAGTTGTTCATATTTATCATCACTCTCCTCAAGTGTTGGATGTGTTTTTTAAAGGATGTCACAAACCCTTTGACAAAGAATCAAAACAATCAGGGGCACAAATATTTCTTGACCTACAGGTTGCCATAAAATCTATAATTGACTAAAATGTAGGGGTTTGCAACTAAAAAACTGTTATTGTTCTGTGTGTACCTCTTGGTTATGAGCTCTTATCAGCCAAGGGTTGATATGTTTAATAAGCCTTGGGTAGATCAGACATGACACAATCCCCCTTGAATTCCAGGACTGAGCTATCCATGGCAATCCTCCACAAGCAAGTCTTCTGCAGGAGATTATTTAGGACTTGTACCTTTTAAAGAAAGCTGTTTCCCACTGGTGGGACAAGCTGATGAGTCCAAGTGCACAGGCATCCTTCAAGAACTAGATCTTCCTTCTACACCACAATGCCCTGTTTATTGAAATTGTGACAATTTGCCTTGAGAGATGAACAGGAGGACAAAGTTACACTGAGCATCTGATTTTAGCCTTTTCACTGGCTGTAGCTTTATCATACATAATGACCTAATTTTATGATATTTTAATTTAGGTATATAGGCTCATAACAAAATGAAACTGCCCTACACTCCAGAAAAACTGGAAGGCACTTGTAGAACAGACATTTTTATTTAAGGAACAGAACCACTAACCTCTCCAGCAGGATTAACATTTTACAAACACTCATTGCTACCTCTGCAAACATCACCTTGAGGACATCAGGAACTGTTTTCATAAGCAAGGGGCAGTAATGTGTTTGTGGTACTGTGTGAAGCTGGCTGAGGACACTAATTACCCAAAGCCAGGGAAATGCTAAGGTGTCACTTGTTTTTATTCAGTTACAAAGCTGCTCAAAACTTCTTCCTTCCCCAAAAAATCAGGCCAAATCCCAGCATGGTACTGGATACCCAGCGGGCCCTTCCGCTGTCGCAGTGCTCAAAACGGGACTAATTTTTAGGGAAACGCTGAAAATAAAATAAAGTAAAATAAAGTAAAATAAAATAAAAATACATTTTCTCTCTCTCCTGATGTGCCAGTGTGTGCAACCACCACCAATCCATCCCAGGCCTCATCCTCTCCAGAATCCCTTTTCCTGCTGACCACCACTGTGACACTTTTCCTTTCAACCAGGTGGGCGGAACCGGCCGCCTCCACCGACCCCGGCTTCTGAGGGGAAGCAGGAATCTTTCAACTTGTTTAGCCTGCAATGAAGTGGGTTAAAACAATAGATGAGCTTCACCTCCCTTGTCTTTCACTCCTCAGCATCAACATAAGTGCCTTGCAGCAGCAGCAGCAGCCCTTTCATGTCAGGGAGGCTGCGGCAGCCGAGGCTGGAGGATTCCCAAGCTCTGACCTTTCTGCCTTGGTTGAAAGCCAGGCTCTGAAGATTCGGCCTGGATTTTTTAATTTCTGCCCTCCTGCCTCCTCCTGCACAGGACTGAGCTTCCTGTGGGTGAAGTCCCAGCTGCTGGGTGGAATTAGAGCCCAGGAGTGTTTTGACAGGGAGAGGTGATAAACTCACAGATGCCCAAACGAGTGTCTGGCATGACAGATATGGGCACACACTGCTGGGGTTTCTTCTTGAAGTTCTCTTGCAGGCAGGAAAAACACAGCTAGGCATTTTGCTCATTTTTAATGCCAACTAAACCCTAAGACCTGCTTTATTTTGGGAGGTTTTTAAAGAAATTGTTTCCTAAAAAGCAGCTAGAGCAGAGAATAGTTGGTCAGGGAGGCTTACAACTGTTTGGAGATAATCTACAAAATAAGGATGCAAATACTTAACTAAACACACTCCTAAAATCTCACTGAAAACAAACTCATTAAAACCCGGGTTTAGAAAGTGGGGGTTTTTTGTGTCCAATATGAAATTCAGCAAAATGTCATTTGCTGCAGTTCCTGAAATGTTTCATGTACAGGAAGATCACACAAATGACACGACGACCAGCCAACTGTTCACAAAGAGAACTCAGCAGTAACCCTAAATGCATTACAAACCTGTTTAAACCCCCCAACCTGCCTAGGAATCTGCTCATCCTGCCAACCCCTCCAGTTCCAAATAAATGCTTCTTGTCTTCATTCAGCATTGCGGAGAAAATGCCACTTTTGTATCCCTCTCTCCTTAAGCCCGGAATATTTTTTAAAACTATGAACATTTACTTCCTAAAACTTCAGGCACTTAAAGAGGCCAGAAATAGAAGCAAAACCTGCTGTCACTAAACCCTTTATCAGAAGGTGCACAGAAATACTGCACGACAGGATGGGCATATACTCCTCTTCTGTGTGATTTGGGTCTGTGTTTGGGATTTTAAATTTTACATTTATGTCTTTATTTTTTAAAGGGGAAAAGCTTAAGATACCTCTTATCATTTTAAGGAGAGTATAACTGAAAAAAAAAAAAGGTTATTATGAAGGAATTACTGTTTTCCCCTCCTGATTCATGCCCAGACTTTGTGTTGTTGCTGTACCCCAATCACACAGCAGGCTGTAATTATGGACAGCTGATATACAGGGACCAGCTAAAATAATTAGGATGGCAACATCACCAGGAATCATTTTTGTGGCACTCCTTCATGGGCAACACCTGTTTGCTGTACATTTAATTACCCTCTAATGGACTGCAAACTCTTTCCTTGAAGAAGTTTTGGTGGCAGCTCAGTTCTGGGCATCACTTCAAGCAACACAATCCATCCAAGGACCTCCAGCTCCAATGGATTGGATTCCAAAGGTTACAAACTCTTTAATAGGTGAGTGGTTTTGCCCTTGCTGCAGCTGCAGGTCAAGATATTACATTTCAGAGAAAAGGCAGTGACGACGCCGTGGCTCTTTGTGCTGGAAAGGTTTGTGAACATGCTGTCCTCTGACAATGTCAGAAGGTTTCTTCCAGACCATAAAAAGCAAAAAAAAAAAATTAAATATATATCTAAGAGCAGCAAGTAAAAATACCCTCCTTCATCATGGTGCTTAATTCAGTGCATGATAAGTAAGTATTAGCATTAAAAAAGTCAAGTTCATCTGTCAAAGGAGGAATTTGCTCTCCCACTTTTGCTTCTTGAGTTGTTTCCACTAAACTTCTAAAAATCCCAGATGACATTTTGTTTTTAAAACATGCTTAGAGAGATAAATTTTTAGTTGAGTGTGGCCACCACACTTCCTAACACTGCACCCAAGGAAATGTTTGTTAAAATTGTGTGGAGGATACCCCAATGTGGTACCAAGAGCACTGAAATCACCTCAGGGTACAATGCCAGCTGGTAAATCACCAGGATGCTCAGGAAAGCTTGGGGTGGGAGGCTGCAGGGGAAATGCCCACAGCTTTCCATGCATTTCAGTGACCTCTGTATTGCCTCTGGTTTTTTACTTAAAAGGTGAAAAAAATTTCATGTGTTAAACAGAGAACTGCATTTCTCTAATTCACCTTGTCATTCTGGTTGTGGGGTGGCTGCAAGGGACACAGGGAGACACCAACTGAAAGCACTGATGGTTCTGCTTATTGCTAAAAGAACAAATGAGAGGTGTCACCAAACCTTTTCCACAGAAAACAAATGAATATATTTTAATTTCCTGCTTAACCAGGGCTCATTTTCAACACACAGTGACACATAACATGTGTTTTTAAAAAACAAGGGTTTTTTAAATATCTTTACCAGTTCACCCCAGGAAAATTAAAAAAAATAGGATTTCTCAGTAAAGTGGGGTTTACCCTTCAGCTAAAAGCCAGCAAGTGTAAACCTGGAGTTGGGGCTGGACTGCACAGAGCAGCAAAGCACCAGGAAAAGCAATTACTGCACAAGGGGCAGAGAACAAACACCTTTGTGCTAACAAAACAGTTCTGAGAAGAAACATGAAAGGTCCTTCTTTGTCCTTCAAAACCTCTTTAGAACCAAATGATGAAGAAGAACATGGCTTTCAGAGAGTTTGGAAAGTCTCCCTGCAGTTGCTGCTCACCCTTGCTGCTCCTCAGGCAACGAGCAGAGCTGGGGGGGTTTGTTTGCCCCAGGATGCTCAGACAGGAGATGATGAATTCTCTTCCCTGGGAGGGTGGGCAGGCCCTGGCACAGGGTGCCCAGAGCAGCTGGGGCTGCCCCTGGATCCCTGGAGGTGCCCAAGGCAAGGCTGGATGGGGCTGGGAGCACCCTGGGACAGTGGAAGGTGTCCCTGCCCATGGCAGGAGTGGCACTGGATGGGCTTTGAGGTCCCTTCCAACCCAGCCCAGTCCATGATCCTTTGGTTTTCCCAAGGGAAGGAGTGGATGTACCCATCCCACTGGGATGTGGTGGTGCTGGCCCTGCAGCACACACTGGCTGGATCTCCTGTTAATGAAAAACTCGAGTGTATGTTTGATAAGCAGGTTAACACTGGGCTGGTCCCAGTGCTGAAAGGCAGCCTGGGGCTTTCCTAAAATCCCAGAGATGCATGGAGGGGAGGCACGCTCAAGCTGGCACAGCCATCAAGCTTTTAAAATAACAAGTGTAAGAAAAACAAACACTGGGCAAGATCTTTCTGTGAAGAGCATTTCCAAGAAAGCTTTTTAATTTTTCTGCTTGTTTTCCAGCTGAAAAGCCTTCCTATTATCCCTGGCTGTTCCAGGAAGTGCAGCAGCACAAGGGGACCCAAACAGATGAGGCTCTGAGCAGCCATTCCTCTTTGAAACACAGCCCTGTCTAATCCTGCTCCGAGCAACTTCAGGCAGCATGGTGGGGAAAAAACTGCTGCTTGCTGGCACCTTGCCTAATGTAAGCATTCCTGCTGCTACCCTCAAAAACACCAAGGGATTTTTTTTTCAGTGGCAAGTTCAGCACAGAGAACTAAAAAACTTCTCCCTGGGAAAAAAAAAATTCACAAGAATCTGATTTTCTGAGATAGGAATGGAATTTTAATTTTCCTCCAAGCACAGCGCAGGTGCTCCAGCATTTGTGTTGCTGTGAGCATTGTCTCAGAAAAGCTGCAGGAAGATAAACCAAGTGAGATGAAAGAACCCATCCCAGAAAGAGAGGGCTGTGCATGTGCAGATAGTGTGGAGAGAGAAGAATCAGCATGACCTTTATGGAAGGGCATAAAAGGGATGAGCATCAGGCCTTGGAATTGGTGAACCAGCCTGAGCTCAGTGTCCATCATCGTGATATCTGAATACTTGGGCAGAGGTCAATGATCAAAGCAGGCACGTTCAAGGAGGGGGAAAAAAACCCTGCAAAGTGCAGCAAAAATGCTCCAGTTTGCTGAAGACCAGATTTAAACCTCATTGAACACCTCAGCTTTGGTGCAGACGAAAATGAAGGAACTCAGAATTCCTGTTTGAAAGCTGACACTTGAAACGGGCCTGGAGCCAAAGGAAGGCAACACAAAATCTAGAATTACCCACACCATTTAACTCTGATCCATTGTACCTGCAGGAGGATCTTCCTCCTCCTCCTCCTCTGCACAAGGAGCCCAGGATTTCCAGGAGGAAGGAAGGAAGACCATGGTTCTCCCACAATTACCACCACAGGCTTCTGGAGCCAATTTGCAGCATCTCAAACACTTTGATCCAAGTGTTTGCATCTCCCAGAACACCTTTGATGGCCTATTTTGGGTTTGTGGTCTTCAAAAGTGCAGTAATCCTCTGAGGGTGCAAATCTATGTTATGGTGGGGGAAGAAAACTCCCCAAGGGAATTTTTTAGGTCACTGGACAGATTTGTAGCCAAGCACTGGAGAACAGGGAAATAACTGGAAGTGAAAACAGCTTTGAAGTGCAACACAGATGTGGAAATCATAGAATCATGGGATATCCAGAGCTGCAAAGCTCCCACAAGGATCACTGATCCAACTCCTGGCCCTGCACAGACACCCCAACAATCTCACCCTGGGAGTGGCACCCAAACGCTCCTGGAGCTCTGGCAGCCTTGGGGCTGTGCCCAGTCCCTGCACCCTCTGGGGGAAGAACCTTTCCCTGAGATCCAATCCAAACTCCTCTGACGTTCAACTGCTTGGAGAAAACACCCAGAACAGCCTGAACCTGGCTGGACTCGAGGATCCTTGAGGCCCTTCCCAGCCTCAATGATTCAGTGGCCCTGCCTCACACCAACACAACTCCCAGAAAACCCAAAGTTTACCAGGATTTGGGCAGAGCAGCCCCCCCAGCCTTTTTGAGTCTTGCCAGGATGTCCTTAGAGGCAATCTCCAGCCACCATCACACTTTGTGTTGGAGAAAACACCCAGAACAGCCTGAACCTGGCTGGACTCGAGGATCCTTGAGGCCCTTCCCAGCCTCAATGATTCGGTGGCTCTACCTCGCACCAACACAACTCCCAGAAAACCCAAATGCTGCCAGGATTTGGGAAGAACAGACTCTCCAGCCTTTTTGAGTCTTGCCAGCATGTCCTTAGAGGCAATCTCCAGCCACTATCACTCTTTGTGTTGGAGAAAACACCCAGAACAGCCTGAACCTGGCTGGACTCGAGGATCCTTGAGGCCCTTTCCAACCCCAACAATTCGGTGGCTCTGCCTCGCACCAACACAACTCCCAGAAAACCCAAAGTTTGCCAGGATTTGGGGAACAGCAGCCCCCCCCAGCCTTTCTGAGTCTTGCTAGGACGTCCTCAGTGGCAATCTCCAGCCACTATCACTCTTTGTGTGCCCTTCTCCTAAAAGGACAGGGAGCTGGAGCACGCCTCATTGCTTCTCCTTCAGCTCCCGCTGACGGACGAGGCTGTCTGTCCTCGCTGTCAGCCATCCCCTCCCAGCCCCGCCAAGGAGCCCAGGATTCAAGGACCAGCCAGATTAGCTGTCTGCTGAAGGATGCCCAGAGCCCTGGCATGCCCAGAGGAAACTCCTCATTCTGCTCTTTTTCAGCAGCAGGGCTGTGAAAGAGATGGTGTGAAAGTAAAGAATGTAACAGCCACTGAGGCCCTTCTGTGTGGCATTCACATCCTCTGGAAAAATCCCTTCACCCAGGGTTTTCTCCTAAGAAGCTGAAAAGCAGTGAGAGAAGCCTCAGAGAGAAGGAAAACAATTCTTCTCTCATTTGCTTCTCCTGTGCTGTGCTCATGTGCAATGTGTTTGGAGATTGTTTACCCACAGGTGATTGTTCCACTGGGTTCTGTGTGAGTTGTTTTCACTCTTTGGCCAATCAGGGCCAAGCTGTGTCAGACTCTGGACAGAGTCAGCAGTTTTCATTATTATAATTTCAGCATTTTGTAAGTGTCCTTTCTGTATTCTTTAGTATAGTACAGTATTCTTTAATATAATATAGTATTATAAAGTAATAAATTAGCCTTCTGAGAACATGGAGTCAGATTCATCATTCCTGCCTTTGTTGGGGCATTCCCAGCAAATACAATGGATGTGCCAGTCCCTTAAATACCTGATTGCATTTTGTAACACACTTGGATGTTCAGCTCCACACGAAGGATGTGTGGTGGCTGTAACTGTAGAGTTTGCAATGTGCTCTTGACTTTAGTCCCATTTTTGAGTTGTTTTGGCTCTTTGGCCAGTCAGGGCCAAGCTGTGTCAGACTCTGGACAGAGTCAGGAGTTTTCATTGCTATCTTTTTAGCATTCATTAACTATCCTTTCTGTATTCTTTAGTATAGTATAGTATTCTTTAATATAATGTAGTATAATAAAGTAATAATTAGTCTTCTGAGAACATGGAGTGAGATGCATCATTCCTGCCCTCCTTGGTGGACCTGCATTTTATGATACTCCTGAGACACAACTGGCAAGCCCCAAACAGAACAGAACACTCTTCTCTTCACACAGCAGAGTGAACCTTGTGCCTCAGAAGACCATGTGAGAAGAGGCAGGTGACAGGAAGCTGATGGGCTCATGCAGAGGCACAAACACCATAAAAGGAGGGGTTGGCACTGTTGGAGAGTGTCCAGAGGATGGAATGGAGCTGGCAAGGGTCTGGAGCCCCAGGAGGGGCTGAGGGAGCTGGGAAGGGGCTCAGCCTGGAGCAGAGGAGGCTCAGGGGGGCCCTTGTGGCTCTGGGGGGACAGCTGGGGGGTCAGGCTGTGCCCCAGGGAACAGGGACAGGAGCAGAGGGAACGGCCTCAGGCTGGGCCAGGGCAGGGGCAGGGTGGAAACTGGGAAATATTTCTTCACAGAAAGGGCTGACCAGCCCTGGCACAGCTGCCCAGGGCAGTGGTGGGGTCCCCATCCCAGGAGGGAGTTAGTGGCACCTGGGGACAGGGATGAGAGGTGGCCTTGGCAGTGCTGGGGGAATGGGGACTGGATGATCTCAGAGGGCTTTTCCACCCTCAGTGATTCTACTCCCTTTGAGCTCCCTGGGTGTTACTGAGCTGCTGCTTGCCAACAACCTCCTGCCCTTCTGGGAGCACACTGATCCCATTTCCATGAGAGGGGACAGTTTTGTTGAGTTACTGCAAGAGGATTTCAGGTAACAGATGCTGGAAGAGGAGGAGGAGAGGAAGAGGAGACAGAAGAGGATGAAGGATGGACTCTGCAATCAGAACAGGGACATCAGGGACAAGAGAGCCACGTGCAAACTGCTCCCTCTGGGTCTGTGCCTGCAGCCCAGGACCACACAGGCTCCAGCTCCAGTGCTTGTGAAAACAATCTCCCCAGGAGAAAGAAAACATACACCTATTAACTGCTCAGAAAGAGACTTTTCAAAGGCTCTCGATATCCAGCTGGTCCTGATTCATTTTGACTTCAACAAAATATTCTTGGGCCAATGGTGAAAGCTCTGAAAAATCCCCTCTGTAATTTGCCATTGAGGTTTGAAAATAAGTGCTGTAAAAGGGTTTCTTTAAAAGAAAAATAAAAAGAAAAGGACAAATTAAAAATGAAAGGTTGAACTAAAATTTGGCTTCGGGCCATAAACTAGGGGGAAACTAACAGCAAAGATAGTTAAATGACTGGAAAGAGAACACAACAGGAGCTGTTAGGAAAAAAAGCTGATGGCTTTTAAAAAAGGATTTGTATAGATAGCTGGGGAAATAAATTCCGGATGTGATAGAAGTGCAATTGAGAAATTAAATAAATGGAAAATAAGGATGACTAAGTAGTAGTTAACATGCCCCTTCTCAGTTGTATACTATTATCACATCTATTTTTAATGTCTCTTCAGCTGTCTGCAATTGTCATCCTTCTTTCAGAACTTGTTCCAACATTCTTTGATACTGAATTAGCTGTTTTTTACTCTCCCATGCTTACAACCACAGCTTTTTCTTACTCAACACTCCCCTTTTCCCACAATGTTATTCCATTGTCTCCCTTTTTCATCTCTCCTTGTATGTTGACTCCCCAGTTTCTGAGCCCTCCAACCACCCTTGTTCATCTTTCTTTTTCTGGAGCTCTTTTGGTTGAATCCTAGCATGTTCCTTTTCTTCTTTTCTAAAGCTGCAAGCATGTTTTATATCATACCTGGCTCCTGTACACATTGTTACCCCTTCAGAAGGGCATTGAACAGCTACAGCAGTGTGGAAATAGTAAGCTAAACTAAGGGAGAAAAAGAAGTTCTTTTTGGCTTTTGCTTTCTGGCTTGTAAAAAAAAAAAAGAACCCAAACATTTAAACTCTCCCCTTTTCCCTTTTATCCTCAAATAACACAAGCTTTTCCACAAGCAGCTGAATATTCAAACAATGAGAGGCATCAGAAGTGCTGGCCATTCTAGAGCTCAGGATGTGCCTGAGGAGATGTGATAACACAAGATTTAATAATACTGAAAAAAATACACAGGTTCTGACGTGATCCGTGGGCTGGGGAGTGAACCTGAGTTTTTCCTCCTTGTTAACCTTCCAAGTGTGCCTGTTCCTTACCTCAGCACCTAATGATGCTCCATATTAACTAGGGGACTCTGATTTATTAAAAAAAAAAGGGTTCAAAACACATTGCAGGCAGCTGAATTCACCACTGTGACGCCTCAGCTCCTTCAGCTCCATCCTCACAAGCTCACACTTTAATTTCTCACAATTCCCTTTTCCTCGTGGATTCAGAGCTGAGACTGGTGCTTGTCACCCGGATTAAGATTTTCTAAGCCTTCTGATGTTTACATTTCTCCTCCATAAAAGAATGCAAAACAGTAAGTTCTTTACACTTTCTGTAAATAACTCATTGTTTTGCATTCTTTTATGGAGGAGGAGAAATTTGATGGACTGTTGGTTTGTCCAGTGTCATTGGAGAGGTGGCACTGTCACCCTCCAATCCACTGTCACTTCTGGAAATCAATAAACATTGGGGTCAGAAATTAAAAAATTCCCTTTTCCCTTGGAAGAGCTGTATGTGGTGTCGTGTTATTTCATGTCCTACAGTGACAGTGCTGAGCTACCAACCCTCCTTGGAATGGGCCAATTTTCAGGGTTCAGCCTTGGATGTTGAGGTGGCACCTACCCTCAGCCGTGCCCGAGATGCCGTCAGCTTTGAAGTTGCTTGTGCTTTTCTTCCTCCGGTGCTTCTTTCTGTTGGCGTGGGGGGAAGGAGGGGGGTCCAGCTTGGGGCTGGTGGTGCTGGAGATGCTGGGGCTGGAGCACACTGAATCTCCCAGGCCCGTGTCTGCAGCAGAAAAGATCAAAATGCTGTGAGATTGAAAGGAGGTGATGGTTAGAGTCCAAGCTTACAAGCCCTGGCTGTCGGCAGATGCGTTCTTGAGCTGCCTCAGGACATTCTCCAAACAATATCCATTGGTTTTTTTTTTTTTAAAAATTGATTTGAGTCCTCTTAGATTAACAGGACTCAGCAGCAATTTTAGGGGCAGGCCAGCTGGAATGCACAAAAACAATGGGAAAGCAGTTTATTGCTTCCAATGCCTCCAAAGATCTTCCCTAGCCTCAAATTAATTTGTGTAGCACTTGGACATTTTAATACATAAACAGAGATATCCCTACATCATCCTCTGGATGTTCTCTGCTGTCACTAATATCAGACAGACACCCAGTGAAAAGCTGGTGATGGCAATAAAGGTGGTAAATAAGGTAAGTAATGTGCACCTGGTACAGGTAATAACTGTGTGACAAATTCCTACCTGCTCCCAAGGAAAATAAATAATCCCAGGTTACCCTGTTCAGTTTCCTGCTTTATTAACTCCAACAATTTTAAGAACTTGGGTCCTTCCACATAGTAAATATTCAAGTAACCTTAATCCAGGATTTCCCCCCAAGGTTGGTAATATGATTTTTGTTTAATTACTGGCTTGGTTTGGATTTTAATTATAAAATTCCACATAAAACCTACACTTAAAGGAAAGTGCCTGCTATTATGGAAAGTGAAGCCATTTCCAGAACCTTGCTTAAATACCATATTGCACCTTAGTGCAGTATCAGGACTGCATTTATGTGCCATATCCTTAAAATCTCCCAGACAGATATTCAGCAAATACATTCCCATGATTGCCTTTTGGGGTTAAATACTTGGTGATTGGTTTCAGAATAGCAGACACAGGGAAAAAGAATAAAAATCCTTATTATAAAGCTTAAGTATAATAACAGGAGTGCATTTAACTTAATATGTCAGAAAAATATCAAGCCAAAGATTATTAAAAAAATAGCTTTTGATTCCTTTTGCATAGTTAAATTCCCACAGAACTGCCTGTTTGACAAAAGCCAACTTATTTTGCTTTCTTTTTCCTCCTAATAAAGTTTATTTACTAATTACCCCCTAAGCACAGTTGTGCTCTAAGTTATTAGTGGGGGATAAATTATGCAGCTAATTGCCTGGCAAGAGAGACCAAACCAAACATTAATCTTTACATTAAGGATTTCTGTTCTTTTCCCTACATCCACTAGCTTGAAACCAGCTCCCAAGAACTGAACCGCAAAAGGGAATCATGGGGATGTATTTACCCTGTACCAGTGCAGGAGATTTTAAGGATTTGACCTACAACTGGTGCAAGTGGCAGAGTTTGCTGTCTCTCCAGGAGGGGAGGGAGGCAAACCCAGGGGAAAATCCTGGTGGGGACAGAGATCCCTTTGGATCCATGGCACAGAGAGAAGATGCAGAAGAGGGTGCCAGAAACACAAAGGCATGAGCACAGCTGCACTGGGGTTTCTGCCAGCCCCAAGCAGCGACCTCCAGCTTGACTCTGGAGGTTTCCAATGCTGATATTTCAAAAGCAGGAGAAAACCCCCAGGTTGTCCAGAGAAACTGTGGCTGCCCCATCCCAAAGCTGGGCTGGACAGGGCTTGGAACAGCCTGGGCTAGTGGAAGGTCTCCCTCTCTGAGGTGTTAGAACCAGGTGATGCTTCATGTTCCTTTCAACCCAAACCTTTCTGGGATTCTATGGTTCAAAATGCTTCACTTCCCCCCCACCTCATTCCCAGCTTTCACTCTGAAACAATCAAACCCATCCGAGTTTATCCCCTCCTGCTCCCACAGCATCGACCACCATGCCCTGCACCCATCAAACGGTGAAAAAACCCCACAATCCTCAGGCAGCACCACAGAATACACCCTGATAAAACCCATCAGCCTGCATCCACACACTGGTGGCAGCTCTGTCTAATTTCCAGGCCGTAAATCCCCCCAACAAAACCTGCTGGAGAGCTCTGAAAAATGAGGGACGTACGGGGCTGACGCCTGGCGTCGCAGAGCTGACGAATTAACCTCCCGTGGTAAATCCTCGCCATCCCCAGCCCCTGCCAGGTAATAACCTGCTGTCCTTGGGTCAAACTGCTCTCAAGTGGGAGCCTGGAGCTCTCCCTCCCCCTCGAGCAGCAAGGGGAGGTTGGTCCCTCATGAAGGGAGCCGAGTTGCTGCCCCGGATCCCCGGTTGCCGAGCCCACCCTTTGAGGATGGGAGTTATTTAACAGTGCCCTGGTTTAAAATATGAGCAATCAAAAGGCACCGGGCTTCCACGCTGTGCTCTCCCATTTCCAGCTCCTTCTCGTGCCTGACAAGGTATTCTTCAAATTGAAAAGAGGGCTCCTGAAAGCTCGGGCTTGGGGAAACTGTAAATGAGTTCAGGCTTCAGCCCGCTGAATGCAATTTCATCCTCCTGACTGAATACAAATAATGCATTTTATTTGGTATCAATTACCACGCCTGAGAACAGACGACCACTGCCGGCACTATTAAATATATATTTAAAAAAAAAAAAAAAAAAAAAGAGTGTGGGGGGGAAAAAAGGCAAGATAAAGGCATGGCAAATTAAAAAAGCAAGCGCCTCATTACTCCCCATCTCAAGCAGCTTTGACAGAGGCACTGGAACTCATAAGCTGCGTTCCACTGGGCTGGGATGGGCTGTTTTGCAGCCATCCCGCACGCTCAATGTCAGCCATTAGTTCTTCCCAATCGGGCATCAATGTTCAACACACACCCGAAAAAATATATAATACTGGTAATAATAATAACAATCTGCAGCCTCTCCGAGCTTCAATACTTGAAGTATGAGTCAAAGCAGCAGTTTCACTTTTCACTCGGGAAGCTGACAAGCATGACTAGAGGGGGAATAAAATAACATTCAGTTCGCATAAATATCAAGCGGGCTGCTTGAGACTGATGGGCCAGGAATGTATTCTTAGCCATCATTCTGGCAGACAGGCCCAAGGACACTCATAACTTATTTTACAATCATTTAGTTTCAGCTCAAGTGGAAAACGTGACAACTTATCTCTGCTGACAAGATGCCATATCGAACCTTACAATTAACTCTCCCCCGATTATCTGCCCAGCCCATCATTAGCTCTGTGCCTCTTGATGGACTGCAGGGGCACAGCTTCCCTTGATGATGGTCATCATTTGCAGGGTGCACAGCTCCGTGACACCACGCCGAGGACAAAACTCTCCCCTTGCCATGGAGCTGGGGTTGTCCTGACCGGCCCAGCCTCGTTTTTTGTGACCGTTTTGAAGTGCTGAGCAGCAAAGCACTGCTGGAAAATGCCTTCTCCCCCCAAACAGAGCATCCTCGTGCTTCAGCCCACGCCTGCTGCTGCTGCTGCAACCTCCAGGAGTGAGGCAGAGATGCCCACGCTCTGTCCCAGCTGCCAGGAGCCTTCCTCGTGCCCTCATCCCTCCCCAGGGCCATGAATAACTCCTTCAGCTGAAGGGAGAGCTGGCACAGACACATCATGGAATTGTTTGGCTTGCAAGGGACCTTAAACCCCAATTCCTGCCATGGGACACCTTCCCCTGTCCCAGGCTGCTCCAAGCCCTGCCCAGCCTGGCCTTGGACACTTCCAGAGTTGTAACTATGTGCAGTATCTCACTATATGCCCAAAAGCAACAAGTGACCCTTGGTGACCAACATCCCTCGAGTTATGCAGAGATGGGACATAAAAACCTCACCCCTCTGCTCTTCACATGGTGATTTTGCTCTACAGGTGCAGGACACCTGTATTAAGACAGAAACTGTTCTGCTTGTGCATGTCCAACCCTCATTTGTGAGAATTTACCAAACAAAACAAAAAAGCCAATGCAGCTTTTACTCCACAAGGCAAGTGCCATGTCTGCCTCTCTCCAAGATCCATTTTGCAATTATGGTCATGAGAGAAATTCCTTTCAAGTGTGACAAACTGTAGTAGAAGAAAGGAGGGGTGGAACAGAAGAAACACTTTGTCTACAACTACAACCCAGAGTCAAGAGACAGAACAGTAGATGAAAACCAATCCTCAGAAGAGTCTCAAGAGCTGTGCTGTTGTACTGGGCTTTATTTGCTGTTTGAAACAATTTCATATCCTCTCCCAGTGTTACAAATACTTTGTAAAAGGTAACAATTCCCACTTCCTATCTTTTCTATTATTTTGCTATTTGGAAGCTGGAGGTGCTCAACAAATGGGTCTCAAACACAACTCCATTTGTGTCCCCTAAGGACTTTGTGAGTGTCCTCCTGGATTTGAAAAGGGTGGAAAATTAACAGAATCATCACTGAATCACAGGACTGGAAGTGACCCAGTAGACCATCTCATCCCACCCCTGCCATGGGCAGGGACACTTTCCACTAGCCCAAGGTGCTCCAACCCTGTCCAACCTGGCCTTGGGCACTGCCAGGGATCCAGGGAGGGCACCCTGTGCCAGGGCCTGTCCACCCTCCCAGGGAACAATTCCTAATTCCCAATATCCCATCCATCCCTGCCCTCTGGCAGTGGGAGCCATTCCCTGTGTCCTGTCCCTCCATCCCTTGTCCCCAGTCCCTCTCCAGCTCTCCTGGAGCCCCTTTAGGCTCTGGAAGGGGGTCTGAGTTCTCCCTGGAGCCTTCTCCTCTCCAGATGAACATTCCCAATTCTGAGCTGTCTGAAACTCAATCCAAACCCAGACTGTGCTTCCTGGTACCCCTAGAACACAAAAACAACTACCTTGCATCCAGAATTCCCAAGCTCCTCACCAAACCTGTCCGAGACACGACTCCTTCAGCACCTGCAGCAGAGGTGCAGGAGATGCCAGCACAGGAACCAAGGAGGCCAAGGAAATGAGGGGCAATGAGCCAGGATGAGCACCCCAGGGCAGGGTAAAGGAGGTGGGGGTGGGAAAAGCAGGAAAAGAGGCAAGGTGTGAGGGACGGGAATAGCACAGCACAAAGGCTGGGACACAAAAGTCCCAGAGCGGAGCTTCGTCGTTGGCCCAGGGCTGCTATTCTCTGTGCCACACACACAACCCTCTCTCCTGTGTAACCATCTGCAGAGGAACCAAGCATATTCTGACCCCTTCTATCCCCGTGCCTTTTGATTTATTTCATATTTTTGTCAAATCACCTATTTACAAAAACTTGAAACAAACTCAACAGGTGACGCTATTCTCCGCAGACCAAAGTCGAGCTTGATCTGGTTTACATTTTTCTTGCATCTTCTTGTTAAAATTTTCCAACAGGCTTTCAAAGTGAAATTAGACTTTTTTGTCAAGCCCAGCTCCCCAACACGGCCTTATTCTCAAGTGGCTGGAGATTGATTAATTTGGGTTTTTGATTTGCCCAAGTGACAAGAAGTCAGACGTTACAAAAGCGGGAGCGGTGAATGGGATCAATTAAAGAGCAGAAGCAGCAACACAATTAATAGCACCGGGTTCAGGAGCAGAGAGAAAGGGCTGATGACGAAAACAACAGCAACAGCTCTGCCTGCAGCAGGAATCTTTGCTGAGACCCAAGGAAGGCTGAATCCAAAGAGGGTGTTTCAGAACTTTCACTGTGCCATTAGTGCTGAAATGAAATAAGGCAAAGATGTCGGTAGCTGGTGGACTGAATAATAAAAAAAATAGCTGGACACTTTCATCTTCCACACATGTGTTTTAAATAAAGGTGAGAAAAGCAATCCTTTTATTGAAACAGAGAGTATAACTATCTGTAGTTTGTATTTCAGACCCATTTCCCTGAGCTGAGATTTTTCTGGCTGTGAAATCCACTGCTCTCCAGCTTCCCTTTACAGCTATTACCATAAATGTTCTATCAAGTTCTTTATCTTCCTCCTCTGCCTCAGAACGAAGTGAAGGGATGCAGCAATCTCACAGTGCAGAGGTACAGGACTGACATTAAAATCCTGTCAGAACTGCAGCTTGGCACAAGTCCCTGGATGTAATAAACACTTGGGAGAAGGGGTGGCACGAGACTGCAGCCTCCAGGATGAAAAAGAAAAGGCAAATATTTGTCAGGTACAGAGAGCTCACACCTTTGGAGGAATCAGGTGCATCTGGCCATCACTGAGCTGAGCCCAGCTCAGGCACTCAAGCTATGCAGGGCTTAAATGAACCTGCTGCACTGAAGGAAGTTAAAGGAGGCTCTGAATGGACATCAAAGAGCCTTGGGAGCCTTTCCTTTCCATGGCATCTCCCATTCTGCAGCCCTGTGCCCAGAGCCTGCAAATCTCAAAGCTGTCCTGGCATCCTCAGGAAGCCCCACTGAACGACTCCCTTCCTCTAAGAGCAACTTCAATTAAACAAGGAAAACAAAGCTTCCTTCTAGGCAGCAGGAGAGGGATCTGCCTGCTTTTGGAGGGTCTGGCTCTTGCACCTCCAGACCCCAGGGCACGAGCATCCCTTCTGCTTTGTGACAAGGGAGGGACAGCATCCACAGCCTTGGGAGAGACAATCAGCCTCAGGATGCTCAGGCACAGATATTGGAAGGCTTCAGTAATTTTGGAAAGACCCTCATTACCATCTCCCTTATCTAAAGGGAAGACACATCACCTCTAGCTCATTCCCTAGCAATGCACAATGTTGGGCCATCATAAAGGAAGCACGAGAGCAGAAAATGCAACAATAGAGCTTAAAAAAAAACCCCACAAAAGTACATTTTCCCTCCTAAGGAGCAACACATTAGAGTGCTGGCAAAACAGCATCTCTGCTCCCTGGAACTTGAAGGATGGCTAGGAAGAAAAGAAGCTTTTTTCAAAGGCAGCTCCTCGTTTCCAGGAGGAATTCACCAGCTCCCACAAGGACAGCACACAACTATTCCTACACAAGGAGAGCACACAACTATTCCTACACAATTCTCTCCTGTGCTGCCAGGATGGTGACAAGCAAAGCAAAGCCTGTGTTTTAGAGGATCTGCAACCTCAGAATGTGAACTGGGGATGAGATCCTAATCTCCCTCCACACATCTTGCCTGCAGCAGGTTTAGGTCAGGGGCAGGGATGATCCAAACTGCTCCCTGAGCGAGCAGGGTTTGTTAATTTATCTGATCCCCCCATCACACAGACACATCCCTGCACTCCCCTCCTCTGCTCTGGATGCCCTGTGGAAAGATCAAGCCTGACAAGTTGTTTGAACACATAAGGACAACAAAGCAGCAAAGGGAAGCCAGTCTGGGATGCTGCAGGATGCCACCACACCCTAGGCAAAGTAACTTGGTGGCTCCTGCTGAACAGACCTGCAGCTGAGATGTACAGGGAACAACCCTAATTCTTCTGGCAGGAGGTTTTCACTGGGCAGCAGCAGCCCTGTGAGCCCTGTGTGGTGTCACCCTGAATTGCTGCCCAGAGGGTGTGAAATGCTGTGGGTGTCACTGCTTCCCCCAGCCATCAGCTGGGATGTGGAACAGAGAGGGGAAACAGCACAGAAGGCAGAAATTCTGGGGATTCACTGCAGGTCCCTTGCTCATTTCAGGGAATTTGTTCCCTCCCCACAAGGGAGAAAGGAGATGGGTGGTCCTTTTGAAGACTCAGCTCAGGGCAGAAGCTCCTGGCTCAATCCCAGGTCACATCTTGGTCTGTCTGGGCCAGTCTGGATGGGGCTTGGAGCAGCCTGGTTCACGTGGGAAGTTGGACAGGAGGGTCTTCAGGGCCCTGCCAACCCCAACCATTTTGTTTTGTGATTCTATTATTCACATTTTTGTGATTCTATTACTCATGCTGTAACTGGTTTCTATCTCCCCTTTCTGAAGCCAGGTAGATCATCAGGCACCTCAGGAACAGCTGCCAACTGCAGCACCCTGGATGTGGCAAATCCAGCAGGATCATCCCCAGGAATGGTGTTGGGGAACAAAAAGATACTTGGAGAACACTAAAATAACATATTTTGGGTGAACAAACTCCATCATGATCAGGTACACACAAGTGTGTGACAAACTCTATTTTAGATCAAAGTGAGATGCATTTAAAATCACCTTAATTGCACAGAGGGGGGCAGAGCTCCACCCTGATCTAACCATCAGCGCTGTCTTCTCATTGCATTAAAAAAATTCCTCATTTAACAACATTTTGCTTTGAAATAGAGCCTGCAGGTCAGCAGGCACTTGGAAAATAATGAATCCATGGCTTACTGAATCACTTCCTACTAAAATATTTACCTTGTGTTTCAAGATAGGCAAAGTAAGACAGAGAGGAAGAACTGACTCTCTTCAAAGGATGCTCAGAGCCAGAAAGATGTCTCGTCTCTACTCCTGTACTTTAACCTTCCGTCTGTATAACCTGTGGATAACTTCAAGCTTCAAACCCACTCTGTGGTAATTGAGAAGAGGTTAGGAAACTCTCCACTGTCAGTCCACGAGACTTCAGTGACAAGCCCTAATATCAGTGTTTTGGAAGGGGAAAAAAAAAATCAAGGGACTTTCACTATTAACATTTTCCAATTAAAGCTGAATAATTGCTGTATAACAAATTGGCTGTTAATTGCATCATGCTAGGCAGGAAAAAGCTAAGGCTTTCCTGGTAATGTGTGCCATGAGCAGCACTGTCAGGAAGGAAGAGAAATAATGGCAGCAACACCAAGTCTGCTCTTAATCAAAGGCAAAATCAAACATTTTCCTATCGCACACACCCAGAGCTGAAAAGCAAAGCTCTTAAAACACAAAGCTCTGTCTTTCAGAGTGTCAGGTGGTGTAACTACCATCAACAAACTTTTTTTTTTTTTATTTCCAATTTTAATCAAGCCCATTTTCTAGCTCTGGGATAAATAAGTGGGGGTCCTTCCTCAGAGATGCCCCCGGTGCACTGGATACTGCTCCCAGCCCAGCTGCATGAAGGGATGAGATCAACTGTGACAAATGAAGGGCCAGGGCACTTGAAAGGGAGGGGAAGCTCTCCCACCTGCAGGAAGGGAAGCTCTGAGCTCCAGCTGGCCCCCAACAATCCCCAGGTTGTGGCAGGGCCCTGCACAGAGGCTTCTTTCACTCCCTGAGCCGTGAGCGCTCTGAGGTGGCTTTGAAGTGTTGGATTCCATGGGTAAGGAATCCACAACATCCCTAAAAAACCCAAGCTTTGAAGTGTTGGGTTCCATGGGTAAGGAATCCACAACATCCCTAAAAAACCCAAGCTTTGAAGTGTTGGGTTCCATGGGTAAGGAATCCACAACATCCCTAAAAACCCCACTGCTCTGATGTGGGCTGGGGAGAAACCCAGCCTGGCAGCAGCCACGCTTGAGGAGGCAACTGCTCTGCTCTTAATTGGAACAGAAACTTCATTAAGGCCTAAGAAGGGATAAAAGCACTGAGTGTGCTTCTTGCACACTCTTCCTCCAGACCTTACAAAACAAAGCACTGCACTCCTGGCTGCACATTGAACAAGAATGTAACATTAAACATTAAACAAGGATAGAACTATTAGAAGCATCTGCTGGAACTTGTGAAATGTGGATGTGCAAAGAAGAAATCCTCAAATCAGGAATTGCTCCCATGGGAAATGAACATTTTGCTTTCTCAGTTTTGCATTTAAACCTTTAAAAAATTTAAAATAATTTTAGAATTTACATTATTAGATAAACTCAGCTTATTAAAACTAAGAGAAAAAGATTAAGGAAAAATAAAAACTCGCTGATTTGGGAAGCTTATTTATTTCCCTCCTTAAGTCTTCCTGATAAAGCCCTTAAATACAGAATTCAGTGGGCTTATGAAATTTGTAAGGCACAGTACTTGAATCAAAGAGTTTATAAAATGTCACATTCTGTTCTTACAGTATTATGTCTTTCCTCTATGTTTACTTGAGAGTGTGTCTCTCAATTTATAATGCTCTCTGCAAACGTGATTTTATTTTCAAAGTCCATAACCTCCTGCAGGATATTGTGTGAATCCAGCTCATGTATTTAATTCCCTGCAATTACTGCAAACATTTCAAATTAAAGCAGCCCTTAACTGCAAACATGCAGAATAAAAACCTTTAAAATTTACACTCTTCTAAATACAAATGAGATTACAGGGCAGCCTCCCTGATGAAGAATTCCCTTGTCCAGAGCTGTGACCATCTCCAGTATTATACCTTACATTAAAATGTTTTTATGTAATGATCCAAAATAATGGTTCTAATACAAAACCAGAGAAGAGAATAGATTTGGCAGATTTAAGGGCTGTGTCTGTCAAATGTCTGAGCTACACAGATCCATGCTGGGCATCCAGCTGCCTTCCTGAAGAAACCCTGACTTTTGGGAAGTGTTTCTTGGACAGGAGCTTGAAGAGCTGATGAAGACAACATTCACTCTCCTCACTGTCCTGTCAGGTTAAAGCCTAAACTCCAGGAATAAAAGTAAAGTGCTTTGTCTGGAGGGCTTTTCCCTCTTTTTTTCCTCCTGAGTGGGGATAACAGAGAAGGTGTGACAACCAAGCCCAGCTACAGGCAGAAAAAGCACTGATTTACTGAACACTGCCAGACAATCACATCAGATTAATCAACATCAGTAACCAGGAATAAATCACCTTTTTTCCCTGTTATAAAGAACATGCTACTTGTATTTTTACTTCAGAGTAAATCCTAAGCCAAACTAAATGCAAAACCTGTATTTAAACATCCATGAGTAAATGCTGGGAAAACCCAGAGCTTTATAGTTCAGCCAAGAAGTTAATTTAGTCCCAGGAACAATTTACTGACAGACATTTGGCACTCCAGGCTGTGAGCAACATTAAGATCAGCATCAGGTTGCCAATGTCAAATTACCTGAGGATGCAAACTCATGTGTCTTGGAATCAAGAGCAGGATTTAATTGCTGAATGCAACAGTTCTTTGTGTTTTAATCAGTGGAAGAGCAGAAAGAAGAAGATCTTCAACAAAAAAAGCAGATGGAGAATTACAAAAAGGATTTAAGCAGCAGCACTGGATAAACAAAGAAGCAGCTGAAACTCAGCCAAGCTGTACAGAAACGCCCAAAGTCCTCCCTAAACCAACATCATGGCAGAGCTCAAACCTCAGAGGGCTCTTGGTGCCACCAGAGACACAAAGTGAAGAGCTGCTTTCACACCTGTCACTCTTTGATGTCACCTCTCTGCTGGACACCAGGCCCAGATGGCAACAGCTCATCTCCAGTTTGGTGTCACTGAGCTGCCACCCAGGGCCTGGGTGGGCAGAGAGAGGCCCAAACCTACAGCATGATTTGGGGTGGAAAAGTCCTCAGAGAAAGGCACAGACCCACAGCATGATTTGAGAAAGGCCCAGACCCACAGCATGATTTAGGGTGGAGAAGCCCTCAGAGAAAGGCACAGACCCACAGCATGATTTGGGGTGGAGAAGCCCTCAGAGACCCTTGTGTCCAGCCCCTGACCCAGCACGTGTTCCTAAGTGTCACAGAGTTTTCAGCATTTCCAGGGATGGTGACCCCAAGGTTTCCCACTGAGCTGAGATTCCCCATGGTCTGCAGAACAGGAGGGGTAAGCAGTGGGTCCTGCTGCTCCCAGAGGCTGTCACATTCCCAAAAACCCCAGGGTTTGAATGCTCCAAACCCTTTCCAGAGCACTTATTTATCACCACTGCCCTCCAGGCCTGACATTACTTTGGGGAACCACAGGTTGCAAAACCCCATCGTCCCCTGCTGGAATTAAAACTAGTTTGAAACCTCAAGCCCTGCAGGATCAGCAAATCCAAAAAAATTACCAGTTTCCTCTGCTACACAGAATTTTTTAGTATTTCTGGCAGACTGGGCTATTTCAGGTGAGAGCTTGTCAAGAATGCCAGGTAAATTTAAATACTGGCAGTTTCTCAGCACACAACCTCATGCTGAGATGGCTTTGCAGAAATTGTTAGAAAATATATAAACCAAGTTTCCTCAAGGTATGCTGAGAAAACAAAGGAAATAACAAGTTGCTCCTAGCAGAGTTTACCCTGCTTAACGGCAATAGTTTCCCTCTGGAAATATTTTGCCAAAAGCAATTTGTGGATCACAAAAAGGTATGAAAAGGAGAAGATGTTCCCTCTCCTGTCTTCTGTAAGATAATGTAAACTATATGCACACATTATTCATGGTGAATTTTATTACATTAAGTAGTAAGAGCTACAGAAAATCCCAGAGTAGCTCTAAAGCAGCTAGAAAAAAGAAAAGGAGAAAATAAATCTGTATTTGCTTTTTAGTCACAGTTTCCATATTTAAAAAGGAGGAAAAACCATCTGTATACACAGACCAAAACCAATTCCAAAATTTTACAAATCTATTTGAAATTATGTAATTGATCCTGGTCAAGAGCTTGCCTATGGAATTCCAACAGCTCTAAATGGTATTTTCTGATGTCAGCTTGAACCATTTCCTCTCCCAAGGCAGAGCAGAAGGCTCCATCATTTAATCATTCCCAGCACTTAGGATCAGACAAGGAAGGCAAGTTGCAAGGTCTGCATTAATATCAACACTCCAGCGACCTCTCACACCCCATGGCACAGTGAGAACTCAATTTTACATTAATAAACCCTAAGACCAAACTGTTAGAAACTCAGAAGACACCAGGTATTACAACTCCCATAAATTACAGCCGAGCTCAAATGGCCCGTACAAGCAATTGTACAGTGATAAAGCCTAAGTGGATGATATTTAAACAGATATTTGATTTACTGCAGAATTTTACATCATGCTGGAATTCAAATGACAATTTACAAGTGCAGAGAGCAGAAATGCCTGTCCCATGCAGAGTGCTGTTTGCAGGGCTCTGTCAGGAGAGCTGAATGCTGAATCCTTGCCCCTGATGGTCTCAGGGCACAGAAGCCAAATGATAAAACATTTGGACATTGAAACAGAGAATGAACCAAGCTGCTGCTTCATCCCAGGTAGGAAATGACACCCTTGGTCCTCTCAGAGTGATGGCTCACAAATCTCACTTCTGCAAGGCAGCTGCCTGTGGTTCCTGTCTGTCTGTCAGGTTCCTCAGAGATGCACAAACTGAAGACTGGAGAGCAGACAGACCCAGCTCTTTAGGGACATCAGCACCACTAAAATCATGGAATTAAAAAAGCCTCCAAGACCACTGAGTCCACCCTGTCACTGTCCCCAGCCCAGAGCCCTGAGTGCCACATCCAGGAGATCCTGGGACACCTCCAGGGATGGGCACTGCAAACCTTCCTGGGCAGTTCCAAGGCCTGAGCACCCTTTCCATGGGGAAATTCCTGCTGTGTCCTCCCTGCCCCTGCCCTGGCCCAGCCTGAAGCTGTTCCCTCTGCTCCTGTCCCTGTTCCCTGGAGCACAGCCTGTTCCCTGGCTGTCCCCTCCTCACTGGCACAGGGTGCCCAGGGAAAGGGTGGAACATTCCATTGTCCCTGGAAGTGTTCACAGAATGTTTGGATTTGGTACGTAGGGACAGTGATTAGTGGTGGGCTTGGTAGTGCTGAGTTAAGGGCTGGACTTGATGATATTTGAGGGTTTTTCCAAGTAAAAATCACAATTTTCCAAGTTGTGATTTTATGTAAATAACAGCTGGATTTACAGAGGAGGAATTGTGGGATGCACAATCCAAAACAGAACTTTAACACATAAACGGGTCACAAATGGCTCCCCTGAGACCAGAAACCCTCCTGTGCCCCAGCAATGAGCAACTACAGATAATTCTGGGTGCTAAAAGAAAAAAAACAACACAACAAAACATCAAGGAGGAAGATTTATCAGAGGAAAAAACATCACAGGCTTCCAGTGGGATCCAGGAAAACCTCTGGGCCAATAGCTGGAGCAGCAGTAATTGTTCCAAATCTATCAATAAAGCTGAGCTGCTCCTTCATTGACTGCAAACACCAATTTCTTTCATGGGGGATTATAAGTTGATGTTCATGGTCTCTCTACCACCATTAGGGTGATAAACAGTTGAAACTACATCAGGATCTGACACGCAGATCAATTCTGGCTCCATAAAGAATCTACACAAGAGGTTCCTGGACAGGGATTTACTGCCCCCAGTTTTTATTCTCTCTTGCTGCTAAAATTACTTCTGTCAAGCACTTACAAGAGCACGGAGGAGAAGGGGGAAGAAAAAAAAAAAGGAGGAAAAAAGGCAAAAAGAATTAATTTTTCATGTGCTGCTGGAACAGCCTTTTGAAATTTCGGGAGTTTTTAAGGCAAATATGTTCCTGCATTGGAAATGATGCTGAACAGCAGGTGGGAGTGAGCTAAATAGTGAGCCAGCAGCACGAGCTGCTCACTATCCAGCACGCAGCAATTTGAAACACCAAACTAAGCTGTCGAGATTTTCTCCCAGGGCAGGCACAGGCTTCATGTTACCAGCACCAAATTATATTAGACATTTAATTTTAAACCTCAGGTACTTAAATGTAAAACCTTACAACAGTAATAGTCATAAAGCAGTGGGGCATTCCATTTCAGAGAATGGATTTTTCTATTTTTCCCCTTTAATTTAACCAGCACCTCCTGTTTTGTGGCTCTGCCCACTACAAAGTAATTTATCTAATTAGGAGATGTTCACAGCTGCTTGAAAGACAGAAGCCCCAGGAAACCAAAGGTCTGGTTTGGAAGACTTTGAAAAGTTCTCTGGAGCCACACAAAGTATTAATTTAATGTGAAAAAAAGGTGCAGAGAAAAATTGAATCCCAATATGTTATTTTGTCTACAATAAAACCACGTGACAATAAGCAGGCATATTCTCCAGTACATTGGCATTTGAATTCCAAAAGATGCTTAGCTTCTTGCCATACCTGCTGCTTTCACAGTATTAGCTTTTTATGACTAAAATTCAAAAATCTTTTAATGGAGAAAAAACCCCCAGAAATTAAAAAGGGTTTTTCATGCGTCAACTTGCCAACATAAAGGCCAGATCTCTGAGCTTACCCAAAGATGATACACTCAGAGCAATCAATTATTCTTGAGGTTTTGTAGGAGTTTTAGTGCAATACTTCTGAGTCTGCTGCCTAAAACTCGTTTTTAATCCAGTTTTCCCTCCATATTAATAAAAAAACAACCCCTCAAAATTTGTTTTTTAAAAATATTAGAACCTCTGCAAGAAATTATTCGAGGTAGGCTTCTTCACAAGCCCCCACCAGTCACCTGCAATTTCAAAATAAGTATTTCATAGGTAATTCTGGCTGTCATCTCTTTTGAGCCAGAAGTAATCCCACATGAATGTCAAGTCAGAAACAGGTACTGCACTTTGGGAGAGTGCAGGGCTGGGGTGGGAGAGAAGGTTCCCTTCACCAGGAACTGCAAACCAGCAGCAGGAGCAAAAGGCAAGTCCAGCAACCCCAGCATTGTGAAGTCAAGGGGATGGCAAAGGCAGGAATTCAGGGGATGTTTAATACTTTAATACTTTTTAAGATTCTATTTCCACACTCAGGAGTTCACTGAATTTTGGAGTTTTTCTCCCCTGCAGCCTCACTTGGGACATGTGGCACGGGGATGGCACCTGCTCACCTGCCTGCAGGTGTGCCAGGGTGCACAGCACTGCAGCCTACAGCCCCTGCTTTCCCCTACAGCCAGCACTCACCATTCCTCACCTTGCCTTAGAAAAGCCACAGGATGAAAGGCACAAAAAGCCCAAACTTTGGTCTAACCTTCCAGAAGGGAGGTGGAGCTGGGGTGGATTAAAATGACCAAGCAGCTCAGGAAAAGGAGACAGAAAATGAGTGATTTAAAGATGGAAACCAGCTCAGCATCCATGCAGGGCAATGCTGCCTCCCCTAAAAGCTTCACCAGCAATGGATGGGCTGGGTGGACACAGAGGAGAACAGGGCTGGAGCATTTGTTTCACTGTGCTGCTTCACAACATCCCTGCCTTCCTGCCAGGCTCAGCCAGAAAACTCTGAGGCAACATCTGGAGCATTTTAATGCAAATTCTCCTGAAGGTGCTGCCCCCATGTTTACAGCTCCAGGAAGAGGTCTGTGCTGTGCTAAGTGTGAATTTGACAGTTAATGTCACTCTGAAACACGGTGGTCATGATTCTAAACCCTCTGTTCTCCTAAGGTGGCACTAAAAACCTGCCCAGAGATGCTCTCAGGGCTATACTCAGGTTCAGGCCTTTCACAGACACAGAGATATATGTGGGACATGTGAAATAGTTCCCATATTCCCCTAACTGCTCCCATTTTAGGGGCAGCCATCAGAAACAGCATTCCTCCCTTTCTCCTGACCTGTTCACCCTGGTCTGGTAGCAAATATCACATCTACCCTTTAAAAACAATTATTGCTACAAGCTAATAATTCCAAACCACCACCAGGAATAGTGCCTGCTCCTTTTAATGCTGTTAAATGCTCCACAGAGGAAACCCTAAGAGTGTGCCAGGAGTGTGCAGGCAATGGAGCAAGAGCACAGCAGAGAAAGGACACGCTGAGGAGAGGATCTGGAGGGTCATTTACTGCTAATATCCATCACACAGGGCAAGGAATCTGAGTGTCAAGCAAACCACACACATTATGTGGCTGCTCCATCCCTGGGAGTGTCCAGGGCCAGGCTGGATGGGGCTTGGAGCAACCTGGGATAGTGGAAGGTGTCCCTGCCCATGGCAGGGGAAGATGGGCTTGAAGGTCCCTTCCAACCCAGATCATTCTGGGATCCTATGATTATGTACCTGAAATTAAAATTAAGCAGCATTGCAACTACAGTAACTCTTCATGTTGAGAAAAGTGTCCCAAAATGCTCTCAGGCTGCTCCAAGTCCCATCCAGGCTGGCCCTGGACACTTCCAGGGCATCCAGGCTGACCCTGGACACTTCCAGGGCAGCCACAGCTTCTCTGGGCACCCTCTGCAGGGCCTCGCCATCCTCTCAGGGAAGGATTGCTCCCTAATAGCCAAGCTAAACCCCCTTTCTTTCAGTTTAAAGCCATTCCCCCTTGCCCTCTCACATTAAAAAGTCAGTGTTTAAAGTTAATCCATTCTCTTTTTCTAAGTCCAATTTTCTCCTCAGACTCTACCAGTTCAGCACCCAATACGGTGGGCGCCATTTTGTGTAGGTTTTTTTCCCTTTTGGGAAAAAACCAAGAGCCCCAAAGTCCCTCTTCACCCCAAGGCACGTGAACCCCCAGAGCTGCAGGTTTCTTACCACTGCTAATGCCACCATCCTCTCAGGGAAGAATTTCTCCCTAATTGCCAAGATAAACCTCCTCTCTTTCAGTTTAAAGCCATTCCCCCTTGCCCTGCCACATAAAAAAGTCAGTGTTTTAAGTTAATCCATTTCCTTTTTTCTAATTCCAATTTTGCCCTCTGCAAGTTTCCAATTTCTCCCTCAGCACCCAACACCACAATGCGGTGGGCGCCATTTTGTTTCTTTTTTTTTCTCTTTTGGAAAAAACCAAGGGCACCAAAAGTCCCCTTTCACTCTATCAAAGCTGCAGCTTTCTAACCACTGCTAATGCCACCATCCTCTCAAGGGAGGATTTCTCCCCTAATATCCAAGCTAAACCTCCTTTCTTTCAGTTTAAAGCCATTCCCCCTTACCCTGTCACACAAAAAAAGTTAAAGTTAATCCATTCCCCTTCTTTATAATTCGAAGTTTTCCCTCTGCCAGTTCAGCAGCCAACACCACAACATGGTGGGCACCATTTCGTTCCCTTTTTTTTCTCTTTTGGGAAAAAACCAAGAGCCCCAAAGTCCCTCTTCACCCCAAGGCACATGACCCCCCAGAGCTGCAGGTTTCTTACCACTGCTAATGCCACCATCCTCTCAGGGAAGGATTGCTCCCTAATATCCAAGTTAAACCTCCTCTCTTTCAGTTTAAAGCCATTCCCCCTTGCCTTGTCACACAAAAAAGTCAATATGTTTAAAGTTAATCCGTTCCCTTTTTCTAATTCCAATTTTCTCCTCAGACTCTGTCAGTTCAGCACCCAACACCATAACGCGCTGGGCTCCATTTTGTTTCCTTTTTTTTTCCCTTTTGGAAAAAACCAAGAGCACCAGAGTCCCCCTTCACCCCAAGGCACGTGAACCCCCAGAGCTGCAGGTTTCTTACCACTGCTAATGCCAGAGTTGGCAATGACTGTGGCCTCACTCCACTGATCTGCACTGGAGACCGAGTAGGAGCGCTGGTGCAAACCGTCCGGGCGGCTGTTGAAGGACACCAGACTGATCCCACTGGCCATCTGAGACACAGATGTGCTAGTAGTCACGTTCCCTAGGCACAAAGGGAAAACAAATCGTGTCAATAGAGAGCACACAAGGGATTTTGTGTCAGGATGGATGGGGGGTGCTTAATGAGCAGAAAGAAGGGGTTACTTCACCCGCACAATGACCCTCCCTGAAGCGCCGGAGCTGACGGTCCTGAGACCAGCTCAAGTCCAGCTAAGAAGACAAAAAAAGCCAAGTTTTTCATGGCATCACCTCATTCTGTTCATTCACCTTCTGGGAAACATGGTCTTCCACCACTCTGCTACCAGGCACACTCTCTGCAGCTTCTCTCCTTGTTGGACTGCACACAGAAAATCAGTTTTATTGTATTTGCTGGGAAATGTCCCAACAAAGGCAGGAATGATGGATCTCACTTTCTCAGAAGGCTCATTTATTACTTTATAATACTATATTATATTAAAGAATACTATACTATACTAAAGAATACAGCAAGGACACTTACTAAATGCTAGAAAGATAACAATGAAAACTCCTGACTCTTTCCAGAGTCTGACACAGCTTGGCCCTGATTGGCCAAAGAGCCAAAACTCCCAGCAGAACCCAATGGAACAATCACCTGTGGGTAAACAATCTCCAAACACATTGCACATGTGAGCACAAAGGAGAAGCAAATGAGAAAAGAATTGTTTTCCTTTTCTCTGAGGCTCCTCAGCTTCCCAGAAGGACAATCCTGGGCAAAGGGATTTTATCAGAGAATGTGAATGCAACACCAGTTTATTCCTAAAAGCCCCTGTTTATACAACTGAGCCAACTCAAGAGTTTAACACAATCTGCATCTAAGTAATACCTGACACAGGTATGTCCCCCAAGAACACACTGATGGGGAGCAAAGGACTGCCAGCACTGAGAGACCAAGGAGAGGGAAAAAACCAACCTTCTTGGACATTTAATCTTAAAACAACATTGTGAACACAAAGCAGACATTGGACTGACTCTAAGTATCATTCCTGGGGCTGCTCCCAGGAATGTGACACAAAAGGGGACACACAAAGAGCAGCCTTTACCCAGTAAACACTTCTGCATTTCCACAATCACTGAGGCTTAGGACATTCAAATGCTGGGAGCTGTGTGCAAGGGGGAGTGACAGGGAAAAGTTTCTCACCATAAAACAGGACAAGTGGGATCTGGTTGAATACATTTTAGAGCAGAAACAATGAAAACCTTTCCAGAAACTCAGGTTTCTGATGGTCTCACTCACAACTTGGTATGGGCCAAAACCTGCTCCACGGTTTGGGGTTCTGAGCACATTTTACTCCATCCCTAGCAACAGGCCTTGCATATCATAAAGCCACAAAGAATTTACAGTTTCATTCCTTGTGACAGGCTCTCTAAAGGTGTCCCACAGGTCCTCTCTGGATTGAAGAACACTCTTAAAAAACACATGCAAAGGGAAAAGAACAGACGCAGTGTTATAACGCACCCTCACACTTTGCATTTCCATTGCACCTTCTACTGATGAGTTCAGAAAAATTAATGAATTAATTTTCAATGCTCCTGTGAGGTTGTTAATTATCTGCTATCATTTCCCCCATTTTTCAGAGGTTAAATGACCCAGGGCCACAAAGGAAGATTGTGGCAGACTTGAAAATAAAACCCAGATCTCCTGACTCCCAGTTCTATCATTATGTCTTTTCCCAGAGCAGCCTTTGGGAAGACAGCAGAGCTTAGTGAACTACTTTGTGTTTATTAGAGTTGGCATAATTGTCCCTTTCTCTCCTCCCCTTTCCCAAGACAAAATCTCCTCTTTTAGTCCTTAGCACAGATCCATCACAGTATCTGTGTCTTCAATGTACTTACTCAGCCCTCCAGAACTTCTGCCTGGCAATCCCTGCTTTGCAGACATGAAATACAGAGACAGGAAAACTCATTTGTTTCATTATGCAAAGTCTAAGGTGGGTTTTGGAACCATGCTGGGACCTTCCAAGGCATGAGACTACAGAGCAGAGGACTAAACTGCAATTCAGTACTTTAAAACCACAACAGAAAATAAAAACATGAGCTGACCAAAGCTGTAGTTTGGCTGCCTTTAAAGAAATCTCTCCTGCCAAATCAGCTTCTGTGATGCTCGCTGTGAAATCCCCTTCTCCTCTGCTTTTCACAACCCAGAAAAACAATGAATATTAATAAATTGATTTGATGATCCAACAAATTACAGACAATGGCTGATGTGAGTGAGTGACAAGAGTCTGAGATCGAGTGGGTTCCACCAACTCGAGATTTAGGCCAGCACACACACAACACTGGCAGTGATGTTTTTGTTTTTGTGCTGACATCTCCTACCTAACCCACAAGCTTTTGAACAGGAGTGTCCCATCACCCTCTGACCATGATGCAAAACCAACACCTTGAGAACAGACCACCAAGGTTTCTGTGTCACCATGGCAGCACCAAAAGCTCTCCTCTCCCCTCAATGCCATCTGTGGAAGCTCCAGCCCCATACTGTGACATGAACCTGTTCAGCAGTGACTTGTTTTTCTTCCACTGCACCTCTCTCAAAGGTTGCTAGCACAAAACAGGTGCCAAGTGCACTGATGTGACACTTGAGTAGACTGTGATGAACCCAGCCCAGTTCCCTCTTTCCTACTGCCACAGCCTGGTAATCTTTATCCTGCAACTTTTAGGATAATATTTATTTAGGATTAAATCCCACTTTGTCCAGGTGCTGCAAGGTGTGTATTTTCATGACTTATCAGACCATCAGGCCAGTAACCATGAGCAGACATCAGAAGTGCCAGACTACAGAAAATAGTGTGCCTTTCCTTTCCTGTTCCCCTCCTTGATACGCTCAGCTCTAGCACAAACTTGTAACTTAAAACCTTGTTTTAAAATCATTATTTCCCAACCCAGCTCTGATTTTCCCACTTCTCAGTCCAACTGCAGGACATGAACCCCACACTGGGCACTGAAGTTGCCACCCCAAAACAAGGACTGCTGCTCTGGCCAGAGTTTCTCCAACAGAGCCCCACAGTTCTTCCCATCTACAATGGGCAAACCCCAAACCAGACCTGGCAAAACTCCTTGAATTTTCCTCATGGATAAAGCCTGGACAGCAGAGAGCAGCTCAGCCTTTCAGCAGGCAAGCAGGAGACAGTGAAGAAGAGGAGGCCAGCAGTACCCAGTGACAATGCTGAAGTTGTCCCTACCCAGGGCAGGGGGGTTGGACCAGATGAGGTTTAAGGCTCCTTCCAGCCCAAACCCTTCTGTGGTTCCCTGATCCATGCCCAGCAAAGCCTGAGTGTTGGGTCAGGCTTTAATCCTGCACTTCTTGTCCCCCCAGCCAAGGACAGACTCCCATCCTCACACCGAGCCCAGGCTCCTGCTCTGCTACCTGGCCCAGGCTGGAGCTGTGAAAGAGTTTCCTCTTCAAATGCATCCTGCATGCATCAGCTGGTTGCTTAAGTTGATTAGCAGGGGGCAGTTAAATTACTATGCTAATCCATGTATTCTCAGCACTGTTTCCTTGATATGGATATGTGTATATGCTTACTGGGAAGCCTTGATTAGTTCAAGCTTCAATGTGTCAAAGGCTCCAGATTCTTTCCAAAGAATAATTTTAGCTGTACTCACATCCCTAAAGTGTGGGAGCTGATTTGAAAAGGTACTTACCTCTACCATATGCTATTTTTCTTTAAACAATTTGCATTTCAAAGGGAATATGGCATTTATATTTGAATGAATATCAGTATGTTGCCAGAACTTGTCTCAAATGAGCAAAAAAAAAAGATGCTGGTCTCCTATTGAACAAAAATGTTTTCATCTACCAAAGGAGCATCAAAGAAAGAGTTCCTCTTTCTAGCTCTAGACAGCTTTATTAAAACTATCTTTTCTGATGTTATAAAACACCCCGTTACGGCCGCGCTTACAAAACGTTCAAACAATTAAGCCCCACAAAACCCATCCAAATTAAGATTCAAGGTAATTTCCAGGTTTGGCCACTGCTCAGCAGAGCAGCCCCTAAGAAAAGTGAGCGTGCTCACACGAAATCCCATTTAAATGCCCATTTATTCAGTGTAAAACGCTGCAAAGAGCACGAGGAATGAAGCCAAGGAGAGTGCTGAGGGAAACACACACGGGGGCAGGAGGAGAACAAGGGAGTCACTCTGGCTCCTCACACACAGCCCTTCAGATGTCCAAAACAACAGAGCAGAAATGCAAGACTTAGAAATGAAATGAAAATAACCAGGATCCACCCAAACGGGGGGCTTGACAAGATGTGAACAGTGTGAGTCTAACACGTAAAAGCCAAAAGGTCTATTGTAAAAATGGTATTAAAATATGCAATTAAGGTTAATATAAATGCTGGGTTACATATGTGGAGTGACTTGTCCAACAAAAAATAAAGCACTCATGGTTTTGGTCTTGTTTGCTGCTGTAATGGAACAGTATGAGGGACAGCATGGCTGCAATCCCACATTTGCTGGTTTTTAACTTAATAATCCTGTGAATCATCACAGGTTAGTGGAACAGACACATCAGTTGAAGCCCTCACCAACTACACCACCCACTAATCCCAAATGCAGAAGGAATACAATTCACAAGCAGACCCTGAGAAGTGAGACACAAGATATTGGGCACAAATGATTTCCATTCCCTGCTGCAGACACATTCCCTCCAAACAAATCAGCTACCAGAAGTTACATTCACAAGTGCAACCAATACACTCCTGGATTTATGAGCTGAGCAGCCAGAGCAGGAGTTGTGAAGCAGAACTGTATTTTTCCATGAGGCAGCAGCGTGTGAGACTCGCAGGGGGCTGCACAGAAAGGCTGGATCAGATAAACTGCAGCCCTACTGCTCTGCTTTCACCATGTTTCATTTGTGCCAAGCTCCTCGTGCTCAGGACGAGTTTCTCTTCCAGAAAAAAAAAGAAAAAGAGAAGGAAATAAACCTCTTAAGGCCAGAGGGCTGCGCTCACCAGCTGTTAGAACTAATGAAAAATACATTAGAGTTGTGGGTCAGGAAATCCTGACTCTTGATATCAGAGGGTTAATTGTTTCAAATCATGTTGGGTCAATTTGTGTTGCAGGAATTCTGCCTATTCTTGAAATGCCCTCTAATTCAGCACCAGGCACTGTCAAGTAGGTTAGAATGGCTGTGGATGCCCCTTCCAAACCCACAGTGCTCCCTGGAGTCTCTTCAGGGTGGAAAGGGAGAAGCCCCACTGCTGGCTGCAGAAACATGGGAAGCATTCCCTTGCCACCCTCAGCTCTGCAGCACGCCCAGAATGAATTCCCAGAGTGGAGCAGAAACCTTTCCTGAGAAGTGTCTGACCATCCCAGCATTCCCTTCCCACCCTCAGCTCTGCAGCATGCCCACAATGAATTCCCAGAGTGGAGATCCAGATACCAGAGTTGTGCAGAAACCTTTCCTGAGAAGTGTCTGACCATCCCAGCATTCCCTGCCCATCCTCAGCTCTGCACCACACTCAGAATGAATTCCCAGAGGTGAGCACAAACCTTTCCAGTGGGCAAACCTTTCCTGAGAAGTGTCAGACCATCCCAGCTGTGCTTCCTGCCTCTCCCTCACCTATGAGGAACAGTTGGGGATGCTCTCCTGGGTTCCATTAGTTTGCTGCCTCAGCATCCATCTTTTTCAGGTGCCCACTCTGGAGAGCATGTGCTGCTCTGAGATCTGGATAAACAGCTACTTACAGCTCCTGCCTCTCCCACTGAGGAGAGCCCCATGCTGGGAAGGGAGGCATTGCCCAGGTGTCTGGCTGTGTTCTCAGGAGACTGTGGGAGCTCTAAATTTCAGAGCCAGGTTCTTCAAGGGGGTAGAATTCCCTCAAGCTCTGCCATGGATTCTGTTCCATCCCGATGGCAGCGTGCAAGCAGCACAGGGTCCCTGCCCTGCTTCATCAGACACCTGAAATTACCTGAGGCTCCTCACACATAAAACAAGAAGGAGTGAGGGGCAGGCTTGGGCACAGATGATTTTTCAGGTCCCTTCCAACCCAAACCACTGTGACTCTACAACAAAAATCTTTCCAAACCACACTGGTTCCAGCGCTGCAACTCTCCCCCAACACGCTGACAACCACTTTCAGCACTGCAGCAGCAAACTTGCTCGTGAGTTTAACTTAGTTTTAAGACTTCTTTTTTCCAGAAGCATTTATTTACTCAACAAAATTCCTAAGGACAAGGAGCTATTCCTAGAGGAAGCCCTTCCATGTCCATCCCTGCCGGACTGGGCTCGATCAGCAGCCCAGTACTAATGAACAAACAAGGCAGTGCCAAGAAATATCCTGGCAGGGCAGGACGTGGTGCTGGGAGTATAACGAGGAAAGCTATTATTCTCAGAGCATGCCAAAGCAACACAGCAAGTGTGGAGGAAAATTAAGTCATCAGAGGAGACATCTCTTCTAAAAGAAAGTTAAACCCAAGATCTTCACCGCGGGCTTCTGCTCGAGATCCCCCACTATTTATTCTGCTGGGATCAAAGGCTGCTTTCCTTCCCTGGAAGGCAGATTATTATTACTTTTCTGTAGTTTTAACAAATAACGGTAATAAATAAGATATGCTTGGCTTTCTGGGCAAGTCCTGATTGAGGCTACCTGCTTGTTCAGGGACTGCAGCTTTAAGACCCAGAGGTGAATGTTTTGCTGGCAAAAACTCTGCTTTGTGTTGCTCTTATTTGGCTGTGAATCCCAACAGGAACAGTGGATGTAACTTTGTGAAAAATAACAGCAGAGATCCAAACCATCCCGAGGCAGGTACAGCAGAGCATGTGCAGGCCCTGAGGCAAAGGATGTCAAATGCTTTCCAATCCCTTCGACTGTCTGTGGAAATTATCAATAATGAACTGGAGAGGGGGTGGCAGGTCCTACCTGCACGCTGGATCCCGACTGCTGACATGACCTGGGCTAACTTTGGGAGCTTCCCACGAGCTCCAGCCCTCCCCAAACCCTGCCAGAGCCTCCTGGGGTGGGGAGGGACCACTGCTGGCATTCACCGCCTCCCCGGGAAACAGAACAAAGAAACTTTATTTTCGCAAAAGAGACAATAGATACCAACGCCAGATGACTTTTTCCCTTTTTTTTTATTTTTTCTCCCCCCTCTTTCTAATAGCTATTGCCACTGTAACAGCAGCTAAGTGAATGCATGTCTGCAGTGTGAGCAGTTTTGATAAACAGCCTCTGCGGGCCACACAACGGGGATAATGTATCCTTAAGTACTGCCAATGAGCTGCCATTCTGCACAGCCAATTACTTCTGTGCGTCTGTCACTCAAAGGAAAAATGACTGAGCCCATTAGATCAAACCTTTGTCACTGTTCCTAATGCACTCTTAGGCCTCATTAATCTGAGGGAGCAGCAACACAGCCGCCGGTGCCTCATTGCCTCCCCCACAACAGGCCCACGTGAATCTTCTCATCTCTCCCCCAAGTGCACCACGTTAATCAAGCTCTCCTTATTACCCCGGTCCCTGTCACGCCGGAGAGCGCTCTCTCTCTTAAATGCTCTCATTATGGTCCATCTTTAGAGCCGGCTGAGTGGAAAAAAAAAAAAAATTAAAAAAAAAAAAAGAGGGAAAAAAAAAAGAAAAAAACAAACCCGAGCCAGAGAGAAAGAGAAGAGGAAAAAGCAAGTCCGATCACATTAATATTCATGACAATAATTAGTATTCTAGGTCACTGAATATTCATGCTATTAGTTTGGTTTTTTATGGGTTTGCTGGATGTCCTGATTGCTGGAGTGTGGAGGAAAACAGCATGGTTGGGACTTTAGATGTCAACGGCAGTTCAATACTCCAAACACATTTGTGATTTTTTTTTTTTCCTCCCCCGTTTGGTAAATCAGCTTCAGCCCTCCCGATGGCTTTAATACCTTAAAATCACTGGGGGGAAAGCACAGACATCCCTGCCCAGGTCTGAACACCCAACCTGCTCGTGCTGCTCCCTGTGACCCTCAGGACACCAGGATGTCATTGGGTGGACAGGGCAGATCTGGGATTTTATCCAGGACACAGAGCAATGAAAATCATCCAGAGGGAAACAGGCACTGCCTGCAGGCTCCAGCCACCTGCCTGAAGCTCTGGGACACATCCCCACCTTCATCCACCCCATCAGCATCAGGGGTTTGCCCACCTCCAGAAAGGATCCTCACACAGCTCGTTTTTCCATTTTTTCCCCTGAAGAGCAAACTCATCTTTCTCAATACTTAACTAACACAGTTATTTTATCCAATATTTCATTATTGCTAATATGTACCCTGCTCCTTTTCTCCCATTATTAAGGGGTATAGCATCCTAACAGTGAAAGTTTGTATATGGTTTTAATACCTTAAAATCACTGGGGGAAAAGCAGAGACATCCCTGCCAAGGTCTGAACACCCAACCAGCTTGTGCTACACCCTGTGACCCTATTATAGCATCCTAACAGTGAAAGTTTGTATATGGTTTTAATACCTTGAAATCACCAGGGGGAAAAGCACAGACATCCCTGCCAAGGTCTGAACACCCAACCTGCTCGTGCTGCTCCCTGTGACCCTCAGGACACCAGGATGTCATTGGGTGGACAGGGCAGATCTGGCATTTTATCCAGGATATGAAGCCATGAAAATCATCCAGAGGGAAACAGGCACTGCCTGCAGGCTCCAGCCACCTGCCTGAAGCTCTGGGACACATCCCCAGCCTTCATCCACCCCATCAGCATCAGGGGTTTGCCCACCTCCAGAAAGGATCCTCACACAGCTCGTTTTCCCCTTTATTTTTTCCCTGAAGAGAAAAATCTCAGCAAACTCATCTTTCTCAATATTTAACTAACATAGTTATTTTATCCAATATTTATTTCATTATTGTGCCCTGCTCCTTTTCTCCCATTATTAAGGTTATGCAGCACACTAACTAAATGAAAGTTTGTATTTCTCTAGTTCTGGAAAGGGCAAATCCTAGTCCAGAGGAAGCAGAGGAATGACCTTGAGGGATCCCCCTCTAGTGGGATGAAAGGGAAATCTCAGATGCACTTGAAATTGGGCTTTTTCCCTTTGAAACCAGCCAACTGCCAGCTTCTCCTTCCCATTGCTGCAGCTGTATATCACTGAGCCAACAGCAGAGCCACCCAGATGGAAAATTGACTGGGGTGATTGATGACAAAAGTAAGTCCCAAACTTGCATTTGTGATCTGTGGCAAGTGCATAAACCAGTGCTGGAGCTGGAGTGTGGAAAGAGTTCTGTGCCTGACTGCAGAGTTAGTGACAGACACTCCCAGCAACCTCACCAGGCACCCTCAGCCACCTCCAGGCAGGAATTCAGAATTTAGGGCTCAGTCCAGTGTTTATTTGCAAAGGCACCCACGATCCACCCAAGGCTTTGGGAAAACTGCCCAAGCTTCTGAGCTCCTGGCTTGATAAATATTGTTATACTCATCACCAGGCTGATTGTAACATCTGAATCCTCACAGTGACCCCCCCAGTTAAAAAAGATTATTACATGATCTGCAAAAAACACCAAGGATTGGATAGATGATCACAATTAATGACAGACAGGAAGCTCACAGTGGTAAGAAGGTGGAGCTGCCATTGCTGCAGCATCTGAAATGTCACAAGCAGTTAGCACATAACAACCTTCAGCACCCTCAACCATGGCCCTGGCAATAACACATTTTGGGATACTTCACATACTGTACAGGCACCATTTTAAGGAAATTTAATAGCACCAAATTATTTAAATGAAGTGTTAATCAGGAAACAATTCATCTCCACACCATAAGCTATTTTTAGTCGTGAACTTTCTACATCAGTGGCTCTTGCTACAGCTCAGGCTTTGGGTTGTTTGGAGAGGAGAAGAAATAAATGACTCCTGGGAGAGATTTCAGAAGTAAGTTCACCTTCAGGTCAAGCAGCTCAAATCCAACCCAATTCAGGAGTGATGAAACCTGGACCCAGTCCTGGCTGCACAGCCAGGCTCAGAGAGATGGCCAGTGGGATGGACAGGACAGGACAGGGCTCTGGCCCTGCTCCCAGCTCTTGGAGAATGCTGCAACTGAGCAAGTCCAAGAATTACTCTTTTCTGAAGGACTTCCAACTGAGCTGCCTCAACAGAATGATGCTCAGTGCCATGTAAATTGAATTTAAATTTCAGTTACTTCACCACTGTTTGTCAGCTTGGATTGAAAATACCACAGAAGTGACACAATTTTGGATTGAAGGGAGTAAACATCCATTTCCCCCAGCTCACAGTTTCCTACCAAGTTAGCTTACAAGTGTGAGCACCTTCCCTGAAGCCACAGTTAACAACCTGTTATTTAAAGTTTACACAACATAAATAACAACCTTGCATCTCTCTGGATTTTCTGGGAGAAGCTGCCACACAGAATCCCAGCTCTTACACAATAAACCCCAAAGAACCCAAGAAGGGACCAGTTTTCAAACCAAATTCAACCTTTTTCCAGGCAAGGTGCTTGGCTTTGCAACAGCAGGAGCAGCCCAGCTTTCTACTCCTTTCCCTGCTTTCTGACAGCACAGAAAATATTCCTTTTTCCTGCTGCTGTCTCACTTCCAGTTTGTTCACTGTCCCACCATGGAGTGTGATTTGATGTTAAGGGAAAATTGGTTTTTTTTGTTTTTCCCAAGCCCTTGTGCCAGTGGAAACCCAGCAGGAAAGAGTAATCCAGACTTTTTAAAACTCATATATTTTCATAAAGGTTGGATTTTTGTTTTTTTTTTTTACATCTCTGAAATGGAAACTCTCAAGGACTAGAACTGAGTTTGTGCTTCCCAAATTCCCAATATTGCCCTGATCAGCCTCATTCCCTCTACTCTGCTCACAGCACTGCTATGGGAAGCCCCTTGTGGGAGGAAATTCAAGGTCTGATCCATCACTGAGGTCCAAAAAGGCTTCAGAGAGGGAAGGGGTGAGGAGAAGGAGGAGCTCGAGCTGCTCTGCTGCCTCACAGACAATGGCTGAACCACAATAAATCACACAGACAAAACTATTTGCTGAAATATGAACTTAAAATATCAGTTACAGGCAATCAAATGGGCATTTAATCCATAGATTTCTTGGCAAAGTAGCCATGGAAATCCACCCTTAAGGGGCATCTTCCAAGCAGTGCTTAAGTGTCAAATGAAGACACCAACCAAGCCAAGCAGTATTTAACATTTGGGGATGAGGCAATGTGAAGCAGAGAAAATACAGTGAATTTACAGACCTAAAAACCAAAATAGAAGTGCTGATTTTTCCTGTTTGGTCCAAACCTCCTCCACATGGCAGAGCCCAAGCCCTCCCAGTGTAAGCAGTAAGGGACATGCTCAGCCCTGGGATCCATTCTGAGGCACCACACAGCTCAGGACCCCTTTCCCAGCAGTACCAAGTGAGGGAAGCTCTGAGGCAGCAGCACAGCCTGCAAGGGAGGATTCCCAGGTGTTCTGGGCTGTGTGGAGATAACTGCAGGTATTCCAGAACTCAGCCCTGAGTACCTCATGAGAGCTCAGGTGAAGAAAGCAGGCACAGCTTGGGACAGTGCCCTTCTTTTCTTTATTTTCTTTCTTTTTAGTAATTTTTAACTGATCAGCAGCTCCTTGTGATGTTTGCTTTTAAGCCCATAACAAGCAGCAGATGCTGCCCAGCCATCAGCAACAGCAAAGTCTTTCAGGATTTCTAAGCAAGAGGATGAGGAAGCCAAGAGGGTGGAGAGAAGCTCCAGCTATTCCCACAGTGTTATTTGAAATTCACTATCTGAATTTCCCAGCATTTGGAATTTCTGGCATCATTGACTTCTTTCTGTGTGATCAATCTCAGGCTGGCCAGGACACACACACACAGTGAGAGCTGCCTGCTGCAAACTCTCAGGGAAAGTTTCCCTCTGACCTGGCAATCCAAGTAGATGCCAAAATATGTAAATTCCATGCTACAAACCTTAAATTCTTACATATCTCTAAATATATTTCCAAGAACTTGCTTTTCTGTAGCTATCAAGTGATTTTTGACTGTGTTCAAATGTGTTAAAAGCTGAAATCTCTCTATTTAAATGTCTCCCCTGCAGTTTATTGACTCAGCCCAGCACTTTTCTTGCCTAAATTAGGAAGTATAGTGAAAACCAAAGCACTCCCCACACCTGGTCATCTAAATTATACAGTAAACTGGAAAAAACCAACCCAACCATGAATGATTTTCTCCTATGAGCTCTTCCAGGTCAAAACCTGAAGAAGGGTTTGATGAAATCCTGGCTTCAGACACCTCAGGGCCCAGCCTGGGATCTCCAGGAGTTTCTGCCCAGTGGCACCACTTTAAAAACCCATCTCAAACAGCACCATTCAGACTTGGAAGGGGAAAATAAACTTCTCAGTTTTCTCCTAAAAAGGGAAATGTCTCAAAAATGCAGGGAATTCCATCTTGGCTTGAAGGACTGGAATTAGATGCTATTTAAGGTCCCCTCCAACCCAAACCAGCCTGATCCTATGAAGCATGAGACAGATTATTATTATTATTATTATTATTACTATTATTATTATTATTATCATTATTATTACCCAAGAGAAGACACCTGAATCTCCAGGAATGCCAGGGCTGCTCATCCTAGGGGGTTTTCCACAGGGACAGGAGTGTGGGGATGGTTTTGCTGGCATATGCAGGAGGTGTCTACAGTACCCATAAATGCAAAAGGCACTTGGCACTTTATGGATGCCATCCCAAACATGCTGACAGAACTTCCACCAGCCCATTAAGAGTTTTGTACAAGCTGTGCATTTTCCAAGATAAATTGTCTCCAATGTTTTCCCTTAATGCAATTTTTTAAAATCCACTTAGCTGTATGGACAAGCACTTCAGCAAACAATAAACATCTTTGTTTAGAGCTCACAAGGAGCTATAAACCACTTCCACCAATAAATTAAAAAGCTTTCCACAGAAGAATCTTGCTGTTAGAAGAATGCATAATACTGAACTTTCCAAAAGTGGAAAGAAGGGCTGTGGGTCCCACCAGGAGGCCATAAAAAGCCCTTTCAGATCATACAGCATTTGCTTTTCCTAAGAATTAGATAAGAGATCAGAGATTCCTCCCATAAGTTAATGACTGGGAAATTATGTAGGGCTTTGGCAAGTGCAGGGTAAAAAATACACAAAGACAGACACTGAAGGCTGCCCAGAAACTCAGAATCTCTTGTGGGGGACAGATCAGCAGTCAGAGCTTAAAACCTTCCACATCAGTGGGTTTGTAAATCCCAGAATGGTTTGGGTTGGGAGGGATCCTACAGTTCAACTAATTCCTAACCAGGAATTCCTCCCCTAAACCAGGGGCAGGGAGACCTTCCACAGCACCAGCCTGGCCTGGAACCCCTCCAGTTATGGAGAGATATCCATCCCCAGCCCAGCTGCTCATGGTAATCCCTACAGACACTGCAAATGCAGATTTTCTGCCATTTTGGCTCCTGCCAGGTGTTCCCTTACCTGAATTTGGCGAGATGTGTAAACTGCTCATGTCTTTGGAGAGGCCGTTGGTTTTGGGGCTGGAGATGGGGGCACAGGCTGAGGTGGCTCGGGGTGGCCTCTTGCCAGGGACCTTCACAGTGGTTCTCAGCAAGTCAATCTCTTTGCCATGAACGTTCTGCATGTAATCCTGCAGAGAGAGGAGAAAACCCCAAACACAACATCAGACAGGGAGTTCTGGAGAATTAACAGATTTAACAAACCTGGTTCCACAAAGCTTTGGCCCCATATCCTCTGCCCACACCCACCATATGGTTTTCCCCTTCCTTCCATGTTCCTGACAATCCCTTCCACACTTCACATTAACCCCAAAAGTCTGGAGCTTTCTCACAGATCCTCCAACTTCCAGCTGGGTAAGAGGTGATTCACAACACAGCCACGTGTGGGAATTCACCAGCTCAAGGTCCCAAACATGAGGAGAAGACCAGGCTGAGTGCCCCTCCTGAGCACATCCACTTGTGTCTCCTCTCTGCCAGTGTTTTATGCCCTCATCTCCTTCTCCCTCAAATTTAGCTGGAATGGGTCAGCAGGCACCAAAGTTACAAAAGGGCACCAACAGCAAAGGTTTCAGCAATTCCAACATTGTTTCCTTACAATATGACCCTTCCTGCACCTACACAAAACATCATCAAAGGGGAAAAAAATCATGCAAATTACATCTGATTAGAGCAAACACTGGGAGCCAGAAGTGGAAAAGGCTTTTGCTAATTCTTGCTTGGAAAGTCCACAAAGGGAAATAAACAGAAAAGCAAATGGACATGGGTGTTTTTATCAGAGGGAAAATTGATCCTGGGATACACCAGCACAGCTATTTCCAGGAGAGGTGGTGAATGTTAAAGCCAGCATACAAGACACCAGAGTTCTCATCTCCTGGTACACAGGGCTGTGTGGGCACTCACATTCCAGAAAAAAATAATTGAAACTGGAAACTATGAGGACATGGAAAGCAACAAAAGAGACACTCCCTTAAAGAGGACATGCAAGGGGGGCAGCACAGGAGAGGAAAATCAGGGTGAAAAGGGGCAAGGGCACTGCACAAAGAGATACCTGGGCTGCCCAGAGCAGCTGGGGCTGCCCCTGGATCCCTGGAACTGCCCAAGGCCAGGTTGGACACTGGGGCTTGGAGTAACCTGGGCTAGTGGAAGGTGTCCCTGCCCATGGCAGGGATGGAATGGGATGAGCTTTGAGGTCCCTTCCAACCCAGACCACTCCAGGACTCTGGGATTAAGGACCCTGAGAGAAAAACAGCGATTTGAGGTGGCTGGGAGAAGATCTGGGCTCCCACTTCACAAGAGTTTTCCTGTATTTACCCAAAATCTGTGTCACTGCTGCCACAGTTCAGGGAGCTGATTGCTCCCTCATCAAGATTCTTTCACCTTCAGCAGTTTTTACAACACAAATTATTTATTCTGCTCAAAACCCATCAAAAATCTGGACCAGCAATAATTTCTTCATAGTTAACAGAAATCAGTGATAAAACCCTCAAACTAATGAGAATTATTAACAGGAAAAGGTGGTGTCTGAACAATTAGTGGGGAGAGAACACAGTGCTCTGCTGCCAAGAGAAAAGCAAAGGCAATCCACTCAGGAAAATTCCTTTACTAGGTGCTGGAGAACAAACACCTTCCACCCGAAAATCATGAACTCAGCGGAACTTTCTTGTTGGGGTGTCACTTCTTCACAAATTAAAATACAATAAGCAGAAGATAATTGAGCATTCATTGCTTGTGGGTTGCAAAGTGAGGTTTAATCAGGGAGTGACTAAACCTCGGCCTGTGCCCTTTTCCAACAGTTTTATTTAATGTACAACCAGCTTCAACTGGAGAAGGGGGTTTTGGATCCAGTTCAGATGAGGGCTGGGTGTGATTTCCCAACTTGAGATGTGGCAGGGTGTTGTTAAAGGCCTTTTAGCTGGGTGCAAAGCAGGCTGAGGTGAGCCACAAAACCACTTGAGGAAGCTGGGGAGTGTTGGCAAACACAAAACCAATGAGCTGCCGCCGTCGGAGCGAAGCGCCCGAACCACAACAGATGCTGGGTAGGTATTAATGTCAGCTTAAATATTTATGGGGATATATCAAATGTAAATAATAAAGGCCCTTTCATCGTGGGCAGGGTGCAGGGTGATAATCTGCGGGTCTCCCCGAGGAGGGGAGGGCAAGGAGAGCGTTCCCAGCCCCCTCAGATCCTCAGCTCGCTCGGGGAATGAAAGTTCAAACTACAAAATGACGCCGGGGCTTCAGAAGAGCAATGGAGGGTTTGATCAGATTAGAACAGATGAGGGTCTTGCTGTCATCTGGAATATGCTGTGTTAAAGAGAAGACAGCAAGCTGGATTTTGATATGCAAATGGTACAGGGATAACTCCCCAAGATGTTAGTTGTAGAAAATGCTGATCCGAGAAAAAAGGGGGGAAAAAAACCCTTTAACAAGGCATGAGGGTAATTCAAAGCCAAGTACTTTTAAACAGCACTTAACAAGTCCCTGGAGCCCACTCAACAGTGGGCCACCCCAGACGTGCCATCTTCTGCCCCTCAACAGCTTGAAAAAGTAGTAATTGCGAATCCATTTGCATTTTTCTTCTCAACTTGTCCGCGTTCATCATTTGGCAAGGCAGGGGGAAAAAAAATAATAAAAAAATAAAAATTAAAGGCAGCAGCAAAGCAGAGGGACCCCTCCCCAAAGCCGTGGCGCAGAGGAGACGCGGGCGCCCCGATCCCCCATGCCCCGCGCTCGCACCTCCGCGCCGCTTGTTTTTTACATTTCGCTCCTAATTATGTTGCATCTATTGCCATACACTTAATTAGCTGCATTAATGTGATTTCTTTTCACATAGTCAAGCAATTAAGAGCTATGATTGAGTTTCATTCAATTAGCCTCAACAAACATGCTAATTGATGTCCCAGATGCAAATGAGGTGCAGTGAGAGAAACCTGCTAGCAATTGAGAGTTGTGGCAGGGGGGACCCGGGGCTCGCAGCTCGCTGGCAGCAGCAGCACGGCTTAACACGGCTCCCCCTCCTCCTCCCAGGGCAGGGGGGACACCAGCCATGTCCCAAAGAGATCCCTGCAGGATTGAATGCAGGAATCACAGGACTGAATGCAGGAATCACAGGATTGAACCCAACGGGTGCTGTTCCACTGACTCCAACGGGCGCTGTCTGTGGTTCTGGCGGCTGTTGGAACGTTCTGCTCATCCCGGGATCCGAGAGCTACCCAAGGTCTCCATCCTGGCTCAGAGCTGTGAGACACCAGGCAGGCCATGGCCTGCAGTCAGCACTAACTGGCAGCTCCATCTTAGTCAGAGCAGGGCGATGCTGCCCCGGCATCCATCAATCCACAATCCCCCAAAACGCGCTCCCCGCGTCGATTCTCATCCCTTCTCCTCCCCGGGTTACTGCTCCGCTACGGCGCCACCGAGGTGTTAATTTGACTACTCAAGGCCATTGACCATTATCTACAGGACTAAATAAACTGTTAAAATATCAGGGGAAAATCAAAAAAGCTGCATTGACTGAAGATGACGCCAGATATTACTTGACAGCCCCACAAAATGAATTGCCTTGAGTAAGAAAGGAACGATGCGCCATGACACAGAATAATGTAAAGTAAAATTACTTTAGTCCTGCTCTTCTTACAGCAGCTCTCTGTTTACAACAGCAGAAATTAATTTAACCAATTAACTGAGCAGGAGCCTTTCAGACATGCAAATTGAGCAAATGGGTATGATCATGTTTTCTAAACAGCCCTACCCAAAAAGTGACACCCCCGTTTTTGGGGGGCCTCTCTGGATTTTGAATGCCAGCAGTTGTTGAATTTACAGCTGCACATCACAATGATTTCAGACACACTCCACCAAGGCCCACAAGCTGAACACAGGCTATGTGTGGCTCCAGCTTGATGTCTATGTCCAGGCTAGCCAGGAGCACTTCCAGGGATGGGGCAGCCACAGCTTCTCTGGGCAAGGGCCTCCCCACCCTCGCAGGGAGGAATTCCTTCCCAATATCCAATCTGAATCCACTCTCCTTCAGCTTAAAACCATTCCCCCTTGTCTTTGTGCTCTAGAGCCATCCTTAAGTTAAAGACATGGCTCAGATTATCAGAAACATGGATATAAAAAACGTTATGGAGTTTGAGGGTTTTCAAATGATACAAGGCTGGTGGAGAGGGAGAAAGCCCTTCACTGGGGTTATAGTTTTACCCTGGGCCAAGGGGTTTCCAAGCTCACATTGAAATCACTCACCTCAGGATAAGCTATGTGTCATAACACTAAAATGTAAAATAATACTTGCTCCTTCCTCAAGGTCTCCCTGTGTTTCTTCCATCTGTCCCACTGCCACACTTTTCTAGTGCACCACATATGAAATGAGAGACTCTCCAAGAGCAGTGACTTTCCAAGGCTATAATGGTACACAGGTATGAATATCACACTTTTTTAGTCCTTTTCAGCTATTCCCATCTCTCAAAAGCCTGGTTTTCCATCACTAGGAACAGGTCTAGGCTAAGAATCCTCCCCAGATCTCTGCCTGGTTTCCACTGAGAGATGATGAGCTTCTAACCTATCCCTGGTAGTGTTCCAGGCCAAGTTGGATGGGGCTGAGAACAACCTGGGATAGTGGAAGACATGGCAGGGAGGTGGAACAAGATAAGCTTCAAGGTCCCTTCCAACCCAAACCATTCCATAAAAAAACACCTTCATTTTGTGGCAGTTTTCCCCCACTGTTCAACCAGATGTAACAGTCCTAAGGCTCCACTTACTGAGGTTGAAATAGTGTTTCCTGATCTGAGGCATAATAAAAATTACTATGGAAAAGGAAGTTTATGGTTGCATCTCTGGGTGACATTTTAAAGACTGCGTGCAGCGTATTTTTTGAAAGACAATTCCAATTTTGTGAGCTGACCTATTGGAGGCACAAAACCTATTGTTCACCCTCAGCAACAACCAAATCCTCTTCCCCCCAAACCAAGAGCAGCCCGGGAAATTGGATGGAGCCCTGACTTTTGTGCCTCTCCGTGGCAGTCAGACATTTTTATTGCAAAACGCCGTCTGGAAAAGATGCAAAACAAAATTGCTAAACTGCAAAAAGAAGAAAAGGAGGGAAGGGGGGGGGGAGAAAGAGAAAAAAACAAAAGGCCCCCTTCCCTTTGCTTATTGAGTTCAAAGGCATAACATGCAGCACCCTGCAGCAAATGGGAAGCTACACTAATTTTAAAGCCATAAAACGCTATAAAGTGCCCTGCGGGGCAGGACTACACTGGAGCTAGTTGCACCTAAATAAGCCATGGTTCATTTACTTCGCAGCTTAGCCTAATGTAATCATCAGCAGATTCCTAGCCTAGAGTTGTAACAGGCACGGAGCCGCTGCCGCCGAGGCGACACTCCCAGCCATGGAGGGGCTGCCGCCACATCGCCGTTGATTAGAAAATTTTTCAGTTTTGACAAGCCCTTAATGAACATAAATCGCTCCTTGATTGGTTTCCGTGTGGGGCCACGGGCACACCTAAGAAGGAACAGCAACAAAAAAAACCCCCACAAGTCTCCCCAAGTCCTCAGCCTTTTCCCAGGAAGGGCCTGAGCTGTGGATGGAGCGTCGGGATATGAGCCACGGTGGAATAAATTCATCAAATGGTCCTGGTGAATTAGCTGTCCCCCCCTCTCGCATATAAACACGGCCATAATGTCATTCAGCTTCATAATACACAGTTAATCTTAAGGAGAGCCATGAAATGTTATTTTCTGAGGAGAACAGAGGAATGGGAATGCGTTCTGGAAAACACGGATCGCCCCAAAGCGCTCTGTCCTGACAAAAGGAAGGGCATCATGAATCTGTTTGCTTCACGTTGGGAATCAAGAACATTAAATTTCAGTGATAAAAAGCACTGGCTATATCTATAGTGTGGTGTTAATCAGCTCCATCAGTGTTGCAGGAGCAGGGGAGGAAGTCAGGGCAGGACTTGGAACACAACAGCAACAAAACGTTGGTCCTTCTGTAAATGGATCCCTTATTTGCATAAAATTTAAAGAAAACTCTTCCCCTTGCACTTCACTTCTCATTCAGCCTTTGTAACGAGAGCTGCTGTAAAAGACAAACCAGAGTTTTACCATCCTGAGTAATTTATGAAGCATTTATACCCACAGCAGTTAGCTCGGCTGGACAGGAAGCTCTAATTTTATAAACCTCCCTGATTAATTATTAGCTTGGCTTTTGCCTTTTAAATTGCAACTTATTTTGATCCTCAGAATTTCCCTTGGCTTTCAGAAGGAGCAGGCAGACACTGAAATGTGTGTTTGCTCCAGCCTGTGCAGCTCTGCCAAAGCACAATTGTGTTTGCCACACTACTGAGTGTCAACTGCCTCGAGGGCACAGAGGCCTGGACAGATCCTTGGGGGTCACTCCCCACCCAGGATATTCTGTGCTTCTGTGATCTTCAGTTTTATATCTTCCTCCCAAATTCATCTTCACTCCATTACATCCTTCAGATTAAGACAATAACGAAGTTTTCCAAGAAGCTCAAAAGTGACTGAGTGATCTGTACAGCTACAGCACTTTATAAAAATCAGGAATTACTATACTCGTATTTAACTGTTCCTATCATTAATTTTCTTCTATCCTAACCAATGTTTTAGGCATGCTAGTTGATGCAGTAGTAACTACAATAAAGCTTCAGATTTATCTTCATCAATACTCAAGCTGCAGGATTTGTTTTGATCACTGCTCTATCAGGAGAGAGAGCCACATCACACGTGAAAAGTACCACAGAATCCCAGAATGGTTTGGGTTGGAAGGGACCTTAAAGCCCACCCTGGTCCACCCCCTGCCATGGACAGGGACCTTCCACTATCCCAGGGTGCTCCAAAGCCTCTCCAGCCCAGCTTTGAGCACTTCCAGGGTCCTTTTGTCAGTCCAAAGGCTGATTTGAGGATTAGCTGTTGATAGGAAATGCCAGTTAAAAGGCCCTTCAGAGCCAGCCAATATCCAGCTTTACATTCCTTCAGAGCAAAAACAAGGGGGGAAAAATGGACATCCATGATGGTATTTTAGAAATATGTGAGCATGAATATTTTTATTAAAGCAACATGAACAACACACTTCAGAGCTATTGAACTGCCTGAGGCAACAACCTGGAAATAAGGCTGAGCTGCAACGATGGCTGTGGGGGATATTCCTAATGGGAAGGGAAGCATGATTCCTTGGCTGGAGCAGCACCAGGGGCTGACTGGCCACACAGGACAGCACACTGCTCTCAAGAATGAGGGGAGATGGGACCCTGCATTTGCAAGCAGCCTTTTTGTTTCCAAATAGTTCGGGAAAATCACAAGAGCTGGTAGCAAAAATTTCAACTGCAGCTCTGAGAGAAATGCTGGGACCTGAGAAAAATGCATGGAGCTACAACACTTCCAGATACCAGCACAGAGGACATTCTCTAAAGCCTCCTGCTTCTCACCATCTGCTTTTTCTGGAGGAAATGGCCAGGCAGAGAAACAACACCTCAAGCCTTAAGGAATTTTAACATGTTTGTAGGGTCTTCCCAGAGAACGTGTCCATATAATGTACTGCTGAAGCTCTTGTGCCAAGTTTAGCCTAATGCTAGATCTGACTCTATCAGGCTGAAATGTTGCCTTAAAAAAAAAAAAATCCAATATATTTGAGGATAGAACAACACTGATAATACTCACATGGGCTGCTCAGCCAGCCAGCACTGTATTTAAGGGAGAATTTGGAACTGTGGCTCCTGTCAGATGAATTGAGCAAACCAGGTGAATCCACACTTTCCTCATGGAGATAAAGCCAGATTTTCCCCCTCAATCACATTTACAATCCCTAGGTCATCACACTAGTGAAGATGAAGGTTAAAGGCTGCAGCCAGCAAACACCAGCCTTGCTGTGCACACGGGGTTTGTGTACCCGCTGTGTTCCAGATGGGCATCACACCTTCCTTCTCATGTATTAAAGAAGCCCTTCTTCCCCCATAAGGTGCCCCAGCACTGAAATCAAAACTAGACCAAACTAAACATAAAAGGGGAAAACTGCCCTTACAAAAAAATAGCTGTTTCCAGCCTTTTTTCCCTTTTTCCTTCTTTTCATAACCGAGGCGCAGTGATGGTGAGGATACGAGAGCAGAGAAGGGACATCCACAGCTGAAGCTGTGTCACGTGCTGACCCGTGGCACGCTGGCAGCCCTGTGGCAGGCAGCCAGTGGTGAGCCATCATCATCTATTCATCAGGAGAAGGCTCACATAAAGCAGTGCTGCCCAGCAGGTATCCTGGTGAATGCATTCCGGGAGCATCCCGCCATTAAAAAGCCAGGAGATGCCTCGGCAAATTCCCCCGGGGCCCTTTTGGGGAGGCTGACACGGAATTTGCCGGCCAGAATTTTAGTGATCCACTCCACAGCTCTGCTCCAGAAGCCCAAGATGAATAGGGAGCTCTGGTGAACTTTGAAGCCTGAGGGTCAAAGTTCTCTCTCATTATCCCCAAGCATTTTCTATCGGCGCAGCTCCTTGGCGTCCCAAGGGACGGGAAGGTTTGAGGCTCTTGAAAAAACCTGACACGACCAAGTCAGGAAACAGTAGGGTGCTTATGTACACATATTTTTCTTCTCCCGTTTCCCTCTCCCCCCACTTTCTTGAAAAGAAACGAGAGGGATTTTGCTATTGTGTCAAACATCAACCTGGTGGCACCGGGAGTCGCTCGTGCGCCTGGCACAATGCCGCGCTCGTTTCAGCACGCTGCCCTGCCAAACAGGCCTGACCCTCCCAGGGACACCTCCTCTGCAAGAAAGGGCCTCATTTGATTTTTTCCCTCCCCACCCCAAAACCTTCCATTGTGCAGGCAATGCTTTCAAGGAGGATGTCAGGGCTGGATTCTGCAGCACCTATTTTCTGTGTTTAAACCATTGCTTCGTGCCTGAGCTGCTGCCGACTGCATCTGGCAGAGACAACTGATCACCTGTGGCCAAACCTCGAGCAGTATTTAACACAGTGCTCACCATCAGCCACTAAACACTGTAATTGGCCCTTCAAACACCAGGTGTTGGGCTCTGACTCAAACCACAGGCTGGACACACCAAATGATCCCCTATATTTCCTTTTTCTGCCACCACTAGAGGCCAGCCCACCTTTCACTGCAATTAAAAATTCACTCCAGAATTAAAAGGACAACATTTTGATGAACTGAAATGATCTGCACATTTGAAGCAACCCAAATCTGATTAAAGCTAGGCTTTGTACAAGTTTGGGAAACTGACATTAGACAGCTAACAAAAGCTCTTTTCTTCACTGCTGCTTAATGAGAAACTTGGTAGGAATAAGGCCCTGATTTTTCAAAACAATGTAAGAAATTATCCCAGACAGCAATGCAAGCATAGCATTAAAAATTCATCACTTTCTTGTGAAAAAAATGGAACAAAAAATTACTGACAAATTAAAACCTGCAAAACCAAACCAGAAACAGTATCAGAGCTCCATTTGGGGGAAGACCCTCTCACCTGACAATTTCCAAATTGTGACATTCCTGCCAACAAAGTTTAGTACAAAGTGTACTGGGAGTGTGACTGAAAATATTTGTGGTTCCCTCACAAACCCTCCTGATCCACACAAGGAGGAAAAGGCAACACTGAGCCCAGCACCTTCTTCTTGGCTAGGGGGGGCACGGTGGAGGACAGAGGGAAACAATTACAGGCTGGTAATTACTTCTTCTTTAAATGGATTCCCTCTAATCTCCGATGGATTTACCTCTAATCTCAAAGTAATTACGTGTAACCTCAGTGGATTCTCACTCTGGGGGCCACGCCGCGGCTCCGGGGGAGCCTGCAGAGGAGAAGTTTCTCCATTGTCTGCCACAGCAATGGAAAACTCACACATGCATGGCCCTGCCAGGAACAAAAGAGCCTTTTCCAACAGCCAGGAAGGGCCAGGGCACTCTCAACAGCCCCATCCTCACCTGGTGACCAGCACAACCTGAGGCACACTCAGGTGGCAGCTCCATGGGGAGAGCAGAGTCCATGCTTCCCTTCTGGGAGCAATGCCAACACACAAATCTGGGGGTTTCAGGGCTGCTTCACAGCAGAATCAGTCACATTTAGAGGCACTAAAATTGGGCAGAAAGACATGAACTCCATCACACAAAGGAGCAGTGAAAGCCCTGCTCCAGAACACCAGGGCTGAGGGACAAGGTTTCTGATGGGAAGCAGCAATGCCTGGAAGCTACTTGTCATCTCATTTACCACATAATGTGTAAGAGACACAGACATCCCATCAGAAACCACAGCAAAGCATCATTATGGCAGGACCTGAGACCATAAAATCCTGTGTCAAGGCAGGGGAAAAGTGCTAATATTCCACAGACAGGGAAGAGCAAGTGGGGGCAAGCACAGCATCACTGTGGCCAGACATGGATGTGGCCTTAGAGTGCTTTCCAACCTTAATGATTCTAGGGTTCCATGCTCCTCAGACACCACCCAGCTAAAGCAGAGGTTTTCTGCCAGTTCCAGGTGCAGGTCTGTAAACCCCAGAATTTATAAAAAATGCACCAAAACCTTGATTTTCACTCCTTAATGAAAAAGTGACCAGGAGCTCAAGATGCCACCAATAGGTTTAGAAACAACTGGCCCTAAAAACATTACAAGTGGCAACCCTCTGATTTGCATGTGTGGGATGATGATAAAATACAAGATCAGATATTATATAAAACCACACATATGTATATACTATACATATATACCACATATGTATATATTTATATATATTTATATACTTGTATTTATTTTTATATATTTATATATGTAGGTAGAGATTTCTATGTATCTATATATCTAATATCCATATATCTCACATATCTATCTATCTATCTATCTATCTATCCATCTGTCTATCTATCTATCTATCGATCTATCATCTATCTATCTAGCTATCTATTTATCTATCTATTATCTATCTATCTATCCATCTGTCTATCTATCTATCATCTATCTATCTATTTATCTATTATCTATCTATCTATCTATCCATATGTCTATCTATCTATCTATCTATCTATCATCTATCTATCTATCTATCTATCTATCTATCTATCTATCTATCTCTATTTTTAAATATGTATAATATATATTCTACCTTGGTGAGGGTCACACCATGATTTCTGGGGTGGGCTAGTCCTGAGTGGGATCTCTGTGCTCCTTCCACCCCCAAATCCATACTAGGAGTTGTGCCACACACTCTGAGGGACAGACAGCATCCTTGGGACAGGGATAGGTGCCTCAACATGGAAAAGTTGTATGGAACATATTTTAATGGCTATGCCATGTCCAAAAAGCTGCTCAGAATTACTCCTGGATAAACCACAAGCCCTGCACACTGACAAAGGCCTCTCCTCACTCTTTACTACCCCTAGGAAACTTTTCCTTGTGAAACACTTGTTTTATAACCCTGGGATCAACAACAAGCTCATGAAAGAAAATAAACCAGAAAATAAAGCAGGAAATAAAGGCTTTAAACAGTTCCAGCAGGCTCTGGGATGCAGGGAAGCCCCAGTCCCAGTGGAGTCAGAGGAACTGGGGTGCACTCAGACCTCAGGTGATGATTCCCTGAGAGGGAGGGCAGTGAGGAGACAGGAGGAAGCTCCCTGAGCACAGAGGTGCCACCGAGGCCTGGCTGTCCCTGTGCCAGGGCAGGGGGTACTCACGTGCAGGCTGGGGTGGTAGGTCAGCACACCATTGTCACACAGGGTCACGTACTTCTTCTTCCACTCCTTGTTCAGGGACTTGCCACTCCGCTTCAGCAGCATCCCCTGGTGGGGCACAGAGAGGGAAAAGGTGAAATTACAGCCCAAACAACACAAAACTGCCTAAGACGTAGACAGAGAGAAGGGGAACTGCCTTTCCAGGGGAGCATTTTCAGACAGGCTTTCTCCTGACTCTCCCACAGTGTACATTCCCTCCACTGGCTTTGTCCAGTGGGTAGAAAAATCCTCTTTTTCCTTGAATTCCATGCCTCAGGAAAGCACATTTTAGTGTGACCCCATGGATTCCTGGCTGATGAAGACACCATGCTCTGCATTTCCTTATCCTCTAAGATAAACAATGAGCCCAGGTTGAGGGAGGAGGACCCTGCTGTGTGGCCTCTCCCTCCAGCATCTCCTGGGGATTCCCTGCCCACAGAAGAGCACACATCTGTGTTCTCACTCCCTCTGCACAAGGGTGACACCACCATGGAAACCCTCACTCCAGCAAAAGAAACCTCAATCCCAGGCAAGAGTAACAAAACAGAACCAGAGCAAATACAAAGTGTTTCAAGTAAATCCTGGATAAATTAATGACAGAGGGGTGACTGGAGAATAAAGGAGGTGGGCAAAGTGAATCTCCTTTCCATAATATTCAATCAAGGATGAAGGACAACAATCACAGAATCCCAGAATGGTTTGGGTTGGAAGGGTCATTGAAATCCAGTTCCAACCCCCAGCATGGGCAGGGACACCTTCCACAGGATCAGGTGGCTCCAAGCCCTGTCCAACCTGTCCTGAACACCTCCAGGGATGGGGCAGCCACAGCTTCTTATCAACAGCAAAGACTAAAACTCATCATTGTGTTCCAACAGAGAAACAGACAGGAACTGCTACTGTACATTGACCTGTTCTCAGCTGCAAAACCATAATTCACTTTGAAAAATAAAATACCATGTGCTGTAGACCACTCCACGTAGTAAATGAATGATGCACTTCCTTAGGAAATTTTAATTTCCAAACCCAAGCTAGAAGGCAGTTCCTAATGGATCCAGGCAGTGTTGTGGCTGTGCAAAGCCCCACTGGAATGTCCAGTGGAGATCCCATGCTCAGAACCCACCACAGGGACACAGTGACTGGTGTCACAGATCAAGCTCTGAGCAAAGCAGACACGTATCCATTTCAATAAATCCCATCAGGAATCCACCCAACACAAACTTCAGCTCCCTAATCCCTATCAAACATGTTTTTCCCTTCTCATTGCACAAGGCAATTAAAACAAAGGGAAAACAGAGCACAGAAAGATGCCTGACCAAGCACGGCGCTTCCAACTCCCATGGAGTCCTTAACAGTGGTTTAAGCCTTGAACACGAGTTCCACTGTTTGTTTTCCCATCAAACTTGCAGCTTTATGAACTGATCCCTCTGCAGACCCTGTCTCAAAGCCAGGAGGACACCCAGCTCAAGCAGAAGCCCTGCTCCTGGCCAACAGCTGGAGCAGAACTTCAGAGGAGAGCCCTCCCCATCGCACTCCATCCACGGTGGGACCATGCAGAAAAGCTCTGCTGGACACTGAACAGGACACTGATCCAAACTCCCAACTTCCTGCCTGCCTCTGGGTCACATGTCTGTATTTTTAATTTTATTTTATTTCCTATCAAACAAGTTTTTCCCTTCTCACTGCACAAGGCAATTAAAACAAAGGGAAAACAGAGCACAGAAAGATGCCTGACCAAGCACGGCGCTTCCAACTCCCATGGAGTCCTTAACAGTGGTTTAAGCCTTGAACACGAGTTCCACTGTTTGTTTTGCCATTAAACTTGCAAGCTTTATGAAGTGATCCCTCTGCAGATCCTGTCCCAAAGCCAGGAGGGGACACAGCTCAGTTCCTGGCGCCACACAGCTGGAGCAGAACTTCAGAGGAGAGCCCTTCCCATCGCACTCCATCCACGGTGGGACCATGCAGAAAAGCTCTGCTGGACACTGAACAGGACACTGATCCAAACTCCCAACTTCCTGCCTGCCTCTGGGTCACATGTCTGTATTTTTTTTTTTTTTTTGTTCTGCTCCTTGCTAGAACTCAAACTTTTTCAAGGAGAACGGGGCTTCTGAAACGCCTCCTCACAAAAGCTCCTGCTCATCCCAATTACTGCCAGCCGGCGCCTGGAGACGTTGTTTTCTTCTATTAAAAAATGAAAGCTTATTTCTGCCTTTGACTCTCCTGTTTGTCTATAGGAGGTGATCTGTCTCTTCACCTTTCCCATCTTTCATACCTCACCTGCAGCACAGCACTGGTGTTTAGGGGGACCCAATTCTAGTTAGTGCTGTGCCGTGGGGATCAAAAATTACTGTTTCTCTTCACTGGTTTGTTCTTCAGACCTTCTAATGGGGAAAAAGCACTAAGGATCACAATGGGGAATTTTTTTTTTCCCTTTGCCTTCTTTTTTCAAGTTTTGAAGCCAGTAAAATGTACATATTTCATAACCTTTTAACTGTCCCTTTGCTATACGGAAAACACATTATTACTTACATAATTTTCAATTTGTGTCAATTATCATCTCAATAAAGAGTAAAAAATCTATGACCAGCATGATTTTTACTACTTAAAGTTTTGCTGCTATTTAAGTATGAATTATGACATTCTAGTTTTGGATCTAAATGAAGAAAATTATTCAAAATGAGGTTTTACCATGTTTTTAAAGCAGAACTCTGTGCTTTGACGTAAAAATAACCCAAAAAAAAACCAACCTGCCTAGCTCAGAACTGAATAGGGATGATGGACTATTTGTGGAGTGGGATCTAACAAACCAGACTTCCCAATCCATTTTCTTCAGGCATTCCTTTGGCAAACAGAATCATTTTCACATCAAGTGATAATTAAAAGTATCTTGAAGTACCTGGAGAGCAAACTGCTGTGAATACAAGGAGCTAACTTAAAGTGCTATAAAGCAAAGCAGCCCATATCAACCACAGTTTTTATCCCCAAGGCCACCACTTTGTGGTAATTTTATAGAATGGTCTGGAGAAATGGTCTTAGAATCAGAGTTTAGATCAGTTATAAATGCACTTTAACGTTAGCTGCACGTTAAAAAAATGGCCCACATGACAGGAAATGTTATTTAAAAGAAAAAAAAAACCAAAACCCTCCTTGCTTCAGTCACATTGTGGCTACATTTGAGTCACATCAGATCCTGTGCTGAGGAAATGAGCTGCAGGGGTTCCTGCTGACCCCTGGTACCTCCAAGGCAATTCAGAGGCAGCTTGGGCACATCCCCACTCACTGCCACACAGGTCCCCACGTACACCCAGCTCTGGAAAAATCCCATTGCAGTCCCCACGCTAGGCAGTAAGGGCCTACATAAATCTTTTACTCCAAATACCATTTTGTTTGGTCCAGTTAATCCCTGCCTCAAACAATTATTAATTAGATGATGCTGTTTTCCCTAATTTCTACGAATTCTTTGATTTCTCACAGCCTCCATGGGCAGTTGGGTGCAGCTCCAGAGCCTCCAGACTCAACACTAAGAATTTAACACCTCTGATTTCCACACAAACCGAGAAGAACTTCACACCTCCAGTAGCTTTCTAATTTATTCTTTTTTACCACCTTCCCTCCAAAACTGCAACTCTGTGTTGAAGGGAGGAATGGTGAGTCCTCCAGCTTGTGGTTTGAAGCAGCTGGAGGAAAAAGGCTCCAAGTGGAGTGCATGGAGCTCAGTCCCTGGGTTTTGCTGGAGGATGCAGGGAGCGAACGGAGCCGGCTCTCCATCAGTAATGTGTGTGCTACATCTACTCCCAGGAGGTCATTGCAAGCCAAAAGCAATGTTAAGTGTACAAGCTTTAAATAACTTACAAAGTTAATGTAATGAATGCAAGTGTGATCTGAAATCCATCACTCAGTGGCTTGCTGTAGCCTCAAGCTGTGATAAAACACCACTCATAAATTTATATTAAAACTCTGTTCGATAGCAATTATTTACCAACAAAGATTTATTGATTGCATTTGCTGGTAGGGACTGGGGCCCTAACTGAGTCAATCAGCTTAGGCTGCTGAGCTCCAGGGCACCTGGGGAAGTTACAGACTGCCAGCAGGCTCTGCAGTCCCAACATCACCGTGGCAGCAGGAGCAGCTCGTGGAGAGCCGCCAGCCCCAGATTGATTGGAGCCAAGGTGGAAAGGAAACAACACACCCAGCACTGGTGAAGGGACCAGGGCTTGTGGAACACCCAGCTCACCTGAACACACAGCAACCAGCAAAACCTGCCCTCTGTGAGCTCCAAACCTTGCCTGCTTAAATCACAACTCAGTGGTGAAACAATCATCAACTTGTTCTAGGTTTTAAATAGCAAATTACCAGCATTTCAAAAAGAGACCCCCTGAAGTTGCTAAATGCTGCACTGAAGATGCTGGCAGGTGAGCAGCCTTAAAAATGGTTTTTGAAGTCAGCAGAGCCAAGATTGGACCTTCTGGAAAAGGAAATGTGGTACCTACAAGGCAGGGGTTGGAATTAGATGAGCTTCAGGATCCCATCCAACCCAAACCATTCCTTGATTCCACTTTGGTTTCTATTTCCTTTCAGAAATTTACCCCACTGCCATGGCTGAGGTGCAAACTTCTGCCAGCCTTTTGTTTCTTCCCCTCCCTAATTTTTAGCTGACCCCATATTGTTTCCCTGATGCTGTTCTGACAGAATGAAACAGGTAATCTCACACTTCATCACTAACAACATAAATTCCTAATTTTCCACTCAGGTCTGTAGCTCCCACAGCCATGATTAGCAGCTAGCAGTGCTAAGAATTTTCTACAGCTCCTGTGCATCCTGCTCAGAAAAGAAAAACTCTCAGCCATGAAAAACCTCCTCCTTCAAATAACTCTGAAGGCAGCCACTCGGTCAGGATCACAAATTAATTGTTACATACAAATTCTGGCCAATAAAACACCCACTCCTGTGAATCTGCTAACATGGAGAACAAATGCAGGTGAAACCCCCAGGATTCAGTGACCAGCCAGCTCTGCACAGTCTGTCCAACAGCACTGGGGCCACCTGATAATAAACAAGGCATTCATTTTTCAGTGATATTTTTTGCCTCCAGAAGATTTAGTTGTAGCAGGTTTCTGATGGTAAAGTCCATCCTTCAGCAGCTCAGACTGTTTCACCCCCAAACAATACCTGCATGCCAAAGGGAGATTTTGGTAATGGCTGAATCATTGATCCACAGAGAGTCAGAGAATCCCAGAATGGTTTGGGCTGGAAGAGACCTTAAACTTCATCTCATTCCATCCCCTATCACAGACAGGGACACCTTCCACTAGACCAGGTTGTTCTGTCTTTAAACCTAAAATCCTCTAGGAAATAAACTCTTGAAGATTCCCACAGGGAATCCTTCCATAAAAATGTAACTTGTTTTCTCAGTTTCCCAACCTTAAATCTTTTTTCCCCCAGGAATTTAAGGGAATGCTGCTTGGTGTTTTGGTCAATGAGACAAGAAGCTGGTTTAAGTTTTTATACTTGGAAATCTGTAGCAACCTTCTGATACTTAAAGGGGGCTTATAAAAAAGAGGGAGAGGGACTTTGGATAAGGGCCTGGAGTGCCAGGACAAGGGGAATGGATGCACACTGCCAGAGGGGAATTGGGATAAATGGGATATTGGGAATTAGGAATTGTTCCTGTGAGGGTGGGCAGGCCCTGGCACTGCCCAGAGTAGCTGTGGCTGCCCCTGGATCCCTGGCAGTGCCCAAGGCCAGGCTGGAGGGAGCTTGGAGCAGCCTGGGACAGTGGAAGGTGTTCCTGCCATGGCAGGGTGGGATGGGGTGAGCTATGAGGTCCCTTCCACCCCAAACTATTTTGGGATTCTATGACCTCTTACAGTAGCAGAGCACAACTGGGGGCCAACTGAACCACAAAAAAAAAACCCCAAAAAAAAAGGTTACGAGAGCATGGAGTGGTTCTGAAGAGTTCTGAAAACAGGAGAGCTCAAACATTCTCCAGCTTCAGTATCTATATATTGCAAAAAACCCCTCCAAAACCTTGTATGTTCTTACTGGAGTTGTGCACAAGGAAAACCCCTCCCACCTCCCTTACAAACTGGCACAGCAGCAGCAGCAGAGTTTTGCTACAAAGCTGCTCCCACACTGCAGAAACTATTCAAATTTCTGTTCTGCGCCTTTAGGAGACAATGAAATCAGAACATTGCACCCAATTCTCTTCTAACATTCCCTAAACACCAGGCAGTGAGTGCACAGCAGGTAATTACTCCATGAATGGTTACCTAATGCTGGGGCTCATCAGCCACGATTTCCATCTGAAGACAAAGAACAGAGAGGATCTATCACCTGACTTGGGGAGCAGAAGATAATGGCTTTGCTTAAACTTGAAGGACAATCAACCTGCAACTCGTTATTTTCCAAGCTCTCTGCACACAAGCTACCAAAGAAAATTAGAAAGATGTACTGAAAAAAAGCCCAGTGCTGATTAAGCAACTCTTCCAGTTCATCACAGCACCAGCAAGGAACACTGCCACCAAAGGACAGCCCCCAAATCCCTGCAAGGAGCAGCAGCTAAGGACAAACTCAGTGGGAAGAACAAACTTAGCTGCATCTCACTCTTACTGCATCTTTATTTTTAATCCCAGAATGGCTGGAAGGAAGCTGAAAGACCATCTCATTCCACTCCCTGCCATGGACAGGGACACCCTACATGACCCCAGGCTGCTCCAAGCCCCATCCAACCTGGCTGCTCCAATATTTTAGCCTCTGGATCTTGCCAACACAGGTGATGCACCAATTCCTCAAGCTCTTCTAGAGTTCTCCTTCAGCTGCAGGTCTGGGACACTTTCCTTGGCCCTTCTTTATGACTATTTCTAAAATGGGACTAGAGTCAAGAGCACATTGCAAACTCTACAGTTACAGCTGCCACACATCCTTCCTGTGGAGCTGAACATCCAAGTGTGTTACAAAATGCAATCAGGTATTTAAATGATTGGCACATCCCTTGTAGTTGCTGAGAATGCCCCAACAAAGGCAGGAATGATGAATCTGACTCCATGTTCTCTGAAGGCTGATTTAGTACTTTATAATACTATATTATATTAAAGAATACTGTACTAAAGAATACAGAAAGAACACTTATTGAATGGTAAAAAGATAATAATGAAAACTGCTGACTCTGTCCAGAGTCTGACACAGCTTGGCCCTGATTGGCCAAAGAGCCAAAACAGCTCCCAGCAGAACCCAATGGAACAATCACCTGTGGGTAAACAATCTCCAAACACATTGCACATGAGCACAGCACAGGAGAAGCAAATGAGAGAAGAATTGTTTTCCTTTTCTCTGAGGCTTCTCAACTTCCCAGGAGAACAACCCTGGGTGAAGGGATTTTTTCAGAGAACGTGAATGCTACACACACCTTTCACTCTAACCCCAGTTTACCTCTCTGAACAGGACACAGCACAAGAAAATCACATTTTCCTGCCTTGCAGTAGTTTCTGCCTCTGTTGCCTTCCAAGACTTATTCTGCTTACTCTGGACTGCTAAAAAAACAGGAAAAAAAGGAATCCCAGCCCTTAATAATCTCCAGTAGTTGGTTTATTAACCCCTTGGCACTGGCAGCTGTGGTTTCTCTGACACCAGTGCAATGCACTTGGATGCAAATCATTACTTTGGGCAAAGAGCAAACACCACAGTGGGAAAGGCTCTGGCAATGGCTGAAGGGGCAGGCATGAAAAGGGAGCCCCAAAACACTGACTTCTCCCAAGAAACAAACAGCCTTGGGTGGGTGGAGGAAAATAAGGACTCCTCGTGCAGGTATGACCACTCCTAGGCAGAGGATCTGCTTTCCCTCCCAGGAGCACTCCCCAAAATTCTCTTTATCGTGTTTGATATAAAGTAGGGATTTGGCTGGGGGAGCGGAAGAGGGAGAAAAGCCATGAAAAGCTTAAAACCCAATTTTAACTTTCTCTCCTGACACTATAGTGTTTCCATAGAAACATCAGGAAGACCACTTAAGAGCAGCTTTTTTTTTCTTTTTTTTTTTTTTTTTTTGTAGCCATGTTTGGCACCATACCCCTCCCCTGGCCAACCTATTATTTCACAAATGGATGCTTTCTGCAGCCCGTTCTGTGCAGGCTCCCATGGAAAAGGGGGAGCAAAAAAGAAAAAGAACCCAGGATCTTTAACCAGTTCCCTTGTGGTCCCCTCCCTTTTTTGTTGGTAATATTTCTGTCCTTCTGCCGGGGCTGGATGGTACAAAGGGTTACACTTTAATTGAGCTGTCAGCATCTCCAACAATCCTATAAAACTCCGATTATGCACGGCGGGGTTAGTGACACACTTGTTATTGTGGATGCCCTATTTGCTAAACCCGGGCCCCCCCCTCCCCAGGTCACCTCACCCAGGCGACCTTCCTGTCATTAGCCTCGTCTATTCCTACCTCACCGCTGTGAAAATCACACAAGGAAAGGCTTCAAAGCCCTTGCCAGGACTGAATTCGACCAGGAGCTAATCACCCACAAATCCAGCTCAAATGGCAATAATTGGCTAAACTGCTCACCTCTCCAGAGCTCAGCAGTAATTTGGGATAATAAAGAAAAGAATTATTCAGCTAACTGCCCTGAAATGTATGCTTTGTGACCGACACACTTCACATTTTAATAATGATGGACACAAAATCCAATTTAATACAGCATCGGCTGAATAACAAACCCGAGAATGCTGGCAGGAAAAAAAAAGTGTGAGCGTGTGTGTTCTTTTTTTCCTTAAACTGTGTTCCATGTTATTGTACAGAAAGGATTCACACTTCATGTCAGGAAATTTTGGGACCAAAAAGGCCTTCCACAACCAACCTCAGAAACTCTGCTCCATAATGGGATTTTGAAATTTAGTTTAATTTTTTTTTAATCAAAAGGCGCGTCCTCCATGAAAAGTAAATTTTGCTTTGGTCCTCAAACTTCTGTAGGGATAGGAGAATAAATATCCTTATTTTTTAAAAAAATCTGCAATTCATTTAAAAAAAAATTTTGCTGAACAGTTATACCTCTGGTCTTCAAACTTTTGTAGGGGTAGGAGATTAAATATCCTTATTTTTAAAAAAATCTGCAATTTATTTAAAAATAAATTTTGCTGAACAGTTATACCTCTGGTCCTCAAACTTTCGTAGGGGTAGGAGAATAAATATCCTTATTTTAAAAAATCTGCTATTTATTTAAAAATAAATTCTGCTGAACAGTTATACCTCTGGTCCTCAAACTTTTGTGGGGGTAGGAGAATAAATATCCTTATTTTTAAAAAAAATCTGCCATTTATTTAAAAATAAATTTTGCTGAACAGTTATACCTCTGGTCCTCAAACTTTTGTAGGGGTAGGAGAATAAATATCCTTATTTTTAAAAAAATCTGCAGTAGAAGTCCACCTTCTTCATAATTCTAATTAACAATATTTGCTGTTTGCTCAATTTTTGGCTCCATTTTTCTATTTTTACACCTCGTCCTCTGGTCAAGGACCATGAGCATCAATGACTCCATTACAGAAGGCTCTGCCAGGACACACTGAACTGGTTCAGCACTGCAGAGATCACAGAATTCCAGAGTGGTTTGGATTGGAGGGGACCTTAACCCTCATCTTGTGCCTGCCATGGGCAGGGACACCTTGCACCAGGCCAGGGTGGGTGAGCAGGGCCCACCAGGAGGCTCCAGCACTCTTCCACCCACACACCCTGCTCCTTTTCCTCCAATCTCTCCCAAGACCAAGAGAAAAAAAGGAAAATAGATGGAATGGGCATTCCTGGTGGTGTTCCTGAGATGTCCAGCTCAGAGGAATGAAGATGGTGATGGTCCTTCAGAGATGCACTCAGTGTATGCTGGGCACTGTCCTCTCATCATTATGGCAGGAAACAAATCAGGAACCTGGTGAGGAAAAATGCTTTCCCTACTGGATCCTGTTTCCTGGAGTTCAGAAAATCATGTTTCACATTCTCAGAAAAAGCTGTAAAAAATGTAAATTCCATCTTCAACATGAGGGAAATACCTGAAGAAATGCAGAACATGCCAAGACACACAGGACAACTGCATAAAGAGAGCTACAACACATCCCTCTGCTGCTTGCTGAGTGTGTGAGCAGTGATGGAGCTGAAGAGCTCAGAAAAATGATGATTTACCTACTGCTGCAGCACAGCTTCTTAACCAGCCCTTTGCACAACACACACAACTGTCTGCTCTTTTTCTTATGAATCAGTCTGAACTTCATCAGCTGAAAACAAAATCATTTTGGCTTCAGCTGGGAATACACAAAAAAGTGCAGATAATTCACTCAAAAACCTTCTGGTCTTGGCCAAGGACCATGACAAGAGTCCCACAGGAGAAGACCTTTGTCAGGGTGTAAAATTTGGCTCAAAATCCACCCCCACACCACTCAGCTGGTTGGGGTGCCTGTGCAGGGTCAGGATTGGGGCTGAATGATCCTCATGGATCCCTCCCAGCTCAGAATATTCTGGGATTTGATGCCTCTTTTACACCAAGGCATCTCCTGAACCCAGGGAAAACTATCCAAGGCCATTTCCCTGGATTTCAGGGTACAACCTAAAGGCAGCTTTCAAGTACAGGTTCTTCAACCTGTGTTCTTAAATTGTGACAGCAAAAAGGCAAAGTGACTACTGTGAGAAGCAGAACTCACCCATTTTTACCACAGAAGTTGTTACAAAAATTAGAGTTAATAAAACATGAGACACTGCCAGTGCCAGTCAACTGCAAGAACTTTTCTGAGAAATTATTCTCAGAAAATTATTATTCTGAGAAATTCTGAGAAATCAATGTTTTTGACAAGGTTGTTGTCAGGATTTCTGAAGTAATAAACCGAGACACCCCAAAATTTGGTTTTTGTTATTTGATATTCTTCGTCTGAGAAGAAAAGGTTTTGTCCTGGCCTGCCTTGTTTTATATACAGCACTCACTCCTCCTCTCCCCCACTTCCCAAGCTTAGCATTAATCAGGGCAATTTCAAAAGAAAGGATTCTGCATATTGTGTCAGCAAGTTAAAAATTGTAATATTGTTTTAATGTTAAAATCACTCCAGAAACAATACTTCCTGTGTAGTGCATTTCATGGCTCATTTGCTTCAACAGATATTAAGCTTCAGTCAACAATTAACTACTGACACCTTTATTTATTTATTTTTTAAAACCAAGAAGATTTAGCAGAAGAGCTAAAAGCACAGCTTGGATTTATTAGATGGATGCTAATTTGATGTCACCACTTTATTTCATTTCTCTCAAGTATCCATTCTTGTGAGTGATAGGGTCACTCAACCCACAATTCAGATGAACTGAAACCCAGACTGGAGCACATCTTCCAGCCCAAAAATTGCTGCAAAAGTGCACCAGTTTAAAAGACATTTGAACTGTTAATTGTTTATCCCTTACCACACAGATCATTCCCAAACACAGCCAAGGTTTAAATGGGGTTTTGGACTCAGCACCTGTGGTTTTCTGCAAGGACCCCACTGGCACTGCCTCAGCCTGGCTCCACCTGCAGTTCCATGGTGCTGCCCCTGGGGCAGAAGCCAGACCATGCCAGTTCCTGAATCCAAAGGCATTTCCATGGTGACAGCAGCAAAATCAAACTGCCATCAGAAACCTTCACCTCCCTCTGTCCAATCCCCATCAGAGGGATGCAGAATCCTGGAATGCTTTGGCTTGGAAGGGTCCTTAAACACCATCTACTTCCAACCCTTCCAAGAGATGTGAACCCAGGCCACATTTTGCACTTCATGAGGCTTTTCCATCTCTCAGAAGCCTTGGGACACAATTTTGGATCACTGGCTTGTACCCAGATGATGTCAGGAACACAGAGTGACACCAGCCAGGGAGGTCTGGCCCCAAGTCCAGAGCAGAAGAATTAACAGGATGTTGTAAACATCTTGTAAAGATCTTGTAAAGATCTTTGCACACAACTAAACCCTCTTGGAAATCTCTACTCCTAGAGAAAACTGAGCTATAATTCAGTGGCAAAGTGTGATGCACCACAAAGAGTGACAGACATGTTCCACTCTGAGCATTCCTGGGAGGACACCTGGGAGATGTTTCTGGAAGAAATTCTTCCCTGGTTTCCCCACATTTCTCCCTGCAAAGCCTTGAATTTCTTCATGTGTGATCTGTAAGGCAGAACACAGGCTGCCCTGGGAATTTAATGCACAGGTCACTCAGCTTTGTAATGTTTTGGAATACTCAGCAGTGACAGCAGAATATGGTAAAGGTTATTATTATGTGCTGTTTATTAAGACTTATTCATCTATTTATTAAGACTTATTAAGACTTATTCCTCTGTTTATTAAGACTTATTAAAAGGAGTCACAGAATCCCAGAATGGGATTGAAGCTCACCCTGTCCCACCCCCTGCCATGGCAGGGACACCTTCCACCATCCCAGGGTGCTCCAAGCCCCATCCAGCCTGGCCTTGGGCACTGCCAGGGATGCAGGGGCAGCCACAGCTGCTCTGGGCACCCTGTGCCATTCTCTGTGCCACCCTGCCAGGGAACAATTCCTTCCCAAAATCCCCCCAACCCTGCCCTCCTTCAGCTTAAGGGGTCAATCCATGAGTTGTTAAAGCAGAAACTCAAAAGATGTTTCCACAAACAAAGACATTTGTTCCTTCCCAAAATCATGTAGAGATACACACTTTATTTTCCTTTAAAGAGTGGTCTCACACACATGTTGATCCCTCAGTTTGAACCTCATTAATATTTCAGAGGGAGAGACAAGAAGAGCAGAAGCTGCTCCACAGGCTACAATTGTTTTACAGAGTATCCCAGATCCAAGTGGCTTGCAGGCAACACAGACAAACTCCACGTTCAGAAAAGGTAATTTATAAAGCTCATTTATGGATTTCTCTCTGCAGTTACTTGGCTGTGGACTAGGCAAGCTGTAAAATGTTGGAGGACAATCTCCCTCAAAAAAAAAAACCAAAACCCAATATAATCCATTATTTATTAAGTGATCAGCTGTGGACCAGAGGAAAGACTAATTTTTAACCACCTTTCCCAACTTCCTCTAGATAAAGAACATGTTTGTAAAGACAAAAAAAATTAAATAAATAAATAAATAAATAAATATATAAATAAATATATATATATATATATATATATATATAAATAAAAATGCAAGGTACCCAGAGTGCAGCTAATGGGATTTGACGCTGGCTTTAATTTTAATGAAGAAAGTTGCCAGTAGCAACAAAACTGTCAGCAGCAGCCAAGCACCATTAATAAAGACCCAGACAACATTAGTGGCACGGCAACAGTACAAAAGGTTCCCCCCGGTTCATGCTGTGCTAAATTGGCTGCCCAATTTTTCTTAAGTGTCCATACTATTTAGAAGACAATTTATTAATTTTTGTCATCCATTGTCACTTGACAGGCCATCATTTTGCATCCCGAATTTGAGATGAAAACTAATTGAAAAGACTGGCAGTATTTATGAGGGGTATTATTTGTCAATTATGGCTGCTGATGATCCCAGGTCCCACCAACTTTAACACCCCGTGCCTGGGTGGTGTCAGCCGGGCCTTTTTTGATTTTTTTTGGTCATTTCTGTGTTAGTTCTAGGAAAGTGACAAAAAGCAATGATAAAATCAATTCAGCAAACTCGTTAAGGAACAGGGGCCCATCAATCCCTGCTCTGAAATCACTGGAGTGGGGGGAATAAAAAAGTAGTGGTGTGGCCTGGGGAATCACAGCTTTCCAGGACACCTTCCAGGGAAAAATCCCCATCTCTTTGTTCCCTACAAGCAGGACACATTTTCAAATGCTCCATAATTGAAATTAACCCTGCAAATTTACCCAGAAAGGAAAGGTTTTACTCTCTTCTCACTGCCCTTAACTGCTTCTCTGCAAGTCTGAATGCATGAAATTCCCTGAAATTCCTAAACACAGGGAGTCACAAAAAAATACAGAATATTCTGAGCTGGAAGGGACCCACAAGGATCAGAGTCCAGTTCTTTCATTCCAGCTTTATTTGCACTGATAACTCTTGCCCAGCCTTTCAGAAAGCTTCTCCTGCTTCCCACCTTCACAGACTTCAAACAGTGATAGAAAACATCCCAGGAAACCCCAATGTTAAAACAGCAAAGAAAATGAGGTTACACCACCCATCTCAAGCCTTTTCTGCTTCCACCATCTGTGGTGGAGCCCAGGGTGAAGCAGCTGTGCCCTGCAGGCCATGGTGGGGCTGAGACCCACCTGAATCCCACAGAAAACCCCACAGCACAGCAGGGAGATGCCCAAGGAACCTCTGCCCCATGGGACACTCATGGAGAGGACCCATGGAGAGAGGAGACCACCCTGGAGAGATCCTACAGGACTGACCCCATGGATAAAGGGACCCACACTGCAGAGATCCTACAGACTGACCCCATGGATAAAGGGACCCACACTGGTCAGTTCCTACAGCACTGACCCCATGGATAAAGGGACCCACACTGCAGAGATCCTACAGGACTGACCCCATGGATAAAGGGACCCACACTGCAGAGATCCTACAGCACTGACCCCATGGATAAAGGGACCCACACTGCAGAGACCCTACAGGGCTGACCCCATGGATAAAGGGACCCACACTGGTCAGTTCCTACAGGACTGACCCCATGGATAAAGGGACCCACACTGGTCAGTTCCTACAGGACTGACCCCATAGGTAAAGGGACCAGATGGTGAAGGATCTCTCCCTCCCCTTGTCCCAGTCTATGGGCCTGTTTCCTAAGTTTTTAAAGGCTACAATATTTATCTCTTTCCTCCTTAATTCTTTATTTAGCATCAGTAAATCTTAGTATTGATTTAAATATGGATATTCTTTAACTTGTCCTGTAACATACTCCACTTGCTTCTGAAGATCTGAACACTTGAAGATCACAGCTAAAACCTGATTTAAACATTCCTTTAGGTACAAAGCACATCATTTCCTTTACCAAAAGCAATTAAGAAGCCTGAAACTTTCATCTACTATACCAAGTTTTCTCTAATACTTATAGCAAAATGGGCATTAAGGAAAAAAAAGTGCATTTTCAAAAGAAAAACTTGAAACCAGAACTGCATTAACATATATTAGTCTCTATATAATTGATAGTTTTTTATATCTCTATTTTCAATATGCTGTTGCTTAAATAAAAAAGCCAGTGACAATTAAACAAGAAGAATTTTCTTCTATCAGAAAACCAAACATGTAAACATGAGACCAACCCAGCTGAATCCATCCCATTAATCCACACATGTTTTCCAGAAGACACTGCCAGCTTTGCTTTAAAAAAAAATAATTCAGGGATAGAATTGCCTCATCTCTTACATTTCAGAGGCAAATTCAAAGCAAAAGCTTTTTCCTTCCACTGTTCCCTAGAATCAAAATAATGTGCATTTAGTTACCCTTCTGCATGAGGTAACACCATCCAAGGTTGATGCTCATTTGCAATATAAATCCTCAACCTGGAAAACACTTTGGCACAGTTCTTACATCAGGGATGATAATTATGTTCTTTCCTTCCACTGCATTCATGCTTGGCTTCTCTCACCCACACAACACACAACTGAGTGTCTCCTTGGGGATGAGATCATCTCCAGTGGCAAGATGCAAACCCAAAGCTCTGAGGAGCTCCATGACCCCTTGGAGCCACCTCCAAAGGTGGAGATTGCACAGCCCCTTCAGATATTTGCTCCAATATTGGAAACTGATGGGAAATAACACTTTCCTGCATCTCTAATTGGAATTTCTCCTGTCCTAAAGATATCACAGATTCTCTTCCTCCACCCTTACTATCAATCAACAGGGAGGTGCACAAGAATTTGCCTTCCTGTGCTGGGATGAGGTGCACATCCTGCCCAACTGAGGGGCTTCACCAACCACAACCATCACAGCACAGCAGCTGCAGGGCTCTGTGACCCACCTGGACAACCTAGAAGTTATTCCAAACTGGAACAGTGTAGTAAATGCCACAAGCCCTGCCAGGGCACCGTGGAGGCTTTAACAATAGGATTGCTGACACAGCAGTCCAGAAATGTCCTAACCCTGGACTCACAATGTATATTTGTACCCTTATAAGGAAAAAATCCTATTGACCCTTCTATTGGTCACTTGTAAACCCTTTAACCTGTGTCCATTGGTCCAGCTTGGAGCCAAGGTATATATGTAGCTCACTGTACCCTATTAAGTTAGAAGAAGAATTGCTCCAGACCTTTCACGCACCCCTGAATAAACCATCTCCAGTGGAACTGCTGGCGTCTTCTTCTCCTCTCTCTGTCTGCCTGAGCCTACACCCGGGGAAGCCAAGCCTAGCAGCAGCTAAACCCTAAAGAGCTGAGATCCCAGAGCTGTTATCACTATAAAGAGCTGTTATCACTCTGCAGGCTGAAGGCTCCCCGTGGTTTCGGGACCAAGCGGGCTGGACTCCAGGGCTCTGTCCTTTCCTGGGATAGAGGTCCCGGGCCAACGCCAGCTACTGAGACCCCCGAAAGGCCACAATAGAACAGCTTCATTCTGCCATCAGCAATGTCTTTTATGCAGTTACACTGGGCCATCCTAACTCATATGTTAGTAATTCAACTTCCAGGAAGATCCTAGAACGGGGTAGGTGTGCAAGCTTGAATCCCTAAAGAATTGTAGCCAAACTAAAAATGTATATTGCTGCTGAAATGCCAAAGAAAGAGGAAAACTTTACCAGGCTATTAAAGAGAGCACAGAAGAATAATGCCTTATGTACTTTCAAAAAGAATCAAGCCATTCTGGCATTGAGAAGCCTGAGTTACATTTCCTAGTGCTGACACTGAGATGAAGGAGAACCAGAGCTCATTCGAAGCTGGAGTTGATGCTGTAAGACACAGGAGTCCCATCTCCAATCCCAACCCTCCAGATGAAGGCAAAGCACACAGACTTGCTGGGGAACCTTGCTCTCCTACAGCAGCCACACCTGTCTACAAACCCAGCCCAGTGCCACGGGTCTACTGTGAACACAGCAAGAAAGCTCCTCTCCCCAGGGCAGCCAGAGGAGGACACAGCTCTGATGGAGCATACATTTGACATCCCAGTCCCCTTCTGATGGGGTTACTGGTGTTAAGATGACCCTGAGGTGTTAGATAGAAAGTCTCTTTTTCCCAGCTCTGAGACTGAAGAAGAAGACAGAATTCCTTGACTCTTGTTCTCAAGGTTGTTTATTTTCTGTTATCTATCACATTCTTTCTCTGACCTGCTGAGATCTGTCCAGCAGGTTGGGTTGTGGCACAGTGACCAGCCTTGGGGTGGTGTTATCTTTTTATACTAAAAACTACGTGTACTTTATATACAATAATTTTCCAATACTTATCACCTATGTTAGACAGTCTGTCTCTACTCTAAACCACTTCAAAAGTGTCACCATCACAGCAGAAGATGGAGGACAAGAAGAAGAAAGACAGGACATGCCCAGATTCCTCCATCTTGCCTCCTGAACCACCATTCTAAATCCCCAAAATTCTACATTTTCACACCCTGTGATAAATTCACTGTCATTCTACTCAAACCCTTGTGGTTTGTAACTCCTCACCCAAAGTTGGGAATTGTTTCCATGGGCTAAATCCAAGGCACAGGTGGTTGTGACTCTGTGCCAAGGTCTGTGAGCCCCCTGCCAGGGACTGGAGCCCTCCAGGGCAGCCAGAGGGATGTCATGGGCTCTGACACCCTTCATCCACCTCAACAGGCAGGAACTCAACACCTTTTACAATCCTGATGCTTTTAAGATACGTGGCTAAAGTTTCTCCCCTACTGCAAGCAAATCAGCTCAGCCCACAATATAAAGGTGATAAGGCCACCAAAAGAAAACAGAGCAAAACCTAATTTATCTTCCCGGTATTGTCAAGGTGAATTAGACAGCAGAAGAAATTAAGGTTCCTTTGTCACATCCCAACTTTCTGGAGAAATGCCCCATTCCTGTGACTAAATCCACCTTTGTAACCTCTTTGTTGGGAAGTGTCAGTGGCGGATCAGCGCCGCGCAGGGTGACGGGCGCACAGAAGCCGGCGGGAGCTATCGGGGCTCCGATCTGGAGCTCACCTCCACGTTAACTCCTACTGCTAATTCATCATCCCACCACGACAGCCCGGCTGATTGGGGTGCTGGCAGGACAATGCAGGCCCAGGCTGACCACCAAAGCCCAGCCCAGGGGAGGAGGGGCTGACGGGCACGCTGTGGAGAAGGCCTGAGATAAGTGCTGGCTGTCAGCGCAAGGACAAAGAAGGGCAGGCCCTGGGGAGAGAAAGGAGATAAAAAAAACCCTCGACAACTGCTTTATCTGATGAGGGTTATGGCTAATTAATTATAAACTCAATTACCTAACCCTTACTTCAGCAGTCTCTATTCATTAAGAGATAAAACCTGACTGACTGCTAACTTTCCCTTGCACACCCGCACGCACAGCAGGCCGCACTCGGGTTTGCACACTTTGCCCCACGATTCCTTAAAAAAGCTCTGCAAAAGCCTTGTCCCTGTCACCTTGGTGCTGGCAGGATGGAAGATTCCTCCTTTCTTTCCTTCTCCCCTGCCACCCAAGGCACCCTCTGTGGCGCCATGGGAGGGCCGGGCCTCCATGCTGTGCATTGGCATTTAAAAGCAAAGCCCTGGCATCAAACAATGGGCATTAGGGACATCAAAGCCCCCTTTTCACACCAACTCCCGGCTGCCTCCCCTGGCTTCTGATCTGCTCCACATTTCCAACTGAGCTTTTCATTTTGGGTGCTAGAAGCTTGGTGGAGCAGCTCAGCAGCATCAACCCAACGTGATTCTTCCAAAGTTTGAAGGTAGCCACGAAAATGAGAACCATGAACTCTGAAACCCTCAGCCAAGCTGAGGGCTGCTAATGACACGAGCTGAATTTTGCATGTAAGGTAACAAAGATGTCTGTTCTATCACTGCTCAGACTCCAGCCGTGTCCTGCCGTGCTTGGCCTCTCCTCCAGCTCGAGTTCCTGCCCCCGTGCCTGGTGCTTGACACGGGCTCAAACATCCCTGTGGAATCAATGCTGCCCATTAAAGGAAGGCTCCTCTTAATCTCTTTCCAAAGCTGCAGACCTGTCTCGCTCCCACCTTTTGAATCCTCGGATATTCTCAAATCCACGTTTGGCTTCAGCTGCCCTTTGCTCTGCCTTTTCCATTTTTACAGGATAATGTTCTTTACTCACATATTTTAAAGAGAGAGGTCTCATCTATGTGTGTGTGTGTATATCCATAATTATCCATATTTATATGAAACAACAAGGTGATGACACTCACATGATGCCTCACATCAGAACTTTTTAAAGAATAATTTCTTCTACTCTGTAGAACAAGGGATCCCAGCTCTGGGTCTGTTTCTCACATTTAGTCCTGCTTCAAATCTCTGTAAAGTGTATTAATGACCAAAGATTTTGGTTCATTCATGGTGTATGGCCTTTTAGGTCACTTTTCCATAATTTATATGCACCAAACGAAATAAGACAACACAGTCAAATAATCAGGCTGAGCAACATACATTATTTAAGCCTTTCACTACAAAGACATTATTATTATTATTATTATTATTATTATTATTATTATTATTATTATTATTATTACTATTATTTATTTTTTACTATTTTTACTATTATTACTATTATTATTATTATATTTTGGACTTGATGATGATTATTATTGTTATTCAGTCTTAGTATATGGTTTTGGTTATTACCTTATTAAACAGGATTTATTTTACTAACACTCATGGTTTTGGACTTGAATGATGTGGTCCAATGGTTCACTTCCCTCCTGTGATGCTCAGGTGTGGCAGTGCTTTTCTGAAACCTGTTCCAGCATTTGGTTCCCTTGCTCCTTTGTCCTGCTGATACTCCAGGACTTCCTTACATCCCACCTTACCCACCTCCATCTTTCAAGACTTCCCAAAGAAGATAAAAATATGTTGTTATACAAACTTTACAGAGAGACCTTTTCACTCTGTAATTTAACAACTTTTGTCTCATGATTTTAAAGTGTATCACAAAGACAAATTCAGCTATAATTAAAGGCTGTCCACTTTGATGCAGCCTTTCAAAATCTGAAAATAAAAATTCTTAAACACCATAACCCCATGGAACAGCCAACTCATCTTTGTTTATCTTCTAGGTAACTATGACAAATAATATCACCCACCCTGAGCTCCTGTGCTACTCTGAATAACAAGTCCATACTTTCCCTCACCATATCCAATTCCAAATCCAATTCCTACTCACTTCCTTGCTCCCCTTTTCCATTAAGTTGGAAGGCTTATGCCATGCTTTTATGGTTGAGTTCTTCCCACTGAAATTTCCTGATAGATCCCTGTGATCTTTTGAATTTCTTTTGAACTTCCTTGGCAGCACACACCACACTGCAAAATCACCCACGCCTGGATCACCCTGTATTGTCTCTACCCCCTCTGACCATCAATTCTGAAGATATTCCAAATTCACAGAATGCTTTGGGTTCAAAGGGATCTTAAAGATCATCTCCTTCCAACTCCCTTGCTCCATTAACAAAGTTTTTAGATCAATCCTATTCCCTGCAGCTCTCACTTAATCCTTCACCCAATAAATGCAATTACAGGTGATTAGTATGCCTTGAATAAAAATAAAGTTTTCTGTTTGCATTCTGAAATATTAAGAAGAAGGTGTGCACTGGCTTTATTTGGAGCTCTTTATCTGAGGTTGCCAAGGTAGTTGACACCTCTGGTCAAATCCCAAACTCAAGCTGCTGGGAAAGGCAGATTCACCCATTTGGTTCCCAAAATTGTAACAATCCCATGAAATCCCTACAGCAAAGGAATGAGAGTGCACCAAGCCACAAATCAGAAGGTCTCATTTGCTTCCAAGCTCCCTTCCACCATCCTTCTCCCTCTTTTCTGGGGCTGTAACTCTTCCCTGCTTTGGCACGAGCACAAGTCCAGCTGTGTTCTGACCTCCCTCCTCAGCAACGTCTATGGAGGAGTTCACTGCTCCCTCTTTATCCAGCTTTGCTGCAAATAATGATCATTTTGAGTCTCTCCCCCTATACATATTCACTTTTATGTACTCCTATAACTTTTTATCTAAAGGAAGATGATTGTACTTTCAACAAATTACAGTTTAAAAGAAAGAAACAGAAGCATTAAAACAATCCAATGCCGTTTTCCATCAACAATTCCACACAGCTCCTTAACTTAAAAATATAAACTAGGCTTGAAACAACCCCACACTCTGCAAAAACTGTCCTCTCAACTGCCTTCCCATCACACCAAGAGGATTAGGGAAAAAAAGGAAGACTTGTCCCATTCATCAATAGAGGAGTTATTCATCCGAAGTTTATTATCTCAGGTAATTTGATCAATACACTTCACCTTTATAGTCCCGTTGTCCTTGTGAGCAAAGCATTTTGCCTTTTATAGTGAGCTGGTTATTATGAAGGCTATTCACAGGGAAATTCTGTGCAGTTAAAAGTTTTTCCAATTAACTACATTTAACACCAGTGAAGCCATAAAGCAGTGGCTCCATTTCCCACCGTCGCTGTTGGAGTGTGGCGGCGCTCGGGAGGCAGGCACGGCACACTTGGCAAAAACACCCACCCACACTTGGGGATGGCAGGAAGGAAAGCCTGCCAGCCAACACAGAAAGGCTTTTTCAGTGCAGAGTCAGGAGTGTGCACCACAAAAAAAAAATAAATAATAAAAGGTGGATCAGTAGGAAGCATTGAGAAAATCACAGAGAGGCGCCTCAGGCCGTGGAATGCTCCTCAGATCAATCCTTCTCCTTCCAGGCAGTGCCACTACTAACTCCTGGAATGGTCTGGATTGGAAAGGATCCCAAAGATCATCTGGTTCCCAAAGTTCATCTGGTTCCACTCTCCTGCCATGGGCAGGGACATCTCCCACCAGACCAGGCTGCTCCAAGCCCCATCCAGCCCAGCCTTCCCTCCTGAGTTTTCTCACCCCAGCACGTGAGGACAAATTCCCTGATGTCCTCTGGGTTAGGTTCTCCAAATCCCTCACCCCACACCTCCTCACTTCCTAACCCTCACAAAGGGCAGGGCAAAAGGCCTCAAAACAGAAGCAAAACACCAAATTCTCAGGGATCAGCTGTTCTAAGGAGAGAAACCTCTAAAAACTCGCTCGAAAATAAAAAATTATTATTCCTTGTGAGATATCCTCAGAACAAACTAGTTCATTAAAGTCGTATCAGCACTTGTAATTGGCCCTTGTTGGCCAATAGAAGGAGACATTTGCAACTTTTCCCAGGAAATTATATTCTAAATCCTTCATAAGGTGGACCTTGTCCTTTTCTGAGGAAACTTGATAGCAGTCTTTAGTATTCACTGGCATAATTAGGACTGCAGTTAATTTCATTAAATTCTCTTGCTGCTAAATGAAGCAGATTATGAGACATCTTTTATTGCAAGGCATGAAATTACAGCCTGTCAGCTGCCAATGGTAGAGTAAAACTAATGAATTACAGGGTAAATAACACCAGAATTAACCAGCCAATTTAACATAGCAGAGAACAAAGTCATTTTTACTTGGAGCCACCACTGCTGGGATCCCTTTCAGCTGAAAGGGAACCAACCTCAAATCCAAATAATCAGACAATCCACGTTTCTTGGGCAGCAATGTTAAAAAACCAACACTGCCAAGAAGTTGGGAGAAAATTGCTCAGATAGGTACAGAAAGGCATCGCTAAAATATTTAAATTGTGCTGTGTCCAAGTGGTTTGTGCTGATGTATTATCCTTTACCCAGCCCAGGAAAAAGGGCAGGGGAGCATTAATTTGTTGCTATTATAACTGGTTTAATGGGGCCAGCTCTTCCCAGGCAGCACGAGACACAATCCCCATTAATGAGGGACAGCCACACTGAGGGAGATAATGAGAGGAACGGAAAGCAGGTGCCACCAGCCACTTCCAGCTCCTACTCCTGTCCTTCCAAACCCCTGGCACAGGGCACAGGAGGTGCCTTGCCCCTGCCCAGCAGCCCAGGCCACCCTCCCTGCCTGAGGGAAGGATGGATGCCCCTCTGAGCTTTGACCAGGAGCTCCCACAATCCAGAATTCTTCCCAACACGCTCCTCCAGCCTGTCAGGCTGTTGGACACACACAGATTTTTGGGGCTGAGGAGAGAGATTTGCTCTGTGCAGGTTGGTGTCTCACCCCCACACCACCTATTTTTAAAATTGTATTACATTATTTTTGTTTTAGAATTTTATTTAATTTTAGCTGTACAAGGAACAAACCCCTTCTCTGCATTTACATGGAAGTCTTGTTATGTGGAAAGAGAGGCTGAGGAGAATGGCAAAGAGCTCATCCCCACTCAAACAAAGGGAGATACCTGAGTGCCTGGACAGCAGGAAGAGTCCCACAACCCTGGCTATATAAACCCAATAAACCCAAGGTAAATGTAAATAAAGCTTTCATCTCAAATTAATGATCTCACTTTTCTGATGTAACCCAAGGATTGTTTTTCGCCATCTCCAGGGAACAGAGTCAAGGTACATCAGGGGTCAGAAAGAGAGAGAAAGCCCCTGTTATTAAAAGGGCTGATCATTTCCTCATTTTAGCAAACATTTCAGATCTGCCATCAGTCCTACACCAACAAAAAGGGTTAAAATGGTGCTTCTGCTTGCATTTCCAACAGGTTTCTGAGAGACACCACCTCAAGCCACCTCTGCAGCGTTTCAGAGCTTTAAGTTCAACATCAGCCAAGTTTGATGGAGGGGCAGGAACACCAAGGGGGTGTTCTGGCAGGTTTTGTGAGGTTTCATATGTGCCTGCAAGACTGAAAATCCCTGTTTTAAACAGACTGCAGCTGGAGGATGGAGCAGGAGTCCACCTGCACTTGGTACCAGCATAGCACACATTGTTCCCATCTCACAGGTGAGGCAGGGTAAAAAAAACTCATGCAATTTATCTTTCTAGTGGAAACTGTTCCAGGGGGTGGAATGAGATGAGCTTTAAGGTCCCTTCCAGCCCAGCCCATCCTGTCATTCTCTGTTTGACTTCTGTTTTTAACAGAGAAACCTGAGATACTCACTGACCTTCAAAAAAAAAAAAAATTACATTAAAACTCCAAATGTAAATCTACAAACCCAACCTAGAACAACTAAAAGCAAACAAAAGAAGAACCACAGAGCAGAATTTGTGAACATCTTCCACTGGAGGGGTTGCTCCAAGCCTCAGCCATCCTTCAGCTCCATGCTGAAGCTTCACCTCCATCCTTGTGTCCATCTGGGGTGGGAAAAGGAGAGAGCAGGAGCCCAGGGAAGCCAAGCAGGCACTGACACTGCAGAGTGCTACAACAGCAAAATTCCTGTGCCACCACTGCTGATGCCACTCCAGGGCTCTTTGGACAGGACACCAGCACCATGCAGAGAGGCTGGAGGAGAAATTACCTATGCAAAAAAGCATTTTTGGCCAAAGAGCAAACCTTCAAACAAACCTGATTTTAGAAGTTCCAGTCCAGGCCATGAGCTCAGGAATGGAGTTTCCCTGGCAACCAAGATCTACAGGCACACACTTGTGTAACACAGGAAAGATTTACTCCAAGCACACACACATGTGTAACAGGAAAGATTTACTCCAAGCACACACACATGTGTTACACAGGAAAGATTTACTCCAGGCACACACACATGTGTTACACAGGAAAGATTTACTCCAAGCACACACACATGTGTAACACAGGACAGATTTACTCCAGGCACACACACATGTGTTACACAGGACAGATTTACTCCAGGGACACCCATGTGTAACACAGGAAAGATTTACCCCAAGCACACACACATGTGTAACAGGAAAGATTTACTCCAGGCACACACACAGATGTGTTACACAGGAAAGATTTACTCCAGGCACACACATGTGTAACACAGGACAGATTTACTCCAGGCACACACATGTGTTACACAGGAAAGATTTACTCCAAGCACACACACACATGTGTAACACAGGAAAGTTTTGCTGCTCCCTGCAGCCTCTGTCCAGCCCACCCAGCTCTCCAGACCCCTTGTCCAAGCCTGTCTGAGGACTGCTCCTGCCCTGCAGACATCCCCAGCCTGTGCAGGTCCTTCCACACTCCAGGCAGAGATGCTGCCTCTCCTGATTTCCTCTTTCTTTACTCTCTGTGGTTCCACACTCCCTCCATATTTCGGGCAAACTTTTAAGACCTCCAGAACTCCTCTGGACCACCACTGCTGCCTTGCCTCCAGCAGAGGGAAGCTCAGCATGAGTGCATCAGCTCCAGGGGTGCTCCTGAGCTCCACAGAGCAGAGCTCCAGGAGTGCTCAGCTGGAACCAGCTCCAGGCACCACCAAGGAGCTGCAGAGGCAGCCAGGAATCAATCATGGATGGGGCTTCCTGCTTGGAGACACCAGCACCTCTGGGGACTGCTGGGCCACCCTCTCAGAGACCCTCAGGATTCCTGATGTTACTGACACCATCACCTGGTGTTTATTCTCACTTCCCATCTCCTTCAGAGTCTTTCTTCAGTATTTTCCCTCCTCCCTCTCACCTGTTCAGTACAGATTTTGCTTCTCACAGCAGCACAAGTTTCCATTTGAGCTCTGTCACTTCTGTTTTCCATCCCACTGTCATTTTCCCCTCTTCTCTCACCTCCAAAGCCCCTTGTGCTTGTCTGCCTTCAGCTGCTGCAGAAAACAGGGAGCTTGGAACCCCTGTGCTGCACAAACAGGCAAGAAACCTCTTGCTTCAAAAACACCACATCAACACTAAAAAGTGTCACTTAATTGGAGCTAAGTGTGACTTAATCTGTGTCAGGAATTACTCAGAGCAATCACTGTGCTGCAAGATTAAAGCACCAACAGCACTGATTGTGCACCTATTATTTCTCAGCTACAAATCCAGCATTGCCATGAATTCCCAACTCACAGCTACATTTGATGTGCAAAGGGCAAATTCAGAAAATGTTCCCAAGCAGTTTCTTGCCTTGCATCAGCTTCAGCAAACACAAAATGTCATTTCTCAGAATGCTGGGCACACTTCAGCACTGGAGGGATGCACATCTCTCCTGCCACAGCAGGAAGGGGCTGTGCAGGTCACCTGCCTGGCACAGCACAGGAAATCTGAAAATCTGTATCTTCAGGAGATGGGGCTCACACAAAAAGTCAATATGCACATAGAATTCCAGATCTGCAGACTCAGACTTGAGTATTTGTTTAAAATGAAGCACACCAATCATACATATCTTTGCACTTAGTTTGCATCCTGAACAAGAGTTTTCACCCAGTTTGCACAAAGCTCAGGTTTTAGTCAATGATTTCCAGTGCATCTCTCCCTCCACATAAAATTGTTTTGTTTTTAATTTGGCCATGAAACAGCCTGTACAATTTTGATTCCTACAGTGATGATACCTGCCACCCTAAACAACCCCTGCTCTTCAATTCTTCTCCATTCCAATGTATTGTCACTTCAGACAGCACAATTTCTAAACAATTCAACCACTTTGGCAATTTTAGTTGATTTTTCTTTTCCAAGACCTCCCGCACTTGAAGATTTCTTAATTTCCCTCCCCCCCAAATACTCACAGAGAAGAGAGCATTAGATGTTAATCTAGCTCCTTGATTTGTAGCAGTTCTGCACTTCTCTACCCAACCATTTAAATGCTGTCATTCATAATAGGGTGATATACTGTACCATAAACCCTTTTGCAAATGGTACGTCTTGGTATTTTTCTTTTGTGACAAAGACTCATATTAGTTATAAAGGGGGGAGAAATGGACTCAGAGCTCAGATCTACCTACATCATCTCACTGCTCAACAGCCTCTCCCCTCCTTTAAAAGAAAATCCACACCCTCTTCCTTAAAGAAAACCAAAATCACAAAGCTTTTTATTTCTCCTGGTAGAGAACGTTCCGTGGTCTGACAGCCCCCAGAGCTCAGCAGCTTCCTCCTGGAGCACTAATCCTGAAACCACACAGTCCCAGGTTGGACTGGGTTAGAAGGGACCCTAAAGTCCCACCCCTGCGTGGACAGGGACACTTTTCACTGTCCCAGGTGGCTCCAAGCCCTGTCCAATGTGGCCTTGGGCACTGCCAGGGATCCAGGGGCAGCCACAGCTTGTTTGAGGCTCATGTCAGGTCCTGGCCTGGATTGCAGGGACAGGAGCCTGGCCCTGGGGTCACTGGAGAAGTGTCTTGGTGAGGTACCCCAAGCACACAAAAGCAAAAGCTGCATACAGATCCTTCTCCATCCACCCCACAGGTGTGACACCATCCACCCCACAGGGGTGACACCATCCACCCCACAGGTGTGACACCATGTCACCCCACAGGGCTGACACCATGTCACCCCTCAGGTGTGACACCATCCACTCCACAGGTGTGACACCATCCACCCCACAGGGGTGACACCATCCACCCCACAGGTGTGACACCATGTCACCCCACAGGTCTGACACCATCCAACCCACAGGTGTGACACCATCTCACCCCACAGCTCCTTCTCCCCCCATCCTGCACATCCTACATGCCCAGCCTCAGGTCCAACACTGCCCCAGACTGCAGCTCCCTCTCCATCCAACTTTCCAAATCTGGGTTACAGCAGCAGAAGTTTGAGTGGGTTTTAGTCCAGGTTCCATTCCAGTTTGTTCTCCCACACTGCCCTTGTTTTCCTTTTTTTTGTTGCCCTTGTTTTTCCTTTAAACAAGGATGAACACACACTTTTCAAGCAGACACATGGCCCTGTGCCCAGAGCTGGGCCCAGTTTAGTCCCTTTCCAGCCAGCCCAGACCACACTCTGGCTTTAGGGCTTGTTAACACCCCCACAGACCAATCCAACCCACATGGCAGCTTTCAGCCAAACACATTTGGATAAACTCTCAATTAAGATGTAGTGAGGCTGTTACAAAATATTTTACATCTGCTGTGTTTGCTTCATGCACTTAGTTGGAAATTCCATCAAAAATCCAATTGAGTTTTCCTGGCAGGTTTCAGTCTGTATAAAACCACTCTGTCTGTTCCTCACTGGAATAGCTTCTGGTCAGGAAAACCAAACCCCAAAGTGAGTGTTTGCATCACTTTTGCCTTCTCCATAACAGTAGTAACAAAGTTCATTTCAAGCTTTCCAGCTTTAGGAAGTCTGTGAGTGAAATATATCCAGGTCATCTGATCATGACACTCATTCCCAATTTATCACCATGCAAAGGATCCTTTACAATAAACAAAACACTAATAAAGAAGATTTTTTTTCTCCCTGTTTTAACTCATGGAAAATATTCTGAGATTTTATTTGTAAGAATTGCACTTTAATTATAGAATCCTTGAGAAGTGTGGGTTGGAAGGGACCTTAAAGACCACACAAATCCCACCCCCTGCCATGGGCAGGGACACCTTCCACTGTCTCAGGTTGCTCCAAGCCCCCTCCAACCTGGCCTGGAACATTTCCAGCACTGGGGCATCCACAGCTTCTCTGGGCAACCTGTGCCAATTATTCTCTTTAAATTCAAAATATTTAAGTACCAACATCTGGCCTGGCTGCTGAGACTGTTCTAAAGATGTGCTGATAATTACAGTAGTCACAGGATTTTTTTTTAAAGCAGGTTTAGAGAAAACAGTATTTAAACCAAAGTGCAAGGACTTCCACACATATTTCAAATATCTAAACCAGTTAGAGTACCCGTGTTTCAAACACTCCCTGCTCCCCCCAAGCAATATTCCTTTTTCATGCCATTTATTGGTTTTAATTTGCCATTCTTCACTATGCTCTGGGAAAATATTTCCTCACACGTTACACACACTGAAGTGCCAAGGCTTTAAAATAAAAAACAAACACAAACCCACAAAATAAAACAGGAAACTAGGGATGCTGGGCCAACAGCCCCAATCCAGATTCACACACAATTACCACACAATTAAATGGGAGCAAAAGAATAATGAAAATACTCCGAATGCCCAAAGTTTGCTTTGTTCAAAAAATTAGGCTAAAGGGCTTTAACTGCGTGCTGTTCAGTTTACTCTTTTGATTGCTTTACCACTATGTAAATCAATTTGTTAATGTTCCTTACAAAATGCATGAGCCAGTTATACTGACAAACACACAAAGCTCATTCGTAATTAGCAGTTAATTAGTACGAAGGAACAGATGCTGTTAGAGTTTCAGCAGGCGAACAGGTTCTGTAAACAATGCTTATAAATCTAAATGAATTTATTAACCACAATGCAACTGTCAACGTTTTGCTGGCAACCATACAGACACGGTGGAATCCCCAAAACATCTTTACAACATATTAATAATCATTGTGTCAACCCCAGTCTATGGGCAGCCTCACTTGCTAACTGTCATGAGCTTCCTACTTAATCTTCTGGTGTCACTCCTCAGGACTAATTCCTCGTGCCCTGGGAGGAAGAGCTGCAGCCACCAAAGCCAGCCCAGATGTGCATGGATTCTCCTCAGGACAAAGGTGTTCTCCCCCTGCCTCCCTGAGGGTGCCCATCGTGCTGGGTGGCACCTGAGCCTGGGCATGGGCACCCTGCTCACTTGGGGTCTGGCTCCAGGTGATCCTTAAAGGTCCCTTCCCACCCAGCCCATTCTGATTCCTGACCTCACCCACTGGAAATAAGTGAAGGCTGGCTCTTGCTGCTCTCCTGGCTCATTTGGGGATGTCCCCCCATGCCAGGGCTGAGCTGCTGCTGACACAAGGGATTGCAGGGGGTTCTGGCAGCCCAGAAGGGCTTTAGGTTGAATTTTAGGAAAAGGTTCTTCTCCCAGAGGGTACTGGGACTGCCCAGGCTCCCCAGGGAACTGCCAGAGCTCCAGGAGCATCTGGAAACACTGCCAGGGATGCCCAGGGTGGAATTACTGAGGTGTCTGTGCACAGCCAGGGGTTCTTGCTGCTCTCCTGGTTCATTTGGGGATGTCCCCCCATGCCAGGGCTGGGCTGCTGCTGACACAAGGGATTGCAGGGATAGGTTGGAGATCAGGGAAAGGTTCTCCCCCCAGAGGGTGCTGGGCACTGCCCAGGCTCCCCAGAGCTCCAGGGGGGTTTGGACAGCACTGCCAGGGATGCCCAGGGTGGGATTGCTGGGGTGTCTGTGCACAGCCAGGGGTTTGATCCATGATCCCTGTGGGTCCTTCCAGCTCTGGATATTCTGATTCTGTGGTTATAAACTCATGCACTCAGCACTGACTGATGCCATTGTTTTGTGGGGTTTTTTTGATTGCCTGAGTAGATGAAGGTGGCTCAAATACAGAGATTGCATCTTGTAAAGCAGTTTCAGGTGCAGCTGCTGAAGCACCACCTCCAGTCACAGGCTTTTGGCCAGGCAGGGCCCAGCTCAGACCCTCAGGGCAACAGTGAAGATCCCTCAGTGCCCTCACTGCTGTCACTCTGCATGTCACCCTGATATATTACACCATTTCAGCACTGGGAAATTCCAATAAATTTTTTAAAGTCATATTACAGCTTTTTTTATTGATGTTCTCTTTTACACCTCCATTGCTTTTGCTCATTCCCTCCTCCTCTCCACCAAGGCACTCTGCCACCTCTTCCCCATGTTCTGGCCCATGGACATTCCAGGATTTGCATGAGAACATCCCAGATGTGTTAAATCCTCCATAGTCTCACCAGAGAGACTGCTTGGCTTGCTTCCTGTAGGCTCCAGCCCTACTCACTGCATTGGCAGTGGATCCAAAATCCTGGAATTTGGGGGAGTCTGTTCTCTGCTGGAATGCAGCAGCAGGCACAAGGGGAGCATACTCATGGCAGAGCCCCAGAAAAATACAAATACTCTCTCCCTTCTCTTATGAACAGTGGAAAACAGATCCTGAGTGGTTTATGCTAAAGAGCAGCACCTGCTCCTTTTATACAATAGGGATCTTCCCTCCCTTTAAAAATCTGTATTTTAGGTAAGGGAAACTCTTTCCCTACTATTTCTGCAGAGGCTGATGAACCCCTGGCACTCTCCTCCTGCCTGCTTCCATTTCCTTCCAAGTCTCTCCAAGGATGCTCAGCCTGACCAACACTCTGTTCCAAACAAAAGCTGGAATGTCTCCTCTTGAACCTTCAGGATGAGCAAGAGCTACACTCACCCCTGATGTGCCAGCTAGAAATCATCAGCTGCTACTCAAACCCACAGGTTTGTGCCTGTCTCTTGCACAAAACATCAAGAGCATTACATTTGGACAGGATTTGAAGAAATAATTAAATAAATAAGGAGGATGGAGTTGAACACTCCTTATTGGCAGTCACAAGCAATCTAGACCCCTTATGGCATTAATATATAAAAGATTTAGGAAACAGATTTATAAAACACAAAATTTCCCTCTGGTTTTGAAGTTGGTGATCTGGCTACTTTCCATCATTGCCCACTGTTCTCCTTTGCTCACTTTGAGGCTGGGTCACACAAATAAATGGAATATTGTGCTTGAAATTGTGTGCCCCCTGCCCAAGTCAACACTAATAAACATTTAAATACACACTTGGCTCCAGGTCACTGCCATGGGAAGTTAAAAAACACGACAGAAAGTTAATTTCTCTGAGAAGTTCATTGATAATATTCCATTTATAGACCCTAAAGTGCACCTGTGGAACAGCTGTAGAGGGCTCACCTTGCTCTAGGAATGGCTGGGACTATCACTGTATGGCAGTCCTGGGTATTTAAAGCATTTAGAGATAAAATAACAACATTTTATCAGATGAGAAACAGAAAACTCATGTTTTAGGGACTCTGAAAAATTAGGAGACTAATTAGAAGAAATAGATTAGAAATTCAGTCTTGATAAGCCAAAGGACCAAACTCCAGCTCCTTCCTGCTGGGAAAACCAGTGAAGCCCAGAAAGAGGAGGGAGCAGATGGGAGGATCCAGCAGGACAAACGGATGCATGAGGAAAAAGAGGAATTACCTCAGTCAGAGAGGCTGAGGCTGGTGCCCAGCTCTGCCTGCTGTGGCCAAGGGGCAGCAGGGGCCCTGCCCTTGGACTGGGAAGCACATCCTTGGGCAAGGGAGGGTTGAACACCAGAGCTCCCAGCTCCACATGCCCAAAAAAGCCTTTTGCTGCTATTTTATTGCAAATTCTAAGGACTACAGCTTTTCTTGGGGTGGTATCTGCAACTCATCCACTGGAAAACCCCACAAACCTGGATTTCACAGTCAAATTAAACATTATTCCAGGCAGGTACATGGAGCTGAAGCCATTCTTCTGATGTAAGGGCACATTTGATCTAATTGGAAAAAATATTTCAAGTGCACTGGGAATAGTCACTGTTAACTGAATGCAACAACGAAAAAGGAAAAAAGAGCATGCAGACCCCAGGGAATTACCAAATCAATTAACAACTAATTCAGGAACTAATTTCTGTATTGCCTCTTAGCACAAAACTGTATCTTTAATTTCTCCTGCAATAAGCATCACCATGATAGTCCTAACACACTCTGACGCATTAAATGAGTTTACAAGTATCTCTTTTTGATTGGCTATATAACATTATTTCTTCACAGTTCAATGCAACCATAGCCAAGTGCTCTGAAATATTTAATTATACTGGTAGCAACCAGTTAACAATTTACAGAACCACAGTGAGTACAAAACATTTTATAACTGGTAATCAGCTAATTAAAAAAAAAAGCCAGCAAAATGTGTATGTTCTGATTATAAACAATTGCAGAGGAATTACACAGAAGATTTCAGCACTAAGAGTATTTGGCTCAAAACCATACCCTGGTGTTTGTACAAGCTGATCTGGAGACTGATTACTGTGATTAGACAGACGTGTGACAGAGGAAATTACACCTCACGCTGCAGATAAATAAATCAAACCATGTCATCTGCCAGTCCCTTGTAAATCACATCAGCTCTGACTTTGGCTGAGCTGCTCCGTGCAGACTCCCAAGCCTGGCTTGCAAACAGCAGTCCACAAACCTACCTGAGCAGCAGGAGGGAAACACACAAACAGGAGGAGTGCTGGACAAGGCTCCTTCCAGGAGCTGAGGGGAGAAAGCTGGAGAGAGACTTTTCACAAGGGCCTGGAGTGCCAGGACAAGGGGGTGGATTCACACTGGCAGAGGGCAGGGATGGGTGGGATATTGGGAATTGGGAATTGTTCCTGTGAGGGTAGGGAGAGGCTGGCACAGGGTCCCAGAGCAGCTGGGGCTGCCCCTGCATCCCTGGCAGTGCCCAAGGCCAGGTTGGACATTGGTGCTGGGAGCAGCCTGGGACAGTGGGAGGGGTCCCTGCCCAGGGGTGGCACTGGAGGGGCTTTGAGGCCCTCCCAGACCAAACAATTCTGGGATTGTGTGTTTTGGAGCAGAAGCAGCAGCACAGGGGGCTGGGTCTGTGTGCAGTGGAACAGGGGGTGCAGTGCACAACCACACAGCTGTAAGGAATGGAAGCAAATCCTGGGCTCTGTGTCCCTCCACATGTTTGCTGCCATCCTCCTCCTGAAATGCTTTTGGCCCTTACCTGTATGAGCCACTTTTATTTCAAAGCACAACCTGATGGTGAACTCAGAGAGAAGAGAGAAGCCATCAGATAAGCCCTGGCACCAGTGGCTGTAGCATCATCTGCCTGTCCTGCTCCTCTAGATGGCTTTTTTCACCCTGTCAAGTCAGATGAATTAAGCAGGAAGAGCTGCTAAGATCACTGCTTGTTTGTTCTCTCTTCTGGTGGGCTCCAAGTAAACATTTGCAGCCAGGAAAGAGCAAAGAGCATTTGCAGCTTGTGAGGACAGCCAGTCTTGGATGTGACACTTGCCTGGAGCACTGGGGTGCTCTTGTGGGAGTGAGGATGACTAAGGACATCACTCTGACTGAGCAGATGTGGCAGATGATCCCTTTTCAGAAGGCATTTCCCAGACACTGCCATGCCTGCTGAAATGCTCCCACAGCTGCACAGACAGCTGTGGGTATTTTAAGGGAAAACAGGCTCCAGGTAGGATGATCTGTTTCAATGGAAGGAGCAGGATAACAAGAGTGTTGTGTGCTATTCCATGCTAGATTTGTGTAACTGCTGCTCACACATCCCAGCCAGGGCTAAAAATGAACCAAAATGAGGTTAGGAAGTAACCTACTCAACAATGAGGTTAGGAAATCAGCAGTGAGGCAGGGGAAGTAGAAAATCACTACTAAAAAAGAGGCAACACTGACCTACACCTGCAAGGGGCTGAGGAGAAGTGGCAGGTCTGTTATGCCAGGTTTGACATTTGATGAGAGCATCTTCAAAGTTACCTTTGCTGAGTTGAATGATTTTTTAAATAAAATTAAAATGTACATTGGGGAGTGGCAGTTTTGTTTATGCCCATCTTAAGGAAAAATTGTAACTTGTACATCAAGAAACCAAACTCTTCTTATGAACAGCAAATCAGTGATGCCACCCCTGTGCCTTGACATAAAAAATATTTGCCATTTTTAGGTCAGAGTAAAAGAAAAAAAAAAGACAAAATACCTAATTTCATTAAGATTACTTTAATGTACTTAAATATGCCAAGCTGGCAGGCAAAGAAGGTCATTTGAAATATCACCTAAAAGTAAAGCCTGAATAAGATATTCCACTTTCTCCATTAATCCAGCCATTTGCAAACGGAGGGAAGGGAATGGATTCTGAAGTTCACCTTTGCAAGTCATGGATGGCAAATTTTTCACTGTGTCATCAATACAGCACTAACCATCAGAACATTCATTTCTAATCCAGGCTTCCAGTTTGTCATCCCTAAATGATGCAGCAGTTTGGGGGCACCAGAGGGGCAGCAGCTCCCAGGGTAAGCCAAGGGTGGAGGCAACGTGGCAAACTCTGATTTTGGCCAGGTTTTGGTCAAAGAACAGCCAAGGTTACATGGCTGGAGTAGGTCATGGTGTGAGCAGCTGTGATTAAGTGCAAAGGGCAAAGAGAAGAAGGGCTGGGAGCAGAAAGTCAAGGCCAGCTCTTGTGGATTTATTTACACTCCACTCTGGGGGGGATGGAGGCAGGACAGAGGAAAAAAAAATAAAAATAAAAAAATAGAAATAAAAAAATAAAAAAGAAAGAGCACACAGCTGCCATCCCAAAAACAGACCTCCCATCTGCCACCCACGATTTGCATGTCACCTTCTCCAGGCTCATTTGTACTTCATTAACTGCCATTGACTTAACAAGATTTATGCAAATGACACCATAGGAGCTCGCTAACTCCCACTGCAATCAAGTGATTATGTATGTACAATTCTCCACAGCAATGAAAAATTAATACATGACAAGCCCCCTCACCGCTGAGCTGAGCTTCTTGCTTTTATTTTTCTTGTTGTGTGCATTTTTTTTTTTAATTTGAATATGCCCTACTGATAAAGATTTCCCAAACCCACAAAAACCAAAGTAATTTTCCCAAAATGCTCCAAAACCTCCCATCCCAGAAAGTCAATTCCTCAGAAGTGGGCAGCCCAAAGTGGGCTTCAAAATATTCTTCAAAATATTCACTCAGGCTACCAGGAAAAAGATTTCTTTTCCAGAATAAATGGGTTTGGAAGGAGAATTCTCCAACCATAGCAAGTCACTCACTTTAAGAGTATTATTAACAATGCTACAGAAAATAGCTTAAATATTCTTAGTTTAAGCACCTCTTCCTCAGAAGTACAGAACTTCCTGGGGATTTTAACTTGAAGCCAATATTGCTCTGATTTCTCTTTTTCTGATTTCTCTGATTGTTCCTTTTCTGACTCTGATTTGCACAATATTTTTAAATAGCACACAAGTGAAATTTTGTATAATTTTTTTTAAATTTCTGATATTCCCAGTTCTCAGCAGCTGCTGAAAGTCCAGGATTTAAGACATGCTGATGTGGCTGTGCATGCACAAGGTATTGGTACCTCCCCAGGAAATCTGCCTTCCCAAAATTTCACTCACTATAAGAATATTTTGGCAGGAGCAAGCAGGCACCCTTTAAATACAAGCCTGTTTTTAATTGCCTACATTTTGGATTTTTGTTGGGAGCAGTAAGGGTCATCAGGACAGTTTTATATGGCTTAGCCCAATAAAACCAAATTTAGCACTGCAGTGAAAAATCAGCTTTACCACATAGGAAGGACACAGAGAATAAGAACCTTAACTCTTTTTGACCAGGCTGCTCTGAGTTAAGGATAAAATCCTGGAGGAATGAGGTGTTTCCTTGGCTATTCACAGCTTTACCTCCTTCATGGAACCCTGGAATGGTTTGGGTTGGAATGGCCCTTGCAGCCCATCTCATTCCAACACCCTGCCATGGGCAGGGACATCTTCCCCTAGGCCAGGTTGCTCCATCCAAATCCTCCCAAACTCTCAGGGATTTCCCTTCAAGCCACAGGGATTCAGGCACCAAGACCAGGAATGCAGGAGCAGGTTGCAGCTCCTGCCTTCTTGTGACCCAAACCCACTGGCAGCTGTGCAGGCCATCCCTGGGGCCCACAATGATCAGCAACTCTTCCACAGTGCTGGGACAGATTCCATCTGCTCCTCAAACCCAGAACATTTCCAGCCTCCAAGGAACTTGTTTAGGCTGGAGGTTTTATCATTTGTTTGTGGGGTGTGGTTTGGTTTGGTTTTGTAGTTTGCTTTTAGTAAAGCTTTTGTTGTTGTTGTTATTGTTTAGTTTTGTTGTCCCACAGCAATCCTGGGAATGCTGCAGCCTGAAATCACATTTCTGCTTCTATCCCAAGTATCCCAAGCAATAAGAGACAGGACAGGAAGAAACAGCCTCAAGTTGCACCAGGGAAGGTTCAGGTTGGCTGTTAGGAAGAATTTCTTCACAGAAAGGGTGGTCAGGCACTGGCACAGCTGCCCAGGGCAGCGATCTAAAATCCATGAGGGTGTTTGGGGACATGGGTGAGTGGTGGCCTTGGCAGTGCTTGTTTCAACACTGGACTTGGTGATCCCACAGGGCTTTACCAGCCTTTATGGCTCTGTGACTCCATTTGCCACAGAAAACATCCTGATGGAAGGGGTTTCTCATCTTAAGAAGAACAGCACCACAAAGATTTTTAGGCCAAGAAGCTCCCTTCCACATCTGCCTTATTCCCAGTTAAGGCATGAAATAAAAGGCACCAATTTTCCCAGCAGGAATTTCTGCTGTCTCAGAGAGCTCCTGTCACTGTCACATTTTCTGAAAAATCCCTTTGCCAGGATTTCTTCTCCTGGGAAGCTGAGAAGCCTCAGAGAGGAATGAAAACAAGAATTATCTGATTGCTGTTCCTGTGTTTGCTGCTTTGGAATGTGGCTTGGACATTGTTGACCAACAGGTGAATGTTTGATTGGTTCCATGTGAATTGTTATTAATTAATGACCAATCACAGCCAGCTGTGTCAGACTCTGAGAAGTCAGCCACCAGTTTTTACTATTTCATTCTTATTAAGCCTTCTGTGTCTTTTTCTTTAGTATACTTTTAGTATAGCATTCTTTAATATAATATCATAAAATAATCAACAAGGAGGACACGTTCCCAAAATATTGGTCATATTTGGTACATAAGCAGAGCTGCAAGGAGAACTTTTCCATATGGAAATTCCAGATATTGTAAGGGATATTTCTGTACAACATGCTGTGGCACAATCACACTCACAATGTTTACCTTACAATGCTCTTCCTATGAGTGTATTTTTAATCAAATTAATTCCATACAACAGCATTTTAGGAGAGAACAGTAGGTATGCCTGGAATAAATACTGCCACATCTATTCCTCAGTTTTACATTCTCAGCTGCACTTTTGTTTAATTAGCATTACCCAAAAGGATTGCAGCCGGTCTAACCCATCCTGTACCATACAAAAGCTGTAGGAAAATAAAATTGCAGCTTGCTTTAAATGCCTGGAATCTCCTCTCCTGAATGCAGAGCCAAATACTGAACTCCTCTGCTTTCAAACTGCTCTTCTGGATTGCAGTGTGCTTGATTAAAATTTGCCTACTAGACATTCACACACCACAGCATTTTTGCTGCCTGATGGTCCCAAAAGGTCTTTCAGAATGACTTTAGGAAGAAGAATCACAGCTAATAGTTAAGGGTACAAAATCAACTCCTCCTCACATCCAGAAACAGAGGAAAAACACAAAACATCCCCAAAATATGCAAACCCAGCTCCACACAGGGCATCCAGGGCTACCTGGCAGATAAGGCACAGGCTGAGGGAAGATGAGGAGAGGCAAGTGAGCCTCTGCAGGGCAGGAAAGGCACCAAAACAACTGGAAAGAAAATAAGTGGAAAAGAAAGGGAGCTTATCTCTAGCAAGGCAACTCTAACACATGAATAAACACTTGGAAACACTGACAGAGAATCTGTGTGAGAAGCATTCCATGGGAATGTGGAGAGATCAACCACATGGATCCAGTGCCATTTCATTTGAGTAAGTAAATCATCTCATTCCCCAAACACTTCCCATCCAAGGCTGGCACTGCTTTTGCCTTTCAAAGGAGTGTTCCCAGCTACAATTTAGCATCGAGTTTCCAGGCTAATGAAAGTGCATCTAGGCTAGTAAAAACAGACCAAAACAAATCCTCGGCTTCAAGTCCTGTTGTGTAATGAGAAAGTTTAATTAAGGCCACACATTACAGCTGTAAACGTTCTCTTATATAATAAGGTCTAAATGAAACTGAACCTAATCAAAGTTACAATTCCTTCATTAGCAAATTACAAACAAGAGCGCGCAGCTGACACACCGGCCATGATTATCACAACTAATTGCCTCGTTGTTAGGGAGCAGCCTGAAACTGTGTTCAGATGTCCGTCTGTGGTAGCAAATTAGGGCCACATCAGGCTATTCCTGCCATCACAAGGGGCTCTTGTCGAGCGATCTGATTTACCCTGCGCCTGGCAGCACTCGGCCCAATCAAAGCCCCCTCTACAAAGGCAGCTTTGAAGCCAGCACAGCCTAGAAACCCGCTCCATATGCAGGCCGGCAGACTGCACTTCATTAGGCCTGTTGTCACATTTTCCCTCTTCTTATTCTAATGATCCTATTTTAATACACATAGGAACCTCTCCTAATTGATGTCAAGTGAGTGACTTCCACATTCATCACCGGCGCACATCAAACGCCGCTGGGGCGGGCGCTCGGCCTGCCCGGACCCGAGGTGTGTGTCTTGTCTCCCAACTATGGAAAGCAGGGAAGAGGAAAAAAAAAAATACAACTATTTCAGCATTACCTGTTTAATTGGGATTGCACGGCCGCTTCCAATGCTGTCTGTTCTGCTCTCCAGGACCTTCTTCTCTTTGTCTGGGTCACTCCCTTTCCGAGACTGCAGAGCGAAAAGAAAAGTTTGTGCTCCATTAAATGCACACAGAGGATGCTTTTATTTGCCTTTTTTTTCTTTCAGGGCAATTAAAAAATACTTTGGCAGGTAAATATAGGCTCAAAGTTGAATCTACACAAGTACACAACCATCCTAAAAATGAATAAATTTCCCATGCACCACCCATAAATTTCAACCATCCACTAGTTTGAAATGCATTTGGGTTTGAAGAGTTTCAGCTTCGCTGCCTGAAGACCCACAACATCAGAGGACACGTTTCTGAAGTTTCCAACAGCAGCTCCAAAGGGGAATGAATGTGCCATCTCCTCATTAAAAAAATTTAATATAGCCATGCATACATTTAACTCACACCTGTGTGGCTCTTAGAAATGTCAGCAACTATTTAGAAATACGATTTTATAATGCTGGATTTGACCATACGGACTTCAACTTATTATTTATTTTTCTGCTTTGGGCCAGTTAGAAAGTTGCAACTGCGAGAAAAGCCAGTGACTGGAAAAAGTTATCTGAACACAGTGTGGAAAAATTAGCATGAGGAGAATTTTACCAATGTCTAAAACCCGAGCTGCTTTATCCTGGCTTCCTCCTAGGCTGGAAGGAGTGAGGTCACAGCGCTCCCTTGGTGACTTTATCAAGTTCCATGGGAATGTGGAGAAGTTATTCCGATCGCAGCCCGTTATTGCGACAGGACGCACGGGCACAGCGCTGATTTTGACGGATTTATTTTATTACAAAAAGAGGACCTGAGAGTCATCCTCCTTAATAACCACGCTGACAAGTGACAACTTCACTCCATTACTTTCCAATGGGAACATTACTCACGCAATATGGGAAACGGGAAAACAGTTTCGCGTGCTTTTCAACCCGCGGCCATGCCACAGCCCGCTGCGGCGGGAAGAGACGCCGAAATCTGGAGAGAACCAGGAGCAGGGATGGCTAAAGCCCCTTTTTCCCCAGTGCCACAAAGGGGTGGGAGGAAGAAAAAAACCCAGGAGCAGCTGCCTGGGGTGAGAGGGGAGGGAGGAGTGCGAGTAGGAGCAGCGGGGATGCCGCGCTGCCGGGAACGGGCTGCGATGGCCAGTTACTATGGTTGGGGGCAATGGAATGGCGTGCTGGGGAATTAAACAAAGAGCAAATGAAAGCAAGCAAAACAAGTGGGAGGGGTGAAATCCAGCGTGCAGGATAACTATTGTTCCTCGTCCTTCAAGACAGATTTCTGCCTCTCAAAGTGCCACTTCCCAAGAATACGAGGCAAAACAAAGCTTCAATGGCGCGAGGCGCCCGTAAGTGACATTGTAAAGAAACTCAGTGAAGGTGCCCAAATCCTTGGGAGGGGAGTTGTCAACTTGAATGTTTCTTTTTTATCTGACTTTTTTTTTTTTAGAGAAAGAAGCCTGACTCTGAAATGCAGGCTGAATATCTACGCGCTGGTTTTCATTTCTGGTTTTAAATCATCACCATTCCCTAAAAGTTACTGCAGCTGGAAATCACAGGCTGCACGTGGAAGGGAAATGCCTACGTGCAAAACACTGGTAAATGCCAAAAGAACAGAAATGTAGGGAATTCTTCTGGGTAGATTCCCTTCTAGCTGCAGATTCCCTCCTAGCTGCTCGCAGTCACAGAATCCCTGACGTTTTCCAGGGGAGAATCTTCGCACGCTCCGCTATTTATAAAGATAAATTGTGCAGTGAAACAGAAATCTGATCTTTTATGCTTTTGTACCTATGACACACACAATATGTCTTATATCCTAGCAGAAAAAAATCCACTCCAAACCATGCTGGAGCAGCACTTCCATGGACTTTTTTCTGATGGCACATCTACACAATAAATGGTTCTATTGAAAACTTGGTGCCAGCAAACTAAAAAAAAGTCTGGAAAAATTAAAGCACCTGCACAAATATCATTGGAGTGATTTCCCCGTTGCACTGCGAGTCACTCACAGACTTAATGCACACAAAACTTGGCCCAAGATGTCACATCTGAGTTTGGGCACGACCAGACCCAGATCAGCAGTGCTGAGCACCCCAAAAATAAAATACTCATCTCTAACAGTAGATACTGAGACATGGAGCTCATCTTAAGTCTGAAAAACTCCCTTGGAATTCTGTAAATATGTAAAACAGGTAACACTGAATGTGGGAAAGGTGATGCACCTTTCTATGCCAGAAATTCCCTCATCCAGTGTGGGATCAGACATGGTCAGAATCAGCTCAGTGAACCTCATAAATGCATTTCAAATCCTCACCTGCCCTATACAAGATTATTTGGTGGCCCCTGTTATCACACTGTCCAAACAAAAGATATAAACTCTTCTAATATTTAATCTATCTTATCACTTAAGGGCAAAATCAGCTGCTGCAACAACAGCTTTAAAACAAACATTAATACTCAATGTAAAAAGATGAGATGCTGCATTTAATGCACTGAACATGTTTAAAAATTCTCATCCCTATTCCAACTCAAAAACTGTAATTAAGAGAAATCAAATATTTTCTACTTAGCCCAGTCCTCTTCCAACAACAGAAGATCTAAAGATCACTAAACAGATTACCTGTGCTAGAGAACAAGGGGTAATTTGCAATTATTAAACAGAAATATATCTGATTCTGTAAGAGATAAAGGCATAAGTGACTGGGAAGGGAAGCACAGCAAGAAACCCAGAGCTAAACAGTAAAATACTTTAATTACACACTCTGATCATAACCAGCATTTTCTGTGTAGTTATCTATTTATTCAATTAAATAATTCCAGGTTGTAACTTGGCACAGAAGCTGGGTTACAGCAGAGTGGGTGTTAAGTACTTCACGACACAGATTACAGGGCAACTCATTAAAGAGCCTCACTACACCCACCTTAAAAGACACAACTAAATCTGCAAAGGCAAATTATTATTATTTTTCCCAGTTATCAGACATTAAGACAACTATCAACACCCTCTCATGTCAGTAAATATGGCTCTCACTAATTATCACAAACCAGAGCTTTAGTCTGTTTACAGCTGACTTAACACTCTTCTCCAGCCTTTCCTGTGACTGTACATGGGGCTGTTTTTCCATCCTCCCTTTCTCAATTTACAGCTGCCCCAAACTGACCCATTCCCAGTTTCCCAAATGCCAAGAGCAGCTCCAGAGCCCTGGCAGCCCCTCACACATCCTTCAGCCCGGCCCTGGATGGATGATGATGTTTTCAGGGATGCAGCAGCATCCCAGCTCTGCTTCCTGAGCTCTGAGTGCTGCTGGTTTCTGGGCTGACACTGACATCTAGTGGGGCTGGGAACTCTGCAATTCTCCCACCCAGCTCCAGCTCATTCCCACCAATGGGGAGGAATCTGCACAGCTGGTATCAAATATCAGTGTCAAAGCTGGGACTCTTCTTCCCATGCCTCTCATTTGCACCCAAACACAAATGCATGATTTCCTGTCCTTCACAGGAGTGGGAGATGTGGGTTTAAATCAAAATACCTCTGTTGGGAGGGACACAGATCCCTGGGGCTCTGTGCTGTCACCCACAGCTCCAAAATGGTGACAGAACGTTCCACTTGCTGAAGGTGGAGAACTCAGATTTCCCTCAGCCTGAGGAAATGGTTTTTATGGGTTTGTATGTGGGAAGTGAGCATGATATCACCTCTGGAATAAAATATATAAATTGTCCCTGTTGACAGGAAAGCTGTGGGTTCCTAAACACAACTAACATGTAGCTACAACCCCCAAGGGAGTTACATGAGAGCCCACAGCCATTCTGAGTTTGCTGTGACATGTGTGACCTGTCAAAAAAACTGCTTACAAACCACAGTTACACCTGCAACAGATCCCAGAGCCTTCAGCAAGAGGCTCAAACCAAGGGAACCTTCACTCAGGGCTTCATTAGCATCCTCCAAACTACTTCTGCATAACAAAGACCTGTCAAATTGCACCAGGCAGCTTTCTATTTGATTATTTTTGTTTAATTTTGTTTTTTTTGGCCTCTCAGTGAAGCAAAAAACAGGAGGTTTGGAAAGAAAAAAAAGTTGCTTTAATCTCCATCATCTTTTTTAGCCCTGGAGAAGAAAAAAGTGAACTGATCCTATATAGTAGTAAAAGCAGAACGGGGTAGTTATGGAATAGTTTGGTTTGGGAAGGATCTTAAAGCCCATCCAGTGCCACCCCTGCCATGGGCAGGGACACCTTCCACTGTCCCAGGGTGCTCCAAGCCCCATCCAACCTGGCCTTGGGCACTGCCAGGGATCCAGGGACAGCCACAGCTGCTCTGGGCAATGCCAGGGCCTCCCCACCCTCCCAGGGGACAATTCCTAATTCCCAATACCTCATCCATCCCTGTCCTGCCAGTGGAAGTCCCATCACTCCAGGCTCTTGTCCCCAGTCCCTCTCCAGCTCTCCTGGAGCCCCTTTAGGCACTTAAAAGGGCTCTGAGCTGTCCCTGGAGCCTTCTCCTCTCCAGGCTGAACAACCTCCAGCCCCTCAGCCTGTCCTCCTAGGAAAAGCACTCCTGTTTAAGTCTCAAACAGAACCACGCAACAACAATTCCAGGATGATCTTGTTTTTGAGCCAACAGCTCTGTTGCAGCATTCCTGTGCCATCAGAGTAGCCCAGCTGAAGAGGCCTGAGGCTCAGTGTCCCCAGGGCAGCAGGGGCTGAGGCTCAGTGTCCCCAGGGCAGCAGGGGCTGAGGCTCAGTGTCCCCAGGGCAGTGGCCCTGTCTCAGCTGTCCCAGGCAGGGCCCTGTCTGAGCTGTCCCCAGGGCACTGGTCCCTGTCTGAGCTGTCCCCAGGGCACTGGTCCCTGTCTCAGCTGTCCCCAGGGCACTGGTCCCTGTCTCAGCTGTCCCCAGGGCAGGGTCCCTCTCTGAGCTGTCCCAGGCAGGGCACTGGTCCCTGTCTCAGCTGTCCCAGGCACTGGTCCCTGTCTCAGCTGTCCCAGGCACTGGTCCCTGTCTCAGCTGTCCCAGTGCAGTGGCCCTGTCTGAGCTGTCCCAGGCAGGGCACTGGTCCCTGTCTCAGCTGTCCCCAGGCACTGGTCCCTGTCTGAGCTGTCCCCAGGGCAGGGTCCCTGTCTCAGCTGTCCCAGGCAGGGTCCCTGTCTCAGCTGTCCCCAGGGCAGGGTCCCTCTCTGAGCTGTCCCAGGCAGGGCACTGGTCCCTGTCTCAGCTGTCCCAGGCAGGGCACTGGTCCCTGTCTCAGCTGTCCCAGGCAGGGCACTGGTCCCTGTCTGAGCTGTCCAAGGCAGGGCACTGGTCCCTGTCTGAGCTGTCCCAGGCAGGGCACTGGTCCCTGTCTGAGCTGTCCCAGGCAGGGCACTGGTCCCTGTCTCAGCTGTCCCCAGGGCAGGGTCCCTGTCTGAGCTGTCCCAGGCAGGGCACTGGTCCCTGTCTGAGCTGTCCCAGGCAGGGCACTGGTCCCTGTCTCAGCTGTCCCAGGCAGGGCACTGGTCCCTGTCTGAGCTGTCCCAGGCAGGGCACTGGTCCCTCTCTGAGCTGTCCAAGGCAGGGCACTGGTCCCTGTCTGAGCTGTCCCCAGGGCAGGGTCCCTGTCTCAGCTGTCCCAGGCAGGCCCTTCTCACTCACCGTGAAGAGGTTGGAGCGGCGCTTGGACTGTTTGCGGACAGGAGTTGGAGTATTGGCAGTGGCAGGAACATCGATCCGCAGCTCCTTCTGGCTGGTGCTTGGAGTTGATGGGACAGAGGAGGAATAATCACTTAAACTCCCTCCTCCATTACTGGTCTGCAAGGATTAAAGGCAGTTTTAAACAGTGGCAGGCTGCTTTCAAGCAATGACAATCCACAGCTGTATCTTATTTACTCCTGATTTACTCCAGATTGATGCAGAAGTGCAGCCAGGGCTCAGGGGCTCAGCAGGGCTGCCCTATTCCACTTTTCCACACATTTCTATTCCAAGCCTTTGAACATCTCCCCCACCACTATTTTTTGAATACTCAAGATAGCTCTGTTTATACAGCAAGCACATTTTCATTCTACACAGCACAATCTTAACTGGGTGGCAACAGTTTCATTTGTTTTCTAGTGTACAAGTAAGCAAAACATGGGAGAAAACCTTCCAAATCTGGATTTCTACTAAACTAAATTGTAAATACCCAGTGCCATGGAGTTAAACCTACTCTGGAGACACCAGATTATTGAGAGCTGATCAAGAAAATGAAAATAATGCAGGGTTGTAAAATGGCTACCAAGGGGTTGGGTAAATCCCAACATATCCCAAGCATCACAGACTCTCCCACAAGGACAATCGAGTCCAACTCCTGGCCCTGCACAGGATTTGCTGAAGCCACTGGTGCAAAGACACAAAACTCATGAGTAAGATATTCCAATTTATTTGAAGCAGACAAAACTGTGATGTTACATCCTAGTCCTGAAAGAAATAAAGTTTTGAGCCTATAAAACAATAAATGAACAGAGGCAGAAAATTCCTGAAAGGAGGAAGGTGAGGAAACCAGACAGAATGGAAAGGATCAAAATGTGATTAAGAAAAAAGCATTATTTTTTTCTTTAAAAGGACTTATTAGACAGGACATAAACAAGTACTAAAAACACCACTGAAGGAGGAGATGCTCTGTGTGCTGATGGGGGACTGGGGCAGGAGAACAGGGAACATTCTGCCTGCTGGGGATGGGAAACTCAGCAGAGGAGCAGCAGTGGATGAAGGGGCTGGGCAATAACTCACAGGTAATTCTGAAGGGAAAAGAAACACCTGGGATGCACAGAGAGGGGGGAAAGGCCACCTTTAAAGCAGTCAAGATTCCTGGAGGAAGTGAGGAAAGGTGGTAAGAGGGTATTTCCAGAATTCCTGAGGAGAAAGATGCCTCATGGCACTTCCCCCATGGTCCTTGGGGATGGGGACCCCAAGCTGTAACCAGTCAGATGATTAAAAACAGGAGACAATCCCCTACAGCTGAAACCTCTGCATGTTCCAGGCTCTCTTCTGCTTCTTGCAGCCTTCCCAAAGCAGGGAGCAGAGGTGAAGGCGCTGCAAGGGCAGGGCAGAGACATTTCCTACAGCACTCTCAAGTGCCAGGGGAAGCAGCAGCAGAACTGGGAGATGGAATGATGTAACAGGAATGAGCATTTTTAGTGTCCTGATGGAGAATGGAAACACTGGACAGATGGGCAGGACAAGCTGGGAAGAAGTGGCCTCAATTACCCCACATTTGCTTTTCCTGTCTCTGTAGCAGCTTGTTCCCAAACCACTGGATGTGTTGGATGAGAAGGGTGGCAAGGAAATAGAATTTTTCTTAAATTGAAATTAACAGATTTATGCCCTAGGAGCCTACTTTCCAGGTGGAGACTATGGAGAATTCCCTAAAATTTTACCTTTTAAATCCGTCATCATTTTATAGCATCATTTTACACTTTTTGCAGCTGTCTCCTGGATTTCTAAGTGATTTATAGGTAACTCCTAAAGGAAAACACAAACCTGTTGGATATTCTATTCCCCTAAGACACAGAGAGAGTTTCTATAAAAGAACTCCTGCAGGCAATGTTTCTCTTCTCACACACCAAGCCCAGTGGATTTCCAACTTTGTAAATAAAACTCTGAGGTGATTTCAAAATAAGCCACTGGCTGGAACAATGAAAAACACAAGCAGAGGGAATGGTTGCAAAAACCATAGAATAGTTTGAGTTGAAAGAGACCACAAGGATCATCTAATTCCAACTCCTTGCCATGGCAGGGACACCTCCCACCATCCCAGGGTGCTCCAAGCCCCACCCAACCTGGCCTTGGGCACTGCCAGGGATCCAGGGGCAGCCACAGCTGCTCTGGGCACCCTGTGCCAGGGCCTGCCCACCCTCCCAGGGAGGAATCTACACTGCTTGTTCTAGATAAATAGCAGGTTACTTAGAAACAACCCTGTAAATACAAAAGGATTGTGAAATATGTGACATTAAATACACTATCATTCTTCTTTTAGTTTTAGTTTTGACATTCCAGAAAATTTCTAAGAAGCCTAACAATAATCAGGTCTCACACAGAATGAAATAATGGATGGCCAAGCTGACTGCACTTTGCTTTTAGTAATTTAATTTACGTTTTTGGACAATCGTGTTGTAGTGAAAACTGTCTGAAGGCATTGTGCAAACATGAATAATGCATCACTACAGATTTACAACAGGTAGTAAGGAGAGAGCTGGTGTGGCAGCCCCACCTGAGCTGCACTTTGTAGTGGATGTTAACCTGCATACCTTCCCAGGAATAATGGAAATCTGCTTGGAGAATGGCACTGCTGACCAGGACACACAACTCTTGGCACTGCAGTCCCCAAGGATGGACCCTGAGGGGCTGGAGAATGTCCAGGGCAGGGAATGGAGGGGCTGAGGGAGCTGGGAAGGGGCTCAGCCTGGAGCAAAGGAGGCTCAGGGGGCCCTTGTGGCTCTGCACAGCTCCTGCCAGGAGGGGATGGTTGGGCTGTGCTCCCTGGGAACAGGGACAGGAGCAGAGGGAATGGAGGTTCAGATTGGATATATGGAAAATTCCTTCACCAAAGGGTGACTAAAGTCCCTCTGTCCTGGAGGAATGCACAGAGGCCAGGCAGACATGGAAACATGGTGTCATTTCCAATCTCCTCTCACAGCAGAATGTAACAGCTGAATTCCAGGAAAGCCAGCCAGTGTGAAAACATAGCCAGACTGCAGATTTCCAGGAATTATTGTCACTGGTAAAACAATCTTTCCATCTCTACCTTCAGAACTGCAGCTCACTGCTGGGGATTCCTGGCTGGAATCTGCACATCAGTTTGTCTGGAGAGGGGCCTGGAGCCTTCCACACAAACAGCAAGAGCAGCTGTTGTGCCAGAGGCTTTTCCAGCTGTTTTTCCAGCAGTGCCAACTCCAGCCCAGCTGCAGGTAACTCCTGAGCAGGTTATGCAGCCCCACACTGAGGCACTGAGGACCAAAGGTGAGGCTGAGCTGAGCAGCCTCATGGTTTGGGAACCAGGTATCTCCACTTCCAGGGGCTGGCAGAGGAAACAGCCCTTTGGAACTGTTTTTATTGGCATTATTCTGCTAAGTTAGTGCCTTAAAATTGCCTTCCTGATGTGTCAGGTGTAAAGGACAAGCAAATCCTCCAGCACCAGGATGAATTTAGGGAAAAGGAATGGCTCTGTGGGGTTTTGTGAGGGAAAAGGAACTCATTCTTCTTGGGAATTAGGCTTAGCATGGTATACAAGCATATCATGCCTAGGAAGATTGTCAAGGCATAGGGGAATGTGGGCATGAAAAGTGGGACAGACATGCAGAGCAGAGAGATACAGAAGTGACTGGTCTGTACTTGTAAAAAGTAAATTAAAGACCTATTCCAAGATGCCCTGTGGCCAGTAAAAGGCCTCCAATCCACTGCACAACAATTCTTCCCCTCTAAACAGCTCAGTCTACCTCTTGAAGTGCTCCAAAAAGCCAGACAGTGGGCTGGGACTGGAATACCTGAATGTAAGTAATGTTGCACCATCCCTCCTGTTGACAGAGTATACAACAGCTCTGTCCATCGTGCTCATGAATGGCAATCCTTGGATTTGAGAATAAAATTCTTTCCATATGTTCTGTGCTGCCCTGAGAGCCAACAGAGGTACCTGAGGTACTTCAAAAGGTTTTCAAGGAAACTCTTCCCCTTGACTGACATACATGCTAGAAACTAAGTCAGAAGGAAAACTAAGCAGCATCCTCTACAAAGAAAAGTGGATTTTAGTAAAGTGGAATAGGAAGCATCTTACTGTGTGGGACAGGCCTCTGGAATTACATAACTATAGATATTCCTGAGAGCATTTTCTGGAAGGGATCTCACTGAGCATTTTCTGGAAGGGATCTCACTGAGCATTTTCTGGAAGGGACCTTACTGAGGCACCACCTCAGACTCCTGGACATGCAGATGGAGAAGCACCCACACACACAGACAAGTCTGTCACAGAATCCCAGGGTGGTTTGGACTGGAAGGGACCTCAAGGCTGATCCCATTCCAACACTCTGCCATGGGCAGGGACACCTTCCATCAGACCAGACTGCTGCAAGCCCTGTCCAACGTGGCAGACTGAACCACAGGAGCCCTGGATGGTGCTGAGCCTTAGAATTCCCCCCAAGGTATGCTAAGGACTACTCTGGTTAAGGTGACACTCGATACCTTTTTTTTCCTCTCTCTAAAGCCTAAGCTTTTGAGTGCAGAGTCATCTGGAGAGTTTGCAGGAGTTCAATCCCCGGGATGATCCAACCAGAGATGGAACAATATCTGACTTTAGCTGAAGTGCTGTGTGCAGGCAGTGCCTCTGAAGGCCTCTGCTCCTGTGGAGAATGCAAGTGGCAGGGCACTGCACCGCTAACGGGCTTGATTCATGGAGGAAATCTTCAGAGGAACATCATTACACCAAGAGAGATGTTCCAAAGGGCAAGACACCAGCCAGTCTTCCAGCCAAGATCAGAGATGGCAAATCTTGCCCCAGATCATCTTAAACTTGGAATTGCAGTTGCAAAGTTCTTTTAAGTCTGGGATAAGGATTCAGCTTCCTTCCCTTAAACAAGGTCATACTGCCTTTAAGTGTAGCACAAAGGAGATAGGACATGAAACAGATTTCTGGCCTCTACTTTTAGGCATGACATCAGTCTCAGAAGAGAGACATCTTTGACTGGTGATGCAATTGCCCCTTTAGGTAATTATGACACCAGCCAAAGGCAGTAAAGAACATTATTTCACTTTTATTGAAACGGAATCTAGGGAGCCTTATCACAAAAGCTACACCTTGCCTTCATTTTCCCAAACAGCTCTTATCACTGGCAAGAAGTTTGCTGCATAGGTGATGGAACTGGTCTAGAATTTGGTGTTTGCTGTTGATCTTCAAACTGGATTTGGGTAGGAAGCCAGTGATCCCCCAGATATTTGATGTCCTTCATCAAAAAAAGCTTCATTAACAAAAAATGCCCCCAGAGAGGGCAAGATCCAAGGGCCTGTGGCCATGAACTGGTCAGAGGCAGAACAGCAGAGGAAACCTGGAAGGGGAGAACCTCTCCCATGGGAGAACTTGTCCTTCATCAGGAGGTGCCAGGGCTCTTCTGAGGAGCAACACACCCCAGTCAGCACCTGCTTTAGAAAGGGAGGTCTCAACTCCAGCATTCTCTTGGGCTCATCAGCAAAAGCCACAGGCACAGCCTGAGGTTGGATCAGGGCTCACTAAGTCACAGCAGAGAACTCTGAAAACTAAACTGGCACCTGCATCTTTAGGGTGATACCCCAGTAGGACAAGGTACTCCCTTCTGCCAAAAAGCAGGCACTGTGGGGGATAAAGGTCCACAGCCAAAACAAATCCTCACGTGGGTGGCTCAGGACTGCAAAATAACCTGTGCATTATTGAGTTTAGACTGAAAACACACCAGAATGGCTGTGGGTATCTGACATCATTCAGTTTATACCTATCCCAGCTGGGGACAAGCCCAGAGATGATCAGTTGACACTAGAAAACAAAGACACTGAGGAAGGGCATTGTCAGGAAAACACAGGGGAGCATGCAATACACGTGGGTTAAAGTTGGTATTAACCATATGTTAATGTTAAGAAAATGTTGGTATTAACCATGTGTTTCTCAAAATACCATTGAGTGTAAAATTCCAGCACTCTAACCACTGGGATACACCAGCTCAGCACAGCTGAGTGAGAGTAACCACCAAAAACACAGCAAGGGGACGTTGAACCACAGCACAGCAAATCCTGAATTGCAATGATTGGCCTACCCAGACCTGCAGGCTGCTGGGTATCAATGACAATGATCAAAGCAGGCTTATCAATCTAAGCAGGCTTTAAAGCCAAATTATTCTGCTTTGCTACTTTGTTTCTTGAACTCGAACCAATCTAAAAAAATTCAAATATCACTTCAAACCACAGAGCACCGGCAGCATTAATAAAATGGCAACTACCTCTCGAGCAGCAAGGAGAGCACTTGAAATGGCAGGAAACACAGCAGAGATGAAAAGCAGCTTATCAGCTCCTTTCCCAAGCACTGATTTTGTCTGTACCTGGCTGATATGCACGGCAGAAACCTGGGCAGAACACACGGAGGAGTGGCTCGGAGAGTTGGGCAGAGATTTGCAGGGTCCGATGGAGAGCTGCTGCTTCTTCTTGGTGGAAACGATCTTCTGGGCAACTGGGGAGACACAACAGCCAGGCAGGTCAGGCAGGGCACAACGGGGGAAAACACAGTGAGCAGCACACACAAGCTGGGGGGCACCACCAAAGCCTGCTCCAAAAGCTGAGTGGGTTACAGGGAAGGGAAGGGTGCTGGATTTCCACAATGCTCCATGGAGACTCCAGCTGGCTTCTCCACATGGAACGTGTGACTCCAGAAGTCTCATTCCACCAGAAAAAATAACAAAAAGCAATCCCAGGAATGCTGTACTGAGTCCCCTCTGTGTTTGTGACCCCACACTCACAAAGCTCATCAGTCTCAGATGAGGGAGACTCATCTGAGGTTTAGGTTTTTCATAAAAGCTCATGGTAGCAAACATTTTCCATTCTTCCTTGGGATATTCTCCTGGAGATACCAGGTCTCTGCTGCCAAGGAATAGGATGAATTTCCCTTTTTTTATCAGCCATTGCACCAGGGCAATGCACTGTGGAGCCCAAAGCAAAGGGAACTGGAATATTAGGACTGATAATGGGTTCATGACAGTGAATAAACACCTGGATTGGTGGTACCACACATCCCAGTGAAATTCTCTATGGAAAGAAGCTGTATCATTATTTCTAATTTTAGCTTTTATTCCTTCTCAGCAGCAGCACAGCTGGAAAAAATGCCTTTTTTTTTTTTTTTTTTTTTTTTTTTTTTGCAATTTGTTAAGACATTCTCTTCAGCATGGAAGGAAAAGCAGAATTTATCAAACAGATACAGGGATCAGAGCCATTAACATCTCTATACACGGCTTGGCAGACCCATAATAAAAAAGATCAAACAGAACTGATGTGGAATGCAGCAACTTCCAAACCTCTCCTACAATCTTTCAATTTAAACAACTCAAACCATTTCAGAAATTCATCCCATCACACACTGGAACTTGAGCTCATGCTGCTAACTCAGCTAAAGCCTTTGGAAAAAGCTCTTTTTATGTCATAAATACATAAAAATAAATCGTATTGCTACCTTTTGAGTGACAAATTAAACACTAATCAAAATTTCAGTCTTTGGAAACAGATACTTTTATAGTGGCTAATCAAAAATGCCACTAACTAAATTCAGCTTCCTTGCATGCAGTTTTCCTCATGAAGGGAAGCACTTCACAAAACTTGTGCCAAGGAATCTGGAGTCACTTGCAGCACCTCCACCAAAGCCAGTGACATTTACTGGCATCTCCTTTAAAAGTTCCCCAGAAACTCCTTGGAATGAAGCCAACAGATCCCAGTCTGTCTTGTTCAGCAAACACAAAAAGACAATTATGTAAATTCCAAGATTATTTTCCCTCACTACATTACAGCACAGGCAGGGACAGTGTAAGCATAGTTTCTTCTCAAATGAATGCAATTTTAATAACAAACTGGTCTGTGGCTTATGTTTTTCATGTAAATGAATGATGGCATAACCATGATTTAGTGAGAATACATTGGATAAAGAATGGCTCATATATATGAAGAAGCAGCTTCATTAGTTACATCCCACCTCCAATAGGCCTCTTATCATCCTGAAAGGATGATATCAATTAATTTATCTTCCCCTAGCATATTGATCATAACCTTCATCAGCTAATCATGTTTAAATTAAAGGGGAATATCGTAGCACTCTGTCATTTCAGACCCATTGGGTTATTGATCTGGGGCCTGGGAAGCTATATATTAAAATATTTTAAAACACATTAGTGAGTGAAGAGAGCAAACCAAAGGTCAGACTTTAACATATGCACATGGATTTGTCTTCATCCTATGTGGTACAGACCTAAATTAAGACCCAAATTGAACAAAAACCACACATGAATGAAAACAACCTCATCTGCAAAAGCTCCTGCTCTCACAGGCAGAGATAATTAGCCAAGGAATGTATTTACCTGTTCCCTGCAGCGTGGGCACAGGGGGGCTGGCAGCACTGGCACACACAGCACAGTCTGGGCAAGGAAGGGGAAGGAGCAGGGGAAGAAGCCCAGGGCAGTGAGAACTCAGTGACTGAACACACGACTTGAACACGAGCAAAGCCCCAGGCTGCTCCCAGCCCCAGTGTCCAACCTGGCCTTGGGCACTGCCAGGGATCCAGGGAGGGCACCCTGTGCCAGGGCCTGCCCACCCTGCCAGGGAACAATTCCTAATTCCCAATATCCCATCCACCCTCCCAGGGAACAATTCCTAATTCCCAATATCCCATCCATCCTCCCAGGGAACAATTCCTAATTCCCAATATCCCATCCACCCTCCCAGGGAACAATTCCTAATTCCCAATCTCCCATCCATCCCTGCCCTCTGGCACTGGGAGCCATTCCCTGTGTCCTGTCCCTCCCTCCCTTGTCCCCAGTCCCTCTCCAGCTCTCCTGGAGCCCTGCACGGGCTCTGAGGTGCCCTTGGACCCTTCCACTCCCCAGGTGAGCACCCCCAGCCTGGCTCCAGCCCTTGGAGCATCCCCATGGCCTCCTCTGGACTCACTCCAGCAACTCCACATCATTATGCAGGGCACTCCAAACTGGACACTGGTGGGGTCAAAATAGACCATTCCTCACCCCAAATTTCTTAGCTCCTCACTCCATCAGAACAATGATGTTCTATAATGTCAATAAAAAATTCATGAAAGCAGAAATATTGTTGTCCCAAGCTGCTTCTGAACACAATATTTGAATTTAATACTCACTAAAACATTTCTAAAACAGATGAATACCAACTTAATCTACGGCAGATATCAAAAATAATCCAGAGACTGAGAAGCATTTCAACTCTCTTTAGAAATCAGTTGAATGGTTTGTACATATATACACTCAATTTATCAGTGGGAGACAGGTTTTATTGTAATATATCAGTACTATGAAAAGCTAAACAAAATTTATGTGCAAAGTCAAGAACTCTTCTGCAAATAAACAGGGATATGCCATGGATACTTAGAGTTGTAAACAAAGAGAAACTGATATTTAGCAAATATTTGGCCTTGGAGGGGGACTGACACTAATTTTTTATACATTTAAATTTAATTCCACGAGCCAGAATGACTGGGAGTTGCATTCTGCTTGAAGGCATTGATAATTAAAAGCATGTGAAATTCCCACTCCGAGTTGGGAGGGAAAGCTCCTGGCTTGAATGCCTCTCCTTCCATGCCTGACCTAGCTCACCACAACAAAATTAACCTTCCCACCCCTGCCCCTTCCATCCCAAACGCTGCTCTTTGTTAGGCAAAACCACTCATGGCTCAGCACCTCCTGCTCCCTGCCTGCCCTGGGGTTTGCAGGGAGCCCTGAGAGCTGCACAGGGAACTCTGGGGATCTCCACACAAACCACTTTATCCAGGGGAAACCAGGGAGCACAACGCATTTCCCAAAGCAAAGTCCTGAGCACAGGACTGAATTCCCTCAGGGATGAGGAGCACAGGACTGAATTCCCTGGGGGATGAGGAGCACAGGACTGAATTCCCTGGGGGATGAGGAGCACAGGACTGAATTCCCTCAGGGTGAGGAGCACAGGACTGAATTCCCTCAGGGATGAGGAGCACAGGACTGAATTCCCTCAGGGATGAGGAGCACAGGACTGAATTCCCTCAGGGTGAGGAGCACAGGACTGAATTCCCTCAGGGATGAGGAGCACAGGACTGAATTCCCTCAGGGATGAGGAGCACAGGACTGAATTCCCTCAGGGATGAGGAGCACAGGACTGAATTCCCTCAGGGTGAGGAGCACAGGGCTGAATTCCCTCAGGGATGAGGAGCACAGGACTGAATTCTCTTGGGATGAGGAGCACAGGACTGAATTCCCTCAGGGTGAGGAGCACAGGACTGAATTCCCTCAGGGTGAGGAGCACAGGACTGAATTCCCTCGGGATGAGGAGCACAGGGCTGAATTCCCTCAGGGATGAGGAGCACAGGACTGAATTCCCTGGGGGATGAGGAGCACAGGGCTGAATTCTCTTGGGATGAGGAGCACAGGACTGAATTCCCTGGGGGATGAGGAGCACAGGGCTGAATTCTCTTGGGATGAGGAGCACAGGACTGAATTCCCTGGGGGATGAGGAGCACAGGGCTGAATTCTCTTGGGATGAGGAGCACAGGACTGAATTCCCTGGGGGATGAGGAGCACAGGACTGAATTCCCTCAGGGATGACGAGCACAGGACTGAATTCCCTCGGGGATGAGGAGAGAAGACTGAATTCCCTGGGGGATGAGGAGCACAGGACTGAATTCCCTCGGGGTGGATGAGGGTGATGCCTCCACAAGGATCTGCCTCCTCCTGGTGCCCTGTTTGGGAGCTGATCCCCTTTAGGAAGGCTGCTGCCAGAGGAGCTGCCCTGACAGAGCAGCCCTGGCTCAAAGGCTGCTCACACACCAGCTCCTACTCCACCTTGATGCCCTGTGAAGGCTGACCAAGAACAGAGGCCAGAATAAAGCACTGATTTATTAAAAGCATCTCCTCAATGGACACACCTTGGGCAGCACAAGAGCCCAGCCAGGGCTGCAGCAAGATGAACCAAAATGGTCACAAAATGGAAAACTGGTCACAGGGTCTGTCACTTTGATCAGTTCTGCTCTATTTGCATATTGCAGTTCATTGTCCAGTTACAGCTTTAGCCCATGCAGTCCCACCCTGCTTGTTTTTCTCTCTCCAGCCCACGTTGTTTGTGCTCTTGGGCTGAGATCATTGGATCATTTGTCCTTGGTCCCCAGCTGGAGCAGGAATTGTTTTGTCTCCCTACTCTGTGATGAGAGCTCACCATGCCCTCATACGAAGCCCAGAAGTACACACTAAAGCAGCACAGAACCTGAAAAATAGAAAAGCTCAAACCTGAGGCATCAACCTCATCAGCACAGCTCCATCCAAGGACAAGGATGAGAAAGGTAGAGACTTCAGAGGAAAATACTCCCCAGGAAGAGTTCAAGGCACAAGGTGAGAGTCTGCTCCAGCCCCAATCTCAGAAAAGTGAGAACACTCTGCAGCACCCCAGAGATGAGTGGAGGGAAACCTCATCCAGGCTGAGAACTGATGTCTCCCTGCTCCAAAGATGGATCCTGGAAAACACCCAAAGGTACCAGGAGTCTGATCACTTTTCATTCCCAAAAGACAGGGAATACAGCTCTTCCTGTGCTCTTTTTTATACATTTAAATTGCTCAACCAAGAAAAGCTTGGCATATTAAAAGGACAGACTCCAGGCATACAAGACCTGTAACATCTGGCACCATTTCTCTACTTAGTGAGCACAGTACAGGGGTGCTGCATATTTTAGGAGATGCAAACACTCTGCTCCAATTACCACTAATTTAAATCAAAACTGGTTTCTCATCAAAACTGTGTAATCCATCTCCTCTGCACGTCCAAGAAGGAGTGAACAGCAGGTTCAGTTAAAACCTGCCACTTGTGCAAAAGATGGGAATGCAGGGAACTTTCCTTCACCAATGGACAGACAGCAAATGGCCTTCAGCTGAAGGTGAAATGCTGACAGATGAGTGAAAAATATCAGCAGGGATAAACATTTGTTTAAATAAATACCTGTTTTAACTACTTGGGGAAAAATAACATTGCAAAATTGGGATTTTTCTGTGAGCAAGTATTTGCTTTTACCTTAAAAAACACAAGTGAAAGATGTTAAGATATAGAGCAGCTTACATTTTTACATCTGCTGACTTTTAGCTTAATATTCCATGTTTACAGGATAAGTAAGGGTTCAATAAAAGCAAATTTATTCCACAATTACATACTGCAGGAGAGGCAGTAATAACTACCAGAGCAAGCCTTAACCACAAATGCCTCCAAATGGGAAACATTAATGTAAGTAGCCACTATTAAGGCCATTGTGCCTGTTATTTTAAATTCAATCAATTCTCTAGGCTAAACAACCTTTATATTCTTCTGTTTAAAAGGAGAGCTTGGCATCCCATGTGGCAGGTGTAATGGAGAAATGAGTGCTGGACAATTCTACAGCTGGGGTTTGGAAATGGCAATTTATCCACCTCATTCCTGGCCACATGGAGCAAGAAATGTCTGAAGTTACTTTGCCCTGAAGAAGTGGTGCCACTGTCAAGTCACACCAGGGAAAGGAGCTCCTGCCCTGCCCTGAGCACAAACCCCCTCCATGCTCTGACAGCCTGAGCTGGGAGAAACCTCAATGACCAAAAAAGAAAAGCCAAATTGACCAAAAAGATACAAATCTGTAGTGCAAGGCACCAACAGCATTAGGAAGTTTTACAGGAGAAAGTGCTTGGTTAACAAATCTTTGCTTCTTAAACCTTGTCTTACAAGGTATGAAAACACTGCTGTAAATCAGGTTCTGTATTAAATATCTTTCATCAATGCCAACACATTTTTTTTCTTCCACAGGTAACTCTAATTAACACAGCACATCACTTATTCCCAACTTCCATGCAAATCACTGCCTTCCAAGCCTAGGTAAGCAAATATGCCAATAAATCCACTGGAAACAATCTGGCATCTGAAGCAATTTAAAAAATAAACCTGTGTTTTCTTCACTGCTTCAGCTGTGCTCCAGCAGTGAAGAAAATAGAAGTAGAAGCACACACAACTCGAGGATTTAAGGGGAACATTGTGCCAGACACACAGGTAAAGTCTCCTGCACATGGATTTACCTCACCAGCACCTCCTGGAGCTCTGCTGACCTTTCCATGAGGGCAGAATAAAGTCATAAATCCTGTTAGATCCCACACAGAGTTATGATTTTAAATGCAAAGATTAAAAAAAAAATGTTGAAACAAGAAAAAAAAGTCAAACTGGAAAGACTCAAAGAGAATGTTGTCAAATTGATGTGTTTTATAAAATGTCCATAAAGGAAGCAAGTGAGTTGTTAATTACCTTTTAAGAATAACATTTTTAAGGATAACATTGTATTGTAATAATTGTACAACACTGAGTGCAATAATCATTGTATGTATTTAATTCTATGTCAAAACATAAAATTGCTTTTTAATCATTTCAAACCATAGGTTTAAGTCATAGAAAATTACATGATGCTTTAGGATTTTACCTCCTTAGTGAGTCATTTCCTACTCCCATTTTGAGGCAGCTTCATGAAAAGCTCACTTTGGGGCACACACCACCAAATGACTGTTTCATAGAGAACATTTCTGCTTTCTGAAGAGTCATGCACACCCAAAGAGCTCACTAACAGAGCACAGAGAAGGACACAGTGACAGAAAGCTGCTGGTTCTGGCAGTGCATCTCAGATGCAACCAACCCTCTAGAAAGAAATAAACTAATCACATTTACTAAATCACATTCAACTTAAGCCATGCCTCATCCAGACGGTTCTATTTACTCAACTTTAATAAAAGCTCACCAAAAAAACCCAGAATAATCAATGGTTTTCTTTTTTCAACTGCCAAAATGACACAAAATTGTAACCTAGCAACTCAAAGTCTGCAGTCAGAGGGGTAACCACACCATGAGAACACACAGCTACATCCAGACAGGGCACAGCTGGTTCCATGATTGCTGGGTATCTAAGAAAATGTTACAGTCACCCAATACTGTGAACAAATATCACTTTTTCACATTAAATATTCACAGATATTTTTCCTCAAGATGTGAGTATTCTCCTCAGGAAAGAGCAACCAGGTTTATGACAGCAACACCAAAAAAAGGAGCACAAACACATTCCTGCTTCTGAAGCACAGCTTATCCATGCTGCTCACCAAACTCGAGCTAGAGAATGTTCTTGTACTTTAAAGAAATACCACCCTCAAAACAGACCACCAAGCACCTAAACAAGATTAAATAAACCATCTCAGCCCATGAGCTCGCTGCCCACTGAGCTATCATAATCCACCTCCCAGGCACACAGAGGCCTGCTGGAAAATGAGTTAGGCTTTGTGTTACCAACACCACAGTGCAGGTGGAATAAATCCTGCTCCCAAAACACCCTCCAGAAATCCAGCAGCACACAGGAAGTAATCTCCACCACCACTACAAACTAAAAATCCTCTGGGTATGTGGGTTTATGCACATCCAGCTGTCACAAAAGCAGTTCCCTGCCAGAGCAGAAGCATCATGGAGCATTTCACATAAATCTCCCAAAACACATAAGCCCCCCCTTTGCACTTTAATCATTTGCTAACAGTTACAATAAGATTGTATTAAAAATTTAAACTGCCCTACTTAATGCAATTTACCTTCAAAGGTCCATTTCCAGAGAATGAAGTCGAATGATATAAATGTCGAACACTTGATCAGATTTATGGCGCCCAAGAATATTTCTCTTGATACAGATCTGACGAGTGAAGGCTAATGGCTTTAGTTTTATTACTTTTTAAGCACTTAATGGGAAAATTTAGACATTTTCACAAGACTAAGCTCCAGCAGGAATGGTGCATTTAGAGGATGACAGCAGAGCAGAGAGCCGCGTGCTCTGGTTAAACCGCGGCGTTATTAAGCGGGAGATTAACGCCGAGTATTTGTCCTGCTCCTCTGTCACACAACAGCTCGGCCTGAGTGCCTCTCTTAGGGCACAGCAGCACAAAGTGCTGACTCCACAGCCAAGTTCCCAGATGGAACTGGGGCCAAACTGCCAGGGACAGACAGCTGAAGTCACAGTGGGACTGTAAAAGCTGAGTGATAGTGCCAGGGGTGCAGATCAGCAGTGCCTGCAGGTGATTGGGAAACAGCCCTTCCAACCTCTAGGGAATCCCACCTTTTCACCCCAGCCATGTTCTCCATAAATGCTACAAAGCAATAGTTTCACTACTCCAAAAACACTTTTTTTTCCCCCTATTTAATTTTTTTTAACTGAAAGACAGCTGGGAGTCCTCAGATTTCAATTAATGTCGAGGTACTTGGCCAATCAATCACCAAGTGCTATAAATTCCCCTCTATTTCTCATTAGTTACACTATTGCACAGCTTAAATCTAAACATACCTTTCTGGGAGACTGTAAATTACCAGGCCTAAGACACAAGTGAGTGCATCAGGCATCAGGAGGGGCATAAATGATGGGAGTGAGGCCATTGTGTGTGTGCTCAGCTCTGGCTGATTTACTCCTCACCAGGGCTTTTGTCACACCCAAGGAGCAGCAGCAGCAGTGCCACCAGCAGCACTCCATCTCCTGCAGTTTGCATATCTGACTCCAGACCAGTAATGACCTGTCTTTATTAACATTAACAAGTTTTATGCCCCAAATCCAATTTTCTATGGGAAAAAATATTTCTTCAGCATCTGCCAATAACGTTCTTTCATTAAGTGCAGATAGAGCTTGAAGAAAAACAAATCTCTGCCTTAAATTAAAATTGGTTCTGTGGCTCTGAAAGCCACTTTCAGCCTTTTCAAAGTTGAGACAGTGCAGAAGTTACCTGACACAAAAGGATCTCGTGCTGAAACTAAAAGGAACAAATATTCACACATTTATTAACAAAACTATTCAATTTTTAGTCATGTACCAGCTTTATAATAATTTGTCAACTAAAGATCGTAAGTCAGCACTCCACAGAGGTTGCTGAGGGAATGCACTTGTCACAGATGACAAACATGTTCCAAAAAATGTCTTGTATCAAAGTTAGAATTTATTAAAAATTTAATTTGAAGTTTTGAAAGTTGCAGGAAATAATGAAGTGAAGTCACATGTGGGAACTGTCAGGGATCACAGGAATCACAGGACCCTTTAGGCTGGAAAAGCCCTCTAAAATCAAGTCCAAGCCACCACTAACCACATCTCCAAGTGCCACATGAAGAAGAGTCCTCCAGTTTTCCTAACCCTTTAATAAAATATATTCAGGGGAAAATTTAATATTTGGGATAATTTTCATAACTGAGGCAGCCCATGCAGTCCCATCCATCTGCCAACTAAAATGATGTTGGGCTGGATTTTGTCTTTTCCACAAAGTATTGACCAGATCCTGCAGCAGGATTTTGCACTGAACAAAATTATGTTGTGCTGGATTTTGTCTTTTCCACAAAATACTGACCAGATCCTGCATTGTACAAAATTATTTTGGGCTGGATTTTGTCTTTTCCACAGAGTATTGACCAGATCCTGCAGCAGGATTTTGCACTGTACAAAATGATGTTTGGCTGGATTTTGTCTTTTCCACAAAATATTGACCAGATCCTGCAGCAGGATTGTGCACTGTACAAAATGATTTTGGGCTGGATTTTGTCTTTTCCACAAAATATTGACCAGATCCTGCAGCAGGATTTTGCACAGTACAAAATGATGTTGGGCTGGATTTTGTCTTTTCCAGAAAATATTGACCAGATCCTACATTGTACAAAATTATGTTGGGCTGGATTTTGTCTTTTCCACAAAGTATTGACCAGATCCTGCAGCAGGCACAACCCGACCTTGCTGTGTCTGGCTCACTCAGTACTCCAGTAAAGAGGAAAGGAAGAGTAAAGAGTGAAAGAGAAGGAGGAGTAAAAAGGGAAGAGTTTGATGCAGAGAACAACAATCTCGATGTTCAAGACTGGCCAACAACAGAAACTGAAATGAAAGGAGGAGTTTACAGATAAAGTTGTGATCACATTTGACCAAAATCACACAATGCTTTTCTTCAGGAGGAAGAGGAAGAAGCCCCAGCTTTGGTGGGCACAAGTTGCCACAAGTTCACCATACACAATTAAAGATTCTCGACAGAGAAGGAGGAAGGAAAAACCCATCTCCCAAACCTGGTAGCAGCAGCAGCAGCGCTGGGAGCTCTCTGGTGCAGGAATTCCGTGGAATGCCAGCACTGTGCCCTGCCCCACACTCCCCCCCGGCATCCAGGGAGGCTTTTAGGCTGGATCCACTGCTAATCCCGAGCAGCAGCTCAATGGGATTTGCATATGCACACGGATTAGCTGAAAGGCAGCGATCTGCAATGCGCCTCGCAAGTGGCTTTGGAGGAAGCAGCTATGCTAATAATCGACTTTGATGTTGAAAATGTGTTTGTTGCACAACAGAGGAGGTTACAAAAGGATTATGTTTATTACAGCAGTTTTAAACGTTTGATAGCTCAGACAAAAGCATCTCTTTAGTATAAGGGGGCAGAGGGGATCTTGTCTTTAATAAATGCTGCTAAACACATCCAGAACACAATGAAGGTACAGAAAGGGCATTCTGCCTTCCCTCTCTGTCTTCACACAACACAACTCGTGGGTTAGCTCTTCATCTTCCATTCATCAATATTAAACCAGCAAAGCTAATTTTTTTTGCAAGCAAATTTAAATAGAAATCCACAAAGGACAGTTAAAACCAACAGCCAAGGGAAGAAATATTGAGGATAACTAAAAAAAATTGAAAAATCAAGCTTTAGATATTTCATACTGCCCTCTGTATGTCAAGGCTTGCTGGAGAAACTCTAGAAAACAAAGTGGCAGATGAGGTGTATGTGTTTTAAGATTTGTCAATAAAAAATTAAGAAGAAAATGTCAGGTTAAATGATCTAACCACAATCATAGAAGTGCAACAAAGAGCACAGCAGTAGGAAGAGAGGCAGAGATATGCTGGGCAAGGCAGAGCATCCCCCAAAATGCAGCAAATGAGGCACAGTTTACAGAACACTCACAAATAAAAGCAGGCATAAGGAAGAAAAAGGTTCTGGCTGTGATAAAGCAAATATAAACCTGCACTTTGAGGAGGTCATGCTCTGCTGAAACCCCTCCTGGCCCTCACCTAACCTTGTGGTCACCTCCTCTGCAGCAGCCAAAGCATCCTCACTCTAACAGGTCTCACCAAGCAGAATTTCATTTTATTTGTTTTTAAACACAGCTCTGCTGTGCTGTCAGTTTGCTGATCAGCTCACTTGGCTCAAAAAGAATGGCAGAAATTGGCACTGCTGCTTTCAGCTCCACCAGAACTGCAGCATGACAACATTTATTTATGGCTTATTTCTGTTCTGCCTTTCCTGGTGTCATGACTGAGAAAAGTAGGGGTTTGAAAAATAAGGAATTTGCAAACTTCCTCCTTCTTCCAGAATTTTTTGCTCCTGTTTCTAGGAAACAATTCCTACTTGCTTGCCAGACACTCCACAAATGTGTTTATAACACTTTATCTGCCAAGCACAACACATGAGTCTGTCAAACACACTGATTCTGCCTCTTACTCTCATGTAAAATAAAATTTTAAAAAAGGCAATTTACCCCCAAACAGCCACCTTGTTTCCTGTTTGCATATCTGATTTTATGCCCCAAGGATATGCCCCAGGATTTCAATTAGAGTTTACATTATAGAATATGACTTTACTGGACTAATTCTGAATCTTCACTACTGAAAACCTGAATTCTTTTGCATTTTGAAGAGATGTTGATCAACATTCTTGCTGCCTTTAATGAAGAATTCATCAATGTTGAACTAGGCCTTGATTTATTGTGATCTCCAAAAAATTTAAACAGCTGTTACTTATTGCACAGAATCAGCAGCTCTGCTGTAGGTTTTGAGTAACCTGCCTCACTGCATACACTTCAAATTAAGACTTAAAGGAATTGCCATGAAATAACCACTATAAAATTAAAAGTCACATAAAAAGTTCTGCAAGACATTATGGTTTTCTACGAGTCACCTACTGAATGACACATCAGAGCTAAAATCAAAACCCCCCTGAAACTTTTACTGGCAATAAATCATTCTATTCCTCTGTGCTCACTGTAGTAGTTTTAAAATTCCATACCCTGGAGTACAGCTCCTCATCCCATTATTTGCTTCCAAGCTTGAAAAAATGGATGCAGATGAGTCACTGTAAGACCTCTTTTCTTTCCTTCACACATATGTGGATGCAGGTGTGGTGTTGAAAAACCTGACAGAGCAGTACCAGTCTCAAAGTCCCCAATGCCTGCAAAGTTCTTGCAATTGTCACCCAAAAATTGGCAAAAAAGGTGAAGTCTGTGCCCACCAAACAGCATGGCAGCAACACTGGACAGCACCAAGCACGAGGGCAACTGCACAGAGACCTCCTAAGTTCTCGGGAACAACAGAAAAAGTAATTTGTAAAGTGTGAAATTTGGTAATCAGTCAGAAAATACAAATCCAAAGACTTGGATCCATTTTCCAGCCCAATCCTGCTGATGCCAACTGCTCCCCAGGATGAAGGCTTCCTCACACCTGCTTCACCAGGCAGTGCTCAATTCACACAGCTCATTTCAAGCCTGTTTTATATAAATTTTGGACATTGGTTAATATTTGGATATTGGTTAATATCTGGATATTGGTTAACATCCTGCTAGTTCACACTAGGCCTTCCTACAACAACGTGCAGTCTGATTTATGGAACTTGTGATCTGCTGAATGGGGCTGAGGGATTACCTGGAAACCAGAAGAAACCTCTGTGCAAACAAAAACAGCCATCAGAAAAACCCCAAAAAACGGTGGAATTAAATGCTTGTTTCCAAACTAAATCTTCTCGTTGTTCAATGGCTCATAAGAGTTACAGATGGAGTGAAATTCTTGTTTCCAAACCAAATCTCATTTATTAACGGCCTGTAAGAGTTACAGGCAGGCAGGAAGGATAAAGTTAAGTCTAACGGCAAAGCATGAGTAAGAGTGAAGTTGAAGCAAGTTCAGAATAAGACACTAACAGAAACACCTCACAAGACGAGGGTGACCAGATTTTTGCGTTTATATATATTTTTTCCAGCCGACTTTGGAGCGTTTGAATGTCCCCCGAGGGGCCCGGCGGGGCCGCCGCCATCACGGGCCCCTCACGCCGCGGCTCCGGCGCCCCCTGGCGGCCGCTCCCGCCGCGCTCCGTTATTCCCGGGGATTAATAAACTCAAAACGTAGATTAATAAAATCAAACGTTAATTTTACGTTAAACAAACACCTTAAAACGAACTTAAAACTGAAATGACTTAAAATGAACGGGGGGTTTAAAATGAACGCGGCTTGAGCGATTGTTGTTCCCGGCTAAACTATGATGTTGAGGAAAATAAATTGACTCCCTCATGTCACTTTCTCACTAGAAAAAACCCGAAACGAACAAACCAATAAGATACAAATATCTAACCAGCCAAAATATTGATTTCCCAGCGGTTGTGAAGCATTGAAGGGTCAGCAGGCTGATCCAGGCCATGTGTGACCATCCTGAAGCTCATCACACCACGTTCCCAGAGGCCTCAGCACAACTCCAAGGAAACCGAAGGAAACCCAAGGAAATACAAGGAAACCAAAGGAAATCCAAGGAAATCCAAGGAATTCCAAGGCAATCCAAGGAAATCCCGAGCAGAAGGAACCACTGCTCATCCTGCCCTGCCATGGCTCTCCACCAGCCCAGTTCCCTCAGCAGAGAATCCCTCAGGCCACATCCAATGCCAAAGTGCACATTGATCTTCCCAAAACAGCTGTCGGGATGGGACCCATTTACTTCCTTTTTATTTACTTCCCATTAGGCTGATGAACATTTCCTAATGAAAACACATCTATAAAAGCTGACTTGGTAATGCTGATGGCAAGTGACAGCCCTTCCCCTCGATGCGGCTGCAGCAGGATTAATTTGTCATCTCCCATCCCTAAACAGAGAAATGGTGATTTGTAGTTCTCCTTTTAAGACATCTTTGTTCAACACCACACTAAATCCTATTTGGATCTAGAAATAAAATACTTCTGGTAGATTTTTTACACAGAGTAGACACGTTCCTTAATAAAAGACTGGTTAATTTGCAAATAATCATCCAAAAATACTGGCAGCACCAGAGCAAAGTGCAAATTGGGAGGCAGCAGTGGCCTCTGCCCCCAAATACCTGCAACTCCTGCCTCAATACTCACAGGGTTATTGTTATTTTGGGCACTATTAGATCAAAATCTGGGTCTTACAGCCATCCAGATGAGGTAAAACCCCCTTGGTTAAACTGCTGAGCTACAGAGAAAGATTCAACTCTGAACCCAAGTTAGACTCAAACCCTTTTGTTTCACACCCTGTGATAGTAAAATTTTATCCTCTAAATATTTGAACATTTGCTCCTTTGTGGTGTCAGAGACTCGCATGGCCCACAGCTAAATGGGTCAGGGAAAATCCGAACATAAAGCAGGGCAAGATGTGTGGTTCTGAACACACCGTGAACAGAAATAAAAGCAATTCTCATGCATTAATGGTACATCAAGCTAATTCAAGAAGGCTAAAACCATTAAAAAGGCATCCTGGGGCAGTACACAGTCATTACAATACTGTGCTGACAAGAAGTATTAAAATAATCATTTTCACTGTCATTGATAGAATTCGTTCTGATAAGCAGGGGGAAAAATCTCTAATTCTTAATTGGGAATATGAAGCAAAATGGATCTTATTAGCATTTATCTAATTTTTTAAATGCAATTCCCTTGTTCAACTATTCAAAATACCAAAAAATAAGAAAGGATTTATTATCCTCCATTGTTGGGCATATTACTAAACTAAACCCTTGAAACATGCAACTCCTTTTTTTTATTTCAGATGAGAAATTCAGATTTTACTTCCCAACAGTATGAGAGATTAAACCTCAGTGGGACATGGCTGAAGGTTAAAAAACAGCAGAATGTGAAGGAGGATTTTGGCTTTCACTTTACTCATTTTTTCTCTCACAAAATATGAACCAATGGACTTGATGATCTTAAGGGCCTTTTCCAGCCCAAGTGATTCTATGATTCCATCTCTGTTACAATCAATAGTGAGCTTATCAGCTGTAATGAAGCGTTGGAAACGAGGTATTTGGATTTAACTCGAGAATAAAGTAGCATTTTCATAATAACAATAATCATTCAAGTTAAATTATTTTCCCACTCAGCTGTGGAGAAAATGGGAAATGAGTTATCACAGAAGAATCCTAACAGATGACCACTAAGTTCAGTAGCTGCTTGCAGGGGACAAATTAGAAATTTAATTTCTGAAGTGTGTGCAATGAAGGAGTAAAAAGCTCTTCAATGCCATTTCCAATTTCTTCCTCCAAAAGGTATGTCTACATCACAGCAAGGCACAACACAGAAACAAGAAAAGAGAGTTTAAAATAAGCTTGCAAACAAAGCAGCCTGAGCCAGGAACTGGAGTCAAAACCCACCAGGTGTGTGTGGAAGAAAAGTCTGTGGGCTGGAACATGCTCAGGTGAATTTTATTTCTTTTTTTAACAGAGAATCCCAGAATGGTTTGGATTGGAAGGGACCCTAAAGCTTATCTTGTTCCACCCCCTGCCAGGGCAGGGACACCTTCCACTACCACACTAATGTGAACCCTCTGAAGAAACCACAAAAAAACCATTAAAGCTATGCTGAACCTGAACACCCCAGAGCAGCACAAACCAAGGGACATTTCATCAAGGGCTCCCTATTAACAGCTTGCACTGCTCATTCACACCCCCCATTTAATGGGGTTAAGAAGTTGCTTTGTTTCCTGCTGAAACAAACAGCAAAAATTATCAGGAATTGGATTGGGTCCCAGACGTGTCTGGCAAGTGTAACCCATTCATACAGAAGCATTTCTAATCCTATTAGCTGGCAAATATTAAAGAGTTGGTTGGCTGCCACGAGGGCAAAACAACACCCTGATATTTCTTAAAACACATGAGCCCTTTCAATTCTTTCTTACGACCAAAGAGAGACAAATGAGCCCCCTGAAACCTTACAAGTTTATCACACCAGCTTTGTGCCAAGAGATTTCTCTCCAAATCTCTGAGAAAAAGGAAAAAACAAACCAAGAAGGAGGCTGCAGACAGAGCCACAAACACCAGGACTTGGAATATATAATTAACAATCTAACTATAGCCAGCACTCCAAAATAAATGTGCTAAACAAAACCCCCTAATGGCTCTTTGAAACTCCTAATCAATATAGAAAATCTAGGCAGTCAAAACAGTAATTTTTGCAACTGGTTCAACAGAAAACAGGGAGCAAAGCAAGAAGATTCAGCTTCAAATTATCTCCGAAATCTGATCAACAACATCAGTAAAAAAAGGGTGTAAGTCTATATTTTCCAAATAAAATGTACAAACGTTTTGACTCTTTTTATCCCACGAAAAAATTACCACTTTTTTTTTTAAATGTAAACATTAGAATGTATCTCCTTTTTATTCCACATAAAATGTTGGTATTTTTGCCTTTTTTTTTTTAATTTGAAGTGTCTTTTCACACCCCATTGCAAGGTGCTGATGTGACACTGCCTCATGTAAGCACAGGCAGAGCAGGACTTTGCAACCAGAAGCTGGCAACAAAAGGCCCCAGAACTAGGGGCTCTGAGAAGCATTAAAATTAAATTAATTAAAAAGGTTTTCAGACACAGAAAACTGCTGTGATGAGGGGCTGACACGTTCAGCCACGAGAGGAGCATGGTGAGAAGAGAAGCCAGCCAAGCCCCAGGACACTTGATTGAAATTCCACTAGAGGGGGCACAGATCCCATCTCATACGACTCCAGCATCATGGAATTATAAAATATCCTGATCTGAGAGGGAGCCACATGGACCAAAAGCCCTACACAGGACTCTCAGAGAGTCCCAGAATGGTGTGGGGTGGAAAGGAGCTTAAAGCTCACCCTGTGTTACCCCTGCCATGGCAGGGACACCTTCCACCATCCCAGGCTGCTCCAAGCCCTGTCCAACCTGGCCTTGGGCACTGCCAGCTGCTCTGGGCACCCTGTGCCAGGGCCTGCCCACCCTCACAGGAGCAATTCCTTCCCAACATCCAACCCAGCTCTCCATTTTTAACACCCCATGAACATTACGGCACTTGAACGTCGCATTTCCAGCTACTCTGCACAAACACCCCCTCAGCCTCTCCACGAGCACTAAAACCAAAGCAGAGAAAACTTTGCTACAATAAAACAAGCACCAAAGAAAACTGAAAATTAACTAGGGAATAAAAATAGCTTAAGACAAAAGGTGCTGGTGGAGAACACATCAGTGCACATACGACGTGTTAAGGAGTCATCTTAGAAAGTTAAGGAGCCGTCTTAAAAAACACAACAAAAACGCCCAAAATCAGCATTTTCTTGAACTGAGCAGGCAAATATCCGAGCTCTCCCAAAGGGTCACTACTCAGAGGGGACAGCTAGAGGGTGGGGTGGTGTGCTGGGTGCCAAAGGGAGCTGTACCGTCATGGAAGACTCTCTCCACGTTGAGCCCGTAGGTGGCGCAGGTCTCGTAGTACGTGCACCTCTTGAGGTCGTTGGACAGCTTCCTGGCTCTGGCATCGTCAATCACACGGGGGTTGGTGGAGCTGATGGCATCTGCAGAGCCACAGGGGGAAACACCCATTAATGGTCACCTGGAAACACCAGCTTGGGGCTCACAGAGTCACAGGAGGGCTGTGGAACTTGGGAAAGACCTCTGAGATCAGCGAGTGTAACAGCAACCCACGGTCACCACTCACCTGTGCCCTCAAGTGCCACATCCACGTGGGTTTGGAGCATTCCCAGGGATGGTTCCAGCTTCACAACCCCTTTCCTGAGGAAATTTTCCCCAATATCCAACCTGAACCTCCCCTGGTGCAACTTCAGGCCAGCTCCTCTCATATTGATCAATACCAAGCAGTGAGTTGAAATACAAACCATGAAACAGGGTGTACATCACTCTGATTTACATTTCCTTATTAAAATTACCAGTACACTGATTCTAAATGCCAGGGGGAAAATCTCCAAGGCTTTTTGTTCTCCTGAAATACATATATTGAGCTCAGTTATTGCCAAAAAAAAAGAAAAAAAAAAGAAATACACAATCACATGAAAGGGCATGAGCTCCGCTGTAAAATACATTTAGGGAAACAAGTGGGTGATTAGTACAAACATGTCAAATGGTTTTTACATCTCTGTAAGTATTAGTGACTTATAGAGTGTGAAATACTGACCATGATGTATTTTAAAGAAATAGAACTTAATTGTAAATTACTTTCTCAAACTGCCACAAAGGCACCCAGAGATGTTGTAGGAACACACTGCAAAGCTGATAAAAATTGTACTTTTCTAAACTGTCATACGTGGTAATTCTCTCCAAGATCATCTTCTCATGAAAGCTGAAATTTCAGTTCCTAGAGCTTAACCAGAGGAGCTGAAAAAACCTTACACCAGAATAGATGAAGGAGAAGTTTCTTTCTTGCTACTCCATCATAGTGATGAACTCTGTATACAAGGTGACACTATCTGAAGTGATAATCTTATTAACAGACCTTGAAAAGGAATTTTTTTTCCCCAGGAATATTGTGTTACTCTTCTGCCCCATCCCTGGAAGTGTTCCAGGCCAGGCTGGATGGGGCTTGGCACAACCTGGCATAGTGAGTGGGAGGTGTCCCTGCCCATGGCAGGGGTGGCACTGGATGATCTTCAAGGTCCCCTTCAGCCCAAACCATTCAGGGATTCTCCAACAGGCAATAATTTCAGCATTTACAGCTGCCCAGAAAGCCCTCCTTAAAATCTGTAACCACCCACAGCAGCAAAACAGATTTGTTCTTTGGGAAAAAAAGCATTTAAAAAACCCCAAAACACGGACTCGGCGCCTCTTGCAAGGCCGTGTGTGAGGCTCTGCCCCGGGCACGGCAGCACCAGACCTCAACTGTGCTGTCATTACCTCCTCATCAGAGCTAATTAACACCACCAGAGCAGCAATTAGGAGAAGCAGGGCTATCTCTCAGCAGAGGGCGCTGGTAGCCTGTGCCCAGAAAGGAAGCAGAGGGCTCAGCCCCAGAGCACCACAGCTCCCCAGAGTTTGCCTCAGTGTCCCGAGGGGGCCAGGCTGGGGCACTGAGCTGCCCTTGGGAGCCAGGGGAGAACGTCTGGAGGTGTTCATGTCGTGGGAAAGATTTCATTTCACATCTCATTTCAGAAATACCTGACACAACCAAGAAGTCCAGGTTGGACAAGGCTTCAGCAACCAGGGAGAGTAGAAGATGGCCATGCCCATGGCACGGGGTTGGAATTAAATGAGCTTTAAGATGCTCTCCATCCCAAACCGTTCTGGGATTCTATGATAATGAAAAGTAGATTTCAAATATGCATTTTAACAGGTGTATTTAGGTATTCATATATTTTATTTCACTGTAAAACACAGACCAAAAGCTCTGTTCTTTCCTGATGCTTATTCCTAGAATGAGCATTATTTCCATCTTTTAAAAAAATCCCGTTTGCATCAGTGCTGCAACAGAAAATGAACTTTTCTTTTTCTGGAAGTAACAGGAAGGAGATGGAAAACCATACCCCAAACCATACCCCAGAAGGGAGTCAGAAGGGCACAAAGAAAATAAAAGTTGGAGAAATGTTTCCCCTTCACCTTCTCAACTCCAGCTTCAAGCCCAAAACGTGGCCCTTCAAAGCAGCAACTTTCTGCTTTTTTGGTGGAGTTTCTGCTGTCCTAAGACTTTTTCTGTTCCTACTTCCCCTTTTCCTTCTTATCATCTGTTTCCTCCCTCCAGCTGGGCTGTGATTCCTCCTTCCCTGCTGCCCACACATCCCCTGTGTGCCCTCACCCCTGACAGGAGGCAGGGGAAGGCCAAATGCCCCCTGACCACGTGGCTGAAAAAACACCAAAAAGCTCCAACACCACCAAAACCACTGGGACACACTGACAGGGAGGATGCCCAAAACTGAACCAAGAACAATTCACAACACCTGTGTTCTGCCTCTAACACACAACAGCAACCTGCTGGGCTCAGCCTGGAGATAAGGAGGCTCAGGGGGGCCCTTGTGGCTCTGCACAGCTCCTGCCAGGAGGTGAACAGCCAGGTGGGCTCTGCACCCAAGGAACAGGACAAGGAGAAATGGCCTCAAATTGTGCCCAAAGGGTTGTCCAGCCCTGGGCAGTGCTGCAGTCACCATCCCTGGAAGGACATAAAAGTGTGGATGTAGCACCTGGGGCATGGTTTGATGCTGGCCTTGGCAGTGCTGAGGGAACAGCTGGATTTGGTGATTTAAATGTTTTTTTTCCAACCTTCATGATCCCATGGTCAGGAACAGAACAGCCTCAGCTCCAGCAATGCAGCAAACCAATCACAGGATGGGAAACTGGTGAAATGTTACTGGGCTGAGCTGGCACAAGAAGGCAGAGAAAATTCAAAAAACCACTCAAATGCCAAAGAAACAAATATTTTGGGTACCTTTCCCTTGCTATATTTCCCTTCAGGACAGCTGCTATTTCAGAAGGAAAAACTGGGGGGATAGGTTGGCTCAGGTGGCAAAAAGCTGCATTTTTATGTGATTTACAGAGGTCTCCCAGAGGCACACACTGAGGCCTGGGTTCATCTCTGCTTCCCACTGTGCTGCTGGAGGTTTCCCACCTCTCACCCTTCTGTCCCTCAGCAATGCCAGGGTGTTCAACCCTTCCAGACTGCCAAGCTCATGGAAACTGGTCTGGCTGCAGAACTTCCCCACACAACTGATTTACCTGCCCAAATTCAGCAAGGGCATCTCCCTGCAGGGTAAGAAAACCACCACCACCAGCACACGTTGAAAATATTATTTTAAATTTCCTTGCAAGCCATAGAATCCTGGAATGGTCTGAGTTGGAAAGGACCTTAAAGCTCATTGTGTTCCACTCCCTGCCATGGCAGGGACACCTTCCACTGTCCCAGGCTGCTCCAAGCCCTGTCCAACCTGGCCTTGGACACTTCAGGAATCCAGGGGCAGCCACAGCTGCTCTGGGCACCCTCTGCACCCTCAGAGTGAAGAATTTCTAGTGCATATCTGACCTAAACATCCCCTCTTTCTTCACTGCTGAGGTCCTACACTCTCCCTCTCCATGTGAGCTGCCAGGACATTTTCCTCTCTCCTCAAATACTGTCCTTGCAATGCCACAGCCCTGGAGTGTCTGCGAAAAATCCCTTCTTAGGATTGTTCCTGCTGGAGCTCAGAAGTTTCAGCACCAAATGTAAACAATTATTATCTGCTGCTGTGGAATGCAACAGGTGGATCTGTGATTGGTCTCCTGTGGATGTTTGGATTTAGTGACCAGTCATTGCAGTGCTGGCTCTCGCTCTCTGTCAGAGCCAGCTCCTTTGTTATCATTCTTTCTATTCTATTCTTAGCTTAGCCAGCTTCTGAAGAAGCCTTTTCTATTTCTTTTAAGTATAGTCATAATGTTATACACATATCATGAAATAACAAATCAAGCCTTCTGATCATGGAATCAACATTCTGTCTCCTCCTTCACCTGCAAACCCCTGTGACCACGGTCACACTGTAGCAAAGGGGAAGGACAGGACATGGCTTTGCCAGCTTGGGGGAGCCCATGAGGTGTCCAAGAGCACTCCAGGTGGGATGAGGGCTGCACTCACCCTGGGTGCCCACCAGCACCATGGGGATGTCGCTGGTGTTGCGGTAGTTGGCCATGCGGCTGTAGTAGTGGTACACGGTCTGGAAGCTGACTTCATCCTCCAAGCTGAACACAAAGATCACAGCATCCACCCACATGGCAAACTGCAGGGGAAAAATGGGAAAGGCCAACTGTGAGAAGAGCAGCGAGGAGGGGGAAGGAAGGAAAACCAAGAGAGAAATGTTCTTACCTTCCTGCAAGGGAAATACACACCAGAGAAAGTCACACACTAAAAAGCCTCAGCAGGGTTAGGATAAGCTGCTAAAATGATGAATCTCATCACCCTGCACACCATGAGGATCTGGGATACACAAGGGATTTCCCCACATGAGCACCCCTGCTTCACTGGGGTGTGTAACCAGCTACTGTCAGTGCACACTGGGTTTGATGTCCATGAAACACAGCAGCCTCTGTGCATCTGAAAGGAGCAGCACTCATCTGCAGGGCTGGCTGAGCCCCCATGCTGCCATCTGCATGCATGCCAGGACAGGCATGGCTAGGAACTCTCAACCCCATTAATTTGAGACCTGCAATTCTCCACATACAGACACTCCCAGCTGAGCCAGCAGCACCAAGTGCCTCGGTGTGCCTCCAGTGAGGAGCAAACTGCTCTCTCCTGGCAGCAGGAACTGCTGAGACACATGCAGGTGCTCCTCAGTGACCATCAAGTGAGAAGCTCTTAGCTCACAAGGGAATTAAGACATTTAACTCCACAGTCAACATGAACAGGACATTAAGGAAAAACTCCATCTTACCTCACTGCCTTTATTTTTCACTAATTTTTCCATTCCTACCCAAATTCAGAGCAATGCAAACAAGCTCCAGCCAGGGCTTTTCATGCTTTGTTCTATTATTACTACAACGTGCCAGGGGACACACTGAACACAGAGGTTCACTGGTGAAGGGCTCTGCATATTCATGATGATTGTATTGAAACCAAACCCTGCCTGGGCTGTGATGGTGGAAAAATAGACCAAAAAAATTGTTTTGAGGTTTTCGAGACAGTCAGGAGGACAATCTTGCAGAGGGGAAGGACAGGGCTGGCTAACACACAGCAGAGTCACTGCCAGAATAAGGTCAACAACCACCACACTGCTCAACTGTTCAAAGCAGAGATGAAACCACAGCAACTGAAGACAGCATCATTATTTGGGAGATGTGGGCTTGGGTCTCATTATAAAATGGTTTTTGTTGACTGGACTCAGCAGCATCATGCCAAGGACTCTTCCCAACAACTGGGAATGTCCTTAAGGCATCCACTTGGAAGCCAACAGTCTCTCCAAAGCCTCTGAATGTTTGAGCAGTGTGTACAGCAGCCTTCTAATAAAGATTATTTTAAAACACTCCACAGATTTACACTGTGCAGCTCCTGCAGACACAAAACATTTCCAGCAATTCCTTATTTCTCTTTTCATATTGAAATGCAGCTGAATCTTTGTGGATATCAGACCTGTGCTACAAAGAAACCAAAGGAATTTTGGGAAACACAAGGTCTGGAAACCCTGGATGTCTCATCCAGAGTGCTGTGCAGGAAATGGCTTGAAACAAGGATAAATCAGCTGCTGGTATAGAAATCCACTCTCAGACTTATTACTGTGAGTGAGCAGAGCTGTTAGTCCAAGGCAAGCCCAAAACCATGTTGTAAAAATGTTTTAAATTTAAAATTTGAATGCAGCAGCTCACTGTAGGTCAGTTACTGGGTTAATTTGGTTTTACAATAGGAAATTGAATTATTTTCATCTTTGAACCATTTTATCTTAGGCAAAGAAAGGAGAGATCATAGACCCACAAGAAGAGTCTTGAGGGAAGTTTGTTTTTTCTCCCTTCCTGCCAAAAAGAAGGGGAGAGTAACCTGGGGAGTACCCATGACCCAGTGCCAGAACTCCACATGTCAGCTCCTTACTTACTGCAGGTGGAATTCAATCCCAATTATTCCTGAACACACAAGCAGACTTTTCATTGCAGGAATTAATGAACAGACTAAAGATTTTTAATAGACAGGTAACTTGAAATGACACCCAAAAACTCCAAAGGGAATTTCCAGGGAAGCCTCATGCTGAAAGGTGAGACAGCACTGACACCTCAGACCCCTTCAGCAAATCACCAGGGTGGGGAACAAATCTCAGGCACCACAGAATCCCAGAATCTGGGTTGGAGGGACCTTAAAACTCATCTCATACCAGGCCCCTGCCATGGGAGGGACAACAGCAAAGCCCCAAATTCACCTGGCACCTCCCAGGAGCACAGCCTGTGCTGTTCATCAGCCTGCAGCCAGCTCCTGTGAGCTTGCAAAGCCAGGCACAACCCCATCTCAGATTGCTGCATGCACCTTTGCACCTCCACTATTCACACTCTTACATGAGTGAATGTTCTCTGAGCACCAGAGAACAGCCAAATCCCTGCCAGCCCCAGACAGAGCTGTCCTTGTTGCTCCTGCTGCCAGATGTGCCAGTGCTTTATTCTGCCCTGTGACTCCCTCCCTCCCTTCCTTCCTTCCAGGATGTCTCTCTCAGCCCCCATTTCCTCCTTGTCCTTTCTCTTCCCCTTTGTGCTGGCACCTTCCCCCACGCTCCCACCCTCCTGGAGCTGTGCTGCTGCATTCAAACCCGAGCTGCTGCTGCTGGCACTGCTCCCCCTCAGCTGTTTGGCAGCTCCTGGTGCTCAATTATTGCTTGTTTGGAAGCTGATCCCTCCCGGAAGAGCCGGGCAGAGCCAGGCCAGCAGCAGCCAAGGCTCAGGAAATCCTGCCAGGGCCCAGGTGAGGAGAGGTGGAGGAGGAGGAGGATGCCCAAGACAAGGATGCTGCCTGCAGACAGCACAGATGTTAAATCTGAGGTGATTTAAGCAGCACAAAACAGAGAAAGGGTCAAGCACTCAAACCTTCATGTGTCTTCTCCACAGCCAGTGGCTTGGACAGACTGGGGGAGCTGGAGGTGTTCAACCTGGAGAAGAGAAGGATCCAGGGAGACCTCAGGGCTCCTTCCAGAGGGCTGGAGAGGGACTTGGGACAAGGGACAGGACACAGGGAATGGCTTCCCACTGCCACAGGGCAGGGTTAAATGGGATGGTGGAAGGAATTCCTCCCTGTGAGGGTGGGCAGGCCCTGGCACAGGGTGCCCAGATCCCTGGCAGTGCCCAAGGCCAGGCTGGATGGGGCATGGAGCAGCCTGGGACAGTGGAAGGTGTCCCTGCCCATGGCAGGGGGTGGGAGTGAGATGAGCTTTAAGGTCCCTGCCAATCCAAACCATCCTGTGCTTCTATGAAATCCTGATGTGTGACCAGGGGCAGCACAATGCCTGGGAATTCAGTATAAATGAGCTGTACACCCTGACCTGCACAGTCTCAGTCAGAATCCCAAATATTTGCTCCACACACTCATCCATCCATTGTAAATGCAATCCCAACCATTTGCTGGACAAAATCTTTTTCGCCTGAGGGCGATGCTGGAATTCTCCTGGCAGGAAGATGAGAAGGAGCCAGAGCAGAACAAAGCAGAGCCAGTTCTTTGAAAGGAAGTTTTGAAAAACAAGGGAAGAGAGGCTTTGGGCTCACCTGTGCCTCTGGAGGGCCTCCTTCATCTCTGATCAGCAGCAGGTAGCTCTGTCCATCAACCACTATCTCCTTCTTGAATCTCCCACCTGCCACACAAAGCAGCTGGTTACACACAGCAGAGGTACAAAACACACAGCAGGAAAAGGCTTCACTTGTGGAAAAAAAAGCTCTTTGCAAATTCACCAGCAACTGGAACGTTACTGAGGTTTATATGCACGTACATGGGAATTACTTCAGGTTAAGGCATGTTTTTATATATATTTGCCTTGTTTTTATATACATTTGCCTTGTTTTTATATATATTTTTATATATATATAGTGGGAAAAAGCCAGGAATTGCACTACAAACCCACGTTGGGTTGATACATACAATTAAAACCCTGTATGTGTCACCTTTGTGTTTAATAATTGTGAAAGAAGTGTCTGTAAGAAAGGCAAAGTGCACACAAACATCGTGTGTCCTGACCAAAAGCAGTTTCCTGTGGCACCCAGCATTTCCCCAAGGGAAGCCCAGTTCTCAGAGCACACAGAGTGGGATGTTATTTATGGGATGAGAGCTCCACACTCACACAGCACAGTTAGGGAAGGTACCACACACAGGTTAGACAAAAAGCTACGATGGTGCTGCCTCTGGAGAGATGTGCTAAGCTGGCACAGAAGCCTGTGCTGCTGCCTTGGGTTAATCCCACACCTGCTCTGGACACCTGGATAAAGAGTGGCAGCCACAGCCTCCAACCACCTCCTGCTCCTGCTCCTGGAGTTCAGGGAGTGCAGATCAGGGGGTGCCTGGGAGCACCCAGCATTGCTCTGTCACCTCCTGTGCCCTGGCTCACAGGGCAGGGCTGGGATTGCTGCCTTTGGGGCTAGAAGCACATTTTGGGCACTCTGCTGCCTCTGTCAGAAATGACAAATCCCATTTCAGGCTTCTGGTGTGACAGAGCCTAAGCCAGGATTAACAAGCTTGGCCTAAGCACTGGGGAGGCATTGAGGCTCCTCTCCTGAGCAAACCCACTCTTATCTCCCCACCTAAGCCCCAAAGCCCCCAAGGTCTCCAGCTCAGCATCAGCCACCCTCACAGCTGAGCTTACCATGCTGAGATAAATCACATCCATTAACACAGCCCAAACTTCTCTCTCTGTCCTGTTTTTAAAAACTGGAATTAGTTCTGATTTGAACCCTATTTCCCAGCTCCAAAATGTGTCATTCCACAGAAACCAATGGTAGAGAGCCAACAGCTCTGCCTTGCTCTCCACACAAGCTCCCTAAGCAAGGGAGTCAGCACTCCCAAGGCTAATGCTGATCCCCAAAACACAACAATCTGCACAAAAATTGCTGCCCTAAGGGAGCCCCACGCTGGCTTAGACCCACCATTCCCCCCAGCCCAACCACAACAGCAGCCTTCAAACCAAGATTACCCCACAGCTCAGCTCTGTGCAGCACTTCAGCATGTTTAAACACATTTTGTGTTTAATAAAAGATGTTAAGAATTAGAGGTTTTTGTGGGTTTGTGCTGGGGTTTTTTTAAATCTTTTCTTTATAAACTTATCCTATTAGCAGTATTAAACATGCAGCAATGAGGACAATCCCATTTCTGGTTGTTTAATGGCACAGAAGGAGCAGAAGAGCCACGAATGGATTTTCATTATCTCACTCACAAAGTGGATTTCAATCCTGCCCTCGCAGATCAAGTGGCAGATAGATATCTATCATTTCTGAACCTGAAAAGAACAATCCCAAACAAGTGTAGAACTTGTAAAGGAAACAGCCTCAGCTCTCAGGAACTGGATTTCTATTAATCAGGCCATTATTTCTATACGCTGTCGATTAAATGTGCTTCCCAATGAAGTGTTAACTAAGATGAATTACTTAATATAGAGCCCTCCAGAGAGGGGCTTTAAAGCTCTAACTAACAATGGAAATACACTGTATGCCTGATCAGAGAGGGAAAGTTCTGCCTAATTGCCATTTCCTATTTCCTTTTTTTTTTAAACACTGCAAGTTCCCCCAGCTAATTACAAAATACCACACACCGAATGCGTTTGGGAGCCAACTCATTATCCCCATGGTCAACAGGATGCCTTGCCAGGCTCACTGTGCCTTCAAACACTCCTCAGAGGCACAAAGAAGGTACAGACAGGGTGGATTAAAAAGCTTAGGCAGAGAATTGAAAAATAAAAAAAAAAAATTTGAGTGTACAGCTCACAAACGTGAGCCCGACGAGATTTACTCTTCATGATTTGCCTGTTGAGAGCAGCTTGGGAAAGGGCATTAAATGTAATAAATGCAGTGCAAGTTAGCCAGCAGCTCTTTTCCTGTGTGAATCCACACTAAATGACCACCTTGGGGACCTGCTCCTTGCCTTCCCCAAAACCACTGGGCGTGGAGCTCAGTGCAATTATTGTTATTTCCAGGATCAAGCTCAGACCCTGACGTGCTGTCCCACTCCACTGAGGGCTGTCACCTGCTGCAGCCACAGTCAGCTCAAAGCTGCTCAAGGGCCTTCTTCACCCTCAAAAACAGGATGTGCTCATTAGCTGGAATAGGCACATCCTCACAATCCTTGATTTTTGTTTGGATTTAAGTATTTCATGGCAAACAGTTTGAATTTACCACCCCTCCAACCAAACTGTTTCAAAGAATGCCCTGCATTTCCAAGCTGCACTAAATATTTCAGAACAAATCTGAAGGCTCAGAAATGGAACAGCAAACTCACGCTCATCCCTCGAGTAAGAATTATTTTATGCAAATCTCAGCTCACAGCAGGACTCATCCCTAATAACTTGTGCTTCTACACCATTAAGGAGCCCTTATCATGAGCACAGCACAAAATTAGGTGCTGCACAGGGCAGAGATTAAGAAAACCTACCTCAATATGAAGAATTTACACAAACAAAGGCATAAACAGTGAAGAATGGAAAGAGCAAGGCTGTACCCTGCAGGTAGCTGTGGTTGTAGGATTAAGGCAAACAATGAACTGCTTCTCCTTTGATTTGATGAGCCTTGATGAGAGCCAGGAGCACTTTGGGCAAGAGCAGCAATTCTGGGGTGCTTCAGCTTGGACAGCACCACGGTTTTGTTTTTGTTTTTTAATATATCCAGGGGTTTGTAAAGCACCACAGGCAAAGAGGAATTACAGAGATCAGCCAGTACAAATATTGGACTACAGCAACCCATGAGGAAGTCAAACACTCTCCCAGGGCTACAAAATACCCCCTATTTTCCTCAGTATCTGCCTATGTGACAGAGCCAGGAATTACTGTCTAAACCAACAGCACTGAGAACAAAGAAATGACCTTCATAACATAGAGAGGGAGCTCAAAAGCCACAGCACCACTCCCAGGGGAGGGGGCTGGCTTTGCTCTGGTCCCATCAGGATTATGACACACGCAGGTTTTTAATGAGGGAGCTCCTCAGCTCCCAGCTGTACCTGCCAGGGGAGGGACAACTGATGGCCAAAGGATGGGGCACCACGGGCACCTCAAGGCAGTTATTCCCAGTTTTCCAGGGCTAAAACAGCACCCATTCCCACAGGCTCAGTGTCAGATGAGCACAGAATTTTTGCAGGTGACAAATCTCCTCCCTGTGCCCAAACTCGTGAGGCAGCCCCCAAACCACCCCAGCTCTCCCAGGTGCACCTGGCCACAGTCCTGCTGTAAAACACCCCATGTGAACACACAGCTTTGGCCAACACAAAGCTAAATAAACTCTGTGCATCAACGATTTACAACCCAGCACAAATTGGAATGGAGGGGGGATCAAGCACAGCTCCCTGATCTCATTGTCATGCACGGCCCTCCGTAAGGTGAGCGCATGGCACAGAAATTACCCAGTAAAATCAGAATTCCATTGAAACACAGCACACGTTTGCAATCAGAGGTGCTCTCTGTAACAAAAGCTGGGTATTGCACGGGGAATTCTGGCCATGGAGGCTTTAATCCAGGCTCTGCCAGCCCGGCCACCCCCTCCTCTCACCCGGAGCCGTTCCAGCGCGTAATTGCTCAGCGGAGCAGCCGCTGATGCTGCTGCAGCACCCCCGGGCTCACTGTGCTCACCAGGCTCTTTATTCAAGCAAATTGCCACGGGGATGAAGGTATTTAGCCATGTGAGAAGGATAAATTCGGGGGGCTGGCCACACGGCAAGCACAGGCAGCAGCTGAACGCCGACTGCGGCAGGGCAAGACAGAAGGGAGGGCTGAGGCAGCTCTGGAGGACTCAGGCAGCTCCTGGGTTTGATATTCCCAGTGACATGTGCATTTTGACAACAGCAGCCTGTTGTCTCACACATGCACGTTCTCTCCCTTTTTTTTCCCCCCTATCAGTGCCAAGAACCTGGCTCCTCTTCAGGGAAACACGTTCAAAAATTCTCTGTTCAAACAGATGGCCACATAGTGGTCTTCTGGTTTGCTACTCACGGGGTTTTTTTATTGAAATAAACTAATTTTAAAATGGTTTTTTTGCAACATTGCCTTAAAAGGAAAAGAAAAATTTAAAAAAGGAAAAGGTTCTTCCTCCAAGAGGGTGCTGGGCACTGCCCAGGCTCCCCAAGGAATGGGCACAGCCCCAATTGTACCAAAGCTCCAGGAGGGTTTGGAAAAACACTCTCAGGGTGGGATTGTTGGGGTGTCTGTGTTGGATCAATGATCCTTCCAGCTCAGGATATTCCATGATTCTATGATTTTGGGCATTTCCTGAATACAGCCACTGTGCCAAACAACAATTTACAAACTGTGAGCAGCTGAGCTGGGTCGAGGATCAAAGACCAAGGAACCATCACTGCCACACAAGACTGAAGCTGCCAAAGAAGCCCTGGACCCCCTTCCCAAAGACTGCCTGGGTAAAACAAACCCCAAAAGCCAACAAAAGCAGCCTAGACTGAGCTTTTCAACCCCCACCATCTGCTTTTCTCAACAGGTTTAGGATACAGTCCAGGAAATCCATGGAGAGGTCCTGGAAGTATCAAACCATACCCAATTACAGCAAGGTACCCCCACAGGGACCATAGATAAATGCAATATTACATCTTACAATCTGATCTTTACCTAAAAACTGGCAAGGCAGCACTCATACATGGTCTCACAACTCCATGGAGTGAGGGTTCACTGCTGGAATTTTAGCAGCAGCTGCAATGACATTTAACAAGTGAATTCTGAGATGCACTCACTGCTGTGTTGGCAGTGCCTCTCCAGAAGGGCAGATGCAATGGGTTCCCAACCTGGCAGTGATTTGAAGGGAGATCAATGGAATTTTAGGGGAAAAAAGCTTACCCTTCAAAAAGATATAAAAATTACCTCAAGCTGCATAGAACCTCCAGGGTTGGATAGGACAGTGGGAAAAAACTGTTTGAGGGTGGGCAGGCCCTGGCACAGGGTGCCCAGAGCAGCTGTGGCTGCCCCTGGATCCCTGGCAGTGCCCAAGGCCAGGCTGGATGGGGCTTGGAGCAGCCTGGGACAGTGCAAGGTGGAATGGAATGAGCTTAAAGGTCCCTCCCAAGCCAAACCATGCTGGGATTCCATGATCAACAGGCTGAGCTCCATCCAGTGCTCAGGAAGGTGGCTGATTAACCACCAAGATCAATGGGAACAAACCCATCTGAGCAATTAAGTTTCCCTCATTACCCAGGGCCAGGGCTCACAGAGGAGCAGAGCATGTTCTACTTTCACTGCAAAGCTCCTGACAGCCAGTGCAGCCTGGGCTAAGCCAATTAGGGAGGGCCAGTCTTAAAAAAATCACTGTAATGTGAGTGCAGCCAGAGAGGTAAGGCACACTCTGTCCCCATCCAATGACTCATCTGAAAGAAGCAGCACCACAGTAATCCAAGTTTCTGCAGCAGTTTCAACCCTCCTGCACCCACTTTATTAATAACCTGGAAGATGGAAGTAACAGGCTATTTAGTTTCTAGATAATGAAGCAGGAGGGACTGCAATTATGGTAGAAAATTGGATTGTACTTCAACATGACTGTAAGGAGCTGGAGAAATAGAGGGGAAAAATAAAAGCAGCATCACAGGGACAAAAGTGGGGACAAGGCAGCTGAGGAAAGATGGGGCAGGATGGCAAAAAGCTCTGGCACAGGAGAGGAAAGCAGCTGGGAATTCCTGCAGAGTGCAGAGAAGGGCACAGCCTGTCCCAGCCGTGTCACCATGCCAGCCTCAGCCTGTGCTGATCTGACAGGGCATCCAAGGCAGGGAAGGACCAAAACCTGCCTGCAAAACACCCAGGCAGACAAATAAACATTTACACCCTGGTTATTTAGGAGAACAGACAAAGAAGGGAGAAGAGGTGTGAGTTCTTACTAAGAAATAAACTGCTGATCCCATTTCAGGGCAAGGGAAATATTTTTCCCATCTTTCCAGTTATTAATTGTTATGGTCCCAGGTAAACAGGCAAGAATATCATGTGGGAGCAGACATACAAAGCACCAAATCCCAATTCCAGGGATAACCCTGGGGTTCAGACACCCCTCAGTCCAACCTGAAGCAGGAACCCATCTTTATCAGACACCCACTGCAAAAATTGTGGCACTGAGCAAGAAAAAGCTGAACATGTTGTGTGTTCCCTAGTTCAGAAACATTTCTGACAGATTAAAGGGAGGAAAAACAACCCCCAGGAACCAGTGGGGAGGCCCCCCAGAGCCCTCAGACCCACCCAACCTCCCCAATATCAGGAATATTGTCAGACAAGCTGACAAGGACCTACAATTCAGTCACTGCTCCCATTTCTACCAACAGCTCATTTTTCATCTTTTTTTTTTAATTTCCTTCTCTTGGTTTATTTTACTGACAGCAGGTGCAGAGAGTTGCTTACACCTCACACCCACTCATTGTATATACACAAGTCTAATTTTAAAAGCTTATTTTTATCAAAGCAGTCAGAGACACAAAAAAAAACCCAGCAAGTCAGCTCCTTCAGGCAGGATGTGATACCACTTCAGCACACTCCCACCTTTAACACCACCAGTCTTTTCCAGTTTTAAACACTTCCAGCCCAAAACACCACTTTCCAAACAGAGTTCCTCACAAAGCCAGCCCCATGATTTAAAATATCATCCTTTATTTTTGCTGCAGCTCCTTCTAAGTTGGTTTCTCAGGCATTTCATCTTCCAGGCAAACCCATCCCAGCTTTCAATCTAACATGAAATTCAACTGCTCAAAATTTCTGCTTGACCTCACAAGCTGCCAACATCATTGCTAAATCCCAATGTGCACTAACAAACCCTAAACAGCTCACCAAGATAGCCCAAAATGGAAGCACTGATGCACAAATCTCAGATCTTTTCAAACACCCCTCTGCTTTTCATAGCCAGCCAGCTTCCCTAATACCTGTCCTTTCACTGCACTTTTACATCACAATTGGCAACTGGAGTTAAAACTGGACTCAGCAGTGATTACACCATAATCATAATTTTACCCTTTCTAAAATGGGAGCAAACCCCTGGTGACAGCCAGCTGTGGCAGCAAACTGAGGGGTCTGTGAGAATTCAAAATACTGTGAATATTTCTTTTTGATACAACTTCCCATAACAACAACAGATTCAGTGAAGGGGGGAAAAAACTCACAATAAGAAATCAAATACAAGCTGAACTAGTGTGGACAGTTTTTTACTGAGACATAGTTGATGGGAAAAGAGCTGTGAGAAATCCATCTGAGAAAGCAACAGCTGCCTAATTCAAGGCCATGGTTTCTTTGAGCAAAAAGTTGTTTAATAAATTATGTGATAACAGGAGGTAAAAAAGAAGCCACAAACATCTTGAGAAAGGTGGGACTGACTTTTTATAGCTGACCAATAGTGAGCTCTAGTTTTGCAATATGTATGAGCCTTATCACTGTGATTATAAAAGTGTTTCTGTTCATCAATAAATCTGAGACTTGTCGGCCATCAGAGGGTGAGCAGGTCTCCCGTCTATCTTGTCACACTAGGAACATGCCCAAAGAAAAATATCAAAACCTGGCTTTGAGATCAAGAGTGAAACAGTGATTAAGAAATCCATCCAGCAGGAGTATTTGAGAAATATTTGAGAAATAAAAGCAAAGGCAGGTCCAGCAGGATCCACTCCAAAGTGGCCTCAAAAGCAGCAGCAGCGAGCAGGGAGCAGTGGAGACTCAGAGCCATGGGATGGCAGAGGAGCTGGGATGGAAAAGCCCTCTGACATCACCAGGGTGACCCCACCCAGCACTGTCCCCAGTGCCACATCCACATGGCTTTATTGAACACTTCCAGTGATTCCCCCCTGCCCTGGAGAGCCTGCTGCAATGCCTGACAGCCCTTTTGGGGACAAACCTTCCCTTCATACCAACCCAAACCTCCCTGGGCACAACTCCAGGCCATTTCCTCTTGCAGCATCACCCACCCACGAGTGGGAAAAGTCACTTTTACTCCTGTGAAGAGCCTGAAGTTGTAAGAGAAGTTATAGAAATCTGCTTTCCAGTTTGTCCCAGAGACACAGCCTTCAGAGCAGCACACCAATGCTGCAGACACTATTTCCCAAAACCCCTGGCCACTCAAGGTGGTGAAGAGAACACCTTGAGGACCCTCAGGGAACACAAGCTAAAGGGAAGCTTTCCTGGCAATCTGCTTCCTCAGCATCTCCCAAAGAGCAAATACTTGAGTTTTTTCCTTTAATTAACAGAGCTCCTGATTTGTGTGACACTTGAAGCAGTCCCCAGGCTGACAGCTGGAGCAGAGAGGTTTTCAAAGGGATTTTTTTCTTCTCTAACCCACACAGGCAGTCCCAGGAGGGTGAGGAGAGGGAAGGGCTCCAGAGGGGAGAGGGCAGAATGCATAAACACCCTCTTTTATGCTGAGCCTGAAAGGCTCCAAAAAGCCCAAGAGAAGCCTCTGCAGCAGTGCTTTAAAGGGATCAAAAAAGAGACAAGTGTTGGTTTAGAGCTGGGTGTCAGCATGAAATGCCAAATAAAAATAATCACTCAGTGCTATTACAGCAAAAAGACAGACAAAGAACTGGAAAGAGGTAATTCTGAAACACATGTCCCAAGTCATCACTGGCTTCTGAACATGAGACAGAGCCTGCCTGTGGGTTTGCAGGTCAAAATACAAACCTTCATCTGCCCCAAAGTGCTGAGGGGACTCCTGAAAACTGCACCAAGGATCTGAAACCAACACAGAAAATCTCAGCTTCCTCGGGTTTTGCAGTCCAAGAGACCACAAAATGGTTTAAGGTTAATGTGGCTTTTTAAAACTCATGTTGGGATTCTTGCAAAGCCTGCCTGTGTCAATTCTTACATGTATGATGGGGATTTTCTGGCATTCCACAAAATGCTGAGGGAAAAGGCATGAGTGATTTTAGGGAAAGCACCAAGTACCTCCTCACAGGACACACTTCTCTGCTCCTCATTTACATTGCAGCCAGCTGCTCCCTGAGAACAGAGCTCACAGATTAGTCTGGGACACATCCTCCCTTTATTCATCAAAGATCACATTTGGCTGTTCAGTAAATATGGTCTTCCTATGTATTTGAGAAATATTAACTGGATAAATATAGCAATGGCTTCTGTAGAGAGAGTGGGAGCCTCAGGAACCTGACTGTGCACAGCAGGCAGAGCTGCCTGAATCCCATGGAGCAGGGACAGGAACCCCAGGGCTGTAGAGGGGACAGGAACCCCAGGGCTGCAGAGGGGACAGGAACCCCAGGGCTGCAGAGGGGACAGTGTGTCCAGCTCTGCTGCAGCCCCCCTGTTTGTTCAACCCAAAACACAAACCCTGACCCCAGGCAGGGTTAAATCTCCCAGAGAGCAAAGGAAGATCCCAGAGTGGTTTGGGCTGGAAGGGCCCTAAAGCCCATCCCATTCCAGTATCACCCCAGCGTGCCCTAAGCCTGGCCTTGAACACATCCAGCCATGGGCAGTGGTTTTATCCCTTTTTATTTATCCCTTTATTCATCAAAGATCACATTTTATCCCTTTGGGTTTTTTTCCCCAGGTGAAGCAGGTCCCCACTCCTGGCTGCAGGGCAGGCTCAGACCTGACTGAAGACACCTGGCAGGTCACCCCAGTTCATAGATTATGGCTGAACTTTCTGCATCCACATTGTGTAAGGGTCTGTGGCCACCAGAAAATCTCTTAAGAGGATGTGAACAAAAGCAGCTGAAATTTCAAAGCACTCTTCCTCAATCCTCCTTGCATAATTACCCTTTGCTGAGGAAGCAGCAGACAGGAATAGTTACTCGAGATCAACTGAAAAACGTGGACGTGCATCCCTCAAGGTGGAATTTCTACACAGAATCAGAATCCTTGAGGTTGGAAAAGGCTTGAAGATCATCAGTTCATGTTTTTGTTACAGGCTGGCAACTTATTGTCATGACATGCTTCAAAGGGAAGGCTGAGGGTGACACTTTATTTGGTATTTTAATATTAAACATCACCATTGCTGCCACTCAAGTGACACACTGCTCACTGTGGCACTGATAAAGTTATGTGGTGAAGGCTGAAACAGTATAAAAATACTTTTAGGTCAAATTTGGAAAGAGAGTAAATGATCACAGCTTTCTGAAAACACATTAAAGGCTTTATTCTGTATCTTTTACTGGGGGAAATTTGATTTTTAGTGTAAGTTCCTTTACAAAGAGAGATGAAACCTCCACTGACTGCAACAGCTACTTGGGATGGTGGATGGCTTTTATGCTTTTTAAAACACTAAAAATAATTACTCCACATGAAATGAATAAATAACTCTTATATATATCCCAGAGTACATAGAGGAAAAAAACTTCCTTTTTTGTCATCCCAGCCTGGGCCACAGTTTGCCTTTTTTTGTTTTTTGTTTTATTAGACTCACTGGAAAACAGAGTACTGAAATAATCATGACATGACTTAAAATATTCACAGACATGCCAGAGATGTGGAAAAGCCTTTAAGTCATGTTTCACACCTCTGTGGCTTTTTGGAAACAAAAACCCAAACAAGGAACAGAATCCTCCTGCCACTCACTACTCCTGTAAACTCCAGTTCACCTTGGTCTGCAAAGAATTCAGTCTCAAATTCCACATACAGCACACATCTCACTTGGCTCCTACAGGCAGAATTCCATTCTAGATGGGGGAAATAAAGCCACAAAGAATTCAAATTCTGATGGGGGAAATAAAGTCACAAATAAAGTCACTTCCCACAGCTCACTTGTTGTTCCAGCAGGTGAAGCAGCCAGCAGTGGCAGTTTTTATTCCAATTGCTTTGAAGGCCCTTAGAAGATCACAAATCCCTAGGATTCCTTATCTCCCACCATTTCTGTGAAAAACACATTTACTTTCTTGTGAAAATTTTAAAAGCCTAATAAAGGATAATAGGAGACAAGGATTCTAGAGTAAAGGTTATTACAGCTAAGAGCACACTGTTATCTTTGGGGATACTCTTTAAATACTTTTTCTTTTTTATCAGCTTGTTTATATTCATAGGCTCCTTTGCACATTAAATTCTTCTTCAAATCAGTTCACATGTTCTAAGAACTGTTTAGTAAATTTTCTTTTTGGGTCTTTTTTTTTAGAGTATGTGTATTCTTTGGTTATGGTTTTAGTCTTAAAAAGTCTCTTTAGTGTTGTTCTTATCACCTCCAGTTTTTGGGCTTTGGTTTACACTGCCTTCAGACAGTGAGTGTTGCTGGTTGGCATATTTGTAGTAGGTGACTTCTTTATATGTTTATTAGATGTTTTCTAAGTAGGTATTTTAACACAAGCATACTAGTATCAGCTATTTCATTACTATGGCTAAGCTTAATGAACAACAGAAATAAAAACTAGATCTTCATAACAAACTTTAACATCACACATAAAGAATCCATTTCAATATTTGCAAAAAGCCAGTATTGAAATATGTATCTATAACAATTTCCTTCTTGTATCATCACAGAAAAAAACTGAAAAGTCCCAGAGTACTGAAATTCCCCCTGACAGCAGGGTAACACATTGCTGCTTTTCTTCCATCTGATTAAAAACCTGTCACTCAGCAGCACAGCTGAATTATGTTAAATATGCAAAGGAAAACTCTCAAGGCCGTTTTTCCTCCTAATAAAAACTTGTTCTTTGAGAAAACAAAGGTTTGCAAGTTGCAAACACAGGAGGGACTGCAAAGTTCTGAGCAGGAATAAGAACTGGGGCAGGCAGTGAGACAAGCACAGGGTGAAGGGCAGGTTCCTCTCCTGGAGGGGAGAGGTGATGGGCAGAGAGGAAGGAATCTCTCACTGGGAGAGCTGAAGGAAACCTGGAACCATCTCTGCCTGGCTCCAATCCATGTCCTGGGATGCTGGAGCCCTCAGGGCCTGCAGAGATGTGGATGCAGGGCAGGTTTGCTGGTAATTGCAGCCATTTGAGGCAGAGAGCAGCAAGAGCAGCCCCTGGCCCTAATCAGCACCTCCACGTGAAGCAAATATCCATCACCTCACCCATTAGGCACTGCTTTTATGATGCCTGTTAAATTTAGCTGTTAGGAAGCCATTCCAAGCCAGTAAACTCAGGTTTTCCTTAACTGATCAAGCAGCTGACACCTTCACATCCACCATGCATCCTCTTCTTTATCCAATTGAACAGCCTGACACATTTATAGTCCCTCAGGAAAGGAGAGAGGGGAGGACCCACAAGGGTCTCCAGCATGAAGGATTTTCTAGGGACTTGTCTGAAGGACCTAAAAGTGCTCAGGACCAGGTTGGAGGGGCCTTGGAGCACCCTGGGATAGTGGAAAATGTCCCTGCCCATGGCAGGGGTGGAACAGGGTGAGCTTTAAAGGCCATTCCAACCCAAACCTCTCTGTGCTCCTGTGATTCTCTGACAGAGAAAACACAAATCCCCCCCTGCAGATGTTTACTGAGGGTAATTTATATGGCTTGAATTTCCTTTCATGCTGACTTGATTGGAAACCTTGACCTGATCCCTCACAAGGCAAATCAGAGCTCTTAATTATTCCAGTTTTCCTCCTGTTAATGAAATGCAACAGTGTCATTAGTGAGGCTTGTCAGGCACACTTATGTGCACAGAAATGATTTGACACTGCTTTTGTCATCTAATCCTTGCAGGAAAAACAGTCCCAACGTCACTCCAGCACTGCAAATAAAAATCCTTCAAGACAAAGAGGACAGATGGCAACACTCCCAAGGAATATCACCTAAAATATTCATCCTTCAGGAGGAGAGGAGGGCTAGTCCTGTCAACAGTCAGGAGATTTGAATCTTCCAAGGGAAAAAAAAAACCCCAAAAACAAAATCAAACATCCTCTGTTCATGAAGTGGAGGAAGAGATCTGTCAAGACAGTGATTTCTGCTGAAGATGTGCTGCACTCAGTGCCTCTGCAGCCTCTGTCAGCATTTCTCACTGGCAGCAGCCACAAGATGATCCACACACACTTCTGTGCACAGCCTCAATTGCCACCATCAATTATTACTGTCAGCCCAGGCTACAAACCAGCAAAAGCATTCAGGGCCAACTCACAAACTGCAGGACCTCAGTGTCAGTGCAGTTCCACAGCAAAATCCCTTGTCCATCCCTCCCTTCCCCTCTCCTCCCATTTTAACTCCAACCCCAGGCTGTTAAAATGTCAACTACCAAGCTGAACCAGCTTCCTGTGGTAAGAGTTAATCAGAAACAAATGTTATCAGAGATGCATGAAACTACAAACTACTGCTGAAGAGACAATTACAGCAAGAGACAACAACAGTGAGATGCACTAAAGACTTGAAATCAAAAGGGAACAACTCAAAATGATACACAAAACAAGGGGGAAACGTTCTAGTACAGAAATCACCATCTGGCCCTTCCAAACCACAGCTGCCATGAAGACAATGTATAGTTACCTGCATCCATATCTGCAAAGAAGGGAACAGCCAGGAAGGGAAAGAAGGAACCAGAAATTCAGTGTCTCAGAGTTGGATTTAAAAGTTCATAAGGAGAACAGATAAAGAAAAATAATCAAAAAAGTATTTACTGTAAGATAAACCTTGATAAGGTACTGTGATAAATTTTGATTTCAAGCTACAAACTGGGATTAATGTTAAACACTACAGCATACAAATTAATTTTCTATGCCATAAGAACATTTCAAAAAAACACAAATATTCAATATATTAAACAATAAGTAAGTTACACATTTTTAGGTGAACATTTTTATTCTCCTAACAAGAACCCCACCACTACAGACTGTAACTGTGGTTTCAACAGCCCAAGTGAAAGCAGCAGCACTACTGAGAGCAGCCAACTCCTCTCCATAGGACTAATTCCCATCTGGACACTCACTGGGGGCCAAAGTATTTAAAGGATGCAAAGCAAAGTATTTCAAAGACGGAAAATCCACAATTTTATTGTGCATACTTAGCCCACTCTGGAGACCATTAAAGCAAAAACCCCCATGCATTTTGAATAGCACATGGGATTTTTTTTTTTTAATCATTTCTGCATGATCAAAAATGAGCAAGGATGTGGTTTGTGGGGGCAAAAAGCAGGGTGGGAGCTGTGCATGCACCTACCTTCAGGTGACTCCTCCTGGACATAGGTGCCGGTCAGGTAGCGGTGCACCAGCGCCGACTTGCCGCTCGCCAGGTTCCCCACGATGCCCTGCCATGCAACACGGAAACAAAGCAAAAAAACTCAGTGCAAGCCATCCCTGCAGAAAGCAAAATCCTCACGTGCAGTAACACCCCAAGCAACAGACATGGAGCAAAATGTGCCAAGAGATAAATTAACTTTGATTGTGTTTAGTGTGAGGAAACCGGCTGCAGTTATTACAGTGTGTAGGTAGAAGTTGAGGAGGGTAAGTTTAGGGCTGTAGATAATGATTGCTATTCAGCCTGGGTGGGAGATGGAAGAAAAAGCCAGGATTTTCTGAATTTGTGTTTGGTTGAGTCCTGTTCATCCTCCTAGGGCTGCTGAGAAGATAGCCAGGATGGTGAGAGTGTAGGGTTTAATGTATGAAGAGCAGTGGTTTGGGGTGGGGGGCACCTGAGAGATCGCCTTGTTCCACCACCCCAGGGTGCTCCAAACCCTGCCCAACCTGGCCTTGGACACTGCCAGGGATGGGTCACCCTCTGCCAGGGCCTCCCCACCCTCCCAGGGAATTATTTCAGCCCAACCCCACAGGGTTTTCTTCCTGGAGGTGCTCAAATGCCCACGGGCTTGAGGAGATTTGGGGCTGGAGGCTTTAAAGGGGAGCACAGAGCTGAGGACACCGTGCTCCCTTCTTGGGGGAGGGAGGTGATGGAAGCTTCTCTCCCTCTCTGAAACCAGCCCAGCCTGCTCTGCTGCCTCCTGTTTACTTGACCCTCACCAAGGCTGAGAACAGAAGGTCCCTGGAGAGAAGATGAACTCTGCAGATCTGCCGGGATTGCCAAAGGGGCCGAGGCAGCAGCCACGAGCTGCACATTGTGTGCCCCAACTTCTCACCCCATGCCATGTTCTCAGCCCAGCTGGCAGGACAGCACCCCCTGATCAAACTGGGCATGGTGGGGCCCAGCCAGGTGTGCTGGCACCCCAAACCCCCCTGCCTGGGGCTGCTCCCACAGCGTGGGCAGCAGGGAGGGAGGGAGGGATGCTGGGATGAGTCACAGGCAGAAAATGACATGTGCAACACGTGTCCCTCAGCCCAGAACAGGCAGCCACCTCTCCCGTCAATGCCTTTTCCCTCCAGCACATGCCCATGAGCTGCAGTACATTTGTCCACTCCCACTCACCACAAACCCTCTGAGAGCTGAGGGAGCCCTGTGAGCAAACAGCTTGGCCCTGGCACCTCCTGTCATCACCACAGTGACAGCAGCTCCCCTTCCACACAAAGCTTCCCAAGGAGAGGCTCCTTCCCTCTTTTTTTTTGCCTACAACAATGTACAAAGTCCCCCCCATTTAGGATTCACCACTGAAGAACAGTTATTTTAGTGTGTGAAAGCTGAACTGTATTTTTCATGGTCTACACATGTGGCCAAGACAACAATTTTCCAGTGAAATCTTCACTTAAAGTGATTAGCCTTGTGTGGATGGAAATTAATTTTATTTTCTGTTACACTCGTGCCAAAACTGTAACTGCCAGGGAGAACAGAACAGCATCAACCTGGGGGTCCAGTCAGAGGCAACATCCCATGGCTGGGATGTCTTGTTCTATCCAGAGACCCTCAAAATTTAAAAGACATCTAAAGATTCAAGAACACAATTTTATATTTTAATTGTTTTTAACATCCCAAAGGTCATACCAGGTCACACCATTTGACAGCACTTCAGGTTCTCTGACACATTCCTACAAAATAGGAGCAACAAATTCCACACTGGGAAAAAAAAAAAATCTGACTTCTGATACAGTTTCTGTGTTTGTCAGCATTAATATTTGCTTTAAGGCTGATCCCCCACAGCATGACAAAAATGCCAGCCTGTTTTCACAGCAGTCATATTCCTCTCTCCCTGCTTTACACACAAACAATCCCAGCCATCTCCATTTATTTATGGATATGTCTGAAATGCACCAAGTTATGACAAGCACGTTAGGGAACAAAAATACCACCCTAACCCAGCTCAGGGAGGAGAAAATTCAGCTCCAACTCACTGCTCTTTTCAGTTGTGACTTGTGCAACACTGAATCATTTATTTCCATGTGCCAGACATGCTGTAAAACAAACCCCAGCCACTGTGCCCACGCCTCCTAGAGCCTGGTGGGGAAAATCAGAAACTGAATTGATGGCACTTGGCATTTTAAAGCTGTCCAGGAGAGGAGCCTGACTGCACTTTGCAGATTTTTTTGCAAGAAATTTGGTGATTTTATTCAGCATTCTCTCATGTTTATTCTGCCTAACACATCCTCATTTATTATTTGAGCAGACAGGACCAAAGGCAGAGGTCTCACCATGCTCTTGGCCACAATAAAAGCATCAAAATCTATAAGTAAAACCCAAATACTGGATCAGCAGGAACCAGTTCCAGAATCCCAGCCTGGTTTGGGCTGGAAGGGACCCCCAAGCCCATCCCATCCCTCTCCTGCCATGGGCAGGGACATCTCCCACTACCCCAGGCTGCTCCAAGCCCCTCCAAGGTGGCCCTGAATGTCCTTCAGACACTGGGAGGAATCCAAGCTAAAGGAAGGAGCAAAGACTGCTGTTCTTTCCTCAGAGGCACACTGAGAAATGCCTCCTTCCTTTCCTGCAGCCCTGGGGCTCTCTGCTCTCCCAGAGCCAGTTTCTGTTCCCTTTAAAATCCTGCAGAGCCCAAAGGGTACAACACAGCCACTCTAGAAATAAATCCAAGATAAATAACAACAATAATCCAATTAAGGACCTCCCAGCTGTACAGGGGGACAGCCTCTCCCTTGACCATGGCCCTGATGTTCCTCAGCCCCTGGAGCACCCAGGATGAGGCTGAAGTGAGGGAATGGCAGGGGGGACCCACAGCCCTGAGCCCTCCCCAAGGGCAGATGTGCAGGGAAGGCAGAGCAGATTTCAGCTGGCCTTCCTCATTTACCCTTCCCCTTGGAGCACAACTGCACAGGCACAGCTGGTGCTGCTGGCTGCCATCATTTGCAGGGCTATAATCAAATTATTCTTTTTGTAACAGCAGCAGTTGTGCTTTTCCCCTTGGGCAGCTCTCCTGGCACGCTGACCACTGCAAATCCATTCTCTGCAGCAGCCACACAGCTGAAATCTGAATTTCCCAGCCCTGTCTCACACAAGGCAGGGCCAGGACACCCAAGGTAACTCTCACATGGTGCAGCCAGGCTGGCACGAGGGGAAAATGGACCCTGAGACCACCAGCTGGTGCTCAGCAATGAATCCCAGCATGGAGTGCCTGCAGCTCTGCTCTCACCTCCAATTCCCAATTTTCTTGGGGGTGCTGTGAATTAGCAGGGCTTAGAGGAGGGGAAGGGATGGGCAAGGAAACCCAGGAGAAGCCAGCTACTCCCAGTCCTGAATTCCTGGTTTTTCATTGGATTTGGGGTCTTCCAAATGACACCATGTGTTTAACAAAACCTGGAGACCCTTTCTGAATTAGGGAATTACATCCACTGACTGCCAGGTTCTTCCTGCACTCACCTTGAGCACTGCTAAAATCAAAGCAGCCCCAGAACTGCAGCTGTGAGGATGCTGCTGCCATTAAAATGTCTTTATTAAAAGTGCATTTACCCTGCTAAGTGTGGCCTTGCAGATTCTCTCACCTCCACAAAACACTGCTGTCAACTCAGATTTTGGGAAAAGCTTTCAATTCTTTAAAGAGAGGGAGAACAGACATTTGCTCCTTGCAATCATGGAAACTTATAATGGGGAGATGAAATGAGCTTTACATGTCAGCTGCTAACTTCACTGCCCTCCTAAGACTGCCCTGCTGAGAGGATCCCCTGGAAGCTGCTTCATGGAGCAGAACAAATTCCAGCAGCAATGAAACACTGAGAGAGCTCTGAAGTATCAGTAAAATGAATATTGAATATACATAAAGGTAACTTCAGTGTTCAGGGTCAGGCTGGAGGGGGCTTGGAGCAGCCTGGGACAGTGGGAGGTGTCCCTGGAATGGGCTGAGCTTTGAGATCCCTCCCAATCCAAACCCTTCTGAGTCCATAACAGACATGTAAAGGGAAAATCCTAATTAAACTGCTGTTCCCATTCCAGGGTGAGGCCTGGGGGATGCCCAGGGGTGTGTGGCACTGCCAGGGTGTCCCAGGCAGGAGCAAACATGGACTCACCACTTTCAGCTCGGGCACAGAGCGGCTCAGGGTCCATTCCTGGCTGTTCACAAAGGCATCTGTGGAAGAGGAGAACATTCCCAACATCAGCATAATGACATTTCATGCTCTGCTGCACACAATTTCATGCCACAGCTTTGGGAATGTGAGACCAAAGGTCTCATTCCTGAGAGGTTGACAGTCCAACGTGACAAAACCCAGGGAAATTGTATAAAAATCCCCAAAATTCCCATTCTGCAGGGATCTGCTCCCAGCAGCAGGTGCTCCCACACCACCCCAGAGCTCAAACTCACTCCAGTTACAGCAAAGGCCCTCCCAGTGTGTACCTGGCTGAGCCATTTCCCATCCAGGAGAAGCCCTGGGTTTGTCACATTCATGTCCCCACTGCAGCTGCAGTCACTCCTCCCCCCAGGTAAATCAGGAAATCTGCTGAAATCTGTTATTTCCTGCTGCCCATCACACTTGATGTCAGCACCTGCAGCAGCCAGAGTCAGTGGGAACAGCCCTGCTCAGGCAGGGGAAAATCTCTCTTTATTCCTCAAACACACCATTTCTTCAGGAGCATCATCCAGGCAGAAATAAACCACAGAGCCATTCACTACAAAATTAATTAAAAACTACTTGGGGCAGGGTTGATTCCTTGAAGAAAGGCAGGTTTATCACAGAAATTGAGCTCTTTGGGCTGCACCTGGCTCCTGCCTCACTGACAATTCCACACCAAAGAGCAGAAACAAGGCTCCATTTTTCTGTATTTAAAAACATTTATAAATTTGTTCCTTCCATAAAGGCCTGGTCAGCTGTAAGCAAACACAGAGTGATGTCTGTGTTACAAAGCCAGTGTGGGTGCTGGTTTAACCCCTGCACAGGATGCTCCTGCAGAGCAGATCAGCCCCAAGGCCACAGAAATGGAGCAGCACTGACACTCCTGGTGCTCCCGTCAGTCCCTGAGGCCACAGGAGAGGAGAGCTGAGAGGTTCAAACCAGCCTGGTTTGAAACCAGCACTGCTTCCCCTCCAGTGCACCACCAGCAGCAGGAGGAGGCTGCTCCATTTCATTTTCTTCATCTGGAGAGTAAAGAAATTGCAGGCAATTTCCTACTCCAGATGTGACCCTCACTGACTCCAGAAACCATCCAAGCTCTCCCAGCACCCCCCTAAAAACAACCACAAAGTAAACTTGTGTTTTCCACTATCTCCATTAAATATATTGCTTTTGCCTCAATAGGCCAAAAAGATCTTTTAGCCAGGAATGAGGAAACCTCCTCCAGTTTTACCTAACACATCCCTTTGTATTCCAGCTGTGAATAAACCCTGCATGAGAACACAGGGAAAATAATCAGTATTTTGGTGCAGGTATGAGCTGCCTCCCACACACTCTTGGGCAGGGGAAGGAAAAGCAAATTTCAGAGTGAAACTGGGTTCAACCTTTGGCATTGCAGGTGCAGGAGCAGACACTGTGCTCATGCAGCTCCTGCTCCATGGCCTGAACTCCCAGTGCATCAAACCCCCAGGAAAACCTTCCTGTAGCACACCCAGAACTCTGAGATGGGGACAGGAGCAGCAGCAGTTCCCATCTGGGAAATGGGAATGACTGAGGCATCCCAAAGGGAGCAGAGCTGCTCTGGGATGTTCTCCTGCCTTCCTGGGGCAGGAATGTTTGCCCAGACAGGGAGCAATGGGATGGGAGCTTTAGAGTGGGTGTAGGGGGAAAAATGTCCCTGCCCTAAGAGGAAACCATCAGCTGCCATGGTTTCTGTGGGTTTGGGAACAGCAGCCAAGGATGGAGGGGATGAGGAGGCTCCAGCTCAGCTCCAGACCCTCAGGAGTCAAGGAAAATCATCAGCCTTGTGGAGGTTTAGGTGTGTGAAACAAACCCCTGTTAAATGTCAACAACTTCCATGCAAGAGAACCACTGGATTTTATCACCATGGAAGATTCAAAAAAGGTGAGTGAGCAAATCACTGCTGCTGACTTGGAGAACTGCAGAAAAATAAAACCTGCCAAGCCAAAGGGGAGTGCACAAGGGTAAAAGAACATCACAAATCCTGTAAAAACCTTAAAATATTGCTTTGGAGCACCTGTGCTTTCCAAAAGGACAGACCAGGGAGGCAATGAAAGCAGAAATCCCAAAAAGCACAGAGGCCTAAAGACAAAGCAGAAGGTGGGCAGCTGCAGAAAGGAAGGATCACCCAGCCCAAGGACCTGAATTATTCCTCCTACTTTGTCCTTCCTTCATCAAAATGCACCCAAACCCCACACCAGGACCTTCCAAAACTGTGTCAGATCTCAAGGACCCCAAATATGGGCAGTATGTGCATTTTAGTCCCAATTAGCAATAGAAGAAATAAAATTCACTTGACAAGGTGCTGGAGTTCCTGACAAAGCCACCTTCCCCTTCTTTACTAAAGCCCTTGGTTCCTGCCCCCACACAGGTTTTGAGCATCCAAAATACTTGAGAATGGATGAAATTCCATTTTATTGCCAAAATATATCTGTTAAACAAACAAAAGCAAATAAACAAGCCCAAAAAAACCCAAACAACAAAAAACCCCTCACACCAAAACACCAAACACCTTGACCTCAACCCAACTAATTTTAACTAAAATCTCCCAGTTCTATTATCTCCAATTGGTAATTAATTTACATAAGGTCTTCCAGTGCCCTTTAAAAAAATAAAACCAACTTATTTCTGTTAGGAGATCCATGAGATTGCTCTACACTGGCATGTTCAGAAGGAATTACCACAGCTAAACACAGACTATGGTAGGAAACAGTATTTGGTCTATTCTGCAGTGTGAGGTTTGTGTGCCATCATTGGCATGGACATGGAAGCAGCCTCTGCCCAATTCCTTCTGGGAATACCTCAGGAAAATCTGATTTATTCCTAGAAGTCCAGGTGAAAAGGTCAAACACTCACAGCTAGAACATGGCAAACGGGTTTGGGGATTATTTTCCTAAATAAAGAAAAGTGACTTAGAGCTACAGCATGAACCAGTGGATCCATCAAACTGGAGCAGGCAGAGCCCACAAAAATCTGCCACCCCCAGCAGCACAGGCTGATGAAACTCATTGCAAGAGATCTGCATAATGAACAGAAGCACATGGATGAGGATGGGCTCCTGTCTGCATCACTGCCCAGCCCTGGGATTCCAGGGAACTCACCCTCCCCATCCCACTGCAGGCTCCACACAGGCAAGAAATGGTTTTGTCAATAATTAATCACAGCTGCATCTGCTGCTCCTTTCATTTCTGCACCACTGATCAAAAGCTTCAAATATTCATGGTGTCACTTGTGCCTTCCTAAAACATGCACCAAGATCACTGAAGCTGCATTTCCTTCACAAAGTTGACTTTGTCCCAACAGAAGTCTTCATTTGTTTCCCTCAATTCTTCTGGTTTCATTTCTACCACTGCAGTAAAGCACAAACTCCCAAGAGGATCCTCACCTGTTTTAAAACCTCAGTTTAATAACTCAGCCCCATCCAGAGGAACCTTCTTAATTCCAGTGTTAAGAATGAGATGTTGGTCCCACCAGATGAGTCTCAGACCCCATGAGGGGTTTGGGGTCAGTTTGGGTTTGGATTTGGTGCTTTGGTGTCAGTCTGGGACCCCCATGTGGGGTTTGGGGTCAGTTTAGGGGTTTGGGTTTGCTGTTTTGGGGTCACTTTAGGGGTTTTAGGGTCACTGTGTAGTTTGGGGTTGGAAGCAACCTTAAAGCTCATCCACTCCACCATGGGCAGGGACACCTCCAATATCCCATGAGCCCTGTCCAAACTGGGCCTGGACACTTCCAGGGATGGGGCAGCACCCCCTGGGGTGGAATCCTGGGGTTTGGTGGCCCTGATCCATGCACCCCATGGCACAGGAGAGCAGCTGACTCCAAGGCCTGGCTGTTCCAATATTCCATATTTACAAGCCCTGCTTCGAATTTCCCAACAGAAAAATCGACTTCTTCAAATGCAGGAATGAAGCACTAAAATCTAAATAAACCTCAGCAAAACAATGCTAATGAGAGAACACAGGGTCAAGGCCAATCCCAGCAGCCATGGGGCAGAAAAGGGGAGGGAAGGCATGAAAATCAGAAATGTTCCCAGCAATGACCCCAGCAAGGGCCTGCCTGTCCTGAGTCCAGCACCCTGAGTTTTCACACTGGAAACCCTCTCCTAAATTAACTCCATTTCCTGTCATGGAATCATGGCAGTAAATTGAATTCTGCAGCAGCAGCAAGGCTGAGGGGAGCTCTGAGATAAAGGTTCTAAAAGCTGGGGTCAGTCAGATTTACAGCACCCTCTCCACCCTCTGGGACCAGCCCTGAGGATAAACCCCAGCAGCCAGAGCAGTTTGGCCGATTGTTGTTTATTATTATTATTATTATTATTATTATTATTATTATTATTATTATTATTATTATTATTATTACTATTATTATTATTATCATTGTCATCATTATTACCATTATTATTTTTTTAAATATTATTATTTTAGGAGAGCCTGGGCAGCCCCAATATTAACCCAGCCCTGGGCAGTGCCAGCACAGCAGCCTGCCCATCACCAGCCTTGTTCCACTGACCTTGTTCTGCCCTTTTTCCACCCAAATCTCTCACCCTTGACAAGCAAGAAGTTGAGAGGCTCAGAGTTTTCTCTTCCTCTGATCCAGATAGAAACCCAGTGGCAAAAGGAGTGCTGAGGGAAAGGTGGGCAGATATCTCTGCAGGATGAAAGGATTTAAATCTTTCATAATTCTTGGAAAGCTTCTCAGCAAAATCTTCCCTCAGGCAATCCCAATGTTACTTTGCTATCCCTCTAAATGAGGAAAAGCTGTAAATAAATAAAATATGGAAAAGCCAAGGGGTTTCTCTGGAAACTCTCAGCTAAAGATGCTTTTTGCTAATAACAAGAGCCCTCAGAAACACGGGGATGAATTAAAAGCACCAACAGCCACGTCAGTGCTGCTGTCCCCCCTTCCATAATTCCTGCATTACCAGCAATATTTAGAGTTCCTTCTGCTTTGAAATAAAAACCTGAGAGTGAACTGGTCCAGAAAATATTCCCACAAGCTGCCACTTGCCCACAAGGATGCAGGTAAGGCCACACATGGCTCTCTTGGAGCTGGATCAAAGCAGCACTTTCAGGATGGATTTCCCAAAGCTCCTGCGCTGATTTTCTGAGCAGAGAGGGAAATGTGCAGCTTTTGGGCTAAGACCTGTGATCCTCCTCAAACATGCATTTTTCACATTTTTCAGGACAGGTAATCTCACAGCACATCCTCTCCAAGCCAGCCCCCAGCACTTTGGGTCAAAGCATGGAGTCAGTTCCAGCAGAAAACAGCAGAAAACCATCCTGACAAGTGGATTTCTAAGCTTTGCATAAAATATTATTTGGAAGATCGTGTCATGTTTCAAAAGGTTCTTTTTCTATGTTTTATGGGGCTCTGAGCACCCTTTATGGGTGGGAGGTGTTCCTGCCATGGCAGGGGGTGGAACTGGTTGGGCTTTAAGGTCCCTTCCAACACAAATCCCCCTGGAATTCTATCAATTTTTATACCTGTTGTGTTTGGGTTTTTCAAATCAGTTTTTTATAGGAGTCCTCTCTGCTTATTCACTCTGTTCCATTACACCAAACAATAACCACAAAGCAGGAACAAATAAAACCTTTAGAAAAGCCACCAGGATGATTTAAGGTTTTATTTCCTCCCTGCTCAGTGTGACAGAATCATGGATTCTATGGAATTACTGCTGCAACCACCCAGCTCCAAGCAGTCCCTTTCTTCCTTCCTGAGCTGCAGATGTGTAATTTATAATTCTCAGGCAGTTTAGGCAGAGAGCAGCATTGCAGCTCCAGCCAGGCTCTGGCAATGCCAAATGCCATCCCAGGCAGCACAATCTGAATTTACACCTCACAACAGCACCCACCCTGCAGAGCAAACCCCCAAAGTGCCCCAGAAAATTCAATCCCAGCCTTAAAACCAGAGGGATTTCAGGAGCTGCCAGCTCAGGGCTCCTCCCATCCCTGTCAGGATGGATAAAACCCCACCAGCCCCAGCAGCAATGTTGGATATTGGGCAGATTTATCTCTGGCCATGCCCAATTCCTAATTACAAACAGGAGAATGAGGCTGAGCTCTGAGCAGCTCTGGCACCAGGAATCCCAGCCCGTGCTCAGCAGAGCCTCCCTTATCTGTGACATCTGAAAAGCCTCTCCCAGTAACTGAGAACTGTATTAAAGAGAGATTTAGGTCAAAGCTGTAATCTCTGCTCCAGCAGCATCTGGCAGCTGCAGCAGCAGTGTTATCCTTTGTGCTGCCATGGAAACAAAAGGAGGACCAGGGATGCAAAGAGCTGCACAAGCTCCCCAGCCCAGCCTTTCCCAAAATGTGCTTTGGGTTTGGGAGCTGGGGAACTCCTGGCTCTCTGCACAGGATTTGGGTTTTGGCTGCAATTTTCTAATTGTTCCAATCAAAAGGCTTTTTGTTGCTGGTAATATTCCCCCTCTCTCACTCCTCACAGCTTTCAGCTGGGTGCAGAGGTGTCACCTCCTTAAGGATAACCCCTTGTAGGATGCTTCCTACAAAAGAAATGATGAATAATGGACCTAAGTACATTCCCAAACCCAGTCTCATGCACAAAGTCCTACATCCAACACCACCAAATTGTTTGTTTTGCCCTTAAATATAAAGCAGCTCCAAGCCTGACTGTTCATCCTAAGCCTCCCCACCCCACAAAACAAATCCCAAAACCAAACAGAGCAGATATTTTGGCTGCAGGCTTTTTACAAGGAAAACTAAATTACATCCTTAACAAGGACAACTTCCCATTGCCTGATTTTCCCAGTGGGCTGGGCTCTGCAGCTGGCACACACAGTTAGTGTGAGAGGAATTAAACCCCCCAGATGAAAGCAGAGTTTTCTGTTGTGGGAGAAGCACAGAGCAGGGGATGGTGTGGGTGAGGAGTGTCAGGAACATCATTCCAATCAAATGCACATTTCCCAACACATCCCTCACAGAAATGTGGCACTGGAAGCTGGGCCAGCCCCTTTTCCAGCAGGCAATGACAACCCCAGCAAGAGGCTGAAAGGAACATAAAGAGCAGACAAAGAGAAAATGAAAGCAGCCCTGGAGCACAACTGCTCCCTGCTCCAATAAAACTGGGAAGGGAAATGATCATCTCTGCAGTGCAGTGCAGAACATCTCTGATTTCAGGCAATAAACAACATTTCCTAAGGGCCAAATCCCCACAGAAATTCAGCTGAACACAGAACCACAGCAGTGGTGGAAGGCAGGAGAAAAAGAAGGCACTGGAGAGGAGAGGGAAGGGTTGGTGAATGCTTTATTTTGTTGTGTCTGCCCAAAAGCAGGGCAGGCTGAGAGGTGAGATCAGTTTTCTCCCATCCCCTGCCCCAAGGGAAGGCAGTGCCAGCACAGGAAAGAGAATCCCACAGGAACTCAATGAAAACCTGGAGATAAAGTTTTGGCTTGAGACAGGCAGGAGGGAAAACCCACAGCTAAATCCATGTCCCAAGGAGCAGGGATGGCCAAAGCACCCCAAGTGAGACCCTTCAAAATCCACACACAGCCTCTCCTGACTACAGACACAAACCAGGAATCAGCCTTTCTTATTCCAATCTGAATATTAATGAGGAACCTCCCTGAGAAGCATCAAAGATGAAAAGGGACAGCTTCTGCAGTTGGCACAAGAAAAATCGACATGAAAGGAGAAATTAAAAGAGATGAAGTGGAGGGAAAGAGCATTTTGAAAGAATATAGGAACAGATTTATCTGGCAAGAAGAAAGTCACAATAGAGATGCAAAAAAACCAGAAGAGAGGGCAGGTTGCAGAGACTTTCAGCTTTTCAGATAGGTAAGAATGGCTGCAACTCAAAAAAACAAGGGGGAAAAAAAGGCAAGGGGAACTTGGTGACTGCTGGATAGAGAAGAAAATGGAATCATGGAATATCCTGAGCTGGGAGGGACCCACAAGGACCATCCAGTCCAAGCCCTGGCTCTGCATAGAATCCCAACAATCCCAGCCTGGGCATCCCTGGGGCATGGTCCAAACCCTCCTGCAGCTGTGCCAGCCTGGGGCTGTGCCCATGCCCTGGGGAGCCTGGGCAGTGCCAGCACCCTCTGGGGGAAGAATCTTTTGCTAAAATCCAGCCTGAACATCCCCTGCCACAGCTCCAGAAGCAATGCTAAGCAAACCCAGCACACAGCAAGGCAGCCTGGCCAGGGTTCCCACCCCTGGCATTCCACAGGGAGTTTGTTCTGGGGAACACCTGAGCATCACCAGCAGAAGATGAAGCAGATGGAGTAAATGAGCAAAACCACAGAAACCTTGGGAGGAAAAAGGTCTAGGAGGAAGGAGAGAATGGGAATATCAAGGCAGGTTTAATGGAACTGAAGTGCAAACACCTGAGAGTGTTTAACACCAAATCCCAGACTAAAAATTGGCAAGGGCCTGGAGTGCCAGGACAAGGGGGAATGGCTTTAGACAAAGGGAGGGCAGGGATGGATGGGATATTGGGAAGGAACTGCTCACTGGGAGGGTGGGCAGACCTGGCACAGGGTGCCAGGGGGTTGCCCCTGGATCCCTGGCAGTGCCCAGGCCAGGCTGGACAGGGCTTGGAGCAGCCTGGGACAGTGGAAGGTGTCCCTGCCATGGAATGAGCTTTGAGCTCCCTTCCAGCCCAGTCCAGGCTGGCATTCTGTGCACAGCAGTTCAGGCAGAGGAGCCTCTCTCCATACCCACAGCCCCTGAAGTGTCTCACTCCCAGCTGGGCAGCCCTGCTGAGGACACTGCCAGTCCTGCAGGCACTCACAGCTCCATTGTCCTGGGGATTACAACAAAAGGGAAAACTGCTGGGCTGGGTTTGAATCTGCCTCTGCCCAGTTTCACAACGTGCTTTTTAATCCTCAAGCAAGCAGGGATGAACAAGGGTGACTCCATCTTTAGCTCCCCCTCCTCTCTCATGGTGATCCCCCCTGGCTGCCCCCTCCTCAGGGGGGTGGCTCTTGCCTGGCCCAACTCCACCTCCCTTTCCTCTCCCCACACTGCCCCAACCCCATCTCCTCTTTCTCCCCCCACACTGACCCAACTCCACCTCCCTTTTCCTCCCCACACTGACCCAACTCCATCTCCTTTCCTGTCCCCACACTGACCCAACTCCATCTCCTTTTCCTCTCCCCACACTGACCCATCTCCATCTCCCTTTTCCTCCCCACACTGACCCAACTCCATCTCCCTTTTCTCTCCCCACACTGACCCAACTCCATCTCCCTTTTCTCTCCCCACACTGACCCAACTCCATCTCCCTTCTCCCCCCACACTGACCCAACTCCATCTCCCTTTTCTCTCCCCACACTGACCCAACTCCATCTCCCTCTTCTCTCCCCACACTGACCCAACTCCTTTTCCTCTCCCCACACTGACCCAACTCCATCTCCTTTTCCTCTCCCCACACTGACCCAGCTCCATCTCCCTTTTCTCTCCCCACACTGACCCAACTCCATCTCCCTTTTCTCTCCCCACACAAGCTGCAGCCACCAGGACATCCAGCACCAGCCACCCCCAGGTTCTTCTGTAGCTGTGCACAACCAGCTCCTGCTTTTTGCTTTCCCTGGGCAGTCATCAGAATCTTAATGTGAAAAGGCTGCAGCTAATTCCTCCAGGATTTGCTGCTGGGTCTTTTCAACATGAAAAAATATCAATTATTTATTCCTAGACATGATTTCCTACTTTAAAAACTTCTATGCACAAGAGGACCCTGCCTCTTACCTGCTGGCAGCTCAGCTCAAGGCTTCAACAAAAGCAGTTAAATGAAAGATTTCCTTTGTCCTTCCCTACCCAGGTAAATGTGAGCTGGGAGTTTCCCCAGAAAAGCCAAGGCTGCCCTAGCCCAGGACCTCGTTTATCCATCCCCTACAGACCCCACTGTCAGCTCCAGCTCCATGGTGTGACCAATGCACACAGAGGCAAATCCTGCCCTTGTCACACCCAGGATGGAGCCAAGGTGCTGTAGTGGGTGTGATCCTACAGCCAGCTGAGCCTGCAGAAACTCCTATAATCCAACTGAACCTACAACAACTCCTAAAACCCAGCTGAACCCACAACTCCTACAATAACTCCTACAAACCTGTTGAACCTCCAGAAACTGCTACAACTCCTACAACCCAAACCCAGCAAAAACTCCTACAAAAACCCCTATAACTCAGCTGAACCTACAAAAACCCCTACAACCCAAACCCAGGTGAACCCACAACAACTCCTACAACCCAGCTGAACATACAGAAACTCCTATAACCCAGCTGAACTCACAACAACTCCACCAGACCCAGCTGAACCCACAAAAACGCTTACAACCCAGCTGAACCCTCAACTCCTACAACTCCTACAACCCAGGTGAACCTACAACAACTCCTACAAGCCCGTTGAACCTCCAGAAACTGCTACAACTCCTACAACCCAGCTTAAACCTACAACTCCTACAACCCAAACCCAGCAAAAACTCCTACACAAACCCCTATAACCCAAACCCAGCTGAACCCACAACAACTCCTACAACCCAGCTGAACATACAGAAACTCCTACAACTCCAATAACCCAACTGAACCAACAACTCCTATAATCAGGTGAACCCACAAAAACTCCAACAGCCCAGCTTGAACCTCCAAAAACTCCTACAGCCCAACTGACCCTACACAAACTCCTACAACCCAGCTGAGCCTACACAAACTCCTACAACCCAGCTGAGCCTACACAAACTCCTACAGCCCAACTGAGCCTACACAAAGCCCTACAACCCAGCTGAGCCTACAGCAACTCCTACAACCCAAATGAACCTACAACAACTTCTACAAGCCAGCTGAACCTACAGCAACCCCTACAATGCAGCTGAACCTACACAAACTCCTACAACACAACTGAGCCTACACAAACTTCTATAACCCAAATGAACCTACACAAACTCCTACAACCCAAATGAACCTACGACAACTTCTACAAGCCAGTTGAACCTACAGGAACTCCTACAACCCAACTGAGCCTACAGCAACTCTTACAACCCAGCTGAACCTACAGAAACTCCTACAACCCAGTTGAACTTACACAAACTCCTACAACACAACTGAACCTACAAAACCCCCTATAACCCAGGTGAACCTGCACTCTTCCCACCCCAAAGTGCCCCTGCAGAACCAGCAGAGCAGATTCCTCCTCCTCCTTCTGCAGCCCTGGGCCACTGCTGCAGTGACAGCACCCAAACCCTGCAGAGGGACACAATCCCATCCCAAACCACCCAAACCTGTGCTCTGACACCATCTGACCTTTTCCAGGGCCTTCAGCTGGGGCTGCAGGAGTTTTGTGCAGAAACACATCCAGAAAAACATCTCCCCTCTCCACCAGGGAAATGATGACTTGTTTATGCAACACATTTCTGAAAACATTTTTTAGAACTGGAGTCATGTCTCCCACATTGCTATGCTGGTTGTCAAAACAGAGCCTCTTTTTCCCTGACTGCACCATATGTAATCCTAAATCCACTTTCCCTAACTTGATATCACCCATGCAAGGTTTGGAGATGATTAGTGGAAAACACACAGATGAGACACTGTTCTCCAGAGGACAGCCCAGCAGGGATAATCTGACTGGCTTTATATTTATTAGCCTGATGCACATCTCACTTTGTTTAAACAAAGCTTTTGTCAAATGTCAAAAAAAAAAAAAAAAAAAGAGAGTTAATGCAATCCAAGGCTTGGTCTCAAAGGGAATTAATGCTGATCTGGAAGCAGAGCAAAAGCCTTGGTTACAGCAACAGGGAAACACTGCAAAGGGGCCCATGCTCCTTCATCTGCACACAGATCCTGGGAGAAAAACCCTGATTTCCTAAAAGGTGGGGTGGGGAACTGTCGGGACCCAGGACATCCCTTTGGCTGTCCTGAGCAGCCCAGACCCTGACAGGGGTCTCAGAGACCCTGGCACAGAGCCCAAAATGCCTCTGTGGGTTTGATTATGGCCCATGGAGCAAATTACCAACCTTGTATGAAGATCACCAAGCCACAAGAGTTTAAGTAGAATATCAGTGAAGTTATCACAGGGTGAAATGTGCATTTTGGGATTTTGGTACAGGGGGGTTATGGAGGCAAGATGGAGGGAACTGGGTGTGTCCAGCCTTTCTCCTTCTTCTTCTTGGCCTCCATCTCCTGTAGTGATGTTGGCACTTACTTATTGGTTTAGAGTAGAAGCTCAGTGTCTAACACAGGTGATGGGTATTGGGGAGTAATTGTAAATATTGTACACGTAGTTTTTAGTATAAAGACACAACACCGCCCCGGGGGCAGGCAGAGTGCCTGTGGCTGCCCTGCTGAGCAGATCTCTGCTGGGCAGAAAGAAAATTTTTTAGATAAGAATTAATAAATAACCTTGAGACTGAGAGATGAAGAGCTCTGACTCCCTTTTTAAGCGCCGGGCTGGGAAAACAGACTGTGGAACTTTTCTCAGGGTCACTCTGACAAACCAATGATCCCGACAGGGAACGTGCCCTGTGAGCATGAGAGCATCTCCCTGACCTGCTGGGGAGAGGAGAAGCCCCACAAAGGTTCCCCAAAGCACAGGCAGAGCCCTGCATGCTCCCCCTGCCCTGGCAGCACCCTCACCTCAGCTGCACCATTGGTTTTGATCTTCCTGGCACCCACTGACTCCATTCCATTCCCTGCTGCCTGGGAAGCCACCAGGACATGAAACCAGCACTGAAAACCTGGAAAACAGCACAGCTGAGCCTGGGCTGCATCCTGACACCAGCACAAAGCCAGGCAAGCAGGGAAGGGCTCGGGCCAGCCAGCAGCTCTTGCCTGAAAAGTGCTTAAAAACAGTTAAAAACAGTCAGAAAAAAGATAATCTGTGACTAAAAGCTCCATTAGAAAGAGTTTCCTTCCACAGCTGCCTATTTCAAAAGCACCTGCTCCCACACCAGGCCTTCTGGAAAGCACAGGACCTGTGCAAGCCCCAGGTATTTATTTTGGAAACCCAAACCATGGCTCACATGAACTTTAGACTCAGAGGCTGCAGCACAAAGGCTGTCTGAGCTCTCCCTGCAGAGAAAGCTGCAGCTTTGAGGCAGGAAAAAGCAGCAGGATCCAAGGTGCATTCCCTCCCTTTCCTGTGGCTCCCCCTCCACACAGCACCTGGGGATTACTGCAGTGCCTGAGATCCAAACCAACACACAACCACTGCAAATATCCATTTGTAAATCCTTCTCCATTTGAGGCTTACAAAGCTGAATATTTACTTTGCCAGAACTGGTAATATGATATATTAAAAAAAAAAAAAATACTCATCCAGGAAATCAGAGTGTTGTGGGTCTCTGCAAAAATCCTGCCCTCTGGCAATGCTCTTATTTGTGTTTCCTGGGTGAACCAAAAAGCTCAAGTGTGTTTTCCAAGCTCCAGCAGGCTCCCAGCACCTCGGGCACATATTTTAAACTCAAAGGCTGCACTAGAAATGATATCTTTAAAGGAGCCCATGCAGAGCTCAGTAATCAGAAAGCAATTTTGTTCACCTAAGAGACCAAACCCCTCTGTCCTTAAAGTCCTGGCCCTGGTGCTTTTCACACTTGTTATTTTACAACATGCAAATGAGGCCCATTAGAGGATAATTTGGGGAAAATGAGCTATTTTTGCACGAGCCCTCTTGCTGCATCATGACCTAGAATGTGTCTAGCAAACCACACTGTAAACTGAGCCCGTGCTAAAGCCCTGCACCCAAACACTTGAAATTGTCCCTTCAAATTCTGCTCCCTACCAATCCTATAACCTATTTCCTTTACATGAGCTGAGAAAGGAGAGCTGGGGCCAGTTTATATTCTTTGTCACCTCGGGTAAACTCGACCCCATCAGTCACTGAAATTCATTATAAAAAATTCTTTTCATGTTTAGGGAAAAAAAAGGTGCCAAAAACCCTCCTAAAGATCTAAAATGTAGTTCAAAGCCAGCAAGAAGGGTGTCAGCCTCTACTCCAGCAACACCACCAGCACTCACTGTTCAGAAAACAATTAACACAATCAAGTGCAGCCTTAAATCCTTAATGCAGAGCAGCCACCTGGGAGCAGGGCAGGGGGAAACAATCCCCAAATGTCCCAAAGATGCCCCCAGGAGCAGCACAGGAGTGGCACTGAATGCACCCTGCAGAACCAGAGTTCCCAGAGCCAGGGAGCTCCTCTGGGCTCTCACACACAAGATGTGCTCAGCACATCAAGGGGCACATCAAAAGCACCTCTGGCTGCTCCTCCCCCTGCAAGGGATTTGTTTTTTCCCAGGCAGAGGCAGGGGGAGGATGAGGATGAGGAGAGCAGTGCAAGCTGCAGCATTGTGGATTTGTTTTTAAACTGCAGTGCATCAGAGTTCACATCCCAGAATGAAAACAAAGCAAACCCCAAAATAAACTTCACTCTCTTACTAATTAAAGGGATTCTTTCCTCCAGGAAGGCCAACACAAACCACTGCTGTGGGGTTAAGGATGTATTTTTAGCACTCCCAGCATTTTTATGGAGGCTGGGCAAGGAAAGCAGAGCCTGACTGCCCCTACAGCATCACCAAAAGCTCTGTCTAGGATGGGTTTTTTCCTCCCCTTAAATTTATTTGAAATGCCCCAAGACATTTGCATGAGCTAAATCCCTACAATAGTGGAATTTCCCCTCCAGTATCTCTGTTTTTATTCCCTGTCATGGATCCAGTGAGTTTTGACAGCCACCAGAGAATGGTTTGGTTTGGTTTGGAAGGGACACAAACCCATCTCATTTCACCCCTGCCATTTTCAGCACCACCTTCCACTGGACCAGGATGCTCCAGGCTCCTCCAACCTGGCCTGGAGCACTTCCAGGGATGCAGCAATTTCAACAGAATATCTTATTGAATAATTCTGGCACATTTTTAATGATTTAATTCACAGCAGTGATGGGGGCTCACCATACTGCAGCTCACACTGCCAAAAAATAATGTTATTTATAAGACAAAAGCCTGAGCTTAACCAGTGACAGGCATGGGTTTGAAAACAAAGGAAAAAAAAGCATTTCCAAATTTACTGTCTACATCTACCTTTAGAAAACTGAGCCTCTCCCATCCCCACTTCCAACAAAGGAAGGAAAAACACCTGATGTGACTTTAAAGGTGTTTTCAGACAGCTGAACTTCCCAGAGTCAGACATTTATCTTTCAAATTAAATAGAGATGTCACCACAACCCTTATTGTTAAAAAAAAAGGAAATATGTTGAATTTCAAAAAGGGACTATTGGAAATCACAGCACAAGAAAACTGTTCCCAAAGGCACGACATGAAAATCTCATTTTCCCAGTGCAAGTTCACTGCTTTTCTAACAAGCCAACAAGTTTCCACTTGTGACTTGGTCCCAAATGATGGCTGTAGGGTTGTTCCAACCACATTCCAGATTTTTTTCTCTTGACTGCTCAATACATGTAACCCCTGGATTAGGAAATGGCAGCAAGCTGCACCTGATGGAAGCAGAGCTGGAAAAGTGAGGAGCCTCCTGCTCTGAGTGCTCTGTTAGGGAAATCCAAAGCTGGTTTTATACAGAAATCTGAACCATTAATTCAGATTCACTAGATGTGCTTATCACCCATATATGCAAGAAAATGAGGGGACAAACCTTTATAAATGGTGGTAAAGCAACCCCAGCAGTGAAATCTCCTCATTCCACAAAACTCTGAGGTTTTTCCATATTCATGGATAAATAATTTTATCTTAAACACCAACAAGAGAACCCAAATTTCATAAGAGTGGTGTGGGTGATGCCCAACACCTGAAATCCAAGTCTCCAGCCCATTTTGACAGAAGGCAAAGGCAATGCCAGCTGGCCCCAGTTAAACCCCTCACCTTTATCAGCCCTGGAAGAGTTTCTAAGATGAGAACCACCCGCCATTCATGTCCCTGCTGGCTCACACAAACATTCACCAGCTTTTAAAGGGGCTGTCTGCCACCTCCTGCAAATTACAGCCAGCTCAGGAGTGAGGGAGCTGACCAGACACACCTGGATGTGCACCAGAATATTCCCCATTCAATAAAAGCAGAATATTCCCCATTCAATAAAATATCCCCATTCAACAAAAGCAGGGGGAACAGTTCTAGCAGCTCCTGCTTATTTATGTAAAAAGATACTTCCAGTTATTAAAAATCAGGATAATTTGGCTTGGAAAGGGCCTTAAGGACAGCTCCCAGCAGAGCTGCTCTGGGCTCCACTCATCCTGTGCACTCCAAGAAAAGGCACAGAACACAGATTTCAGATAATCCCTCCTGCCCAACTCATTCTCCCCTTTTCAGATAATTCCTCTTGCCCCAACCCATTCTCCCCTTTTCAGATAATTCCTCTTGCCCCAACCCATTCTCCCCTTTTCAGATAATTCCTCTTGCCCCAACCCATTCTCCCCTTTTCAGATAATCCCTCTTGCCCAACTCATTCTCCCCTTTTCAGATAATTCCTCTTGCCCAACTCATTCTCCCCTTTTCAGATAATCCCTCCTGCCCAACTCATTCTCCCCTTTTCAGACAATCCCTCCTGCCCAACTCATTCTCCCCTTTTCAGACAATCCCTCCTGCCCAACTCATTCTCCCCTTTTCAGATAATCCCTCTTGCCCCAACTCATTCTCCCCTTACCCACACCATCAGATGAATATCTCAGGACAATTTGCTCCCCTTTATCTGCCTCGGTGGCAGCCTCCACAGCAAGAGCAGAATATTTACAGATCATTTCAGGACTGGCCATTTCCCTAAAGGAGTGGGAGGATGCCATCCTGCTGCCATCCTGCTGCCCTTCCCTCTGGCAGGACCCACAGGAGCTCACAAAAAGCTCACAGCAGTTTTAAGCAGCATCACCTCACCAGGCTGCATGACAAAATTAAAGGCTGCATGCAAACCAACTGTTTTTATAGCAGGAAAAAACTGTTTTGATGAAAAAGCTGGACAGCAGACAATGCAAACTGAAAATATTACCTTGCCTGGGCTCAAACTGCCCTCTGCAATGAAACTTTGCATCCCTGCTTCCACAGGTGCCTCCAGGCTCCTTAACCCTGCCTCCCTTGGAGGAAATGCTGCCCAGGTGCTTCTGGTGAGGGGATTTTCTTTAAAAAATCACTGTGATGCCCAGCCCCACAGCTGAGCATCCTCAACGTGCCCTGCTCCATCCCCAGCACTGTGCACACACATCAGGAAGTGTCAAAGCACAGGAAATTCAGGGTGGAGAACACCTCCAAGATCAAGCCCAAGAAGCAGAGCCAGGTGTGTGCTACAACCAGACATGTTTGTCACCTGTAAAGCTCTAAAGCAATTATCATGGTGAATTACACCAAAAAAAAGGAAAATCTCAAACTGTGTTACCTATTGAATTGCTTTAGGCACTGTAATACACAAGAAGGATGAAGAGAATGATCCAGGGAAGCATTAGCTGAGTTTTTCCCCATTAAAAGGCAGGCACAGTCCCAGAGAGTCACTGCATGAAGAAACCTCTGCCCAGAGCAGTGTCCAAAGGAAGGGAAAGCCTGAGATAAATGCACTAAAAAACCCAGCATGGATTTCAGGCTGCAAATGTTCCTGTCAATGAAACCCTTGCTCAGGATTGTACCTGGCAGCAAGAACTGCAAAGCCCTGGCTGCTCTCATCCCCCCTGCACCCTAAATTATCCATGAGCTGCCTGTTCCCAAGGCTTTGCTCCATCCTCCCCAGAATTCACAACCTGCCCCCCTCACTCCCACTTCCACCAAAGCAAAGGAGCATTTGCACCTGGAGGGAAAAAAGCTGACGTGATTTTAAAGGTGTTTTCAGACAGCTGAACTCCCCAGAGTCAGGCATTTATCTCTTAAATTAAATAGAGATGTCATCACAATCCTCATTGTTAAAAAAAAGGGGGGTGGGAAATATGCTGAATTTCAAAAATTGGAAATCACAGCATGAGGAATGGAAAGATGGAAAGGTGACATTTCCCAGCTGATATCTGGGGAGTGAAATGTCCATGAGGAATTATGAGATTTTCTGCAGAAACCAAAGAACATGCAATATAAATTTCCAATGCTTTGAGCCTGTATTTGCCAGCCTGCACTCAGTGTCTCCCCTACCACAGTGAGCATTAAGCATTTTGCAGCTATAATGAAGCACTTGGCAATCAGACCCTCAGAAAGTCACAGATTTACCCCAAACCATGACATCCACCTTGAGCACAGCACAACACCCAGTGAATAAATCTCACCACCCAGGACAAAAAATGATGGGAGGGAAAGCTCCTGGAGCTGGAAGCAGCTCCTTGATCAAGAGAACAAAACCCAAACCTGAGCTGGGGACCCCCAGCAGCACCAGCAATGAAGGAGAAATGTGCTGCCCTCCTTGCCAGGCTGATGTTTCTTCTCAGGAATTCCCAAATTATTTCCAGAAGTGGTTTATAACATGCCCAGGGACCAAAGCTGCCAACAGCACAAGAGTCTACTCAAAATTTGACCTTTGGGGTTTTTGCATTGATCCCCCAGCCCTTATTGGTATTTTCCAAGAAAATCCTATACTGAAATCTAATTTTAATATAGTCACAGAGTTTCCAGCTGAAAAATCTGCTGTAGGAATTAAAGGCCACACTCCTTCCTGAAAACTCAGGTGACCAGAACCTCAAAGAGCCAAGGCTTCAAAAGCTGTGCTGTAATTCAAGCTGCATTTACACAAACTGGCTCCCACTCCATCTACCAATTAGTGTCCTGGAAATGCTCCTCAAAAATGCTGCCAAAATCTGTGACAGAATCAGTAAAAATGCCCTTAAAAGCATCCCCAAAAAAAACCAAAACAAAAAAAGCAAACCAAAACAAAAACAACCAAGAAACCAAAAACCAACCAACCAAAAAAAACCCCACAAAAACCAAAACAAAACACAAAAAATCCAAATACAAACAAAAACCAAAACAAACAAACTCAAAACACCATTAGAAACCCACAAACAAAACTAAACCAAAAAAATTCACTAAAAAGCCTCACAACCACTTTGAGGCCCAAGGTTTTAAGCACAAGTCATCCACTGGAAAAAAACATGACATTGAAATGAAGGAAAAAACCACAAGTGAGAATGCTGCAAAACTGCTTATTTCAACACCCAGCTGATTTTATTGGTTCTGCCATCACTTTTTCCTAGGTTTGGCCTGCTGGGTGCATATTCCACTAAACAAACATGAAGAAATAAAGGTGGTAAAAGTCACTTGAAGTGATTTCATGAGTTGGAGTTGAACACAAGTGCCTTTATTACTCAAAACTTCCCAGCCCAGAGAGCAAGGACACAGCCTGACTCCAAACTCCTATCACACAGCTCACCAGCTCAGCCACAGCCATAAAATTATTAAATATTATAATAGGAATGTGCCTGAAATAAAGGCATTGCAAGCAAACTGCATTGGACATGGATTTATACATTATATATAAAAAAATATGTGTGTATATATACATATATATATGTATTATATCAATGTATTTATATATGTAAATAAATAATATGTAATCTCCCCAAAATGCCATGCCATTGAAAAAAAGGGCATTAAGGAAAAACCAAAAATTCCTCTGGGTGAAAAGGGTACAAGAGCTGACAAGATAAGCTGAGTTCAGTGGTGTGAGCCCAAATTTAACCTTGGTTTATCTGGGAAGTTTTGGAGGTTCCATGGGGCTCCTTGGGCTCTCACCCATCACTGCTTGTTGGTCCAGTATTTATCAAAGCTCATCATCTGAATGACTGAAAAAATGCACTGAAATTCATTTGTATTAATCTTAGCAGGGGGAAAAACCAGTTTTATGTTTTTGCTGTGCTTTTTGGTCTGTTTTTACCGCACAAAACCCTCCCTGAGGAGCTGCTGGGGACAGGGACAGCAGATGTAAACAGCCAAGGGCAGCAGGGTTTGTGATGACTGCAGTGCCACATTCCTGGGATTATTCTGCAGGAAAGGAACTCAGCTTGGACCCAGAAAGAAATCAGCTTTTTTCCTTGGACTGTGAAGCACACACAGCCCTGCTGCAGCAGTGGAATGCACAGAAGGAGTGGGAGCAGGAATTCTCCATCCCAAATTCTGCAGAGCTCTCTGTGGCTGGGCTGGGGAACTCAGCTCCAGCCTCTGGGCTGGCAGGGGCTGGGACAGGAGTATGTAAAAGCCACCAGAAGCCACCAGCAGTGGCTGTTTGGGGACAGGCACTGAGCTGGCAGCCAGCAGCTGCTGCAGGAAAGCTGTGTGAATCCTGTGCTTGTGGGAACAGGCTCAGACACATTTTATAAATCATTGCTACACCATAACTGTGGTATTTGCTGGGCCCCCAGGATGAGGGAGGAATTGAGAATCTGACTCGATTTATTACTTTATGGCATTATATTATGTTATATTATATTGTATTATGTTATATTACATTGTATTATATTGTATTGTATTATATTATATTGTATTATATTATATTATATTATATTATATTATATTATATTATATTATATTATATTATATTATATTATATTATATTATATTATATTATATTGTATTATATTTAGTATACTAAAGATAGTATACTGTAGTATAAAAATAGAATACTATAAAAGATTAGTATACTAAAACTATACTAAAGAATAGAGAAAGGATACATCAGAAGGCTTAACAAGACATTAACTAAAAACTCATGTCTGACTCCTCAGAGTCTGACACAGCTGGCTGTAATTGGTCATTAAGTCAAAACAATTCACATGAAACCAATCAAACATTCACCTGTTGGGTAAACAATCTCCAAATACATTCCAAAGCAGCAAAACACAGGAGAAGCAAATGACATAATATTGTTTTCATTTTTCTCTGAGGCTTCTCAGCTTCCCAAGAGAAGAAATCCTGAGCAAAGAGATTTTTTCAGAAAATATGATGGTGACACCACACTTCATTCTGGAGGGACACAAAGGTCCCTCAAAATCCAGCACTGCTATTTCACCACCCCAAATCAGGGATCCAAAGGGATCAGATGAGAACAAAGCCCACCCAGCAGGAAGGTTCCCTGTTTGAAACAAAGGATGTACAAACCCTGCTGCTGCTGTGCTGAGGTTCAGGTGGAACAGGAGCTGAGTGCTGCTGACACCATGGGCAGGAGGAGCTGGCTCAGGCATGGTGCAGGGTGTCTGTGGAGCTCCAGGAGCACCCAATGCCCAGCACAGCCTCTGCCCTGCACTGCTCCTGCCACACTGGCAAGGGCACCTGGGCTGGGAACTGCTCTTCCACAGCCTGGAGAGCTCCTGGACAGCTCTGCTCCTGGATTTTAGCTTCACCACTGAAGTGTGACCTGGCACTGAGGCAGGAATGCACAGGAGCAGGGCAAGGACACACTGCACATCCACCTGAGGACAGAAATAGCACATCTGCCCGGGACTGTGACATCTTAATCACAGCTCAACTGAACAAAACCATCTGCCAAACTGCAAAACAAAGCTCTGCAGCCTTCACAGAAAACAGCAGCCATCGTGTTTCTGCTTTACAGCCACAACCGAACTGAAAAACTTTCAGATTCCATGACTAAACATATCTATGAAAATATATATTCAAAAAATATATATATACTCTATAATGTATAATTTATTTATATTTTATTTATTGTTAGAAGTATGTATATAATGTATAATACATAATACATAATATATAATATAATATCTATTATATATATAATATATAGTATATAATATATTATATTATATATTTAATATTGTATTTTACAATATAATTTTACAATATAATATACATTATATAAAGAATTTGTATTCTATATATAAATATGAAATAAATAAAAAAATATTCAAATATATAGAAATATAGAATATATAATTATAGAAATAGAAAATTATTATATATTATGTGATATATTTCTATATATTTTAACAGAATTATTTTTATCTATTAATTTTTCTTTTTATATATAAATAATGCAGATTATTTATTATTATAATTTCCTTTAAGTTTTTTAATCTTTTTATATAATATATATAATATATATATAAACAAATCAAGCACTAAAAAACCCTCAAAAAACCTGAAAGCTTTGAAACTTTGTATATGAAAATACATAATTTCTATTTATACCGTTTATATACATATATATATGTATTTGTTCTAACTTGGGCATCCCTCCAAGTGCTTTTCAGAGCAAGTTCTTCCACCCCAGCAGCTGTGTTTCCTGGAGGAAGAGGGCAGTGAGAGCACAACCAAGGCTTTATGTGCCTGCAGTGCTGGGGTGGAAGAACTTGCTCTGAAAAGCACTTTGAGGGATGCCCAAGTTAGAACAAATAAATATATATATATGTGTGTATAAACGTGTATATAAACGGTATATATGTGTGTGAGCAGCCCCTGCTCGGGCTGAGCTCTCCTCCCTGCCTCGGTCCCAGCTGTGCCCCAGGGGCCGGGACACACCCGAGCCTGGCAGGGCCTCCCCAGGGGGCCGCAGTAAAACCTGGCCGTCACCTCAGGAACGCTCAAACCCCAGCAGAAAGCAAACCCAGGGCACGATTTCGCTTTTCACTCCCCACCCTTTGTGCTCACAAGAGCAAGAGATAAGGAGGGGAAAAAGGAAGGATTCCCAGGAGTTTGCAAGGCAGCCTTGCCGTGCCTGTGGTGCACGCACACAGGAATAACCGAGCTGTTTGCACATCTTCATGCACAGCCAAACACACATCTCTCTTATCTGATCCCAGCCTGCTCTATTCACTGCCTGTCATTCTCAAATTACCTCACCCTGAGTCACCTGGGAAGCTCTGCAGATACCTAAACTGAAAATAAAGGAAGTTTTTTTTCCTCTGAGAACTTCGGTTCCCCTCCTTGAAGGCCCCATCCCCACCTCAATCCAATAGCTGAAGTTCAGCCCCTCATTCACAGCAACCTTGTAATCTCAAATACCATCATCTGCCCTGAGCAGTGACTTTGCAGCTAACTCAGAAATAGCCAGGAATTCTGAATACTTAAGACATGCTAAGATATTTCTGAGAGATTAGAATCAGCTACAAAAATAACATATTTAGGCCAGAAGTGCTCACATTCAAAGGCATTTCACCAGCACCCAGGTGACCCCACAGAGACAGCGCCCTGCAAAGGGGAGCTAAAGAGGCCCCTCACTCCCAGGGACTTCTCAACACTGCTTTTAAAACATCTTTTTTTCAGAAACGGCCCTTTAGTGTTGCCCTCTTCTTCCTCTGACCCTTGGGAAACAACCCTGCTATGCACAAATCTACATGGAATTAAAAACATCTCTGCTTAACTCTTGAATAGCACAAGGCTGCTCAACACCGTGCTGGAAATCTGAGGAGATTCCTGGCCAACAGCACAAAACCAGCGATAACACCTTCTCCTGAGGGCAGAAATTAGTCTCTTTTTATTAAAACAAACCCTTCATTGACAAAGTTAATTGTTAAGGGTGTAAGAAGGCTCTGGGGAAAACCCTCTGTGGACTTTGGGTATCTAAAGGGGCTTTACACATGGGCAGATAGTGACAGGACAAGGGGGAGCTGTGTTAAATAAAATATTTAATGAGATCTGGGAATAAATTCTTTATTCAGAGGACGCTGAGGCCCTGGCACAGGGTGTCCACAGCAGCCCCTGAACCCTGGGAGTGTCCCAGGCCAGGTTGGGCAGGGCTGGGAGCAGCCTGGGACGGTGGAAGGTGTCCCTGCCATGGCAGGGGTGGCACTGCATGGGCTCTTCATGGGCAGGGGACAAGAGCACACACACAGTGACAGGGGACCAGTGACAGCCAGCCAGGATCTGCCATCCTGGGAGCAAGGAAAGCAAAAATCTGCACCAGGGATGAGGCAAAACAGGTGAATTTTCAATTCAACTCAGGGTAGAGAAGACAAAATTTTAATTTCTCTCCAAAGCCTGAGCACAATCCCCTGAAAGCTGTGAAGAGCAACACATGGTCAATTTTAACAGCTTCAGTAATTAAACTGGAGAAAAGTTAAACCTTGTCTCCTCCATGAGCACAACATCAGATTTTTCCCTGCGGGACACAGAGGTCGAGGCACAAAAGCTGTTGCCTTGCCAACATAAATATTTCTGGATCTGTGACCAGGGGAGCTTCTGAATTAGGATGTTGCATAAAGACCAGTTGGGTCAACATCCCAGTTTCCCAGGCATTTAACCCCAGACAGGAACACACCAGGAGCCCTGGAAGAGCAGGGGATGTCTCAGGCACTCCGTGACATTCATCCCAAAGAAGGGTTTGGGGTTTGGGAGCCTTGCTTTTGGGAGCAGGGAGAGCATCAGCTCTGCAGGAATGTCTAGAAGAGCATACTAACTAACTATCATTAAAATAAAATAAAATAAAATAAAATAAAATAAAATAAAATAAAATAAAATAAAATAAAATAAAATAAAATAAAATAAAATAAAATAAAATAAAATAAAATAAAATAAAATAAAATAAAATAAAATAAAATAAAATAAAATAAAATAATTATGACTAGCAGGGTTAAGGGCCACTACTGATTTCTCAAGGCTCAGCCCAAACAAAGAAGTGCCACTCAGTAGTGAGGACAAACAGTAACTCATTAAGGTGATATATTGTGCTTTTAACACCCAAGTAACACCTGGACCCCCAGAAGCAGCAGAGAAACTAAGGAGGGAGGCAGCTCCATAAATGCCTCACACATCCCTACAAATCCAATCCAATCCAGCTGCACTGAGTGGTTCAGCACCCACTTTTGCAAGAGTTTTCCCTTATGTTTAATACATTGGCACTGCTGTCAGGCAACTGTTTGCATGGGAATAAGAGGGGAAAAAAATCTTTCATCAGTGGTGCAGAAGCCTGTTCTCAAACCCCACACATGTATATGTATTTGTATATACACAGCAAGTCCTAAACCAGCATTTTCAGGAATCCAGCTCCTCTGTCAGAGGAGCCAGACAAGCTGACTGACAAACACATGCAAACAAAGAGGGATTAGAAATCACTTGGAAGCAGCAGGAGCTGGCAGCACTCAGCACAGTATTTGAGCTCCCCTTCATATCTAAGTAGCAAAACAGCAGCATCTAATCCTTCCAAGTGGGAAAGATCTGCTGGGAGGCTTCATTCACAAAATGGGAGCTGGGAAGAACAAGAACCCTCTACTTACGCTGGGATTTTCCCAAGAAACTTTGAATTTATTTCTCATTAAGTACCTTCAAGACTGCAGTGAACTTCCCCAAGTTCAGCAGTTGAGACACATCATCAATTCATTTAAAAATCAAAGTTGCTTGCTATAAGCAGAAGTGACAGAGCTGAATCTTTAATTCAGCAGCTCTATCTATAGGTTAGTGGAAATAAAGGTACAAATAAGGGGTGTCAGGCAACACAGAGGGAACATTTCTGAAAGCAAGGACTTGGAGCACCACCCACGTGGAACATTTACAGGCAGCAAACACAGACGTGCCTGCCTCGTAAAGCCCAGGGCTGGACTGGCATTACAGATCCTGCAGGGCTCCTCACAAAGCCCCTCCTGGAACACCTCAGTGCATGGACAGATTACTGTGGGTTATCACCTCACAGAAATGACCTTCACAGCTTCACCTGGGCAGCCTCAGCAGAGCCCAAACCACGGCACAGGGTTCAGTGATGACTGAGGTGCAGCCACTCCACAGACACCCTCCAAACGAGACCTCCTGATCCTGATGGCAAACACCAGTCCCTGCCTGTCCCAAAGCCCTTCCAGCTGCTCCTGCAGCCCAACAGCTGCACTGCAGGTCTCTGCCTCTCTTCCCTTCTTGTTCCCAAAGGAAACCTCAACAAATACCAAGGCCGACCATTAATGCTGCCTGTGAGGATCAAAAAGAGCTGCAGAAAGCTGCAGCGTGCTGTTTGCTGATTCTCTCGCTGGCATTCCCCGCCTGCTTTGCTTTGCAGCAACATTTGGTACTATTTTGTCAATAAAGCACAAGTATTTGTCACACACTGTCATTATGGAGCAGCCTGAACCATCCAAACTCATCCAACACCCCTTTTTCAACTCCCATCAAGATAATAGCTTTATGCTGGATGCTTTTCAGGAGCAAAATAGATGATAGGGTTCAATATAGTGACATTTCTTTCTCCTCACACATGAAAAAAGCCATTCTGTGGTTTTTGGCAGAAAGGGCCTCTCACTGTGTGTTTACTGCAGTTGCCATGGGGAAATCCCAACACCACTTATCAAAAGTAACACCAGCACATTAACAGTCTGCATTAATGATTTCTTGTTACATCCCAGGCAGCCCAAAGTGCAAAGGAATATTCAGGCATTTCAAACATTTGCTCTCTGCTTTCCAAACACCGATTCCTGAGGTTATGGCCATGCCAAAGAAAACCCCACACCTGCCATGGTTTTACACTCATTATAGTGACTGCAGAGCTGAACTTGGGCAATCAGTGCTCCACTACTGCTGCTCATCAGCTCTGTGGGATCAAAATTAGCTCTGCTCTGCAGCAGAGAGCCAAACTGCTCCTTCAAATACACCCAAGTGGTTCTTCAGGGGTGATCTAGGAATCCAAGACGTGGATGCAGCCCTACTGATGATCTTACACTGCTTTGAAATTGCATTTTGTGACATGGGAGTGATGGCAGGTTTCTGGCTGCTTCACTAGAGGAAGGGTTCAGCATCTGGTACCAGAGATTGCATTTTGCAGGGCAAAATGACCATTACATCCAGCACAGAGCTGCAGTCAGGTCATGCAGCAACTATGAGCAACTCAAAACCTCCCTCTGCTCCGGGGAAAAAGCTCATCTGCCACCTCACATACAGACCCCACCTCTGAAAAACCAGCAACTGCAGACTCACCAGGAGGAGCAGAGAGTTCCAGAGGAGCCCCATGCTCCTTAGGATCACACAATCCTCTAGGCTGGAAAAGCCCTCCAGGGCCATTGAGCTGAACCTGTGCCTGATGCCCACCTTGTCCCCAGCCCAAGGCACTGAGTGCCACGTCCAACTTTCCTTGGACACCTCCTGGGATGGGCATTCCAAACCTCCCTGGGCAACTCCTTCTTATGCTTGACAGCCTTTTCCATAGGGAAATTCCTGCTGTGCCCACCCTGCCCCTGCCCTGGCCCAGCCTGAGGCCGTTCCCTCTGCTCCTGTCCCTGTTCCTGGAGCACAGCCTGATCCCCCGGCTGTCCCCTCCTGGCAGGGAATTCCAGAGAGGGAAAAGATCCCTCTGGATCCTCCTTTGCTCCAGGCTGAGCCCCTTCCCAGCTCCCTCAGCCCCTCCTGGGGCTCCATTCCCTGCCCTGGACATTCTCCAGTGTCCCCTCAGTGTCCCTCTGGCTGTGAGGGTCCCTGGCTGGAGGGGTCTCAGCAGGGCTGGCCCTGGGGACAGTCCCTGCCCTGGGGACAATCCCTGCCCTGGGGACAGTCCCTGCCCTGGGGACAATCCCTGCCCTGGGGACAGTCCCTGCCCTGGGGGTGTCACACCACGGCTGGCACAGCCTGGGGGCCTCTTGCCCACCTGGCCCCACTCTCAGCTCCAGGTCCTTTCCTTAAGGAACCTTTCCAGGCATCCCTCCCTGAGCCTGGGGTGCTGCAGGGACAGGACCTGGCACTTGGCTTCTCCTCACACTGAGCAAGCTCAGGTTAAGGAATTAGGAGGAAAGGAAAAGGAATTTTGTGTTTTGAATGTTGCTTTTCCTTGTGCAAGCTGTGCTTTGGTCATCTGCATGGGACCACACATGGTTACCTGGAGTGGTAAACAAGGAACAGGCAGATCTCTGGCAGAACAACAGAGCACTAATTCAATTTACAGGGCTCAGTTTGTGAGGGAATGGAGATGAATACCTGCACAACCCTTTGCAGAAATATTCAGTGATCTGCCCCAACAAAGTTACCCATTACTGCCATAAGGCATTTAACTGCCAACTTTATAGCAGAGGCATTCAAATTCTACATTTCTTTTCAATTTTAAGGGAAAAACAAAGGCCATGGCTTCTAGCAGCTGGCACATCCTTCAATATTGTGCACACATTAATCCATCTCATTCTCTAATTCAGCCAGTGACCTTAATACCAGTTCAGTTCTTAATCACCTGCCTCTATCAGTGCAGCTGGCATTCATTTTGCTTGACACAAGACCTACCCAATAAGTAATAAAATAAAAAAAACTCTTAGACAATGCTTGAAAATGCTTGACCCCAACTACAATCCATTTATCTGCTGGGTTTTATTTTCATAACAACCTCTAGACAACACTCACAAGAACTAAAACAGCTGAAAGAGTGCTGGAGGCTTTTACGTCATGAAATCAGGGACTCTCCAGTGCTGAAAAACATTCTGCTGCTGCCAGCACAGCCCCACAAACCTGCAGCCCCATCCCTGGGAGCACAGAGCACCATTTCCAGTGCACGTGGATGCCCCTGCTCAACCCCAGGAGCTCCAGCTCTGTGCCCAGCCACCCGTGCACAGCATGGGGATGCCAGCAGCACAGCACAGCAGTGGCCAGGGCAGCAAGGAGATGACACACAACTAACAGGAATTATCTCAAGTGCAGCTTTGCAAGGAAAAGGCTGCAGGCCTCCAACAGAGATCACTCAGCAGCTTCCCCCTGCTTCCCACGACTCTAAGCTGCAGAGAATTTGAGATAAGAGCTTAAAACTAACTCCTCTAAAACCTTGGGGGGAAAACCCTCAGAAGAGCAGTTTATTATATTATAATGATACTCTTTTTGATAGTCAACAATTTTGATACCCAAATCTGCTTAGTGTATCCCAAAGAGAGGTTATTCAAACTTATCTCAGACCAAAAGCAGTAAGTGAGAACCACTGAAAAAGGAATTATTTTAACACCACCCCCACACTGAGCCTCAGAGCCATCCTCCTTCTCCTCCTCCAGAGCAGACAGGGTTCCTCTCACCAGGAAAGAATAATGAAAACTTCAAGGAGAAAAAAGTTTAGATGAGGAATGATATTCCCCTTAAGGACTTCTTCTAAATGGTTTAAGGCAAAAATAACTCCTCTGGCTTGAAGTTTATGGGAGTTTCTCTATTCTGCCTCTGAGGATAGTGGTCATGCACATAGAAAACTTTTTTTCCTTCAAATAAATGGATCCCCTGCTTCCCCTTGCAGGAGTTTTGGGAATTGTTACCTGCATAGGATTTGAGGCCAACAATATCAGAGCAAGTGGGGTTGGCAGGTAGGAAAGGAAAAGGCTTGAGGTGCTCAAGGGCTCTTTAGTGACAGCATGAGTAACTACTGAGACTCTACACTGATCCCAGCCAAAAATCAACCTTTACTGACTCCACAGCTCAGTCAGACCCAGTAACATCAAAAACATGTAGATTTAAAAATTCTTGACTCTTCTGCTTAAAAACTTGTCCAAAACTATGCTACACCTGACTGTGGTAGGTAAAGTAAGGTATTTCTTTTCAGGAAATATCATCCAAGCAGATATTGCAGTGCCCAGGTGAATATTTAAAGCTAAAAATGCCAACAAGATACATTTCTTTAAACTTCTACTTTCTCTTAAAACCCTGGGCAGGCTTTTTGTTGCAAGTAAAAAATCAAATACCTCATTCACAGCAGCAAACACAGAGAATATCAAGGCCACAAGGGAAACAAGTGTAAAATCATAAAATCACAGCCTGGTTTGGGTTGGGAAGGAGCTCAAAGCCCATCTCAATCCACCCCTGCCATGGCAGGGACACCTCCCACCATCCCAGGCTGCTCCAAGCCCCATCCAACCTGGCCTTGGGCACTGCCAGGGATCCAGGGGCAGCCACAGCTGCTCTGGGCACCTGTGCCAGGGCCTGCCCACCCTCACTGGGGAGAATTTCTTCAAGTTTCTGGGAATAAAACCCACACTGAAATTGAGGTTCCACCTGGGTGTCTGCAGTTAGTCCAGAATCTGTGCACAGGACTGTCAGGAGCACACCAACTCCACACCAACTAAAAGAGGCAAAAAACAACTTCTGGCCAAACAGCAGCTTGTTCCAACCTTCAAATATTAAAATATATTTGGCATGCTAATCAGTAATAACTAATTAAATATATTTCTTAACATACAGTAGGAGAAATTAAAGACACATTAGTTCAAGTTCAGCTTTCTAATGAGCAATGAGCAACAGCTGGAGCTGTGCACAAGCTGCAAATTTATGGCAAAGAGGAAGGAAATGGAGCACACCAGGCCTGCTAAGCCATAACACAAGGCTGCCACACTGCTGCCTACTGCAGCCACACCACTGGGACTGGCCTTGTGCACAAGGATTCACTGCCCCAGACACATTTGGGGGTGGCACGCACAGAAGAACCTCTCTGCAACATCTCAGTGCAGAACCTCTCTGCAACATCTCCGCGCTGTTTACCAAGAGTTATTGATTAACTGAGGTCTCCTCCCAGGCTGGCAGGGCTGTGCTCCCAGGGCATGAGGAGAGCAGGAGCTGGGCTGTGCTGGCACAGCACAGGCACCAAGAGCCCCATGAAGTAATTCCCTGGTGTGGTTGCCTTGAACTTTACCCAAGGTCAGGCCACAATTTCCGTCAGGATTACTCCAAGCCCACATGAATGGCTCCACATCAATAAAACCTTACAGTCCTCAGCTACCAGGTCCAAATATTTGGCTCTGCTCCTGGTGCCTCAGACTCTGGGCACACTCCACTCGCAGCAGGAGCTCTGGATATGGGAGGGGCAGGCAGCTGGTTATTGCTTTACCCAATAAACCACCTGGCCCCAGCTCCACACCATCCTCTGCTGTACCTGGGCCTTCAGGAAAGCTTAATCTAATTGAGAATTGTATTTTTCAGAAAAGCAGCAACTCAAGAGATCATTTGCCACCTGATAAGCACTTGGTGCTCAAAGGGGACTGTAATTGCTGGTTAAACGTTTCATCACAGATACTTATTAAAGATCTGAAAGCACAGCTGGAGGAAAGCAGTGGCTCACAATGAAGCTCCACAACCAGCATTTCTGGTTTGGCACGTCCCAGGCAGCAGCGATACCGGGATGCTTGCAGGTCCTCACAGAAAGCAGCTCGTCAGCTCTTCCCTGCCACCCCACAGCCAGGTACCTCCATCCCACAGCAAGGATCTTGTTCAAGTTTTTCTTGTATCTGAGGGATTCACAAACCCCCAGAATTCCCTATCTGATTTCCACCTAGACTAGAAACACTCTGGCTAATTTGTACACAGCTATATAAAATGACTCAAATATATAATAAATCAAAGAGTGTGGCTTCTGAGTCTGTACTGTGTTTTTCTAAAATACCTAACTCGGATCAAGCTCTTTTATTACAATGAATATTTAGGATTTATGAGACATTTGCACCAGTATTCACTCACTTCTCCAGCAGTGCCCACTTCTAACCAACACAACCCATCCTTCAGATTACAGAAGCCTTTCCAAAAGGAGAAAGTGCCAGTGCTGTGCAGCACTGGGCCACCCAGTGACCTATATACAGCAGCACTCCAGACCAGCTTCTATTCCATAATTAAACGAGCCACACTTGCCTCACTCATCTGTCCGAGAATGCACAGCCAATCACCCCAGAGAGGGATTTTTGGTTCAGGAGGACACACAGGCTGACCTGCACTCTGCACAGCTGCACTACCATGTGCTTCAAAGCACGCTGTATCCATACAATCAGGAATGGTGTGGACTGGAAGAGCCCTTAAACATCATCTCATTCCGTGTCCCTTGCCATGGGCAGGGACACCTTCCAGTAGCCCAGGCTGCTCCAAGCTCCATCCAGCCTGGCTTTGGAGACTTCCAGGGATCCAGGGGCAGCCACAGCTTCTCTGTGTGTGCCTCCTCACCCTGATGCACCCCAGTGCAGCATCTCCCTCTCCTCGCACCCAGCATCCCCTGACCCCACCGTCCATCCCCCAGCACCAACACCGAGCGCCCAGAGGCGACGAGCACGGGCACCTTTCTGGGGGGACCCGTTGATGCTCTCGGAGCTGGACTGCATCTCCACGGCGGCTCTCCTGAGGCTGCTGAAATAAGCCCTGGACCTGGAGAAGCTGCTGCGGGGGGATCGCCCGTGGGGGCTGCCGAAGAGGGCGGCGGGCCCGTCCCTGCGGGCGAAGATGCCGCTGAAGAAGCGCAGCAGCCGGTGCTCGCTGCCGGCCGCGGGGCCCTCCCGGCCCAGGCGCTCCGAGAGCCGCTGCAGGTCGCTGTTATCCAGGGTCCGGTTCTTGCTCTTGCTGCGCTCCCAGCGCTCCAGCCGGGACAGCGGCTCGGCCTGGCTCAGCACCTCGCCCACGTCCATCGTGTTGCGCTTCTCGGGGGGCTCGGCGGGCAGCGCGGCGGGCGGCGAGGGCGGCGGCGGCGGCCCGGGCAGGCAGCCGGAGCTGCTGTGCCGCCGCACCCGGGCCGGCTCCGCAACGCCGCCGCCGCCGCTCCAGTGCCTGAAGCTGAAGCTGCGCCGCAGCAGCCCCGAGTGCCGCCGCGGGCTGTGGCCCCGCTCCGCCGGGCCCGGCTCCTCCCCGGGCCCCCCGGCCTCGTCCTCCGCCTGCCCGGGCGGGGATGCGGCGGCCGCGGCCGCTCCGGGCCCGGCGCTGCCCCGCGGCGCCCCCGCTCTCCGGGGCACCTTGAGGCGGCCCAGCTCCAGCTGCCCCGTGCTCAGCGTCCGGAAGGTGCGGAAGCCGCAGGGGCTGGGCACCCTGTCCCGCTCCTCGCCTTCCTCCTCGCCCTCCTCCTCCTCCAGCAGCAGCAGCCCGGCCCTGGTGAGGCTGGAGGAGCCCGGCGGGCGGCTCCGCCCGCGCCGGGGCAGCTCGGGGCCGGCGCGGCCGCTCTCGGGCCCCAGCAGCTCCTTCTTCACCATGGTCACGGAGATGCGGTACACGGTCTTCCTCTGCGGGGTGCCCCGCTGCATCCTCTCGGGGGAGGAGGCGGCGGCCGGCGGCTCGCTGCTGTCCAGGAGGTACATGATGGATCTGCCCTTCAGGCGGGCATCGGCGCCGAGATGGACGGACGGACGGACGGACGGATGGATGGATGGATGAATGGACGGATGGAGAATCCCTGGAAACGCAGAGCCACAATCCACTGCAACCCGGTTTAAAAAATAATGAAATAAATAAATAGTAATTAAAAAAAAAAAATGCTCCGGTGTCACACCCCGCTCTGCGGCGGGGTCAGGCTGGGCTCCGGCCGCGCTCCCCGCCGGCGGCCGGCGTCCATGGCAGCGGCATCCCGGAGAGGCGCCGAGGCACGGCTCACATCCACGGCACGGCTCACATCCACGGCACGGCACGCATCCTCCTCCCGCGGAGCCCCGCTCCGCTCCTCACGGCACGGCAGCCGCAGCGTTCGCTTCCCAGCTCATTGTTTACAGCGCGGCCGCACGGCCGCGGACCCGGTCGGGTTTCTCCCTGCTCTCTCGGCCGGGTAAATCCGATTAGCATCCGCGGCGGCTCCGGCGGGCGCGGGAAGGGCCGGCGGGAGCGGAGCCGGCGGTGCCGGAGCCCGGCGCACGCCCCGGGGCGGGCAGCGCGCAGCGGAGCGGCGGGGCCCGAGCGCGGCACCGGCAGCTGCGAAGAACCGGGCTGGAATCCCGCCCGCCCGGAGCGGCGGCACGGAGCGCCAGCGTTCCTCGGCCAGATCCTCTCGGGAAGGGGGTGCACACCACATTTCCCTGCCAGCAGCACCAGGATTGCCTGGGCCAGCTCCTCTCAGAAAAGGGATGCACATCACACCTCCCTGCCAGCAGCACCAGATTCCCTCAGCCAGCTCCTCTTGGGAAAGGGATGCACATCACACCTCCCTGCCAGCAGCACCAGGATTGCCTGGGCCAGGTCCTCTCAGAAAAGGGATGCACACCACGCTACCCTGCCAGCAGCACCAGCCAGCCAGAAGCACGGAATTGTCCTCTGCAGGTCAGCCAGTGCAAGCCCCTGGCCAGGCAGGGTTACCTGGAACATGCCTGTGTTCTCACAGGAGCACATCCAGGTGAGGCTGGAATGGCTCCAGAGAGGGAGACTCCTCAGTCTCCCCGAGCAGCCAGTTCCCATCCGTAATACATTGAAGTTATTCCTCCTGCTGATATGAGCAGCCTGTTCCCACCCTCAATATCCTGAAGTTCTCTCTCATGATGTGAAACGTCTCGTGGTTTATGGCCACTGCTCCTCATCCTGGCGCTGGACACCACTGAAAGGTCTGCCATCACCTGCCTTTTGGGATAATTATACGTGTTAATGGGACCCAGGATTCATCCAGGCCCATGAAAGGGCAAGGTGTGTGCTGCTAACCAGCTTGGACCACACTGTGAGCTCAGATCTCAGCTCATTCTGCATCCGAGGCAACACTTCCTCCTCAAAAACACTCAAAACGACCCAGAACCGATTTATTTTTGTATCTGTGACCCTCCTTAATAAATGTTTGTTCACAGCAACGCTCTGCACGATTACCAAGCCCCATTACTGGAGCGGTTAGTCATGCAGAAACCCTTCCCAAGCAGCGGTTTCATCAGAACCTGGCTCTGGTGCACAGCTGGAGCAGGGCGTGGTGCACACACCCCCTTTCACACCCACTTGCCAGCGCCTTTGCAGGGATGCTGAGGTCATTAACAACCACTAAATGCCCGCTCTTAGTCATTGCAAACCAGGATGGCAGGAAAAAAAAAAGAAGTTACACAACCTTAGGAAAAATGTCTTTAGGTCCCATGCCTAACATCCCATAAAAAGTCAGGCTTGAAAAAGCACTGCAGCTGCCTTGTACCTCCCTGCCATGTCTACAACCAAAACATCCCTCAGCAATGCCAGTGAGGGTCAAAAGCAATAAAAAAGCAGGTGTAAAAAGGAAGGAAAGCATTGCCACTTCCACCACTAAACCCCAAGAGCCACCTCTAAATCCCCCAGGGATGGGGGCTCCACCACTGCCCGGGCAGCTGTGCCAGGCCTGACCTCCCTTTGAGTGAGGAACAGACCTGGAGGCACATCTGGGGAGGGCACAGCCCCAGCAGCAGCTCCAGGGGAGGCTGGACTCTGACTCGGGAATCAGGGATGCTCTGCTCCCAGCCTCTGCACACATCCATTTATTGGGGACACTTTGATCCCACACACTGCTGCTGTGTTAGCACAGAGAATTCCTGATTTAGCTCATTTCTCCAGGTATCAGTGTTGCCTTTAACGCTGACTAATTAACACTGATTATTCCTCTTAGCTCTATTCACCATGGAATAGAGCAGCACCTGTATCTTCAGCAGACATGGATTCAAGACCAGGGGCTTGGAGCAGCCTGCTCTAGGGGAAGGTTTCTCTTCCCATGGCAGAGAGCTGCAACAAGGTGGCATTTAATGTCCCTGGGATTCTAAAAGGTCTCCCAAAAACAACTTACCAGTTCCTTCTAAATGTTGTTTACTGTCATAGAATGACAGCACATTTCTGCATTTCTCTGACACCCAAAATGCCATTTCCAATGAAAAAAAAAACCCAAAGGGAAGAGATGGGGGAAGGAAAGACCTGTTACAAAATACGAGCCTAAGAGTGAAAAACTGTGTATGTTTTCCTCAAGATCCAGATCTTGAGGAAGATCTGTACATCCACCAGAGCTGGAGCGTGCGGGGCTGCCGGGGCTGATCCCGGCTCCGGATCCAGGCCGCGCTTTGCAGCGCGCCGTGCGGGGAGCGCAGCCTCCTCAGCCGGAGCGGGATCAACCATTTTTCATCCTCCCGGCGTGACAGACCCCTCCAGAGGAACCACTTTTAAGCGCACACAAATAGCCGGCACATTCCTGCAGCCCCCTCCGGAGCATCCCGCACCCCCCTGCTCCCCGCATCCCGCTCGGCTCGCACCGGGGCGGCAACGCCGACATCCATCATCCCTCGGGATGCTGCTGCAGCAGCTCTTCCTACGGGCACTGAGTGGTACTCCAAGGTTGCTCTGCTGCCACCCATCACAACTTACCACCCTGCCACTTCTTGTAAGGCTTCCTGTAAACAGGACGAGCTGTTTTGCAGCCGCTGGTGCAAAGCCCACCATCACCTGGTGGAACTGCCATCCATCCCCCTTCACCGCGGCCAGACCAGCTACAGGAATCTGCTTTAACAGCGGGTTAGCTCAGAGCAGGGAGCTAATTCACGGGGCAAGGGATGTCATGTTGAATATTCCGGACGGGCTCCAAGCTGCCCAAGCCGGGGGATGCTGTACAGAGCAGGGGGATGCTGTACAGAGCAGGGGGATGCTGTGCAGAGCAGGGGGATGCTGTACAGAGCAGGGGGATGCTGTACGGAGCAGGGGGATGCTGTACAGAGCAGGGGGATGCTGTACAGAGCCGGGGGATGCTGTACAGAGCCGGGGGATGCTGTACAGAGCCGGGGGATGCTGTACGGAGCAGGGGGATGCTGCCCCAGTCAGGGGACGCTGTACGGAGCCGGGGGATGCTGTACAGAGCCGGGGGATGCTGTACAGAGCCGGGGGATGCTGTACAGAGCAGGGGGATGCTGTACAGAGCAGGGGGATGCTGTACAGAGCAGGGGGATGCTGCCCCAGCCGGGGGATGCTGTACGGAGCAGGGGGATGCTGTACAGAGCCGGGGGATGCTGTACGGAGCCGGGGGATGCTGCCCCAGCCAGGGGATGGATGCTGCCCCAGCCGGGGGATGGATGCTGTCCGGGCTGGGGGATGCTGTCCCAGCCAGGGGATGGATGCTGCCCCAGCCGGGGGATGGATGCTGCCCCAGCCGGGGGATGGATGCTGTCCCGAGCTCAGCATCCCGAGCCCGGCCCCGCCGCTCCTGCCGGCCCGCAATTAGCACAGATCCGCTCCCAGAACGGGAGAAGTCCCCCAGGCCCGGGACAGGAGCAGCCAGAGGCACGGCAGCCAAGGCAAACAAGCCTTTGGCTCGCAGCCTGCGCCGTGTGTCCTGAAGGGCCCTCGGCAGCCGCTGCCGCTCACCTTTCATCATTGCCCGGGAGCAGAGCAGGATGCACAGGCTCCACAAAGACGGGGCTCTGCAGGGTGTCAGCCTCTCCGGGGGCTGGGCATAGGGGGTTACACCCTCCACTCGTCCCACAGCGTTCCAGCACTGCAAACACTGTGCACTGTACATTCCCCTGTGACCCTCTGCCAAGATCACAGAACAGCCCCACAGGATTCTGCTTGACAAGGTCCTGCTGTCCCTCCAGTGTGGTCACACTGGAAGGTAGAACCATGGAAACCTTCCATCCCATGCAGCCAGGAAAGGCCACCTCTGCCATCTCCCACACAGGATAAGCTCTCTACCAGAATTTGGAGTTTCACAGTTCTCAGCAATGAGAATTTATTTTCAATCAGTGAAACACAGGTGTCTCAAACACATCCTCAGAAAGCCTCAAGCAAAGCTGGTGTGCTCAGAGTGAGTGCAGAGGGAGCTCTCTGAACACTCCATCCACTGATGCCCAGCCCGAGCATGTTCTGGAGCTGAGTTTCACATCTCCAGCAGTCACTGCCTGCTCTCCATCAACAACTGCAGAGATGACCCTGCTGGCAGGAGGAGCATTCCTGCTCTCCAACAGCTGCACAGCAAGGTCACTGTGAGCAGCAAACACTGCTGCTACTGACTTTGTAAAGCCAACACTTCCTGTGTCCCTCCCCAAGTGATACAAAATAGGCGCTGCATTTTGTCTTTTCCCAAGAACTCTTTGCAAAAATAATTATAATCATCATTCTTTGATTCCTTGTTCTTAATTCCTTACAGGTGCTTCACATTCTGCCAACAGATCTAACACAATCTGCCAATTTACAAATGTAAAAGCCCAGACACTGAGAAAGAGCAGTTGGACTTGCTGATCTGAAATGTCTTTCCCAACCTGAACAATTCTGGGATTCTGTGAAACACCTCATATACATCAGCAGCATCTCAGAATGAACATTTCCATGCTGAGACAGACTGGACAGGTTTGTCAAAGCCTTTCAGGGACACAAGTCCTGTGAAGCTGCTTGTTTGTATGCCCATGTTTTGGATTTTATTGGACACTTCAGTGCCTTCATTGTCTTTTTTTTTGGGAGGGGGTAAGAAAAGCAGCCCTGTTACCATTTTTGCAGACTGCAGGTTCAACTATAGTGTCAGAGACATGTTTTATGAAAAAACCTTTCCTTAGGATTTTTCCTCCTGAGAAGCTGAGAGGCCTCAGGAACAAAATGTAAACAATGGTTATCTGCTGCTGTGGAATGCAACAGGTGGATCTGTGATTGGTCTCATGTGGTTGTTTCTAATTAATGGCCAATCACAGTCCAGCTGTCTGGACTGTCTCGGTCAGTCACAAGATTTTATTGTCGTTCTTTTTCTATTCTTAGCTGTCCTTCTGATGAAATCCTTTCTTCAATTTTTTTAGTATAGTTTTAATGTAATATATACCATAAAATAATAAATCAGCCTTCTGAAACATGGAGTCAACATTCTCATCTCTTCCCTCATCCTAAGACCCCTGCAAACACCACCACACTATAGAACACTCCAAGTAGTGATTCCTTTGACAAACTGATTGTGGAAGGCAAAATTGGGTCACCTGAGCAATCCTGAGGGGCAGTCTGGCCAGGATTCCCCGTTTGTCTCCTGGAGAGGCCCCGCTGCAGCCGCTGTCTGTCAGCACAGATCAGTGCCCAGGCAGCAAACAGGAGAGGGCATCTGGACCACAGCAGCATTGTGCTGCAGGGCAGCAGCACAGAGCCCAGCCCAGGGCTCTGCATTAGGGCACTGAGCTGTGCCCTCCTGTCACTCTGCACTTGTCCATGAACGGGCCTGAGGTCACTGCAGGCGATTCTCTGCTCACGTGAAGGACACACACATCTCACAACAAAGCACAGAACGGGGGCTGCCAGCACTTGGCACCAATAATGGTCCTACTGCCAGCACAAGGAGAGCACATTCCTGTCCTAAAAACACTCCATGCTCAGCAGGAAAGGGAGTAAGGACCATGGGTGTTGAGCTGGTGAGGTCCCCAGGATGAGGTGAGGAATCTGACTCCATGTTCTCAGAAGGCTGATATTCTATTCTATTCTATTCTATTCTATTCTATTCTATTCTATTCCATTCTATTCTATTCCATTCCATTCCGTTCCGTTCCATTCCATACTGTTCCATTCCATTCCCTTCCATTCCATTCCGTTCCATTCCATTCTAGTCCATTCCATTCCATTCCATTCCATTCCATTCCGTTCCATTCCGTTCCATTCTGTTCCATTCCATTCTTTTCCGTTCCATTCTGTTCCATTCCGTTCCATTCCATACCGTTCCATTCCATTCCATTCCATTCCATTCCATACCGTTCCATTCCATTCCATTCCATTCCATTCTTTTCCATTCCATTCCATTCCATTCCATTCTATTCCATTCCATTCCATTCTATTCCATTCCATTCTATTCTATTCCATTCTATTCCATTCCATTCCGTTCCATTCCATTCTAGTCCATTCTAGTCCATTCCATTCCATTCCATTCTTTTCCATTCCATTCTATTCCATTCCATTCCATTCTTTTCCATTCCATTCCATTCCATTCTATTCAATTCCATTCCATTCCATTCCATTCCATTCTATTCCATTCCATTCCATTCCATTCCATTCCATTCCATTCCATTCCATTCCATTCCATTCCATTCTATTCCACTCCATTCCATTCCATTCCATTCCACTCCATTCCATTCCATTCCATTCCATTCCATTCCATTCCATTCTATTCCACTCCATTCCATTCCATTCCATTCCATTCCATCCCATCCCATCCCATCCCATCCCATCCCATCCTATCCTATCCTATCCTATCCTATCCTATCCTATCCTATCCTATCCTGCTATACTAAAACTATACTAAAGAATACAGAAAGGACACTGACAGAAGGTTTAACAAGAATGAATAACAAAAACTCATGTCTGACTCCTCAGTCTGACACAGCTGGCTGTGATTGGTCATTAAGTAAAAACAATTCACATGAAACCAATCAAACATTCACCTGTTGGATAAGCAATGTCCAAGCCACATTCCAAAGCAGCAAACACAGGAGCAGCAAACAGATATTATTGTTTTCATTCCTCTCTGAGGTCTCTCAGCTTCTCAGGAGAAGAAATCCTGGGGAAGGGATTTTTCAGAAAATGTGACAGTGACCCATGGGATGCACAGCAGAAATGCACATCAACAGTTTGTCTCACCAGGAGAGAGGTAAAATGCTTGGCACTGCTTCTCCAGGAAGACCATGCCTTACTGCCAGGGACATTCCACCACATGGGATAATAAAAGTCACAACAATTTTCATTTTCATGTCTCAGCATGGATGATGGTACTTCCTTTCATATCAATTATGCCTCTTATGTACTTCCTAGTCTAAAAGGCTCTTGCTTCATAAGATTACATTATTTTATAAATAGAATAATGAAATACCTTTGACTCACATTCATTCATTAAAGATGAGGGTAGGGATCACTCATCTTTATGTGAAATGGAAAATGATGAACTTAAGTCAGTTATGATTTTTTTAAACCATGACACATGCTAGCATTATTATTTGTTTTTAATTATCTTCAAGCAAATTCCATAAAATTTCTGATGTCCAGGCATAGCAGGTTTGGTCCCTGCAATTTACTTAAAAGAGCGGAATAGAACCCCCTTTTTAAAGGAAAACAGCACAAAACCTCTTGAATTCTTCTGCATGACTGAGACCATCCTTTTGATTTCTGCCCCCAAGCTGATGGAGCTGTTAAAATTAATATATTGTGCCCATCCATCAGCTTAAAAACAAAACAACACACCTGACTGCAGCTGGTTTTTCACTGAATAAACCAGGGTAATCCTCACTTATCTTCTCACTGAACAAAGGGCATCCAGAGAATCAAGTGTGAGATTCACTTGCCCATTTTAAATAAAAGGGTTTTTTACATCACCTCACCTGACAGAGGAGTTGTATCCTTCTGTTGTATTTAACTGAAGCAGCAAAAATAAAACAGGAAAAATGAAAAAGATCATAGAAACTACACATTAATACTTCAAGCTAAGACACTAAAGCTTGTTGTCCTGAGAGCTACAGCACTGAATCATAGACACAAAATTTCATTTGTACTTTTATAAACCTGGTTGATCATTCTGCCTTTCCCCCAGGCCTTGGGGATGGAGCAGCCAATGCCAAAGCCATTCCACAGGGCATCCCAAGACTCTGCTTCCACCTCAGTCCCAGCTGCCAGCACAGATCTGCTTTTACTCACAGGGGTGACTGTAGAAATGAGAATTCTGTGACTTTCATTTGGTTTAAAGCAGGCTGCCAGTGCCAGCCAGGAGCTCTGCTTGCTGCTCCTTTCATCTCCTCAGACAGACAGACAGACAGACAGACAGCAGCAGGGCAGCTCAGCCATCCCAGGGATGCTGGGGAAAGCATCACCTGATCCAAAGGGCTGCTCCTGTCACCTGCCTGCCCTCCCAGCTGCTGGCAGCAAAGATTCCAAGAATAAACTGCAAGAAAACTCATTTTCCTGCACAGCCAGCCTTCCCTGAGGGGGCTGCTAACAGCCCAGCTTTGTGCACACCCCTGCTTTGGGATCTCACCTCAAATACAGGTATTTATTAACAGATCATGCATTCATGTAAAGCCATGTTTGTCTCCACAAGAAACACTGCAAATCTCAAATCTCTTACCTCATTTTGGATCTCATGCCTTTCTTTTAGAAGCTTTTAGAAGCTAAATGCTTTTTAACTCAGGCTATCATACATTTCCTTTAATCCCCTCTCTGGCACAGTAAAATATTGTGACAGGCAGCATCCGCTGTAACCCAGGACTGCACCTTGTGCTTATTACTTGTGGTGTTCCAGTACCTCTCACAAGCAGGAGGATTTCCAGATGCCTGCCAGCTACTCAGTGCTCCTCAGCTTTTTTTTGGCAGGTTGTTTTTCACCTCAAATCACCCAGACACTCAAACTGCAGTGCAGCAAGGCAAAGAGAACTCAAGAAAGCACTTTTGGCTAAACTTTCAGCTCCCAGCTCTTGGAAGCAGGTGAATTTGTCACTAGGAAGGATCCAGGTGAGCACTCAGGCACAGGATGATCTGCACAAAGCCTGGGCAGGCTCTGAAGGGCCAGGAAGACAGAGGGTTGTGTGTTTAGGGAAAAGGATTGTTCCAAAAGCACAGGCTTGGATCTATCAGTGGTGTTGTGAGGTTTTCAGGACAAGGGGGGAGATGAGAATTGGCCTTTACTTTTTTAGAAGGCTGATTTATTATTCTATTCTATTCTATGAAATTCTATTCTATTCTATGAAATCCTGTTCTATGAAATTCTGTACTAAAACTATACTAAAGAAAGAGAAAGGATACATCAGAAAGTTACAAAAGAATGAATAAAAACTCGTGACTGACTCAGAGAGTCTGACACAGCTGGCTGTGATTGATTATTAATTAATAACAATTCATATGTTTGGATAAACAACCTCCAGAACACATTCTAGAGGAGCAGAACATGGAGATGCTGAGGCTTCTCATCTTCCCAGGAGAAGAAATCCTGGGGAAGGGATTTTTTAGAAAATATTACAGTGACATGCATGAGTGTGAGGAGGAGGGAGGACGTGCTGTGACACTGCTGCTGCCACAGCCTGAGCAGTGCCACTCTCTGGGACCTGGATATTAAACTGCTGCCACTACTCAGCACTCCCTGCAAAGCCAAGATCACAGCACACAGCACAGACTGACTCTGGGGTTTTTAACTGCAGCAAGAAAATGAAGCAAGGAGCAGGAATGGGGTGGGGAGGGTGGTCTGGGCTCATCTACAAGGACTCTGAGCTATGATGTTCCATTCTGGATACAGACATTCCACAGGCTCAGAAACTGGACCTACCTCAGGGAACAGAGGCTTGGGGTGCAGTCACACCTCACACTCCTTTTTACAACCCCAGGAATGGAGTGTGGCTTCCCCACAGGCTTCAGGGAGACCTCAGGGCACATGAAGGGGGCTTAGAACAAGGCTGCAGGGCAACATTTCACAAGGGCTGGTAGGACAGGACAAGGGGGAATGGCTTTAAACTAAAGGGGGCAGGGATGGATGGGATACTGGGAATTAGGAATTGTTCCCTGGGAGTATAGATGGGATATTGGGAATTAGGAATTGTTCCTGGGAGTATAGATGGGATATTGGGAATTAGGAATTGTTCCCTGTGAGGATGGATGGGATATTGGGAATCAGGAATTGTTCCCTGGGAGTATAGATGGGATATTGGGAATTAGGAATTGTTCCTGGGAGTATAGATGGGATATTGGGAATTAGGAATTGTTCCCTGTGAGGATGGATGGGATATTGGGAATTAGGAATTGTTCCCTGGGAGTATAGATGGGATATTGGGAATTAGGAATTGTTCCCTGTGAGGATGGATGGGATACTGGGAATTAGGAATTGCTGCTGTGAGGATAGATGGGATACTGGGAATTAGGAATTGTTCCTGTGAGGATAGATGGGATATTGGGAATTAGGAATTGTTCCTGTGTGGTGGGTAGGCCCTGGCACAGGGTGCCCAGTGAAGCTGTGGCTGCCCCTGGATCCCTGGCAGTGTCCCAGGTCAGGTTGGACAGGGCTTGGAGCAATCTGGGATAGAGGGATGTGTGCCTTCCATGGCCTCTGAGGTCAAAGAACAGCAGGGATGGATGGGATATTGGGAATCAGGAATTGTACCTTGTGAGGACAGATGGGATACTGGGAATTAGGAATTGTTCCTGTGAGGGTGGGCAGGCCCTGGCACTGCCCAGAGCAGCTGTGGCTGCCCTGGATCCCTGGCAGTGCCCAAGGCCAGGCTGGATGGGGTTTGGAGCAGTCTGGGACAGAGGGATGTGTCCCTGCCATGGCCTCTGAGGTCCCTTCCAACCCAAAGCACTCTGTGGTCCTACACCAGCACTCCTCTGTCTCTGCAGGGTATTTTGTGGGCACACAGCTTTGTGTGGGTTACACAACCATGGCTTTGTGGCTGAGGACAGAGCACTGGGAGCTGCTCTCAGCCCTGCCCCTCAGGTGCTGCCCTCAGTGAAGCCACCCCAGTGTTATGCAAGGCCTGCATTGAGTCTGCTCGATGCCTTTCTGCCACTGAACACACCATGACGTCTGTAAAAGCTTTCAACAATCACCCAAACTCTTGAAAAAGCTTCTCTCTTTATAAACAAAGTACAGCAGCAAAGAAAATGTGATGTGAAATCAGCTTGAGTGGCCGTGTTTTCAAGCCTGCCTCGAGCTAAGAAGCCAAAAAGGCTCTAAAACAACACAAAGAGAGTGGCTCTGGGTAAGGCACTTTGTGCAAAGCATGCACTGACCCAAGGGGCACTGAGGGACACAGACAGGCTGCTAAAATAAACCATGCAAAGCAGCAAACCCAAACAGGTTCAGCTCCTGCACAGCTTCCTCCAGTCTGTCCCAGCCCAGCAGCCTGCCCTGCACCCTCCTTGGGAATGGAGGCACCTTGGGCAAGGGGAAGAGAAGGGGAAGCTCCTTTAGACCAGGAATTATCCTCAGGAAATCCCTCCAGTGAGGGCTGTAGGTGTTGGGGTGCACAAGCAAAGGCACCACTGGGCAAGGGGAAGAGATGGGGAGGCTCCTTTAGACCAGGAATTATCCTCAGGAAATCCCCCCAGTGAGGGCTGTAGGTGTTGGGGTGCACAAGCAAAGGCACCACTGGGCAAGGGGAAGAGATGGGGAGGCTCCTTTAGACCAGGAATTATCCTCAGGAAATCCCTCCAGTGAGGGCTGTAGGTGTTTGGGTGCACAAGCAAAGGCACCACTGGGCAAGGGGAAGAGATGGGGAGGCTCCTTTAGACCAGGAATTATCCTCAGGAAATCCCTCCAGTGAGGGCTGTAGGTGTTTGGGTGCACAAGCAAAGGCACCACTGGGCAAGGGGAAGAGATGGGGAGGCTCCTTTAGACCAGGAATTATCCTTAGGAAATCCCTCCAGTGAGGGCTGTAGGTGTTTGGGTGCACAAGCAAAGGCACCACTGGGCAAGGGGAAGAGATGGGGAGGCTCCTTTAGACCAGGAATTATCCTCAGGAAATCCCCCCAGTGAGGGCTGTAGGTGTTGGGGTGCACAAGCAAAGGCACCACTGGGCAAGGGGAAGAGATGGGGAGGCTCCTTTAGACCAGGAATTATCCTTAGGAAATCCCCCCAGTGAGGGCTGTAGGTGTTTGGGTGCACAAGCAATCTCAGGAGGGCAGTGTGAGAGAGCAGGCAGGGAAGCTGCTCTGGAGGGGCTGGGCTGGTTCCCTGCAGCTCTGCAGGAATGTTCAACAGTGGCAGGAGGCAGGGATCCAAAACACCAGCCTGGATCAGCTGGGAGCTGCTGTTAAACACCAGCACTGCAGAGCTTCCAGCAGAGTTGGAATTGTAACATCAGACTGGTTTGGGTTGGGAGGGAGCTCAAAGCTCATCCCACTGCACCCCCTGCCATTCCAGGGACACTTCCCACCATCCCAGGCTGCTCCCAGCCCTGTCCAGCCTGGCCCTGGGCACTGCCAGGGATGCAGGGGCAGCCACAGCTGCTCTGGGCACCCTGTGCCACCCTCACAGGGAAGAATTCCTTCTGATGCCAAATTTCTGTATGTTCAGCCTGTCTCTAATCAATAGACAAAGATAGCACTTGAACAAAAGATGAAAATCTGAAGAACAGCATTTTCCATCGAGGATGTTCATCTCTCAGCAGTAATTTTTAATATATAGATTTGCCTCAGTGCACTACAAGAGCACACAAATTCTCCCTTCCCCACCTCACATCCCACTCTGTACATCCCACTGCTGCTCAGCAGCATTTCAATGGACAATCTGCATTAGTTCTAATGCAGAAAACCCATCCTTTAGCACTTGAGAAGATCTGCCTGAAACAGAAGCACTCATTGAGGCAGAGACCAGCAGGAAACACAGCTCTATATGAATTTTGATTAGCCTGGCTCTGAAAGGAGAAGCTAATTCCTGAAGCCAGCCCTTTCCCCATGCACAGGGCTCTAAAATGTGCCATTTCCTCCTGGTGCTCCACTCCTGCTCCTGCCCTCTCCCCTGTTATTCCAATGGTTTCCATGCCATTTCATTAACAGGATAAAAAAAAATTAACATAATTTTCTAACATGCCAAAAAAAATTTAGAAAAAAAGAGTGGGGGGTGGGGAGGGGGCTGGAAAATTCACTTCCTTGCTTTTGCTGTTTTAGCTCCAAAGCTAAGCAAGCCCAGCTGCTCAGGAAATACCATTGGAATGAACACATTATTGAACATGGAAGAATCAATCGAGATTGCTGTCAAAAATTTCACATGCTGCAAGCAGGCCAGCAATCAAAGGCCCTTACGAAATACTTCTCAGCCATGTTGGACAACTTCATCTTCCAAAACTCAGGCACATGATCAAAATTACTTCCAAAAAAAAAGAAAAAAAAAAGAAAAAATAGAAATCACAGCAAAAAATAACTGAATGAGAGGAATTTCACCAGGAAGCCAGGAGCTATTATTTGTTATTAACACCTGACATAACATGACTGTCCTTCAGGTATTGCATTTATTCCAGATCAAATGAAGAGGGAGGGGAAAAGAAGTTGTAGCTCAAGATTCCTTCTTTCCAAAGCAAAGCCCACTCGTTTTGTGACTGATTTCACCCTGGATTTGCTGTGAATTCTTGAAGCCCACAGAGGTTTCTCTCCATCAGCTGACACTGATGAACACTTTGACCATGCCAGAGTTGCTCAGGGCTCTCCTACAACCACAAGGAGGAAATTTCAGGGCTTGGAGCACCCTGGGATAGGGGAAGGTGGCCCTGGCCATGGCAGGGTGGATCTGGGTGAGCTTTGATCCAACTCAAACCATTCTGGGGTTTTATAGCAGGTTTCACATGTCCTGCTGCAACAGATTGGTTTGTTTATGGGTTTTGTCCTGCATTTCCATAATGCTGTCCCACTCTGCAGTAAATATCTGCAGCAAGTCTGCTCTTCCTTGCATCAACAGATGGACTGTAGCTGCCTGTTCAGCTCCTTTTCCAAGCAAATCATTTGGATTCTTCCTCATTTCCTTTAAAGAACCTTTTGGTGGCCTTCACCATGTGACAGTTCAGATCTTGCAGCACACAGGAGGACACTGTGAACTGAGGCTGTTCTTGCAAATTCTGTATTCCTCCATCATTGAGCTGAAAGAAGCAATTTTTGCTGTTTTTTCTTATTTTTTCTCTTAACTGTGTTGACCATAATGCATTATCATCCCATGAATTTAGCTCTGGGATATCCCATTTGACAGTATCTGGAGCTCTTAGTTCCTTTAGCATCTGCTGTCATGTGCCTTTAGTTACTGAAATGTTCCCAGAAAAGAGGCCACTTCATTCAAAAACCCTCCACAGGAAATAGAAAATGAAAAATCATGAAAAATGAACAACCACCCCTGAGGGTAGTGTGTAAATAAAACAGAAAAATACCCTCGAGCACCTCCTCTTTTCCCTCCCCACCCCAACATCCCCAAGATACAAAGAAGATACAACCTTCATCATTCTGTGACTCCACCACAAACAGAAAAACACATTAAGAACCACAATTATCCATTTCTGGCACCTCCAGACACTATCCCAAATGTGTATTTGAAGCCTGGCTCAAATAAACTGTTGCTTTGCATCCTTCCATTTATACCCCAGACAGGGGGGTTGAGTAAATTTCTTATAAAAGCAAATAATTACAGAAAACTTAAGCCCCCTGCTGCTCCTAATTTGAACTGTTCTTTCAGCTCCAAGCCACAGCAATTGCTAATGGTCTGGATTACTTAGCAGAAATTAAGTTTTGTCTCAGAATCTCTTGAATTAATGACCTCAGTGTGGAATAAGCTTTGTGAGCAAGAGTCCTGAGGATCCTGGCAAACACAAGAAAATAAAGAGAACACAGGTTCTGAAGCTGAAGACTAAAAGGCTGCTTTAAAATTCAGATTATTTACAACACATGAAAGCTGAGCAGACACTGTATTTGCCTTCCTGAGTAGAGAGAATGCACTATGTCAAAAATTCATTCAAGAATTCAAGTCTTGTCCACCTTGAACAACAATGAATGTCTTTATTTTCTATTCCCTTCTTATCAGGAATGGATTTTCAAGTATGCTCCTTCAGCTTTTATTATGGCTTTTATGTCCAAGTCAAATAGTTTGCTCTTGGCACAAGTGAAACTAAATCCTGACAGTTATTGACTGTAAAAGGAAATTCTTAATTGGATGAATTACACCCTCTTGATTCTAACAGCAATTCTGTAGAAATGTTAAATCACACACAATTGCTTGCACCATGATTCCCATTTTTTATTACACAGCTCGAGTTCCCAGAATTATACCTTACTGCAGTGAAAGAAGTCTATTAACTGAGCAAATTCACATGAAGATTTCTTTTATTCATATGAAGATTTAGGCACTTTTAAGGTGTTTGGTACTTCAATTAACTTGCAACATTATGAATTGTACAATCAGAACGCTCTTGAATAATGTTTAATTAGGACCCAAATGTCACAACAAAGGTTATCAGAGGTGTATTTAAAAGCATGTTTTACCTGGGAAAAGCTCATCTTGATTGAAGCTGTGAAGTGATTTGAAATTCAGTGAACTGGGGGAATTATTATTAAAGTAGAAGGCACAGATCTTCTGAAGAAATACTGAATCCCAGAACACAGAGCTGGCTGAGCAATTGACAGAAATGCTCCTGACCTGTCCCTTTCCCTTGCTCACTGCAATTGGGATGATCACAGCAGAAGGAAAATCCTCAGGAGAGAAAGGCTGAGATTTGTTGTTCCACCCAGTGAGCACCTCAAGGAGAACAGTGCCAGTGAAGAGTTCCAGCTGTAGCTGGGATCTCTCACAGGTTAAAACAATCCAGGTTTTGTGCAGGAATAAGAAATCTAACTGCATGATGTCCTCCTGTCCAAGGGGAAGGAGTGAGGCCACAGATGGCTGCCAACTGCACCTTGAGTGCAAAATTCTTTCCCCACCTTACATTTTCTCTGCCTTTCTTCACCAGGCAGGAGAGTGAAGTAAACCTGTCCTTGCAATAAAGTCATTATGTGATCACGAGAGGGTGAGAACCCCAAGGGGAACTGGCTGATCTGAAATTTGGATTTTAACCCCATGGAGACTGTCACCATCATATTTTCTGGAAAATCCCTTTGCCAGGATTTCTTCTCCTGAGAAGCCTCAGAGAAAAAGGAAAACAAAATTATCTCATTTGCTTCTCCTGTGTTTTGCTGCTTGGGAATGTGGTTGGAGATTGTTTATCCCACAGGTGAATGTTTGATTGGTTTCATGTAAATTGTTGTTAATTAATGACCAATCACAGCCAGCTGTGTCAGACTCTGGAGAGAGTCATGAGTTTTTCATTATTATCTTGTTAAGCCTTCTCTAAGCATCCTTCCTCTATTCTTTAGTATAGTTTTAGTATAGGATTCTTTAGTATAATATCATATATATGATAAATTAGCCTTCTGAGAACATGGAGTCAGATTCATCATTTCCTTCCTGCCACAGGGGACCCTGAAAATAGCACAGGAGACCACCCAAACCTCTGAAGGGCCCCAAAGGACACAAAAGCAGTGAGGGAACCAGCAGGATTCACCAAACACAGGGCAGTGCAAAGCCTGGCCTCAGCAATCACACAGGGACCAACCTCTGGCCCTTCAGCCAGCAGAATCAGGGCATTGGGGAAACAGAATGCAGCTTCTGCCCTGGACTTTACCTGATCTGGCAGACCCCAGTTGCAAACAGCCTCAGCAGATTTGGAAGGCCCAGCAGTGGGTCAGGTGTGCTGGCTTGGAGCCACAGGTGGAGTGCTGAGGCTCTGCTGTCACCCTGTCCCTGTCACCCTTCTCAAAGCAGACCTGGCTTTTCCTGCAGCTCCTGGGGCAGACCAGGCTGGACAGCCAGCAGCACTCTTGGTGTGTTTGCCTCCAGCTGCTGTCCCCGAGATCAGGATCACACTGAAGGCAGTCAGGAAACACACCCAGACAGGTACCTGGGCAGTCCTTCAGTGCCAAGCCCACAGCTCAGCTCCCTCCTGGGCCAGCTGGAGCTGGTGTGGAAACCCAGGACTCCTGGACAACTCATCAACAGGACTGAGCAGAAGCCATTTATTGTTTACCTTACACATGTATTTATTTATTTATGGGTTCTACCAACTGCTAAGTGCTCACTTCTTGGTTGGGGCCTTTGCCTTGTTCACCCCTTTCCTGCCTGCATTTCCCAGAGATGTGAGTGGTTACATTTCAGCTGTTTCACAGTGCTCTGCTATTTACTTCTTGCTGTCCTGGCATTCAGTTTCTCAGCCTCTTCTTCCTTTATTGAGCACAATTTGTGTTTCAGAAGTCTGGATGAGTTCTGAGGCTTTGCTAACACACTCAGAAGAGGCTGGCTGGTGCACACAATGGCCCAACCCTGCAAATACATTGCAACAACCTCATGTGGGTTTTACCCCTCTCCAGCCTCAGTTTCCAGGGATATTTTTACTTACACACAGGAGGGAAAGCAGCAGCACAGAAACCTACCTGAAACACACTTGCAAAACCCCAGAATTGGTGTTTTACATGCTCCTATTACCTGGAGCTGGGGGGAGAGCAGAGGAGAGCTAGAGAGTGGGAAATACTTCCAGAAAGTTGTGCCAAACATGAGGAATGCAGGGGTTTTTGGTTTGTTTTTGTCTGTTTGCTTTTTCCAGGTCACACACCAGACAGGTTTTACACAGGTTTTGGCCTGGCCTTGCCTTGTGCAGGAGGTGAGTCTAGATGACCTCCTGTGGCCTCCCCAACCTGAATTTTCCTGCACAGGTAAAGGCTTTAAAACTGCTCCAACATGATTTTGCTATATGAAGTTTCGTATCAAATGAAAACACTTTAAAAATTGAGTATTTCTCTAAGGAAAGCAAGCTCATATCAATCCCTTTCATAGCATTCTGTGTGGTATAACAAAGTGGGAGAATACAGCAACTGGGGGGATTTTCCCCCTCATAACCAGCACACACAAATGATGAAGGTTCAAGCTTAAAAAAACAAAAAACCCTAATCATAACATATTCATGTTACATGAAAAAAAAAAAATCTCATTAAATCCATAGCAATATGGCAACAATGCCTCCTGACACAAGTAATCACATATTAATAACCCTAAATCATATTTTAGACTGGAATATCACTAACAGAAGAGAAGAACCATATCCAAACCAACATTCTTTAAAGACACTGAACCGTCTTCTTTCAATATTTTTAAAGCAAAAAATTTTTAAAGGGTAGCAGAAGGAAAGGGGCTTTACCCCAACACCAGCAAAGGCCAGCCCAGGATGTGCTCCCCTGGCAAAGGCTCCTGGGCTCAGCTCCCAGCACCTCTCAGGCAGAGAAGGAAAACTTTGTCCTTACCTATGGACAAAGCCCTGGGTGCTTTGGTGGAGGAAACACCCAAAATCTTTCCAGTTCCCAGTCACTCAAGGCACTGCTCTCTTTCCTTTTCCACCAGAAAACCCCAAAAGTGATTTTTGGTTTTTTTCCCCAGCAGCTCTGGAGCAGTAAAGCCTGGGCTGGATTGACCATGGAGCACAGGTATCCATCCCTTCATGCCTCAAAGCAGCCTCTCCCTTCTAATCCCTCCTTTTTATTTGCCTATAAAAAAGCCTGATTACTCAGCTGCAGCATTTTCTGCTAAAACATCTGAACACTCCCACAAGGTGTACTGGCTTGTTTAAACACCAGGTAATGGCAGCATTAAAGGATTGACCCTTCCATAAAAAGCAGGTTCAGTCCTATCACACAAGATGAAATTCCAAGACATAATTTATCCATTAGCAAAATGAGTTATCTTAATGTATGGATCACCAAAACTCCCACTGCAGGGACTGCCAAGTTTTTCTCTCTGCATAAGTTCCATGACAGCTTTCTTTAAATAGCTGAAATTTCAAATGCTTTCCAAGTAAAACACAAACTGTGAATTACAGTTCAATCATAACCATACACTAAAAATCATCTTTATACAGCCACCAGCACTTCCAGGTCATTCCCCCTGTACACCATTGTTTTATAAGGATGCCACAAGACATTTTCATTTTAAAAACTCAGATGAGGTGAGGATTTTCTAGCACTTAGTCCAATCAGAGCAAGATTCAAAGACAACTCTGGGAGAAACTCAGAGTTACTCCTAAAAACTGAATTTTCTGTTTAACACAAAGAGTTTGCTGCCTCAGTGAGCCACTGACAGAGTAAAAGGTGCTGCTCACAACTGGCATTTTCAAAATTGGAAATGCTGATTCATGTAGATGAAAAACTTAATTCATGAGGGGTTTCATGCAGGTGCTGAGAAACACCTCATGAAGGGTTCATTACTCACTTCAAGAGCTCTTGTCTTTTCCAAGACATACAGTTAGGGCTCCAAATGTTATTGAAAATGTATATTCCTACTTTACAGCAAATTAGAACCCTGCTCTTTTACTGCTTCAAGTATTTATATCCACAATGGAAAGAATAATAAAAAAAACTCACACGGTTTTGCATGTATTCCTACTTAACTGTTCAGCAAATCTAATGCTAAAGGTTAATCTTGAGACAGGGACCAGATGTTGAGTCAGAAGGAAATTTTTCTCAAGAGGAGATACCCAGGAAGTCTGTCTCTGCAAGCTGCTCCAGCCCACAGAGTTTCCCAGCACATGGATCCAACTGGGAAAAACTGCCTCAGCCTCCAAGTTAACCCTGAACACAGCAGAGACACCAGCCCTGAGGGCTGAGCACAGTCCCTGGAAAGCACATGGGGCACTCACAAAGCATTCAGGGGAGCATCACACCAAGCACACACAGCTCCTGTCAACAGCATGATTTTTATTACAAGCTCCAGAAGGAACTGTTCATTCTCTAAAATCTGAGCCATGGGGCTGTTTTAAATGATAAACAGGGCACTGCTCTGGATTGTCCCCAGCAGAACTGTCACAGGTCAGTTTAACACCAGTGCATGGGCTGAGGGTTCTCTTCTCCAGGGTGAATAAACTGTATTCAGTTTAACACCAGTGCATGGGCTGAGGGTTCTCCTCTCCAGGGTGAATAAACTGTATTCAGTTTAACACCAGTGCATGGGCTGAGGGTTCTGTTCTCCAGGGTGAGCAGTCCCAGCTCTCAGCCTCTCCTCACTCCATCCCTGCATCACCTTTCAGTCCCTCACCAGATCTGCCCCAGTAAATCCATATCTGGTTTTTACAAAGCAGCCCACAATGAACAAGAGGAGCCCAGAGGAAGGATCAGCTCCCTCTCTGTCCTTCAGAGAAGGAAGCCTATCACAGGCTGGTTTGGGTGGGATGGGACATCAAAGCCCATCCCATTCCACTCCTTTCCACCATCCCAGGCTGCTCCAAGCCCCATCCAGCCTGGCCTTGGGCACTGCCAGGGATCCAGGGACAGCCACAGCAGCTCTGGGCACCTGTGCCAGGGCCTGCCCACCCTCACAGGAACAATTCTTTCCCAACATCCCACCCAGCCCTGCCCTCTGGCAGCAACAAAATTGTGCCTTTGACCTCTTAAAGCCACAGGAACCTCTTAAAGCCACAGGAATCATTGGGAACAGGGAACCCAGGGCTGAGCTGGCTAAGGACAGGCTTAGCATGGGCTGCCACACACACTTCTTGTAGCCAGGACAACTGTAGTTCCTGCTGACCTTTTGTACTTGGAACATCTTGTTTCCCTCAGCATGAGCAATAAACCAAAAGCCCCTCAGTCCTGGACTGCCATGCAAACTGTATTCTATCAGCATCTGTAGGGCAGCTTTCTTCTGCTCAGTGGGCAGTTTCCTTTTCTCTTCCACACCCACTCCTCCCTCTGGGGGACATTGCTGATAACAGACTATTGAATGTCCCTGCATGGCTGATAAGAACTAGAACATCCCATGGGGAGATGTGAGCCCAGAGGGAGGAGCCAAGCATTGCTGCCCAGATAGAATCCAGAGGTTTTTGAGACACCAGCACGGCTTTCTCCATGGGATTGCCCAGAGGAACAGCAGCTGCCTCTCCTCCCACTGCATCTTCAGAGGAAGAATCCATCCTTCTCTACAGGACCCCCTTGCTCCAGCAGAGCCACCCCTGACACTGCAGGAGGGCTGCAGCCACATTTCCAATGGGACTGCCACCAACAGCCTGACCCACAGGGTGTCAGGCTGGGTTCTGACTCTGGCAGTGTTGTTTTGTATTACTGCATTGGTTTGGTTTTTTTTTTCCCTTCCTACTAAAGAACTGTTATTCCTGCTCCCATATCTTTGCCTGAGAGCCCCTTAATTTCAAACTCAGAACAATTCAGAGGGAGAGGGTTCACATTTTCCATTTCAGGAGAGGCCCTTGCCTTCCATAGCAGACTCCTGTCTTTCCAAACCAAAAGCCCCACTTAGGTAAACCCAGAGGAACAAGTCCTTGTCACAGCACACAGTGCTGACTCCCAGCCACCACCCAGCCTCCCTGGCTGGAGCTCAGCACTCCCCATTGCCCAAATGCAATGTATATCCATGTGTATCCCTGGTCTGGCCTGGCTAGCAGCCAGCTGCAGATGCTCAGAGATTTTCAGTTCCTTGCAACAGTGCAAGGCCCTGTTTGAAAATGAGGATAAAACATCTATCCTCAGAAAGAAGAGGATTAGATATTCATTTAGGGGTTTTCATATTAAATCCAGATCCTGCTAACGATGGGATGCCCTCTAAACCAATCCTAAATCCCCCTGTGGCCCCAACATGTCCTAAGATATCTTTAAGCTATTCTGCAACCCAGCAGGGCAGAAAAGCTCCTCTCCAAGCCACTGGGAATGAAGAGGGCAAAACACAAACAGCAAAGGGAAGTTTATGGCTAATTACACAATCTGTGCTCACCTCCTGCCCTTCCACAAGCCAGGATCCCATTGCAAAGTTCCTTAAAACCAGAAATTACTTGCAGAATAATTTAAAACAGAAAAGAAAGGCGTTAAGAAGCCTGAAAATATCATTTTTATTGGCTAAAAAAACAACCCTGTGTCCTTACACTACTCTCATGATTGCTTGATTTGACCAAATCTTCATAAGACTTTTCTGCTCACACACTGCATTTTGGAGACAACCACAAACCTTGCACAGGCTTTGAACACAAATTAAATGGCATTATGGTCACCAGGAGAGATCTACCCAAAAGCTTCAGCTGCATTTTGGGTTTTTTCTGGACTGTTTTTGGGCAGAGCATGGCAGCTCCAAGCTGTATAAATCCACCAGAGCAGGATATGTGCTGGCTCAAACATTTCAAGCACCTAATAAATAAGATAAAAGGAAGCTGTATTATCACACTAAGGAATGATGATGTTACTCACCTGACAGGTATTTTTCAACAGCCTCCTGAGTAGCTTAAGCTTGTTAATAATACAATTATTGATTAAGACAGGAAAATATATCAACCAAGCCACAACTTGGAGTGTAAATCTTATGCCTTGACCTTTCTGAAATGCTCCAGCCATAAGGAAATAAAACTGACAAATATTTCATTTGGAAAAGCACACCAACATATTGTAGGTGTCACCTGAAAATCCACAGCCCTTTCCAAGCCTTCCATGAGATAATTATTGAATCATTAAGGCTGGAAAAGACCTCCAAGACTGAGTTCAGCCATTAACCCAACACCAGAGCAGATCTGCATATCTACAAATATTGCAGGTTCTGCAAGCACAGAACATCAAACTACAAACATGGGGTGTGCTCACCTACCAGCAAAGCCACTGCAGGAAATGCTTCCACTATTTGATACAGACTGAAAAGCCTTTAGTAAGGATCTGCTTCAACCTAAGAATCAATTTCCTTCAAATTGGAAGTACACCTGCCAAGGAAAAATGTTTCTATTTTGTATTTTCCATCAGGATTTCACAGCAGCAAGGATTGGGAGCATTGATGTGAGAGGTACAAGCCCTGCCTGCTGTCCCAGGCCATCTCTGGGACAGAATCTGCCCATGTGGTTAAAGCTGTCCAAGCCCATTTCCCAGCTGGTTCATTAAGTGCCTCATCCTGTATTTTCCTCTAATATTCACTTCAGCCATCTCTCCTCAGGCTGTCACAGCCACCCTCATTTCTTGTGCAATATTAATGATTTCAGCCAGCATCCTGAGGACTGTGTTCAGATGCATGCCCTCAGTTCCTCAGTTCCAGTCTCAGATGATTTTTTTAAAACCAGGCAAGAAAAGCCATTTATATTTTATTTATTTTTTTTACCATCAGCCCTTCAAGGCAGGTTTCAGCAACAGGAGAACACTGCAGGTAATTGGGATTCTCCTTCAGCTCCCTCAGTGCTACAGCCAACATGAGGCCAGGGAGGATGGCACTGATGTGCCTGCTGGAATACCAAACAATGCTGTGACCTTCCCACCCAAAGCTGCTTTACAAGTCTGTTTTGTGATTATTCCACAGTTCAGGTGGATGGATCAGCTACTTCAAATTGCTTTCTCAGCTCCTTGCCCATCAGTCAAACAGAAAGCAATTCCTCACTTCCTCACCTGCTTCCCAGTCCAGGAGTGTTCATTTCATTTTCAGGTATTTTAAGAATTTTCTGCTAAATTCACTATTTTTTTTCTGTCCTTCCTGCCAGCTCTTCAGGCACCTCTTCTGCTACAGTGATGGAAACATTTGTAGCTTCCCTTCCTTATAAGTAAACTGATTTAACTATCTTGGAGAAGTTTATTGGAATGGCTCCCCATTTTGTTCACAATACCCTGCCAGAAGAGAAGAGAAATGGTCACCTAAAACAACAATCAGGTTTTTCTCAAGGCCTACATGGCTGCTTTCCCAACTTTTTCAAAGCAATTTCAGAGGAAGAAAACAAACTGCAGGAAAAATATCTTTTTCAATCATCAAAATGTTCAAATGGAAAAAAAAGACCCAAACCAAAAATAACATTGTGTGGGTTTTTTTATTTGCTCCAGTAGCCTATAAAAAGCTCCTTTTCCAGTCACAAGGGACAAAAGTGACATTTCCATTGTCTACAGGCAAGCCAGTTGAATGTGATGTCTGTTGATAAACACTGACCAGGAATAAACAGCTTGCAGAACCATGCACTGGTTAGAAGGCAAATGTGAGGATCTGCTGGCCAAAATCAAGATTAACAGTGCCCATGGCCACACACAGAGGGCAACATCAGGTGCTGAACATTGGAAAAGAGCCCCAGATATTCCTACAGCAGTGAGGGAACCACTCCTTAGGTCTGGCTATGTGGCATTCACGTTTTCTGGAAAATCCTTTCACCCAGGATTTTTCTCCTGGGAAGCTGAGGAGCCTCAGAGAAAAGGAAAACAATTCTTCTCTCATTTGCTTCTCCTGTGCTGTGCTCATGTGCAATGTGTTTGGGGATTGTTTACCCACAGGTGATTGTTCCATTGGGTTCTGCTGGGAGCTGTTTTGGCTCTTTGGCCAATCAGGGCCGAGCTGTGTCAGACTCTGGAGAGAGTCAGGAGTTTTCATTATTATCTTTTTAGCATTCAGTATCCTTTCTGTATTCTTTAGTATAGTTTAGTATTCTTTAATATAATAAAGTATTAAATTAGCATTCTGAGACCATGGAGTCAGATCCATCATTCCTTCCTGCCACAGGGGACCCAGCAAATACAATACTGCTCACATTCCAGGATCTGAGATGTTCTGCCCAGCAAAGATCAAAGTGTTAAAATTATGTGGCAAAACACAAACCAGATCAGTTCCAAGGGCAGGTCTGAGCCACCAGGCTACAGCACCCACCAAAAACTGGAGAAATGGATTTTCACCCTGCTGACTGGAGAAAATGCCAGCGTGGTGAGGAAGGAGAGGAGGAAGCCAGTGGAGGAATTGCAAAGCAGAGCAACACAAATTGTGCCTCAGCCACTGAATCACAAACAAGGAGGAGCTGCCAGGGAAGGCCTGGGCTCAGCCAGCCCCAGGGGATGGGATGGGAGGGAAGGAAGCACAACAGGCCTGATAAGATCAGCCTCCTGCCCCCAGCAGCTGAAGCCACTCCAGCTTTCAGCCTAATAAAAAACATCTTTAAAACCAGGACTGAACATCTACAGAGAGAGGTTCAGCCCAGAGGCCAGGCCACAAAACCAGCCTCAAACTCCACTCCTGAAAGGAGGGAAAATTCATGTTCCTGTTCCCCCACCCAGGGGGACAAGGTGAGATTGGGATTCAATTTCTGGGAGCAGTCAGAGTAAACAGATCCACTTCAAACCCATGGAAAGTACAGGAACACAGGATTTCAGAAATCAAAATCATCACTGTGATCCAGGGAACTTCCCTGTCTGGAAGGATTCCATCCTCCTGGGAAAAGGATGTGACTGCTCCATCAGGACAGCTGCTCCTGTCCCCCTCTGGGGCAGTGTCAGTGTCACAGGGTGTGCAAAACAGAGCACAATGGTCCAAGCAAAGAGATGGCAGGATGGCTGCAGCAAACCCTGAACAAGGGCCTTCCCTCTCCTTGAGACACCCACAGCCCTTCCAGGACATTGAACAAAGGCATCACTCCCACTGCAGTCTGGCAGGAGATGTTTTCTACTGCCCAACAGTTTGGAAAACCATTCTCAGCACAGCCAAGGCACAGACTGCTGCTGATTCAGCTGCTTTCATAACAAAGCCAGGGCTGCTCTCTTGTCTTCTGCTTCCAGGTGATGGTTTGGGGTTTAATCCAACATTTTGCAGCAATCCTTAAGTAACAACAATTATCCCTGTGAGACTTGTTTAGGATAACTTCACCATCTCAGTCATGTACCTCAGTCCCCTGAGGGCTACTGAACATTTTCCATTTCCTTACTGTGTAATTAAACCTTTAGTATGCCATGAATTTCTGCCTCAACCCCTCTGCTTTACATTTGTCAACACACTTCACTCTGTCCTCATTCCATTCCTTACATTGGTTTAACCTGGTAAATGACATTCTTAGCAAAAAATGTTGTTCTTCTTAAAATACAAGCTTCTGCAACTCAAGAAATATCCACATTATCAGACAAAAATATTGTGGAAGAGAAGGGTGACCCCACCAGGATTTTGTTATGCCCTTAAACCCACTAGGAAAAATACATATAAATTCAAATTAAAACATGACACAGAGCAAGATGTCCCCAGGAATAATGACATGAACTCAGGAAGAAGTGATAGGCAAGGAAGAACTACTGGAGGGAGAGAGGAGAAGAGCTAAGACACAAAAGGGATTCACACATTACCCAAAACTGTATTTTATGACAATCTAGTATAGGTAAGCCATAAATCTGCTGATTGAAATCTGGTGTTGGCAAAGCTGAAATCAAATAAGCAAAGAACAGATAAAGAGAACTGGGAGTGACCTAAAACATCAGTTAAAAAAAAACTTAATAAAAGAAGATTTTGCTCACAGTTATTCCCTGTACTCCAGAAAGTATTCACACAGTTGTTATGCCACCTATTGCTTCTGTGCTGAATGTTGAACACCTTTCAGGAAATTCAACAATAACTGTGCAAACAAGCTGTATTCTAGTTGCATAGCATTCCAAATCATGCTTCTCTTCACATTTGTAGGGCATTAAACCCACAAGAAGATTGCCTTCCCATGGAAGGGATCTGGGAATCCACAGAAACAGCCAGAAGGCAAATGCTTCTAAGAACCAGGTCACTCCTGCTGCTTCCAAATTCCTGACAATCCCCAAGGGAGCCTGCAAACACAGCCAGCACTGACACTGGGGCACCACGGGCACAGCCAGCACGGGCACTCACACAGGGGAGGGAAAACACTGCACTCCAGCACTCACTGCCAAACCATAGATAACTCTCAAATAACAGACCCTGACTCCAAAATGCCACTTGTGTTGCACTGACACAGCAGCAGTTCATGTAACATTTAGGCACAGCCTCAGTTCAGTGAGGTACAGCTGCCCAAAGTGTGTGACACAGACATCCACAAATGTGGCCTCCTGCTCTGGAAAGTGTACACTGACCTCATTAGAAAAGGTTGTATTTGGTACTTTTCACTGCTTTCTAGGCAAGAAAAAGCCAATTACTTGCAAACCTCTGCTTTGCAGGGGCCCCAGTCATTCTGCCAGCCCCTCATTAGCTTCAGCTGATACCCACTAACTCTTCTGGGACAGCATTGAAGGACCCAGCCTTCACACAGTGCTCTCAATTTTCTGCCAGCACTGTGGCAGATCACTGTTTACAGCCAGCCATCCTGCACTGGAGAGCTAAACCCCATAAATTGTAAAAGGCAGCCCCTCAAACCTTGTCTGTGTACCTGCAGTAACCCCGCAGTGCGACGGCTCCCCTTGGAGTCCCTGTCCCCTGGCAGCCCCACAGCACAGCACACTTGGACAGACTCCTTAAAAACCAACTAACTCAGGTCAACTCACTAAAGAAATGGGACTTCCTAATATTTCATGCTGCTGGCAAAACAAGATGCCTCTGCAGCTGTAATTGTCCTTGGAGCTCAGCCATTTACGTGCTTTCACTTTCCAGATAAAAATGACCCTCATCTTTCCAGGATGCAGGGCCATCAGCAGGGAACAAACATGTCAGCAGCACCATTTATCCTACACAGGAGGCATGTGTGGGGTTACCTAGGGTGACCTTCCTCAGGCCTCTCAGCTCAGCACCAGATGGGATTTAAATACACATACCCCCATCCTAATACTGCTAAAGCACTTCCCGCTGTGGAAAATGCAGGAATTAGTACCTGCTGCACAACAAAGGAATTCTGGTCCAGACCAATTCCTTCCTGAAATGATTTCAAATGGTCACACAGAAAACAACAGATGATAGAGTTGCTCCATGAAAAACAGTGAAAACCAAAATCCGTTCTTAATTTAAACAGCAATAAAAAATGTGGAATTAAAACTGCACAGGTAGCACCAACACATTTTTAATTTAAAATATAAAATATATATATATTCTCCCCACAGGCATGCAGGGGGATCTGAACACAAAGGCACTTTTCCTGGCATGCTCCAAGCAGCTGGCTATCACCAGCTTCAAACCAAGCAGACTTTGGGGACCCTACAGAACTCCAGTCCTATCTGCTCAGTGGAATAAAAATCACCACAACCCTGCAAAGGTCAAAAGCTTTCTCTCAGAGCCAAGATCTCCCAGTCTGCTTGCTACAGGTCTTTCTACTTGACACAAAAAAAAAGTCAAAAGTACCTTGTAGTCTGGAGGGTCAGTGAGGCCAACTGCAGGTACCTCACAAAAAGAACGGGAGACCTGAACCACCACAGAACTCTTTCTCCTTTTCAATTACCACAGTGTATGACCTTATCAAAAGGAAGGAGACTGTCAAGGGAGATAAACATCAACTGATAACCAGAGCTAGAATACCCAAGTGCTGTTACTACAGAGGCAGAGCAGCAGATTCCTACTCAGGCTGCAGGCAGCCAGGGAGGGCAGTGTCCTTGTCTGCTCTGCATTTGGGACAGTTCTGGGCACCACAGCATCAGAAGGATGTAAAGCTGCTGGACAGCATCCAAGGGAGGGACACAGAGATGCCAAAGGGCCCAGAGGGAAGCTGAATGAGGAACAGCTGAGGTGACTGGCTTGTTGTCCTGGAGGAGATTGGGCTCAGGCCCCACTGGGGCTGCAGCTTCCCCGTGAGGACAGCTCCCATGTCTGCAGCCAGGGAACAGCTGCAGCTCTGCCAGGGGAGGGTTAAGGGGCTGAAAGGAAAAGGCTCTGCTCCCACAGGGTCTGGGCACTGAACAGGCTCCCCAGGGAATGGGCACAGCCCCAGGCTCACAGCAGCCCAGGGTCAGTGCTGGGGATGCTGGACTCAATCTGAGAGGGCTTTCCCAGCCTTAATGATTCCATGAGTGTACACTGCTGCAGCACATGGACCAGGTAGCCATGCATGGCTGGGAGATCATTCCAAAAGCAGAGGGGAACACAGTAAAGCAGGAATCTAGAAGGTGTCACCCTGATTTTTTAGGTTTTTCTAAGCCTTCTATGTTTATGTTCTTATAACGAACTTTCTCACACACTTTCTGTAAATAACTCATTGTTTTGCATTCTTTAATGGAGCAGGAGAAATTTGATGGACTGTTGGTTTGTCCAGTGTCATTGGAGAGGTGGCAGTGTCACCCTCCAATCCACTGTCACTTCTGGAAATCTATAAATGTTAGAATCAGAAATTAAATATTCTCTTTTTTACCTTAAGACAGCTGTGTGTCTGCATGGTGTTATTTCATGTCCTACAGTAACAAGCAGGAATCTTTCAGGATACTCATCACACATGTCTGGTATTTTCCATTTTAATTTGCTTCTGAAGTGCTGCTACCCCTCACTGCTTTTCCAAACCACAGCTGACCACAATGGTGATGAATTTGGTCTCAGTCAGTCTGAATGGCCAGAAGTCAAGTGTCTTGTGCTGTATTTTAACTTACACTGGCAAAATTCAAGCCTGATCTCAGTCTTGACACGATTTTGCTGAGGTCCTCCTAGCCCTGCTTTCAGGTTGTGTGTATATTCCATAGGGTGCCTCTCTTTTTTACCTTAAGACAGCTGTGTGTCTCTGTCATGTTATTTCATGTCCTATATTAACAAGCAGGAATCTTTCAGGATACTCATCACACAAGCCTGGTATCTTCCTTTTTAATTTGCTTCTGAAGTGCTGCTACCCCTCACTGCCTTTCCAAACCACAGCTGACCACAATTGTGATGAATTTGGTCTCAGTCAATCTGAATGGCCAAAAGTCAAGTGTCTTGTGCTGTATTTTAAGTTACACCAGCAAAATTCAAGCCTGATCTTATCTCAGTCTTGACACGATTTTGCTGAGGTCCTCCTAGCCCTGCTTTCAGGTTGTGTGTATATTCCATAGGGTGCCTGCTCTGTAAGCACAGCTGTATGTGAAATTTAAATACCACTTCCAAATCCCTGGAATGCTTTTCTAGCCTCAGCTAAAATACCCATGGATTCAATTAGCACTTCTCTCCTAGGAGTAACATTTATTTTCATCATTAACCGAGCACGTGTCCATCCATTTCTAAAGCTGTGCTTCCTCCAAGGGACACAACAGTAGCTGAAAGGGTTTTTATTTTCTTGTGGTGAAGGCATGCTAAAATAGACATAAAAAGCCTGGCATAGTGCAGAGCCAGGTGTCCAATTTTTCCTCTTAATGGCTGGAGGCAAAGAGCAAAAATAGCTTTGACCCACTTCTGCAGGAGCCCATCTGAGCACTCTGTGTTAAGCTCACACGAAGGCAGACCATGCTCCTGCTCTGTTCATTTATCCTTGCAGAAAACAGCTGAACCAAAGGGATTTCCAACTCGCTTCACTGGCCATACACACTCACCAGAGCTCACCCCGGTGAAAAAATCACATTTCTTTTAAAATATGATTATTTTCAGACAAGTACCATAGCATGGTCTTACTGGGAGGAAGTGGAATTAAAAAAAAAAAGGAAATTAGGAATTTTTCAAGCAAGGAGCTTAAATAAAATCCTCACTGTAGCAGCAGTGCCTGTATCATTCCCACCAGGCTTACTCTGCTGCAAAAGCAACACTTATAGTGAATAATTATCAGCATACACATGGAATACTGATAAAGGCTTTGGAGAATACAGAAGCTCATCAGGATAACAGAATTATGAGAATAAAGGCCAGTTATTTACATATATTGAGCTATCCCTTCACATCCTGCTTTGTCTTTATTCCTTAAGGCAACCCATGTTCCAGCTGATTTTTTAGCATTATAAGGGCAACACCAAACAGACACCTGCTACAAGCAGAGCTGCTCATAAATTCTTTCCAGATTCAGAAAGAGCAATGCCTTTTATAGCACAGGTGATTTGGACATATCAAGCATATTTTCAATCTTTCTCCTTCAAGTTCCAGACACTGAGAAGAGTGCTCTCTAATAGAAAGGTTGGGTTGGAAGGGACCTTAAAGATGATCCAGTGCCACCCCCTGCCATGGGCAGGGACACTTTGTACTACCCCAGGGTGCTCCAAGCTCCATCCAGCCTGGCCTTGGACAGTCCCAGGGATCCAGGGCAGCCCCAGCTGATCTGGGCATCTGTAACAAATCCATTCTTGTCCTGTCTCTCTTAGAAGCCTTAGGAGCCTCACCCTTTCTGTGAGGTCAAACACCAGAGCTGCTTTCCCCAGGCTGACCTCAGCTGACTTGCAGCCCCAGCAGCCACAGACACCTGAACTACAACAACCAAATTACCCTCTTGGGTCCAGCTCTTCTCCTGTGGAACAGGATGCTCTTGAAGGCCCTTCCCAGCCCAAAGCAGCCCATGAATCTGTGATTTCACTACATATGGACAAACACCACTGTCCTGGAAGTGCACTGCCAAGAGACAGCCCAGAGCAACTGTTGACGGTGGTCACAGGGGTTTTTAGAGGATGGAAGAGTCAGGATCTTGATTCCATGATCAGAAGGCTTCATTTATTATGTTATGATACATATATAACATTATAACTATACTACATAGAGATAGAAAAGGAAGAGGCTTCTTCAGAAGCTGGCTAAGCTAAGAATAGAGAGAGCAAGAATGAATAACAAAGGTCTGTGTTTAATAATAAGTGAGTAGCTGAGAGGTTCAGAGGCTTCAGTTTCATCCTGTGAAGAAGCAAGGTAAGGTGAGAGTGGAATAATCTCAGGATTTCCAAGCCAGAGGCAGCATGCAGCACATGGAAGGTACTGAGCACCAAGTTGTGCTGTCCTCTAAAAGCTCTCTCAAAATGATGCAACTTAAAATTCTTCACTTAAGAGGACTGACTGCAAGTATTTCTTTATACATAGAGCAGGTGGGAATGGCAACATACAAACAATTTATAGGGGCATCCTCACAAGTGACTTTAAAACTGTCCTACTGCTCTCCAGGCAAAGGCAGCACTGTGCTGTGTCTCAGCAGAGAGCGAGAGCAGCTCCACTGTGAGTGGTCAGTAAATCCAAACATCTACAGGGGACCAATCCCAGGTGGACCTGTTGCATTCCACAGCAGCAGATAATAATTGTTTACATTTGTTACTGAGCTTCTCAGCTCTAGCAGGAAAAATCCTACAGAAAGGATTTTTCACAAAAGATGTCTGTGACAAGCAAGGGAAAGGACAGCACCACCACCAAGAGTCACTGCAAGCACTGTGACACCTGCACCCCAGGGCTGTGCAGAACTGCAGCTCTGCTCCTGGCAGGGGTGGCATTGAACAAAAGGCTGGCAGACTAACAGCAGAGGAGGAGCACAAGGCATCCCAGCAGATCCCTTTTCCCTTCCTGTTATGGAGGTAGCACACCTGTGGACAGTTTTTTACTGAGACATAGTTGATGGGAAAAGAGATGTGAGAAATCCATCTGAGAAAGCAACAGCTGCCTAATTCAAGGCCATGGTTTCTTTGAGCAAGAAGCTGTTCAAGAAAATATGTGATAACAAGAGGTAAAAAAGAAGCCACAAACATCTTGAGAAAGGTGGGACTGACTTTTTATAGCTGACCAATAGTGAGCTCTAGTTTTGCAATATGTATGAGCCTTATCACTGTGATTATAAAAGTGTGCATGTTCATCAATAAATTTCAGACTTGTCGCTCATCAGAGGGTGAGCAGGTCTCCCATCTACCTCGTCACACACCCAAGTGCACAAAGCAGGTGATAATTATTTTAAAGTTACAAAAACCTCACCTCTTCCTTGCCCAGTTATGAGGTGTGGATTTTAAACCTTCTGGAAGGGAAGAACCAAGAACTCATCTTCAATATCCTCAGCAGATCCCTGCACAGGAGACTGACAAGCCAAGTGCCATGAGCAGATGGTTCAAGGTTTAGCAGAACCACTGTCATATGCTAATTTGCTATTAATTACAGAAACTGTCATGATTACTGCAGCACTGTGCACTGAGGAAGGCTGCCAGAAAGCACAGCCGTTAAGGAAGGCTTCTGATTAATAAAGTTTTTGATAAAAATAAAGCATTTCTAGTGACCAAGGGGTGAAGAACATACAGTCATTGTGTTTGCTACTATACACACAAAATCTGACATTCTGTGTGCAAAGCATCAGCCCCAGTGCTAAACCCAGTCCTTACTGGTTTAGGGTGGAATCCCAGACTGGTCTGGGTTGGAAGAGACATTAAAGATCATTTCATTCCCTCCCCCATTGCCATGGGGGGATATTTACTGCCTCCTGCTCCCAAATAATTGTGTTTTCTATCAGTCACCTTTACCCAAGTTTTGAACTGCTGACTCAAAAGCTCAAGAGCATCACCAGATTTTGAGCAAATGCTGTCACTCATCACTTTTCTCACACAAGTTAGTAAGAAAAATGCCAGCAGGTGAAAATAAAAGCTGACCTCACAATTTCTTGCCTCAGCATCCCATCAGCTGTGGGACAGAACACAAATTACTTTGTCCTGCTGAAGTTTGCCTAAAGGGAGGGATAAAGCTACCCAAATCTCCATATTCCCAAAAAGTTTAATGTGTATATAAATAGATGTTTTTTATTTCCATCAACATTTTTGTGACCCTCAGAGTATAGAAACACCAACACCTCTCTGCCTATCAATTTTCCACCCTTTCAAAGACAATTTCCATATGGATTTTATACAGAGCAGGTTGTCAATAACAGCATAATAGAGATTTATATCCCTACCTATGGCAATTCCTAGAGGTTTGCACTCAGGGGTGGCAGTCATTTGTCCTTCCAAGTCTTATCACTCAGAGCTGCTCAAAGCAGACAGGGAAAAGAGATATCAAGAAAGGATAGGAACAACCAAAAAACTTCAGGAATTTCCTTCCCCTCAACACACAAATCCTATTAGCAACTAAGTAGTTGTCAGTGTGAATAACTAACAGCAAATATTTCATATATCATCAGGAAAGAGCCAAGCCCCTGAGATCTCATTATCAGAACCAAGTGCCCCAGCTGACATGAATTATTTACTGCAAACCAGTGGTTTTGATTATGCATATGCATTATGAGCTGAAGGTACATCTGTGCCCCAGTTTTAAAGCACCACGTGGAGACAAAGCCAGAAACAGCTAAAATCCAACATTCATTGCACAGAACAAGGTGATGCTCTTGGCTGGTAAGTTTACCCATCACAATGATAGTGCACAGCTGTTTGCAGTACAACCCAAAGGTAAATTATAGCAGCCTGGAGAATACAGGCATTGTTCTTCCTTTTCTTTTTGACACCCTGACAGAAAAGGAAATTCTTGGTCTTAATCACCTGTACCCAAAGCACAAGGTGATCCATTTCAGTTTTCTGAGTGACAGCACACAGGGAGACACAGACACATCACAACACACTCCTTCCCATTTCCCTCATCTGTTTCAGACCTGTTTCTATCCTCTACAGTGCAATTTCAGAAGGAACTCTATTACTCACACCAGAAACCAACAGCTTGTGGACTGCAGCATCCAAACTCTGACCATGGGGTTTCCCCATTTCTCCTCCTTCTCTGACCCCCAGAGAGCAGCCCTAAGAGGGTTGTCTGACCACAGCTTCATCAAAATACAGAGAAGCCTCACTTGCTTCTTTTTTAGAACCACACCTCATTAATCTTCTACTTCCATTCCATTAACATCCAACCCAACAGGTGTTTTCACACTGATGCCTCTGACAGCCATGAAGGTGCCTGCAGAGTGGTATCTTCATTTCAGTGTTAAATCTAGTTTTACCTTTATACAGAATCATTATTTTCATGTAACAGAATTTAGAATATTTGTAACACTAATCTGAAAAACAGCTCAAACATGTATGAATACAACAGGCCTTGCTGATGGAAAACAGACAGCAATTATCACCTCAGTATTGGGGGGCTCATTCCCAGCACTTCATTAGGCTGATTTAAGACAGCTTTCATATAAATAATATAAACCCCTTGCTCCTGTACAGGGAACTCTTCTTCCTTGTGCTCCAAGTCTTTATTCCCCTTGTTTAATCAACCAGACCCTGACCTGAAGGCAGAAATCACAGGTGTGATGTACACAAAAAACAGCTCAGCTCCCAACACCTCTTTTAAAGCACAATCCACCCCTGAACACTTGGATACATGCAGTGCATGTGTTTAAATTTGTTCCCACTGCTCTCTACAGCAACTACCTGGACTTTTTCTTAGAGAGAAAAGTAAAGGGGACTGGTCTTGCTGTGGTTTAACCCTGCTCAAGGAGGAACATCTGTTTACAGCACCTCTCCCTTATCAGCTTGGAGATATGGCCAAGCAGAACACAGCACAGAGCAATTACCAGGCCAGCAAGGCACAGGGACATCCTCAGGGGATCTGTAGGCATCCTACACTGTTAATTTTAACCACCAAAGCAGACATCTCAACGGGGAGCTTTTAAAAGCACAGGGATTTGATGTCCTCAAGCCCTTCTGGAAAGCTACCCACAGGCTGAGAGTATCAGCCAGGGAGTGACAGCCCAGGGCACCTCCTGCCTATGCTGAGGGCAGGGAGCAGTGTTAGCACCTGAAAGAGCAGCACTGACCCTGCCACATCCCCTCCCAGTGCTCAGGGTTAAGATTCATTTTCTCCTGAACCATACAAATCCATATTCACATTCCAAGAATTTGAGTTTGCAAACATAAGTGAAATAACATTTTCTATCTACTCAGAATAAACCAAGGTCTCTACATCTAAACCTGGTAGTGCACTTGAGACCAACACCAGTGACACAAATCCTGCCTCCTTTTGCCTTCTGTCTTCCAAATCTTCCCATTCCCACCACTGGCATCCTCCATCCCCTCCCCAAAACACCAGCCTTCCTCTAAAGCACAGTGCCAAAGACCTTTCCCCCCAGATTCTGCTGTTCCATCCTGTCCTGCAGCAGTCCCCAGCTGTGCTCCCAGCCTGCCCATGCAGGGAACAATCCCCACACACAGCAGGCTCTGGGAGCCCCGGCTCTGGAGGTTCCCATGGCTCTCCTGGCTCTGCAGGCAGCAGAAGGGAACTATTGAGCTCAGCTCCTGCATCTGTGCAGAGCTGCATCTTCACAGCTCACTGCTGGCCTTGTCTGAATCACAGAGTGGGGGCTGAAAATGCAGGCAACCATTTCAATGAGCTCCTCAGCATTATTTAGCAGCACTGAGAAATACAGTTTGCTACCCAGCTTAGCCCCAGATTAATGGCTAACACGCCCCACATTCCTAATTTATCACTGTAGATTCAATAAGTAGTATAAACACACAAGTGTAATAGATAAATTACTGGTGCAAGAACATTTTAACCTGGAGCCAAGTACAAAATATGAAAGCTGAGGTTATTTTGATTATAGATTTCAGCTGAGGGTTTTGATGTAAAGAGGAAAGTTAGGCACTAATTCACCCCTTGAACTGAATGGCAGGAGCACACAAACAGGAACAGTCACCAAAGGTGCCCCAAAATGTCAGGTTTTAGAGCAACAGCCCAGAGTCACCTGAAATTCCAGGTCTCCCTTTGCCACAGCCAGGGGCTGGCTTTTTCCTAGCAGCAGTAAACCCACGACCCTACACACAAGAGCTGAACTGAGAAAGCCCAGGAAAAGCTGCCCTAATCAAACAAAGCACTGATAACTTGCAGCCAGGATTTCCATGCCATGCCTGACACACCAACACTGAATTAGGAGGTTTAGCAAACTCCCATGGATTCAGCTCTACTCCTGTGTGCACAGGCTGGCACAGCACCAGAAGAGGAAGGACTTGGCACTGTGTTGTGTGAATTGGTTTAGTTCTGCTGTTTCACAGAAGGACAGAATATCCTGAGTGGGAAGGGCCCCCCAGGGATCATCAGTCCCACTGCTGGCACCCCAACAATCCCACTGTGGGCCTGGCAGAGCTGTCCCAACCCTGCTGGAGCTCAGGCACCCCTGGGACAGTGATCAGTCCCTGGGCAGTGCCCAGCACCCTTCAGCCTTGCACTGTTCAGCTGCCTCAGTGCCAGCTCACAAACCTTTAAGCAGGGAAGATTCTTGAGACATCCACAATCAGAATTCCACATATCCAATCCTTAATCCTTCTCTAACACATTCATTCTTTCTCTGCTCTCTGGACATTTAAATATTCCTTTCATCCTTAACCCAGCCTGGGAGACACTCTCATTCTCAACTCCCAGTACATTTATTTGCTCTAGAAATGTTTGTACAGCATCCCCAGACCCCACAGCACCCTGACACACACAGAAGTACATCCTAAAATCTGAATTACCTCTTTTGGGAAGGCTACTCACACAAATTATTGACTCCAGGTGCTATTTCCATATCAGCAAGCACTCCTTCCAGGGCATTGTTTTCCATATGGTCCTGCACAAACAAGCTTCTAGAAAGCTCATAGTTACTCTCACTGCTGTAAAACAGGAGGAAAGGAAAAATACAGAGCCATAAATTGCTTATATTAAGCTCATTTATTCTATGGACAGTGCATAATTGCCATAAAACAGTTCACCAGGAGTGGTAACTTTCCACAAAGCTGACAGCCAATTTATGGAGAGTTCTACTTTTGCATATCAGGGAAAAAGAGTTAGTGCCAACACCTATAAAATTTGTGACAGTGCTAAGAAAAATTGCATCTCCTGAGGCACTTTTCCTTTAAAAAAAGAACCTCTGAACTCACAGTCATACCCATCTCACTAAGCAAAAACATGCTGGGAATGTTCAAAGTGCTCTCGTGCTGCCTGACATCTCTCAGCTCTGGGTTTCTGTTTTGGTTTTGTTTAACCTTGGCCTGTGAACTCTCAGTGTCAGCCACACCTCCCATAACTCTTCCCATGGAAAGAGATTTCAAAGTTGAAGCACAGGGATCTGAGTTTTCTCTCCAAAGCAAGAGCTGAGCATGAAGCACAAGTCCCACAACAGGTATTTATTTAATAAATTAATAAATTTTAAAAAAATCATTACTCTGGATGCCTCTGGGCAATTTTCTAATTAAAGTGAGTAGCTAAGGCTTCAGCTTCATCCTGTGAAGAAGCAAGATAAGGTGAGAGTGGAATAATCTCAGGATTTCCAAGCCAGAGGCAGCATGCAGCACATGGAAGGTACTGAGCACCAAGTTGTGCTGTCCTCTAAAAGCTCTCTCAAAATGATGCAACTTAAAATTCTTCCTTTAGAGGACTGACTGCAAGTATTTCTTTATACATAGAGCAGGTGGGAATGGCAACATACAAACAATTTATAGGGGAATCCTCACGAGTGACTTCAAAACTGTCCTACTGCTCTCCAGGCAAAGGCAGCACTGTGCTGCTGCAACTGCCACCCTCTGTGAGGGTAAATACATCTAACTACCAAAAAGGGGATTGACCTGTAGGCTCTGAGGCTAACAGGAGGGTTTTATACTCTAAACAAGTGTCTGGGTCCTGTCCCACAAGATAAACCCCCACAGAACTCAGACACTCACCCTGCATTCAGCTAAACCAGCTTCCTCCCTTCATCTCATTGTATACAACAGGGTGAAATGTTACACACCAAAAGGCAAACTAGAAAACTGCTGGGAGAGAATCAATTCTCATTGTGACTCATACTGCTAGAAGAGCCCCAAAACACTCTTACAGAAAGAATACTAATTACTTGCACATATAAACCATGCAAAAAATGGAGAAAAAACAGGAAAATCCCCCTGCTGCAGGAACACTTGTACAGCAGCATTTTGAGTCCCAGTCCTGTTTTAAACTGGCTTGCTTCATTTCTTCTGCAAGTCCTCCAAAATGCAAAAACAAACTACAGGTTCTCCTTTTCCCTACGTATCACTTGGCTTTCATCCCATCCTCAAGGGAGCAGAGACTCCAGTTTGACTTCTGCATCTCATTGCCTCCATCTACTGGCAAGAGCTGCTCCTGGTCTATAAACCCCCTCCAGACACAGCTCGTACTTAATTCTTCTTAAAAACCCTAATTTCAGAAATACTGATCATGAAATAAGTGAGGAGGAAGAACACAACTCAATTCCATAACACCTGAAGGTACAGGCCAACTTGTAGACCTCACACCACTTTTTTTTTCTGTTCTCTAGAATTTATTCCTCCCTACCAGTGTATGAAATTTATCTTTAGGTTGAAAATCAAGAGCCACAGCCCAAGAGTCCATTTGAAATATTAATGTGATTATTTCACAGCCTTTACTGGTAACACATTAGACATAAAATCAGAAAATCCTGGAGTGGTTTGGGTTGGAAGGGACCTCCAAGGCCATCCCATCCCACCCTGCCATGGCAGGGACACCTCCCACTGTCCCAGGCTCCAAGCCCTGTCCAGCCTGGCCTGGGCACTGCCAGGGGTGGGCAGAACAGTAACAGGAGCAGGAACAGCTCCTGTTTAACAGAGCTCCTGGACCAGCACAAACATCCCAAGGCAATCCCACTCCCAGCCTCTATTCCTGCACAAAGCCATAGCTCCTCTGAAAACCAGTTCTTCAAAACAAGTTAACAGCTAAATAAATGACACACTACAATTCAGGCACATCAAAACATGCTTTTGACACTAATGAAGGCTGCTGGTCTCTACAATCTCACTTCCCCTACATGAACCCTTATTAAGGGATCCCATTAATCCCTTATTAATGGGATAAAATTTCCATGTCTGGAAATTTTCCTTATATTCAGTCTCGAAATTTTCCTTATATTCAGCTCATCTCTGTAAAGTATTCGATTATTTTAAGACATCAAAACTATCTGTTCTAAAGCAAAATAAAATGCATGCATTCCTTTTCCCCAGACTTTTTAATGTTATTTATTGAACGGCTCCTCATCCCCACCTCTCACAGTTGTCAGCAGCCAGAAGAGGGCAACATTTGAAATATTATGTAACACCACAACCAGTTCCATCAGCTGCAGAGCACTGGGACAGGCTTAGTCCTACCAAAAACCACCAGGTTGTCCCAAAGCTCCTCCCTTCTCACTGTTACACCATATAAAATTTCCATTTCCTCTTTCTACAGATCCAAGATCTCACTGAGGGATTTGATCAGAAGATTTTTGTAAGCAGTCAATTACTTTCCCATCAGCACTGCACTATCATGATGCTCCAGCCCAAGCAAAACTGTTCTGCAGACACACTGCTGTTAATTTGTATTATTTTATGCAGCCAATTTAAAAATGAGACCTTTTCTGAAGCATTTCTGACTCTTTATTTACCACCCCATGTTCCTAAAACACACTCAGCGTGCACAGTTCCTTTTTTCATGTAACTTACTTAACTTCCACAATAAAGTCAAAGTGATGATTCACTTAAGGGAATTGCAAAACCTTTTCATCTCATGACAAATAACACAGATTCAGTTATTCTTTGAAATTCAGTGAGCAAAATATGCTCTGATCCATCCAAGACAGGGCTGCTCACTGATCCACGAGCAGAGGCACAAAATTCTCCAAGAGACTGCTGCTATGGTGATGCCTCTGCAAGAGAGAGCAACATCCACAAAAACACCGTGCAGAAACATGGCAAAATAACTCCTCTGGGTTTTAAATAGTAAATTTCAAACTGGGGAGTGAGAGAGGAATGTTACCATGGAAAAACAGTTTCAAGAAAGAATCTGAATGCCCTCAATCAAAGTTAAATCTGGGATTCACCCCAGAGGTTTGTTTTTCCTTACATGGATGTCAACAGGCTGCATTACTTTAATCTTTAAAAAGTGTATTGCTGCTAAATCTGGTTTTTAGCTGTTCCTCAATAGTTTACACCTGAGAATGAACCTGTGTTTATGGGTTTGTTCATGTTGTGCTTGACCAAAGCTGCTCTAACTTTACCTGGGCCAGGTTGGTGCTGCCTGTGAGGAACCCCACAAGGAAGCAGCACCTGAAGGCATCCAGCACTAATCCCTGCCTGAAAACAGAATATTCCCAACTGGGATTGATCTGGGTGTAAGGATGAAGATCTTGGCATTCTGTATCAGAATCCTTCAAGATTTCAGCCCAGTTTCCATGAGAACTAACTACTTACTGTTTAAGTCAGGTTGATGTAATTTAAATTCCCCATGGTTTTACAGATGTGCTGGGGTTTAAAATACAATAAAATATTTTCAAGCTATGACATAAAGAAATTTTAAAACAACCAAATTTCACTTCATAAGTAAGCTTCATGTGTGGGGAAAAAATTCAAAATTTCCTAACAGGAAAGTAAGCAAAAAAAAGAGTAAAAACTAGTCACAGAAGAAGGGGAAAGACCACAGTGGTTTACTAATACTGGTTTAAATATCCAGTCCCAGGCTGATCTTTCCCCAGTAATGTAGGAGGAAAAGGAACCCAAACTGCCCTTTTGTACTAACTCCTGCATACCAAGAGTTTGGGACAAGAAATGTCACATTTTTTCCCAGTATGTCCAGATAAACTGGCCCTTAAGGCTCACTAATTAGGCAGCTGTTTAAGGGAATGAAAGATATGAACCAAAAAAGCTCCTGAGCCAAGATCAAACAGTTTTGTGTGTGCCTGACCCCCTCAGATGTTTTCTCAAAACTGCACTTCCTCTGCAGAAGCTGCTTTAAGCAAAATATTCACACAGACTTCAAATTTAGAAGGTGGGACAAGTGTTTGTTAATCAAAAAGCTTTTAATTTATCTTATTGTGAAAAAATTCAATATGTAATTAGTTCTGCAGTCACATATCTCATGACATCAGAGCACACACCATCCTCATCTTTCTTCAGGTTTCTCCTGCACTCATCCCTGTCAATAATCAAATAACCAGATCTAAAATACTGAGAGTATTATACTGAGCCAGACATCAATATTGATAGAGGCTTTTTATTAAGTTGAAAGTCACTCATATTCTCACTCCTCTGCCAGGATTGTATGCTGGTTTTCATTTATCCATCTACTCAAGTACCAACATTGCCATTTTCTCAAAAAAGCACACTTTCAACATGATCATAATTCAGATTGTTTCTTCCATACACAGCACATATTTATACTGTTTCCCTTCTGCCTATCACACATCCTGTTCCAGCTAGAGAATACTGACTGTATTTAAAATAAAATATTGTATTTCCCACCAAACCAAGACCTGCAAGTCCAGAGCCAGTATTAAAGGTTTAAGGGATTCCAACCCCCTGGATACTCATTAGCAAATGAGTCTCCAGCTCCAGGTTCCTGCAAGATTTCAGCCTCACCTGCCAGTAATCCTGGACTGTCACTGGACTGACATCACAGCAAACTCCTTCTGCTTCCAAAAACACCTGAATTACTGGTGTTTGAGTGCCTCATGTACCACTCAATTCTGCTTTTATTAATGTACCAGTTATCAATGTTAATCACTTTTCAGTATCCTCAGCTATGACCATCTATAAATTGGGATATAGCAATGGCAAAACCCCACAAAATAACTGAAAATAAAGCCAGAATAAGCCCAAGTGTTCCCTTTTTTAACAGGTTATTAGAAAAGGTCCTGATGGAGGCAGTGGTAAATGTGAGTTACACAATGCTTCCTCATGGCAGAGAGGATTCAGGAAGGGGAGCAATATTTCACCTTCAGAGGTCAGGAGAACACCTCCATCTCCTCTGCACAGGTACAACAATGACCTGCCCACAGTATTTATGTTACTGCTGTGTTCTCCAATAGACACATAAATATAGCCACATAAATATTGTCTGGTTAAAAAAAGCATCCATCAAGCCAACAATTACTTTCCAATATTTGAAGATTATGAATATTGCTAATCACAGTAAAACAATCTTGTTCTATTCACACAAACAGTGAGAATTTTAATTTTTATATTTTTTTAGAGATTAGGCACACTTATTAAAAACACCTGGATGAACTGGAGGGTTCTTTGTTTGGTCCCCTCCTCTTTCTTTAGCTCACTGCACAGTTCCCAGCACCTGAGCACTTTCAATTCATCACTGAGGTCTCTGCAAAACTGAAATGCTCCATTTATTCAGCATAGCCTGGTCCTTCAGAAACTTATCCAAATTTCTCTGTTCCATTTCCAGAGTCAGGATGCCTTTAGCAGCTTGACAATATTACTTGGGTACAGAAGACTTCTTAAGAACATCAAATTCATTTGTAACTGCTAATTACAGAATCTCCTTAAATCTCGCCCAGTTCCACCTCCTTGCACTCTCCCAGGCTGCTCCAAGCCCCATCCAGTCTGGCCTGGAACATTCCACAATTTAAGACCTCATGTTAAATCTGCCTCTGTTAAATCCTGGCTTGGAAAGGACTTACCAATTCTATATGAAAGGACAAATTTTTTAAAACTCACTCTAAAAACTCTCATTTCTTTCCTAGCACCTAAAATTCTGCAAGTTAAGAGAATTGCCTGCTATCCATTTTTCAAGCCACGTGGTTGAACTTGGTCACCACCAGGATGCCCAGGATGCAGGATCCAAGCAGGCCCTGCTGCTGCCAAGAGCTCCATTGACAAGAGGCTGATGAGCACCAGGAAAATCCTCCAGAGCCTCATTTTTAATAAAAGCTGACACTGGATCATATTAGCTGCAGTTCCAAATACAGTAAATACCAGCAGCATGTATTTATGTTTACCAAGAGCTCATTTTTTGGCGTGTTATTAACATTATACAATTAGCATGTTCTTTTGACAGGCACCATGCTCAATGAGTTCATATTGGGCAGAACTTAATTAGTGCTTCATTCCAAAAGCAGAAAATGAAACAGTTTGGGGATGGGATTTATGTAGCAGGTTTTTTGCCTGCTATACTGTATTGGGGGTTGCTGTTGTTGCTACTATATTGGGGGTTTTAAGAGTTTTCCATATTTTTGTCTTGTTGTTGCTACTATATTGGGGTTTTTAAGAGGTTTCCATGTTTTTGTCTTCCCAAAGAGACTGCTTGAAGCGAAGTCATGAATCCTGTGTATGATCAGCTCCCTCAGCAGGCAGGGAGCACTGCTCATTATCACCAGCTTTGCATTTACTTGTACCTGTTGCTCCTGGGGTAACAACAATATGCCTGAGGCTTACAATACCTCTGAACTCCCCAAAAATAGGCAATTCTTAATGTGGATACTCCCTAAAGGAAAAAATCCCGAAGTTAAGATCCTTAAAAGCACAGGCATCAATTTTTGTGCTATACATGAAGTTTATTCATCATTAATGACAAACTTTCTGTCACATCACATTTTCATTGTTATCCCCTAATTTAACATTCAAATCCCTCTGCAGACATTAACTGAGTCTTAACTGCTGTCTCCATAGGAAATGTTTGTGAAAAGAAGCTCAAATTAATGTCACTGCAGGATGGTCTGTGGATGGGGCACTCAGGTTCTGATCTCCCTGAGGAGGTGGTGACTGCCAAAGGCTGAACTGGATGATCCTGGAGGCCTTTTCCATGTTCAGGAACAGTGAAACCACAGCACTCTGAGCTCTGCCAGCCAAAAGTTTCATTTTGCTATTTTTTAACTACCTGAAGATAAAATATAAGGATAATAAAGTAACTCTGAGTTGCTTACAGCACACAAGTAACATCAGGCACTTGAATTCTTCAGTGCAAATACTGAAACTCTACTATAAACAATTATTTAATGATTTGTATTTATCCTGCTAAACCCTCCCAAACTCCCATCCCCCTAAAAAATGACATTTCCCAGATTGTGATGTATTCCATGTGCTGGTTTTGGCTCTACCACGGGAAGAACCTGCTCCCATTACAGCTGTGCCATGAATCCATGCACTCAGATTTCAAGGATTTCTTTTAGAATGGGTGTCTTAAGCCTGGAGCAAAGAAAAGGAGAGGAGGAGACCTCAGAGCCCCTGCCAGGGCCTAAAGGGGCTCCAGGAGAGCTGGAGAGGGACTGGGGACAAGGCATAGAGGGACAGGACACTGGGAATGGCTCCCACTGCCAGAGGGCAGGGATGGATGGGATATTGGGAATTAGGAATTGTTCACTGCAGGGTGGGGAGGCCCTGGCACAGGGTGCCCTCCCTGGATCCCTGGCAGTGCCCAAGGCCAGGCTGGACAGGTTTGGAGCACTCTGGCACAGTGGGAGCTGCCCCTGCCATGGCAGGGGGGGAAGCAGATGATGCTCAAAGGCCCCTTCCATCCCAAACCAGTGAAGGATTCTGCAATGATCCCATAAATGCCTTTACCTGAACCACTCCAGTACCACCCAACTGACATTTCCAACCCTTGGCCTGATGAGAAACAACCAGTTCTTAACCTCCTCCACAACAGACCATGCTCAAGCACTGGAAAACTGACTTCATCAGCTACAGGATTCAGGCCAGCAAGATTCTGGGTAGTCTAAAACTGTGACTATCACAGTCATGTAAAATGCCAAAACTTCACATTCCCCACAAGTAAAACTTGATTCCATCTTGGGCTATAGTATACAAGATAGCTCTATATATACAGTATATAGTATACAAGATACTATATACTATATATATATAGTATCTTTTATATATATATATATACACACACACTACATATACATAGTGTATATATATACTATATATATATAGTATATATATATAAATATAAGTGGATTGTGGGGTAGTATCTATATATATAGATACTATATATAGTATATATAGATACTATATATATATAGATGCTATATATATATATATATAGTATCTATATATATATATATATACAGTATCTATATATATATATATATATATACAAGATACTATATACTCTATAGTATATAGTATACACAAGATACCTCTAAGAATGGTTTGGAAAAAAGTAAACAGCTTTGAGAAGTGGGAGTTTTACTGTGTAAACTTCTTATTTTTCTCACTCAGCAAAAAAAAAAAAAAAAAAAAAAGAATAAGTAATTCTTTTCAAACATTTCAGAAAGAGTCTATCTTTTCCTTTAACCAACCATTATCACTAAAAATGCCTTCAGGGGGCTTCTGTGGAAGTTTTCAAGGTGAGGAGGAGAAATCAAATGTCAGAGAGGTTTCCTTTGCCAGACAGTAAGGAAAGCCAAGGGAAGCACATCACTGAGGGGGACTGCAGGCCCCACACACTGACAGGAGTTGAGGTTTCCAGGACTTTCTCACACAAAGCATCATGTTTTGAAGCCTGGTCCATTCAGCATTCACTCTGTTGTATCCTCTTGCCCTGCATTCTCTCCATACACAAGTCATGCTGAGCTGCAGCCCAGGTTTGTGCTAAACCCTCACAAGATCTTCTTTGCAATAAGAATCCCAACAGCAGCAGGCAGGGAAGCTCTGCCTGACCAACACTCCTTCCAGACACCAGCTAAAGCAGCATCCTGGGCAAGTAATTCAGTTTCAGATCCCTAAAAATTACCTATTGGTGGAGAGCTCACAAACACAAGAAGAAAACACTAAGTCTGCAGCAGAAGATAAGGAACCCATCTGACTTATCTCCATCATGCTCTCACTGAAGCAGCCCCACAGAAATAGAGCAGGTCATGAATTTTCTGTAAGGAGAATTGTAGAAGCCTATCAAATATTAAAAAGCACTGCAGATGTCTGCAGTCCTTTCTAAAAGCTTTTTTCAGATGAGCAAAGAGGACACATTAATTAATTCAATTAACTGTTTCCAAACATTCCCCTTGTACAGATCATTACCTTTCTTCAGATGTTTTCAATACACAATTAGTCTGTTCCTCCAGGGTTTTCACTGCAGAGTTTCTCTCTAACTGTAACACTGTTTGTTTATCCAGGCTTTCAGAGGGCTTCACAGAACCTCTCTGCTTTCTGCACAACCTAAAGCAATAGTCACATCTCCCTGATTTTCAGAAAGCCTCTGCTATCAGCCACATCTCCAGGTTACCACTTGCACAAGCAAAAACCTTAAGTACAAATAGGAAATTACCTGCAATGCAAAAACAGCCTCTTGAAAACGATCAGGAATGCATATGAATCACTTCAGCTTATTGAATTACTGCATCTACCCCACAACCCACTTAACGGGCTTTCTTAAATTAAATTTCTCTCCACAAAACACATCTCCCTGTCACATGACACCAGCTGAATACCTACAGAGAGTACTGAATTTTCATCAGCTCCAGCAGCAAGGTACCTGCCTGAGTAATTCTGCCAAGATCAACTTGTTTGTGTTCCAAGCAATCCTTCATTAGTGCACCACTTAAAAATCATTCTGTTTCTAAATAGGAAACCTGCTCAAAGACATTATTGCAGAACAGAAACTGGACTGAAAGCTGAAAACCATCATACCTATATTTGAAATGCCATCTTCTTCCAGTTCCTTTGCAGCAAATAACATCCTTTCCAAAGCAGCAGCTGCAGGAATCAGCCTTGGCACTGCTTAGATGTCCCTGTGCTGATTGAAACACATCACCAAGGCTTCGGCCAGGGAAGGACAGAGCTCTCTGAGGTGCCACCTTCAGCCACCCAGAGCTCCCCAGCTCCTTCTGCATCACCCAGGCAATCATTTCCTGCTCTTACATAAGAGCAGAGCTCCCAGGTGCCCCCGTTTGCAGCACGGGGCTGGCACTGCAGGAACAGGCTGCGGATGCCCCGTGCCAGGCCCAGCTCCCCCTGCACTGACCTAGGAGGCAGCAAATCAACACTTTGGGATCTCTGCTCCTCAGGGCTTCTAAAAATAGAACAGCAGCTGCTATCAGAGCCTGTGTGCTGATAGCCAGCACCACTGACCACATCGAGGACCTCCCATTTCCTTAATCCATGGCCAGACAGATTTGTATTGCACTCTGTATCTGACAGGAAAGGCTGCCCGATATCAGTGTGGTTCTCAGCCTGATAACCAGGGTAAAAAAACCCAAACAAAGCTTTTTTTAGCATAACCTTGCAGGCCAGCTGTGGTTACTTCAGGCTTTAGATGCTACCTTGCTCAGATTTTCCCAGCACAAGTGCAAAAGACCATTCTCAATGCACAGACCTCACACATAACTGGCACTGACAATTGGCACTGACACCCTTGGATCCAACAACATGAATTTATTATGAATTGAATCAGCTTTCAATTAATCAGATTAGCACCCCAGCTGTGAATACATACACTCCAGAACATTATTCTTGGACTGTGACCTCCTGTTATCTCACACTATCATAGAAATTTAATCTGTCAAACAATCCAGTACAAAGTCCATGCAATTCCATCCCTTAAGTACAAATCCACACTTGGCCTGAGCCCTCAGCAGATACATCTTGTTCATATGTCAGTCAAGTTTTGTTCAAGGATTACAGCCTCTTTCTTACTGCAAACAGCTACTGGTATCTGCAAAGCCTCCAATTTCCAAAGCTCTGAAGGGCAAGGCAGGATTGGCACTGCCAGGTTTACAAAAGCAGACTGGAGGAGGGACATGAAGCCAGGATGACTGAGGCTTGCTGTGGATCACCAGTCCATCCCAGCTCAGCAGGGATGCTCCACTAACATCCACCACTGACTGCTCTGCCTGCAAAATGCAGACCAAGCTGAATCTTGCCATGATTCACAAGTTTCTCCACTTGTACCTTCCTTGACAGACAGAACTTGATCACTGCACCTTCCATCTTTCTGGCTGTAACCAATGCACACCTCAGATGGTTTAAAACACAACAGAGAGGATCAGAAACACAAACTGCCGCACACTGGAGAGGCACAGCACAACCTGAAGCAGAAACCACACTCTCTTATTCCTTACAAAAATCCCTTGTGCAGGTCTCTTCTTTTATTCCTTTCTCCCTCTATTCTCAGAATGGTGCTCATGCAGATTTCAGCTCAAATAAAGTGTATGCATTGTACCATAACAGGCAACAAGGAAGCAAAATTGGACCTCAGTTATTTACAATAGCACATGGGCCATAAGGTACCTAGCTGTTTAGGTCAGAAAAATTAATAAAAGGATCCCACAGAACTTTGCCTTCTGTCTATTCACTCCTCAGATTACAAATGCCCCACAGATTCTTTTCAATGTAACCAACTTTATTCAATAGAACTCTGATTGTAATCTCCTTTTACAGTATTTTTAAAAAATATACAAGCCAACAAATACTCTCATTACCCTCCATCCTTTGTACACGACACACATAATAGCTTTATATTTGTTAAATTAAATTAGCTGAAACTTAATACACCAACCTACAGAGGAAAGCTAGTTCAATCAGTTCTTCAGTCTTGTTCCTCTATTCAGTTTCTACTTATCCAGGTGTTATTGGTTCAAGTCTGGTTTTTTAGTTTCTGTAGTTTAAAAGCCATGTAAAGAGATTTATTGACTCAGAGCTACTAGGTTTTTCTAGCAGAAAACACGTTTCAAAATGCTGTCTTTTCACTTCACTCTTCAATTATCACCATTTAGTTAATTTTGAACCCTTTAGCAAGTGTTACATCATGAGAGTGCTGCTTAATGTCTTTAAAGCAGTCATGATCAACCACAGAAGATTTTATTCAGTTTTATAATTACAGATAATTATCTAGGGCTAAACACTCTACACACTTTTTCAGTTATATCTGTTAGTTCAGTAAACCTTCCCAGGTAGGAGGCAGTGATTTCCTCTAGCATTATTTATGGGTTATCAGTTAAGGAAGCTGGAATTATTTTATAGCTGATCATCAGAACGTTACAGCATCAGCCAAGCCAACGGCATTAACTCCTCAGCATTCTTTAAAAGGCTTTCCCATTATTATCATCTGATAAATGTAATTCAGTCACGACACAGCACTGTTTATTCACTGCTTTGGCTGTTTGCTGCCCTTTGTTGATGCAGCAGAGGCTTGGTTTAAGCTACAGGAAAACACCTGCAGGGCTAAACCTCAAGCAACAACTCCAGCTCTTGCACATGCCCCATGCTCACAGCAAAGTTTGCTTTTCTGTTTCCCGTACACAAGACACGGCAAACAATTTATCATGGAATGGTTTGGGCTGGAAGGGACATTAAAATCCACCTTGTTCCACCCCCTGCCATGGCAGGGACACCTCCCACCATCCCAGGCTGCTCCCAGCCCTGTCCAGCCTGGCCTGGGCACTGCCAGGGATGCAGGGGCAGCCACAGCTGCTCTGGCCACCTGTGCCAGGGCCTGCCCACCCTCACCCTCCCAGGGAACCATTCTGGACCAGCAATTTCAAGCCTTAAATTATCTTGGTTCTACACATCAGCTGTGCTCCTGCTACTGAACACAGAGCTGCAGAGAACAGGCAGCTGCACTGGGCTGCCTCAGCCCCAGAGGTCAGGCAGAACCACCACGGGCTTGTCTGGAGATCTGCTTTCCAAGGGCATTTGCAGCCACCACATCCAACCAGCACTTCCCACAGATGCCTTGGATGTGAGGCAAACCACAGAATGCTCACTCATGAACTGAGCAGCTTATCCTCAAAATACTGCAGGCTTTCAGGGTGACCCAAACCAACCACGTGGGCAGAAATGAGCCCCAGCAGCAGCGAGTCTTGGGCAAATGGTCAGCACAATCCATTCTGTGTATTTATCTTCTCATTACACAGCTCCAATCTGACCTCTTAAAAGCTTCTGATGTCCTACTTAACAAGGGGGGCAGACAGAGATTTCTTTGTGTGTTATTCCAAAATTTGCTTTACATTTTCCATACGTTTTAGGTTTGTACCTATACATACTATAGATCCTTTTGTCACCATCCTGGCTTACACTTCACATCAATATTTCAACAGTTTTCATCCTCAGCCATTGTTATGCTAAAACCTAGGTGTTAGCAGAGCTCTATTTTTGAAGCTGTCTGCCAGAGCATGTCTCACTCAAAGCAGCCTGTCAAAGAAATTCACCCCCAACATGAACAAAGAGAGATTGAAAAAGTAGTTGATGTCATTTTATTTTTTCCAATATGAGAACGAGTCAGTGAGACAGATCTAGATTATTATGAAACATAGTAAATTAAGCTATTTGCAAGGCCTACTGAAATTCAGGAATCTGCCAGAAAAATTATTTTGAAATTAATTAGTTAATTGTTCCATATTGCATTTGGCACAGCCATACTCCATGATCCTTACCTCATCCTAACATGGGGGAATTCCCCTGTTACAGAGTTCACTTATGGAGAAGACATGGGATTCATTTCATGGCATCTTTATTTTGGAGTGACAAATTTGCCAATTAAATAAAAAAAACATGAAAGGGACAAGAATTCAAGGAAAGCCTGAATTCAACCAGGTAGTTCAATTTAAGATAAGCTGAGGTTGAACTGAAGTCACCCCTCACTGGAATCTACTCTAAAGAGCAGCAATTCCTGGTAGTTTAAGATGTTTTCTGCATTTCCTCCTCAGCCATCAACCAACTCAGGCTAATCATCACCTTTTCCATTAGCACAGGGCTGGAGAACGCTCTGGGAACATCTGCCTTCAATAATTCATCTCTCACACTAATAAACTCCTGAGCCAGTGGCTGCAGATGCTCCTCACTTTCCCCCTTCCACACCAGCCCTAATTACTGCTCTGAGTGTGTTTATCAGCTTGGACAGCCGCCCACCTCCCTCTTCAGCTCCCTGCTCATCATCTGCCCTGCCATGCAAACAAACACTCACAAAACCTGAAACCTCCCAAAGATCTGGTGAGAACCACAGCCCATCTCCACCATCAGCTGTCAGCACAAAGGAGGCAGCTCACAAGGAGCCTCATCAGAAGGTTCTTCCAAGAAGGACAGGGTAACCATCAAGGCAGTGGCCCTCAGTTATTTAACACTTACACTCCTTTTTCCCTTCCTGCCTGGGGTTCTCCCTGCTCCATCACATGGGCAGCAAGCTGGGGTCCCTTCACTTGATTTCATTTCAGCCACTGCCTGAATTTCAGATCAAAAATCAAACAGCTGATCTGTAAACCAATAAGCAAAGTTATTTTTCAAGCACATGTCTTCAACATCACCAAGTAAATACCTCTTACAGCTGAGTCTTAAAGCAAGCAAAGAAATCAAATTTGTACTGACCTTTTAACATGCACGTGTACCCTTTTTTCAGTGATAAGCATAAGGTGAAAACACTAATTCAGAATTGAGTATCAGCGCCTTGGCTTGGTTCTTATCCTGTATTTACCACTATTTAAAAAGAAGCATCTGAGATCCTTCCATAGCATTTTCACTGCTCCTAGGCAAAGGTTTAATAATTATTAGCCTGATTCTGTCATCTCTAAAAAAAAAACCAAACAAACAAATAAAGCCAGCCAAGTCCCAGTTCATTACAGTAGTACCAGACTCCCCTAGTATTGTGACTTTTTATACTTCACTTCAGTTGCTGAAAGTCACTATAAATTCTTTTCACTGCACAGTTACTAGGCCAAAGTCAAAATGCTTTTCTCCCAGTTCAGCCACATCAGGCTGATCTTCATCTCTTTCCCAGAACTCTAATTAAGTCCTTCTCATAAGTGCTCAGAGAATGCAATAAGATCCAATTTCTTTGCAATATTTATTATTGCAGTTATCATCTTGCAACAGCTACAGCCAAGCAAGCATCTGACCAAGTCCTAAACAGTACCACTGTTTTGCTTAAAACCTTCTCCAAGTGCCTCAGCCCCAATCGATCTGAGACACGACTCAAGAGTGAAGGAATTCTGCAGATCCACAAAACTGAAATAAAAATTAGCTGTGAGTAGCAGCCAGCAGCCAAGGCAAATCGATTGCTGCCCTGATCAGCACACAGATCACAGCTCTGCTGTGAAAAATGCATGGATTTTATGATTGGATTTTCACAAATATTAAAATGAGTATTTTATGTCTTGTGTTAGGAAGTAGTGCTGTATTAATACTCTTAAGTACTGTGTTAAATAAAGTTTTAGGTTATAAAAATTGTTAAATAGAAACTGTGCTATGTAGGATGCTTTGTTTAACAGAAAGGACTTGCAGTGAGACAGCAGCCACAGGACACCTGAATCTTTCAGAGAAAGGGAATTTACTGCCTTCTTATCAGCAGAAATGAACTTCTTCCCACCTCGAAGGCAAAGGCGCTGTTAGGATTAGAAGGGAGAAGTTGACACTGCCCAGACAGAATCCTGTGTTTGAATGGAATTTAAGCATCATGTATGAAGTGTATGAATGTGCAACAGGCTGTTGTTTTTAAGGGTTAATCCTTTGTTAACAGGGGTCCTTTTTAGGGCTCATGATGCCCAGAAAGAGGTACCCGGATGTCCGTAACTCTTTGCTTTTATTGTCTCATATTGTCCTGATTTAAATTGTCCATACTATTATGGCTCTAACTGTATTACTATTTTTATAACCATTTTATTACTATTAAACTTTTAACAATTTCAAAAGCAAGTGACTGGCGTTTTTCACATCTGCTTTCTGCACAAACTGAAGGTGTCCCACTCGGTTATGGTCTGAAGTGACAGAGACTGGGCCCTCTGCAGTGTCACAGCTCAGCCAGAACAGAAACAACTCCCACTGCTCAGTGCTCGGCCCTGTCCATCTGGCTGAGCCCACAAACAAACCTCCACGAGCCACCCTTCCAGTGCCAAGTGAACATTTCCACCAGAAAACACTTCCTGTTGACAAACAAAGCATCAGCCCTGCTCACTTGCTATGTATTTCTAGGAAATAAAGCAGTGTTCTGCAGATTTGTTTGTGCAGACAATCACTGTGAGCGATGGTAGGATCAAGCTCTTGATCAGATGGAAGGGTTCAATACACACTGGCTGTCTATTGACAAACACCTGGTGATAATCCCGTGTTGTCCTACACAGAGAGGAACAACAACCAGTTCTGAATAGTGAGCGTTTCTTTCTAGGTAACCAGAGGAAAAACTTATATTGAATTATACAGCAAATAATTAAAATTATCAAAGCAGTGGCTCTGAGGAGCAGCACCCAGCCCTCTGCTCACCCAGACCACATTTAAACCAGGACAAACACTGGCACCTCAGCTCCTGCCATCAGGAAAAGGATGTTATTTCCAAAGCTTTTATTCCCCTCAGCCTAGGACAACGGGGGATTATTATCACCAGGTGCTGGCAAACACTTCCACACAAAGCTGTGAGGTTCCACAACTGCAGTAACACAGGCAATGGCTGTTTTCAGCCAGCTTCCACACTAACACTGCCACAGCCCAAGAAGGAATTATTCAAAATTATTTTCAGACATAAACCAGCAGCAACCTGCTATATAATTCTTCACTCTGGTTCATGACAAATGAAAGTTCTAATTCTCTTAGGCAAACAGTGAATTATTGCAAACTGAAATAAGCTTTCAGTGAAGTGGTTCAGCTTCCAGGAGAAATGCACTTGTTAGATTAATTCCTGCTACGTTTTCATCTGGATGCAACACAGGGGTCACTTCCAACGTGCTGATCCCTGTCCCACAGGATCAGGACTTGCATTTAATACAGATTCTGGCACAGCTACAGTGCCTCAAGTCTGAACAGAAACCCCAGGGCCAGTCAGTTCAGAACTCCTAAGCTTCAACCACGCTGGAATTCAATACAAAACTGCTGCATGGCACCATGGCCTCTTACACATCTTCCAGGGAGTGAAAAGTCCCTTTATTTTCAGTGTTATTAAGTATGTAGCTACCAGTGGCATTTCAAGAACACAGGAGCTAAAATTAGCAGAAGCTGCAAGCAGCAGGCATTTTAAAAGGCCAACGCTCCTAGCAGTAAGTCAGGATGTGTTTTCATTAAACCTCACCTAGAAATGAAGATCCAAGTCATCTGCAAGGTGCTTGAGTTTAATGGGGATGAGCATTCTTTACTGAATGCTGAGGTTGCTCATCAGTGAAGATTCACAGTGACTGACAAAGCTGCCTCTGCAGGGAGATCTCCCTGCCACAGCACAAGATCTGCTGTTTTACTCACATCTCCAAGCCATTCTTCCATCTCCAGGAAAAAAAAATATATAAAGTGGAAAATACATATTAACAACTTGAAATCTGTTTTTAAACAAACAAACAAAAAAGTTATACAGCTTAACTAATAGTTATCTAGCAGAATTTCAGTAACATTATATCAACAGATTTGTCTCAGATGTCTCTCACTCCCCAAAGGACACAAACTTTGTAAGAGAAAACTTCCTCCTGTTTGCATACTCTGAATATTCAAGAGTGACACATTAGAAATCAGATTGCCTTGGATTTGGCAACGCTGTTCAAAATTTGCAACTCTTCCATCATTGCAACATTTTTCTGCAAGTTTCGATTTTAGAATTTGAGAGTATCAATATGGGAATCACAGGTTATAGGAAAGGTTTTAGAACAATTAGAAGGAAAGAAATTGCACAGAAATGCAGCACAGTATTTGTAGCAGACATATTACACTTTGTGAGACCATTTATCTCCACTCAGCACTTCTACAATTAAAAAGAAATAATTTCAACACATGATATGAACCCTGAGGATTTAGAAAATAATGTAAATGAAACTTCCAACACTCCTAGCTTTACTGTGAGCACAACAGCAAAGAAAACTCTCTGATTTACCCTGAAATCCTGTGAACTGTGCATTCTGCTCACAAGCACTTGATGCTTCAAGTTCCTAACCCCTGGTATCATATCTTCAGCATAAAAGGTGGAAATTGTAAGGATGATTGTTCAGCAATGCAGAGAACCTTTCACTAAAGCTTTGTAAGCTGTGATGCAAATTTAACGTGTACTAAAAAGCTGAAGACATGAACCCTGTGTTTCTGACTGCAACACAGGATGACATTTCTGAAAAGCTGATGATGAGTGCTCTGAGCAGGGTCACTGCTCTCACTGGGCTCTACCTGCACTCACCCATCACCAGACTACTCAAACACCTCAGGAGCAGGTTAGCCAGGGAAAAGGGAGCATTAGGGCAGCATGAGAAGGCTGATCTAGGCTGGCCTGTTAGCTTGTTTTTTCATTCAATCACATTTCCTGGTAAATGTTCCCACGGCAAGTTTCTGTTGGCAGAATTCTCATCTCCACAGCACTCCGTGGTGTCCCAGAGCCACTGACAGAGGGAATCAGCTACAGAGCCCTCTGATTTTGTCATAGGGAGAGAGACTGAGTGAGTCAAACACACTTGGGACTCAAGCACTCATGAACTTGGGGATAAATAATCATTTTCCACAAAATTCAAGCTACCCAATGCAGAACTTAATTGTGTATTTTGGCCAACAGTTGCTCCTCTAAGTGCTGCAATTATCTCCCCATTAAGGGATTACCACAGTCACGCATTAATTACAAAATTACTTAGATTACACCATACAAAGTAGCCAACACCGGAGCAGCATTAGCATGGCTTGACTTCAGGAACATGCTCCTGATTTCACTCAAACCTGGGATACAGATTTTCCAAGTCAGAGAAATCCTTTGTTCTCCCCTACAGGGTGTGTTGAGATGGTAACAAGCTCTAACTTTCACTCACAAGTCTAGCAGCCAACCTGACCATCCTACAAAAGAACAACAACTCTGCACAGTCAAGGTTAATCAGACATTTGGAATGAAGACTGGATTTCCTTTCCTTGGCAGGGTTTGGGGTGGAAGGACCTTCTCTCCCAGAGAAACAGGTTCCAGTTTGTTGGGGCCTGGAAGTTATTTTACACTGCAACAAGAGTTTCTGTGCAGCATCCTACCCTGCTCTGCAAATTGAGAAAAAGGACATTTAGGTGTAAGACAGCAATTCACCCAACAGGGCCCAGAGTCCTCCACCAGCCTGTCAGCTCTGCAGCATTAAATTAAATTAAATAGCACAGGCTCACCCACTCTTCAACTACACTCTCAGAGGGCTGTGAAGATCTGCATCTGTTTTTAGCAAGTTTATATTCTGGTGCTCAACTTTACCACAAGTCTTGCACATTTCTAGTATTATTTTCAGCTAAATCCAACCTGGGAATCAAGCAGCATCACCTCATTTTGAATTCAAGCTGAATGGAGGTTGTAGTAATTCTAAGGCACAAAGGAGCAGAGTAATATAATCCTCAGGTTACAGACTGTGCTTACCTGACTAGCTTAAAGAGGCTTTACTCTGTGGGGGTTTAAAAAGAATTAAAATAAAAGCTTAATTTCCCTCCCTCCCCAAATCACTCTCAGCATCTTTATTTATTATTAATCAGGTCTCATCTGCTCAATACATCATTTCCATAAGATTAGCAATCAGCCACATGTTATAAGGAGAAAACAAATTCTGAGTCCCTTTCTCAACATAAAGCTTCCACCTCCTCAAGAGTAAACAAAGAGCAGAAGCTCAAACAATTTGTTGCCTTTATGCAAGTCAGCCCCTGGATGAAAAACATGTTCCAGAGAACAGATCTGATTTTCAATCTCAGTTATTTCCATCTTGTACCACAATTTGTCATTAGCCCTTATCTATTCCTTCTTAGCAATACTCCCCATCACCTCCCACTTGAATGCAACATAAATACAACTAATTTGATTTACTGTTCTTTTAAAGGAATTAACACACTGGGTTTTATTTTAAACAGGTAAAAAATAACTCCAAATTCATATATTTACTGTAGGATCCAAATTAAACAAGTGCCAAGCAGTTAAAAATATTTGCATTTACATCAGCTGCTCATTATTACAAAGCACATATAAATGTCTAAATATAGAAATTGGTGTGAAAGTTGGCAATCACAGGGACCAGAAGCAGAGCTGGATCCAGCAAATCCCTTCACAACATTCAAGCACACTAAAGTGATAATCCAGAAGCCTTCAAAATTCTCTCAAGTTATGTCATTTTAGTTCCTATCTCAAAGTCTCCCAGAACAGCTGTTTGTCCTTGACTATCACAAGAATTTGGCTTCTTTTTGCCTCCAAAAGCCAAGAGCCTGCTAGCACTCAAGAAGTCAGGGAGAGTAAAAGCAATGTACACTGAAGCTGCTGCATTCCAGCCACCACCTCTGTTCAATGGCCTGTTTGTCCTGCTTGGGGGCAAACTGAGCAAAAATGCTCCTTGCAAGAGAGGGAACCCCTCACTATCCCACAGCTCAAGCATACACAGCTATCCTGACCACTAAAATCCATTTGTACAGCTCCACAGGAATTCCTTACAAGCTGTTACAGCTAGAAATCAAATCTCACCCTCTCTCCCCATGATGGTCACATCCCTCAGCAGCATCACAGCTCCCACTTGCCCACATTCCCAGGCCATCAAACCAAACTGAGCTCTCCACACACAGCTCCCAGCCTTTCCAAGCCCATTGCTCCTCACTCAGGTGTTCTGGGCTGCAGACAGACACATCTGCATGAACATTTTTAGCAATTGATTCCAGCTCCAGAGCCAGCAGCAACCACACTGAGCTTTCAGTTCCCTCTGCTCAGTGTGGAATTGCTCCTGCAGTAGCTTGGCCACAGCCCCAGAACACAAAACCCACCGTGGGTGCCAAGAGATGAGCCACTGTCACCACCAGAGACAACATTTTCAAGATGCTTACTGTGCTATCTCCTGAGACTCAGGTTTGACGTTTGCTGTAAAAACTGGATTAAAATTAGTCTTGTCTAATTCTTTTCTTTTTAATTATTTGAGTCTGTATAGGATGGTAATACAACAAAAAACTGGCAATACAAAATCTGGAGGACAGTTCATAATCAGTGTTATCCTGTTGCCAGCACTGCTGCTTTTCCAGACCTTGATGTAAATTTCAATCAGGTATCTTCAAGTTCAAGCCCACTACACTTGTTCTTAATTTTAGTTTTTAACTCCTGAATGCGTAACAAGTGCCTGTTACACTCACAGGTATCAATTTTCCTCCATCCAGAGGTGATCCTCAGAGCAGACCCAAGGCCCCAAGAGTGAGTATAACAGAAACCAACCCAAAGAGTCACAGGGTAGGAGAGGGCTTTTCTGGCACTCTGGAGTGTTCTCCACACACTATTCCCAGTGAAACCAGTCCCTTAATCCCTGTCCAGGGAATACATCACCCTGAGGACAATAAATGTCCAGTCTCTGCTGACATACCTAGCTAGGAACAGCCTTTTTATTGATGGCATCAAGTTTCACTGAGGCAAACAAGAGACAGATGCTGAAATAACAGACACAGATCATTCTCAGGAAGAACACAGAATTACACAACTGTGTTCATTGCTGTTTGTAGCAGGTTCTTGTTTTGGATTTTTTTTTTTTTAACTTACAGCCTCAATGATCTTATTTGAAAATATCTAATCCCATCTGTAATTGTAATTGATCCATATTTCATTTCCCTAATGTGGCATCACTCACCAGCCTTTATCAAACATCACCACTTACCTAGCAGGCAATATTTCCACCTGCTGAGTAGAGAACCAGCATGAGAACTACACAAAACCAGCTGCAGAACGTCAGGCAAGGAGGAGAAATGTCTCCACCTTGCATGGTAACACAGGCTCCTCTGACAGCACCTTCCACTGGAATTCAGGAATTCCACACAACTTCTAAAACACTCCAGTGCTGCTTTCTTCCAAGGTGATGCTGTTTGTATTCATGCTTCTGACAGGTAGCTGGTTCAGCCTGGGTACATCACCTTATTTACATATTCATTTAAAAAATAATCATCCAAAACACCAGCAGTGGTTACCTGCATCCCTACAAATTCTGACAAAATTCATTTTCCCCATTTATCAACCAGGATTTGAAAAAGCTATTGGCCTACTTAGCAAATCAAGGGATATAAATGTGAGCTTCAATTTTAATAACATGTCATTACCTAACAACAAGTAATCCCTAAAGGGACATATTTGCACTTTTTAGGTCACTGAGGTATTTTGCCTCTTGCTGTTGACAGGCTATATTCAAATCACAGCCAAACACCTGTATTTAAATGCTTTTTGCTTCCAAATTGACTAATTTCTTTCAGCTGTCTGTAATCTCATTTCAGTGCTTGCTGTGAGAGCAAGCCAGTCAGGCTCAAATTAGAAAATTTGATATGATTAAAGTATCCAAATCACCTTGAAATATTAAGTTTGAGCTAGATTAATGTTCATTTTGTCAAACACCCACTTTAATCCAATATGTTAGAGAAGCACAGCAATCCTCCCCATTCACACAGAGCATCCTGTGCAGTTCTCAATCTGGAGAATCAGCTCCCTCCTGAAACAGCTCCTGCCTTATTTAAGAAAAGGTAAAAGTCATCTCTTTAGACTACTGCATTCCATAATCTAACATCAGGATTTTCCCTATCAGCCTGGAAATACAAAATCTCTCTGGTTTACACTAAACTTCATTGGTTTGCACAGTAAAATAGTCAAAGCACATATCCCCTACCAGAATCACAGCCAAAATACCTTCACTATCCCAACACTGCATAAATATCTCCATTTTATCTTCCTTATGTTTGCCCACTGCAGTTTTTGCTGCACTGACATCACCAGCACCAACTCCAAAGGCACACCGTGTTCCACTCCATACAGCTGCACAGACAGACAGACAGATAACACACAAAAACTATTACCATATAGATGATGGCAATTTTCCAGCTTCAAGGGGAGGGCAAGCATGCTCTGGAATATTTTTTCAGCTGTTGTTTAAATCCCACAAAGAACAACAACCAGACTACATGAAAGCCACTGAATTTCTCATTTACCATTACAGTGACTAAAACGGACCAGCACTTGAATTCGGCATTTAAAGCAAAACAAGGGCCCCCAATTGTTTACATCTGTCTGCAGACCAGTTTTAAAACACATGTAATGCTCCATCCTAAAAGCTTTTGTCAGATAATTTGGAGAGGATTAGCAAGTGAGCAATTAGTACACGCAGTTCACATCAACCACCACGCCAATTAGCATCATCAATCAGACTCGGACTGAATCCCATTATGCGGGAAGCAAGATGTTCCAGTAAGTGAAATATTCCCAGGGAAGTGATGTCTTCCTGGAAGCCACCTAGGGCTCTGCTCAGCTCCAATATTACTTTTCTCAGCTCTGTGATCAGCTGGCACCCAATACCCACACACTCCTCAGGGTCACAGCCGGGTACCCAGCCCGGCTGCTGCTGCAGCAAGCTGTGCCCAGCCCCACCTCAAGTTCATTTTCAAAGAAACCAACAGCCAGATCCTCCCATCCATAAACTGATGCACTGTTGTACATCCAGATGCTCTAAAATGCCACAACCTCAGAGCGGTGAGGCATTTTTGAAGCTTAATTAACGCAGGTTAAAATTAGACTTTTATTTTGTATGAGAAAAATAATGAAAGGGGACTAAATGGATGAGTTGCCTCAGGGTACAGGAATCGTTTTCCTCAGCTTGTTTCTGCTCCTCCCTGCTTTCATCGACACAGCTCCAAGGGTGGAACTACAGATTGCCATTCGAGTGGCAGAACTGCCATGGAAAAATGATAAACCACTCCAGCAAGGTCCCACCTGCACTCAGGCTGCAGCTATAGATTTTGCTGTACTCAGAACGTACCAGCACAATTGTCAATTCTTCCAGCCTCATCATCCATCATTCATGTCACCACCCTGTGCAGGGGCTCAGAAGCTGGCCCAGGGACTCCCAGAGATCTTTCAACCCCAAGCCTGAACAGCAATCCAAAACTAATTTTAGGCAGGAAAACTATTACTCGGCTTTATTCACAGTGGAAAGAAAATAATCCTATTAATTCTTTAGCATGTATTGAAAATATGAACAAAGCTTTGCTACAAAAGCACTTTAAACTCTGCTACATCATTGATTTTATGTTCATGACAGCAATGGTACATTATTTTCCTTCATTGTCATTATTTATTAGATTTGATAGCTGACAATTGTACCCTTGGCAGCACAAGCAATAACACCTTCTGGCCAGAACCAGAGATAGTGCAATTCATGACAAAGTGATTTTTATTATCAGAATCCACACAATCAAATACTCACATCTCTTACGACTTTCCAAGCTATCACTCTAGTTTTAGTGCTCCAAATCAGAGATTTACAGCCCATCTTTCTCTCTCTCCACACCTGCTCCATAACCTGCCTCCCACAGCAGCACATATCAAGCTGTATGTCACTTCAGTGATAGTAAGTGCCTATCTCTGACTTTTGATTATTTCTTAACAGGCCAAATTTGTCATGTCACATCAGCTCACCTAAATATAAACACCTGCCAGGCCTCCCCATGAGCTGTACTATGGCTGTAACAGTTTACTATGTCCTAATATTAATTAATATTTTCTCTTTCCACATCATGAACAACTCAGTCACTGAAGCCTAACTCAGACCATTACATAAAATTTACAAAAGAAAAGACATCAATATTCTAACCTAAGAATCCAAAGGCAGCTCAATTACTCCCTGTTACTATTCCAGCATTACTAAATGGATGTAATGAGTTTCCAAGAGATTCTTTGCACCCTGCAGTCAGATCAACTTTTTGAAAGCAACACAGGTAATTTCTTAGGCCAAGTCTATGACAAGAAGTGCAATTAGTTCCTACCATAAATTGGCTTTATGGATTTCCTGGCTGCATTGGTGTGCTACAGCTGCCACAGGAAGGCTGAGGGATGACCTGCTTTTTGCCTTGGAGACAAGAAAATTGCTATAAATGTTCAAGCCACCTCAAGGAATCTCAGTGAATGAGTAATTCTGGCTGTAACAGTACAGAAAGCAGGTGGGGAAGGACCATTCCATCAATTTGTACCTGCTAACCTAGTCCAAAGCAGCAGATTTAAACTGCAAAGCCACAGTCATTTTTATGCTTTGAGAACCCTCCTAGATCCTTTCCACAATGCATTTACATACCTCTAAAACCACCCTCCCTAGATTTCTAGGCAAGCCTACTTAAAATTGTTTCCTGGACCTGGACATGTATTTCAACTTCATGTTTATCAATCCATCCACAGCCTTAGACACTTCAATCACCTCCTCACCCCCCCACTTATGGAGCATTTCCCTGAGTCTGGCTGCTGTATCTTTGAGGAAATTCACTGCTGGATGAAAAACAGCAGCTGTGCAAACACTGTCTGATCTTGCACAGCAAGGTCACCCTCCAGAACCACAGACTCTCCAGAGCTGGAATAATCCTGATCCCAAGGATCACAGATCCAACTCCTGGCCTGCACAGACACCCCAGCAACCCCACCCTGTGCATCCCTGGGAAGAGTTGTCCAAACCCTCCTGGAGCTCTGGTACCCTGGGGCTGTGCCCATCCCTGGGGAGCCTGGGCAGTGCCAGCACCCTCTGGGGGAAGAACCTTTTCCTAAAATTCAACCAAAACATCCCCAATGCAGCTTTGTGCTGTTAGAGACGCTCTAACAAAGGGTTCCACAGACACTGGGGGAGAATTTAGGGGGAAAAAAAGAAAAATAGAAGTAATATCTCTTCAACACTGAAACTTTCAAGTCCAAGATGATTCTAACCAGGCAGAAAATTCCTCATTTTTCCACTGGCCATCTCCAAATTCACGTGCCAGGCACCCGAGCTGGGATGTTGCCCAAGTGATGCAGACAGCTCCTGGCACACAAGGGGTTAACTCAGACACAGCAGCACTTGCCAGGTTAAATAGGATCCATTTAAATGATTGCTGTCTGGGCATTCCAGTGCCATGCTTTTAGCATATTTCCTCTGGAGAGCACAGTTGCTGTGATACCAAAAAGACAGGCGTCCTGGCTGCTGTCCTGAGCATGAGAAGCTCAAACAAAGATAAGGATCTCTCACACTGGAACCTGCTGTATCTGTGTAACCCAGCCCTGATGCTACAAAACCTGCCACAGTGACTGCCTGCCTGTGTCACTCCTCCCTCTGCTTACGGCACTGGAGAAGGCAGTTGTAAATTACAGAGACAGCAGTAGAATTAATAAGGAATTCACTGAAAGGAACAGCATCTGTGGTTTTAGTTTAATAAAAATGTAAGCACTACCAAGTCGAGGTTTTGAGTTAAGTCAGGTTGAGCATTGATTTGGTCTAAGCTATAAACAGTTCCTCAATGCCTTTAAAACAATGAAAAAAATTTAAAAATTTAAGCTTCTCACAGACAAACACAAAGCAATACACACAACGCTATAGATTCAATTCCAGTGCTCCCCAGAGTCCCTTTGCTTGCCTGTATCTTTCTTTGGGATAAAAGGGGAAATTACCAACAAAGTAACTGCCTCACCAATGGGTTTACATTCATTATCCAACTATGTAAACTAGTACAGCTACAAAGGAAACACTGAAATTACATCTTTCACACAGATCAACCCTGTGGTTTCAGCTCTGGCTTCCTGAAGTGGTTAACTGAAGCTTATTTAAGCAGTAAGAAAGAAAAGTGAAAGAACAAGCCATTCTCTGGTTTAGAAATGCACCACTATCTTAACACCCTGTCATCTGTACCACTATGCAGGCTCCAAATAGATTAGTCAGGATCCTGAAATTGCATTAATGAGGCTGAATGTGCACATACTGATTAAGTAACACATCTGCTTCTACCCACTTAAGAAAAAAATGATTAAATACTTCCAGAGGGCTTTGGAATTGCCAGCTGCCCACAATGGACTCGGCACCACCAAGGAAACCTGACATCCTCACCGTTTCCACCTCGGGACTAAAAGTGAAAACAAACTTTCTAAGAAATCATAGATGCCTGGTAGCCAAAATAGGTGTAAGTGAGACATTACCTTATTTCTAACACGGATCACAAGATTTATGCTGCATTTATAACCTTAGCACAATTACAAGAGAAGCACAAATTAACTGCAAACAACTTCAGATCAAAACCCACTAGGAAGTAGTTGGAAAGTCTCTCCTTACTAGATTAAAATCACCCTCCTTTTCAGTCTCCATTGGTACAGAAATCACAAAAGTCAAACATCAAAAATGAGCAGCATCCCAAGTTGTCCACAGCTGGCACTGTCTTTGCTCTGTTCCATGGTGTGAGGACAGGCAGGCACACAAAAGCGAAGCTGAGCCACAACTCTCCCTCAGTACAGGTGACTCAAAGTACAAACAGTGCTTGAAGGCAGTCAAGGACAAAAACTAATATAACAGAAGACAAATCTCTTACTCCCACAGACATCAGGATTATCAAAAACTATTGAATATACCTCTTGCTGTCTCAGAACAGAAAACTTTATCCACTGTAGATTACTAAGCAATCATCTTGGATTTGTTCCACAACTGGTATAAAGCCGTGTGTACAAAGGTCACACAGAAAACCCCTCACATACAAACTAACAATTGCAGAAAGGGATCTTTGAAATGCACTGTCAGCAAAAGGTCACACAGTTGAGATGCAACTGAGTTCTGAGATTTTTCTGGAGCTTACATTACCTTTTCTTCAAAGATTTGCTAAAAATATCAACACTACCATTCACCTTGCTCATTGGTAAGGACAAAACCAACCCCAGTGGTGACGCAGTAGAGAACAGAGTATTCCTGAAGCCTGGGGAGTTGTTCAGCTGCCTGGCACTACTCCAAGCCTCTCTCATTAGCCAAAAAGAATGTGGGATTTTTTAATTTCACTTACAGACATACTGCAGCCTTACAGTTATAAGTGCATCCCTTAAATATTAGCAATTAATGACATAACTGAGGTGGGGATACGAGGTTTCACAGCATGATCAAAGATACAAACCTATTCCTTCAGGGAGCAAAGTTAAGGCTAAGCCCATGGCTGCTTCAAGGGCTGGGAAAGAAGCACTTCTAACTGGAAGATAAGTCCTGTGAAGACACTCAGCAGAACCCACAACTGCCATTTGTTAGTGCTCAGTACAACGCACAACACAAACACAGCAACACAGCTCCCAAAGTGTTTCCCTTTCCCAAGAGCCCGAGCTGAGCAAAAGCAAACCCAATGTCCTGTCTGCTGCACTGCCGAGTGCCCCTCTCAGGGAGCAGGACTCATTTGCCAATTTAAACAGAAATAAAAACACTGGTGTGTATACACAGCAGCACGAACCCTTGTATCAGCATTACTGCCTGCTGCTCTCAACTAATCCCCCAGAGCAAACGGTGCAGAGGGCCCGGCACACTCCCTGAAACCTCCAAAGCCTCGCTACACGTTTGCTCCATCAACATCAGCTGATCCCAGCAGGTCTCCTTCTGTGCCCCGGGGAAAGAAGTTCTCCTCACCAGTCAATGGTTTAAGGCTTTCCTCCTGATCTGGGAGTCTTCTGCCCTTGGTCCAAAGCAGCTGATATTCAATCATGCAGCTTTTGCAGAGAACAGCAGTCAAGCATATAATTTAAAGCCAGAATAGACATTCCAGGAACTTCAAACACAACTATCAAACCTAGTTTTTAGTTTACACTGCAAGTACAGTTAATAGCACACATCTAAATCTTCTCATTTACCTACACGCTGGAGTCTGACATCTTCAGCATTAAACAGAAATATCTTTCCATTTGCATATGAGCCACACAAACAGCCAAACACGTGCTGCATCTCACCAACTTCTTCACACTGGAGGTGTACAGACAGCAAGGGTAGATCACAGAATGGTTTGGTTTGGAAGGGACCTTCCAGATCATCCAGTTCCAGCCCCTGCCATGGGCAGGGACCATCCCCCTATTCCAGGGTGCTCCCAAGCCATGTCCAGCCTGGCCTTGGGCACTTTCAGGGATCCAGGGACACCCACAGCTGCTCTGGGCACCCTGTGCCAGGGCCTCAGCACCCTCTGAATGTTACCTTCGAGGCAGGTTAACAGCTCAGGGCATGAAGCTGGACATGCACAATCAGCAGAAAAGGACATTAAAAGACTTGTCCCCAGCACATTGCCCTGGCTGTGACAGGAAACAATCCTCACCTCACCCAAGTGGATGCTCAGTGTTTGTGCAAGCTCAGAATCCACCTGGATACACTTACCAGCTCTGTGGGCAGATTCCCCACACCTGAATCACCTGGATTTAATCCCCCAGCAAACCAACACAAGCAGCACATTGCCATGCTCTGTTGTGCTCAGCCAGCAACATGAAATAAGATTGCTGTTGGGAGAATCAGACTGACCTGTCAAATTACACAGTTTGAGCCGCAGTTCCAACATGCAAACACAACAAAAGCTCAGAGAGGACAGTTGCTATTGTGGTTTCTAGATGCAATTGTTACATGTGATATCTGGGGCTTTCTTCAGCTTTGGTCAGGGATGCCCAAACAGCTGAATTATGCCATCATTCCTCTGATGTACTGAAATAATGTAACAAGTACCCAGAGACTGCCAGCATGGGTTGGGCTGGAGGGGACCTCAAAGCCCATCCAGTGCCACCCCCTGCCACGGGCAGGGACACCTTCCACTGTCCCAGGGTGCTCCCAGCCCTGTCCAAGCTGGCCTGGAACAGTTGCAGCCTTGTATTTCCCTAGAGAGAGCAATGCTTTTGCAGCACATGCATTTTTCAATAATTTGCCTCAGCCTTCAACAGCAGCAGAAGTGTTTAGACACCACTGCTGCCTCAACTCCAGACTGAGTACAACTCCTGCTGGAACACGGTTCACAACACACTCAATGCCAGCATCCACGGGGCTGTTGGAGCCACAACAATCAGATGCCTCTAAGGCTCAGGTACTGCAAGAGTTTTAGCTCCACCTTGAATTACTTTATTTTCAGCAAACGGTACTTTTAAAAGTGACCAGAAGGAAAAAAATCAAACAAGGAACAAGGTTTGTACCTTCTCCCATTTTCTGCCACCCACACACTTGCCAGTGTATCTTTGCACTGCCTTGAGCAAGTTATTTCCAATGTACAATCTCATTTCCCCTAAGACTTGGATTATTTCTTCACAATCACTTAATAATCATCATTTCAAAATTAAAATTCACATTTACAACATGATTTTTTAAAATTTACTTTTAACAGAAAAACTAGAATAAAGACCACAAAATGCTCTGGAACACAGCAATTCATACCTACATGATGTCTGCTATGGTATTATTACCAATTAAAGCAATAATTTCCCCTTAAATAAATAAATAAAAGCTACTTAAGATGCTCAACACCTGCTGCATCAGCATGTTAGTACTAAGTATATTATTATTTTTATAGACTATTAATAATGTGTACATCAAGTTGGCTAAAGTGTTTTAAAGCCTGTTTATGAAGCATTAAAAATTAGATTTTTCACCATCTTTCCTTGTTTTTCCATCTTGCTAAAGTTTATAAAAATAGAGTGCTAGTCTGAGCCTGGATGGTGAGAAACTGGAACTGACATATTCAGCTGTTACATACCATGGAACCTCAGGATAATTTCAGTACCCCAAAGACCACTGAAGGCAATTCATATTTTCTCTCCCTGTTTCTAAGCACACAACATCCTTGGTATAAGGAATGACCAAGCAGTGGTGCTGTGAACTACAGAACATGAGAAGGCAGATTTTACTATGGTAAAGTTTGTGTAACAGACTAATAATATTAATTACACTATCATTAAACTAATATAACAGTCTAAGTTACTCTAAAGCTGATTGGTTACCTAGCATGAACTTCCTACAAAAACCCAGCACAAATGCTTTTCAGCTGTTGGCTCTGCAGCTGTGAGACATGCAAGAACCTGGAAGCAGCTCACTTTTATTTCAGCACCTTTATCCACTGAGGAAAAACTAATGAGGCATTATCACCTAGACCTGTTTTATCCAGTATCACATGTAACTTAGAATAACACAAGGCAAGAAATACCTGTGCAAAAAAATAAGGACAAATCAATTCAGGACTCAGTTGAGCACTTGTTCCCTTTCATATTAGACAGTACTCTTGCACTTGAATATAAACAACTGCTGCTGAAGGGGGAGTTTGAATTTCAGATCATTTCAACAGTCTTTGGTCCAGCAAGTATGCCCAGACACCCTATGAACTCCAAATCTAAGAGGAACTCCAAGTGTAAAAAGGAAGAGGGTTTACACTGCCAGTAAAACCTGGAGTGCTGGAAAGACACTGCCACTCTACATAGGAAAGAAAACTCTAGGAATCAGTAATAGGAACTCCACTTCACTGAAAGTCCCAAATTGCTTAAAATTCCAAGCATGCTCTTCTCCAGAGCTGTCAAACCTCTCTTGAGCAGGAGAGCATTAAATGAGCAGTTCAAGGAGCACATGTAGGCTGGAGCTGGTGCTAAAAGCAGCCTGAACTTAACAAGACTATACTCTCCTCTTTACGGGGTGCAGTGGAAGGAACTCTTCCGGGAAGTCACCTGGTATTTTCTCACAGCAGCCACATGCCAACCACACCACAGTTCCTGTCAGTGAACCTCAAGTACCCTGAGGTTAAAAGATTTTGTGATTTGGGGACTTATCAGTACAACACTAAGCTCTTTGCAGCAAGATTGGAAGGCAACCACCACAACCCAAATGTCTGGTTTTCCTACATGCAACACATGGCACTACCACACGGATTTACAAGCTGCTATCAGTGAGAAATGGTTAGCTGAAGGAGGTTTACCAAAAAATACAGCCTGGTGGAGTAATCCAAAGGGGTGAGGAGTTGTTGTTTTACCTCCAACTCTGTATCTATTCCATTTTTAAATATTTAAGAGCTAGCTGAAGAGCCCTCTGAAGACATACAATACACTCATTTTCTAGATAAATCCTTCCCAGCTATCAGAGCTACTGCTCTCATGACTCAGTGTCCAATAAAAGTTAGACAGCAAATTATCTGTGAAGGTTTTACTCATCCTCTCAGCTCTTGAAACATGTTTTTAGGCTGCTATTTTGGTTTTCAAGTCTTTTGTGATTGACAAATGAGCTGAGGCACGGTTAGGTAACAGAAATCATTAAATACATGAAAAGACTATCACGAGTCACATGCTAAGGAGATAACTACATCCAGTGCTCCACATCCTCCTCCCACTTCCACACAAGCCTGGCACATCACTGGAGCCCGAGCATCTTATTCACAAACACGTTTATACCACAGAAACATGGATTAATTACCACTTGAAAAAACGCTCTGCTGCAGGCACCATCCATCCCACGGAAATCCAAACAGCAGCAGCACGGGGAAGGGGACAGTGCTTCCCACCAGATGTATTAATAAGTTTTAAACTCCTCAGGAGAGGAAAGAAAAGGCAAAGCACCCTCAGGAGGGGACAGCCCCACACCATAGTCTCAGTAGTGACTGATAAAACAGAGAATGTGCACAAATCTCCAGCACACACTTGGTCAGATGTAGATGTGAGTTGGGCAGAGCTCTGTAATAAGTGACAGGCACTGCCAGCCTCCCTGCCGTGCCACACAACACACTAACCCCAAAATGTGAACTGCAGCAACCAGGAGGTCTGTCTATTCAAGCTCCACTGCTCCAGAGGCACACAAATAAATCTTTCAGGCAGCAACCTCAATAGCAGCTTTTCCATCGGGACTCTTTGATTACATATCATTTCAAGAGCAGCTAGGCCACCAACACAAGTCGGTTTTAGGCAGCTCTATCTCAGCTGCTGCACATCACACTCTGCTACCTTGAATCCCTTCCAAAACAGCGACAGGATACTCCAGTTGGAAAAGCACACGATGTGAGGCTCAGCAAGTTATCATGCAAAATAAGTCATAAATTTCCCCACAAAATACATATTCCTAGCCAATACCGTTTGCTCTTTTTAACTGCACCGACAGTTAAGAAAAAATATCTGCAGACTTCCCTACGCTGGTGATTTCTTTCCTTATTTTGTGCATCCTAAGCAGTTCAAGCCTCTGTAGTGCTCCTGCGGGGATAGATGCACATAAATCTAAGCTTAGAGGGCTGTTATCTCCATCTTGCCTCCCGACCTGTTTTTACACTACTGCACAGATCCACCGCTCTGTAACCCAGCTGCACGTCTGGTTTACCCGCTTCACACCACCAAACCACAGCCCCACACTGTCTCCATCACATGCTGCAGGGAGCGTCGGAGAAAATTTCATTTTCCCGAACCCTTCTGCAGGCAAAGCGAGCATCACCCTTCCCACCGTACCCCAGCCCGCAGAGCAGCGGCGGACGAGCAGCAGAACAACTTCTAAACCCCACGAATCCCAACAGAGGGGCCGCCCGGGGCATGCAGCGCCGAGGAAATGATGGGGACCAAGCGGGAACACCTCCTGCTCCCTGAAAACGCCAGCCACGAGGGGTGGAGGAGGGAAGGAAGGGCAGGCAGCCCGGAGCGGGCTGGGGGGCACGGGGGAAGGGGAAGAGGGAGGGAAGTGGGGAGCAGGACCATGGAGGAGGCGGCGGGGACAGGGCTATTTACAGGGTGGCAATGGTGGGGGGGAAGAAGGGGAGAAGGGAGGGAGGGGTAAGAAACAGAGCCATGGGCTGAGGGAGGATGGATAAACAGAGCCGTGGTCTTGGAGAAGGGACGGGGGGAGGTGGATAAACAGAGCCATGCGCTGGGGGAGGCTTGAGACGGAGAACAGGACTGGCGGACGTTTGGTGCGGGGGAGCAGAGCAGTGGGCTGGGGAAGGGTTTCGGGGAGCAGAGCCATGGCCTGGGGAGGGTTTGCGGGAAGTACAGGGCCATGGGCTAGGGGAGGTTTTGGGGCGAGCACAGGGCCAGGGGCTGGGGGAGGTTTTGGGGCGAGCACAGGGCCAGGGGCTGGGGGAGGTTGTAGGGGGTGCAGGGCCAGGGGGAGGTTTTGGGGAGAGCACAGGGCGATGGGCTGGGGCAGGTTTTAGGGGGAGCAGGGCCAGGGGCTGGGGGAGGTTCTGGGGCACCCTCCGCCGCTCGCTCCCTCTCCCCGCCGTGCCGGGGCCGCCGTCTCACCTTCGATGGCGATGACATGCTCGCGGATCTGGTTCTGCAGCACGGGCTCCTCCACCCGCTCCAGCAGCTCGTAGATGGAGTAGATGTTGGGGTGCACCGACTCGAAGCGCTGGATCTCGGCCCGGATGGCTGCCGAGTTCGCCAGCTGCTGCTGGTAGTTCATGGCGCGGCCGCTCCGCTCCGGCCCCTTCACGCCGAGACCCCCGGGCGGCGGCGGGGGCGAGCCCGGGCCGCCGCCGCCGCCTCACTCACCGGACACCCCCCACCCCCCCCGCCCCGTGCCGGGCCGGCAGCAGCGCCTTGGCCTCGCAGCGCGCTGTCACTTCACGACGGCGGCGGCGGGGCGGGGCAGGGCCGCCCCCGGCCCCATGGAGGGAGGGAGGAAGGACCCGCTCCCGGTCGCGGTCCTGCTCCGCCGGTCGCGGTCCCGCCGCCTCCTCAGCCCCTCACGGCTCCCGGTCCTGCCGCCGCCTCCCCCGGCGCGCGCGCCCCCCCCCCAGCCAATGGCCGGGCCCCCCTCGGCAGGCGCGCGCCCCCCCCCCGCAGCAGCCAATGGTCGGGGCCCCGCCGCGGCCTCGCGCCCTCCCGCGCGCTCGCCCCGCGTCCTTCCCCGCTTAGCCCCGCTTCACGCTGGCGCAGGCCACGCCCCTGTCGGTGACGTCACCGCGCAGGCCCCCGCACTGCCCCGCCCTCGGGCACGCTGGGAAATGTAGTCCCGGCGAGAGGCGCTGAGGGAGGGTTGGGGTGGCGCCGCTCCGCGTCCCCTCAGGGACACCGGTCCCGCCACGAACCCGCCCCGGTCCCGCTCTGGTCGGAGAACTCGGGGCTCACCCCCAGGAACGACCGGCAGCGCTCACCCCGCAGGGAAGGATGGAGCCCCGTGCCGTGAATCCGGCCCCGCGGCCGCTGGAGCCCTGAAAGTGATGAAAGTGGGGGTTTGTTCCCAAAGTCCGCCATTCACGTCTGGAAGGGTTCCAGACCAGGTTGGACACGGGCTTGGAGCAGCCTGGGATAGTGGAAAGCGTCCCTGCCCATGGCAGGGATGGAATGGGATGGTCCTTAAGGTTCCTTCCAGCTGAAACAATCCTTTAATTCTATGGCTTGTCACAAATATTTGTCTCGTGGAGTAATGAAGCACTGTTGGCATTACACAAACAGGGTTATTTGCGATATCGGCTGCAAGCCAGCTGTGCTCTGTCAGCCACTGACCTCGATTAATCCATTTTTGTGATCGATATTCTATGGCTCTAAGCTCCACAGCTGTGAAACGTGGAGCAAACTTTGCTATAGGAAACAGCATGAGGACAACTTGGTATAGGATAGCCCCAGGAAAACTGTATGCATCCATTCTACTGACATAAACCACATGAAGGAAGAGAGTCATTTCGATAACTTCCCCCCCCAAATGTCTTTATTTGGGTACAGAGCTCTGGCCTGGGGTGGAATGAGCTGAGCTTTAAGTCCCTTTGAACCCAAACTGCTCCTGATGTGATGGTTTGCACCAAAAAAGAAAGAACTATAGAGGTGACAAATGAAGCTGTGGTATGAGATTGAGTTTTGGATGCTGCTGGCACTGGAGCTTCCTCAGCAGTGGTTGATGTCTGCTGGAGGAGTTGTCTTCTGCTCATCTGAACAGTTCAGGGGCATACTGCCATAGATGCCTGTGTCTTCTTCCCTCCTCCTTCTCAGCAGAAATTAGAATAATTTTTATCAGCTTTCTCATTTTTATTTTCTAATCCTAGGAGGAAATTCTTGAATGGATAAAGAAATAAATTTAAAAGTTAGGAAGAATATAGCCCCCTTTCCACTCGTGAGTGCCACTCAGGGCATTAATGGTGCTGATGAAAACTTGTGAAACATAAGAGGATTTTTGCTTTCATTTTCCTTAAACTGTTTGAATAAGCTAAATGTATGTAGAAATCTGGATGAAAGCTGTAATTCTCCCCTTTTCCTCCCTGTAGCCTGATCTGGAGCAGAGGCACTACCTCACATTGTGTCTCAGAAAATGCCAAAACAAGCAGCAGAGCCAAGAGTCAGGCAACAGCCTCTGCTGTATGTGGGGCTGATTGTTTCCACTGCTGCCATATGCTTTGTGTTCTTCCAGCTCTAAAATTCATGGAAAACAACTCCCAGAGTAGTCTCAGCTGTAAATGAATGCAGCTACTGCACACAAATAACTGAAGCATTTAAACCCTGTGTTAATAGAAAGCCTTTTTGTGATATTTTCATCTGTAGTCCTCCCATGAAGCTTTTGCTACCCTGATTTTTTTACTACATAATAGCTTTTGTGTAAGCTTTGTAAAATCACAGCAAAATATAAGCTACTATTGCAGCTTACATAGATTTCTTGAGGAAGAAGGTCTTAACAATACATATTTTGCTTTTGCTTTCAGCTGAGGTTGTCCTGGAATGCTGCTGGTGGTGCACAGAGAGATGCTGGATCCCTCTCTTTGCTCTCAAACTCTGCTCTGGAGGGTCTGGCATCCAAAGTGTTCCACCAACCTTTAGTGTGAGCTGGCAGAGAGTGACTGGGGCAGCTCTGCTGAGAGCAGTAAGGAATTCAGGTTTGTTTTTCTTTGCTCTGGGAGCAGGGCTAGCGTGGGCTCTTCACAGCTTTTTGGGGTCTGGTTTTGTCAGAGGCAAGGTGAGCGTGCTCATCTGGGGAGGTGATGAAGCTCAGCCAATTTCACAGTTATGGAGGGGCTGCAAGTGCAGCAGACAGAGTGGTCCCAGTGTGGGTCACCCTTCTGGCACTGGTTTTCCTTTCTGAGGGGGAAAGCTTGCCAGGGGTGAGGCTTCCCACCGCTCTCCCACGCAGCTGGTTGTGTGCTGGAACAAAGTTCCATCTGTGCTGGCTTCCTCCTCCTCCTCCCCATCTGGCAGATCCACTCACTGCCCTGCCTACAGAGAGCCAGCCTGGATGGTTTCCTTCTGCTCTTGGTGCCTTAATTCCTGGAGGTACCAGGAACTGGAAAGCAGCACTGAATCACTCAAACACTTCCATCTCCCATCACATGACAGGGCTTATGCTCTTCCTGCTGTCCCAGCCTGCCCACCAAACCCTACAGAGAGTGGAGGAAAGAATTTTGGGGAGTCACAACTGATGCCCTTGGACTCGAGGCACAGGGACAGTGACATGTTGCTTTCTAGCTGAGCCTGACATGTGCACCTTAATGGAAACATCACTGCACAAAAATTCCACGGAGGTGTTGCAGGCAGGGCTCATGAGCCATTAAGGTGATGTCTAAGCATAGATCTTGGAAATGGAGAACTCTAGTGGAATTTCATTTCAACCCTGCCTGTACCTTCCCCTAATGCTTTCTTGGCTGCTGAGATGGGAATTAGGCAGCACTAGCTTTTAGTTACTAATCCAGTAGCTGAAATGTTGATTGGAGGGGAAAAAATGTCTGAAAGGTGTTCAAGCATCCTATCCTGATCTGTGCCTGAATTTAACATAAATTAAACATCACAGACAGCTTGACACAGGGACTCCATTGTACACCTAACAGGAAAGGGATTAACTGAAAAAACTGAGAGCATAAGGACTCCTGAAAATCCAGGAGATGTTATAAGAGAGATCTCAGCTGATGGTTGTCAAGCAACATTTCACTTGCCTGGGACTCTTTCTGTGTCTGCTCACAATCTTAAAGCCTGGCTGTTCCTGGGATTGCTGGTGGTGTGAGCAGTGTTCTGTTTAATAGGCAGGGAGTGCCTGGAAAAACACAGGAGACAGAGTCTTAGAGATGAATCTTTGTGCCTACTACTACTGATATTGCTGGAGAGATTGAAGTCAAACCCACATGAAAAACAGATATGGAAACATCAAGTTTCCCTGAATGATCTTCACTGTAATTTTCAGTGAATATAAAAATTTAAATAGGTTAAGCTTCCTCTCCTAACAAATTGGGATGAAATTCTGTTATTTGACTGGGTAAATATTTGGGTCAGTCAGTTACTATTACGGAGTGATTAGATTGCTCAAGAGGCTTTGAAACAAATGTAACTAATGAATTAACCTCATTCAGGGAGTGTGAAATCTGTTCCAGGAGAAATGCCAACTAGTTCAAACAATCCTAATTATGGAGCAGCAACAACAAGCGGCTGTCGGAGCTGTAGCTCATTCCCCAGTGCTCCTGTCAGACCTGGGAAAATGCTGCTCTCTACCCAACCTGCCTGGAAAAAGGTGGCATGGCAAAAGCCACCTGCATTTCTGGAGGTGGGAGCACAGATCAAATCCCTGCTGCAAAGTCAAATTATCCTGCAGAAGGGGTCTGCTAATTAGAGGTGAGCCACACGCCAGCACAGAGCTGCAGAGCAGGGAACTAGCAATAACTGTGTGTGTTCACCATATGGGGAAAGGAATCTGAGAGTCACTTCTCAATTCTAGCCCCAGGGACTTGGATTTCCACTAACCTGGAACCTTCTGAAATGTTAAAATGAACCATCTTTTCAACTGCCCGAGTTTTGGCTCCTTGTTGATCAAAGTTTCACTGTAAAACCATTTACAGCATTTGCAGATTTGCAGAACTATTATCTTCATTAAACCAAAGTCATTGCTCAAATCTGGAGTTGTGCTGTGGCTTTGATCAGGCTGGTGATGGTCTGTGCTCCAGCTTTAAGTTGTTTTCAGTGAAAATAAATGGCTTCTTCACACAAGGCAGGTTTTAGGTCTTAAGTTCTACCCAAGCAACCCAAAGCTTAGACAGCTTCATTGCAGCAAAGACTCAACTCACATACAATAAAAAAAAATTGTTCAATTGGTACCCCTGAGTCAGGGCTCAGCTAACATCCTGAATTTTATAGCACAGCAAATCCAGTGACAGCTTCATATGCCAGCTCCAAGATACTCAGCACTTTATTGAGCTCTTATCATGGCTAAATATGATTACACTGAAAGTGTCTCTAAGCTTGTTGCTGTTGTCACTTCCTTGACAGAGAATCAATATTTGATTCGCCACATAATTCCATGTTAAGCTCAGGTCTCACTTCAGCTGTGGCATGCTGACAGGGCTTGAAAAGTTATGGAATATTGTAGGCTCAGTTGTTACCTTGGAACTTTCAGACACAGGCTATTGATTTAATGCAGGAAAACCACAGGAGAGGTCACTCCAGATTAGTTCAGGCTCATCTTTTAGAACAATTGCCTTAATATTTAATAACATGTTCTATGCATAATGCTGTGACATCCAGTGGTAAGGAATGAAGAAACAGGATAAAAGATTGATACAGTAAAGTCAAAACAAGTAAGTCTGGGAAAACCCTTGCTGGTGGAGGTCCCACATGACTTATTTTAAGAGCATGACATTGGCCAACTGGCTAACCCAGCACTCCCTGAAATGCAGGTTTTTGGTGACAGATTGCACAGTTTAAATAGCAGCTTGAAATCATTCCTCTGGTAAGAAAGCAAAACATTTTCTTAGGTGTTAAGAGGAGTGTGAGCTGTTACTGATCAGTGAAGGAATGCAAAAGAGCATGAAAACAAAGCTGGTCGTCAGGGCTGGTCATGGTACTTCCCTACATTTCAGGTGAGAAATCCAGTTCTTTTTGCCTTTGAGACTTGTGCAGGTGAGTGCAGACATCACAAAAACAGCCAGCAGTAGCTGTAGCTTCTCAGAATCCCAGAATCATTTCAGTTGGAAAAGACCTCCAACATCATCAAGTCCAACCTTTGACTGTCACAAGCCCAGGGCACTGAGTGCCACCTCCAGTAGTTCCCTGGACACCTCCAGGGGTGGGGACTCCACACCACCCTGGGCAGCTCATTCCAATCCCTGAGCACCCTTTCCATGGAGAAATTCCTGCTGTGCCCACCCTGAGCCTGCCCTGGCCCAGCCTGAGGCCGTTCTCTCTGCTCCTGTCCCTGTTCCTGGAGCACAGCCTGATCCCCCTGGCTGTCCCCTCCTGGCAGGAGCTGTGCAGAGCCACAAGGGCCCCCTGAGCCTCCTTTGCTCCAGGCTGAGCCCCTTCCCAGCTCCCTCAGCCCTTCCTGGGGCTCCATTCCCTGCCCTGGCCATTCTCCAGTGTCCCCTCAGTGTCCCTCTGGCTGTGAGTGCCCAGAACTGGCCCCAGCCCTGGAGCAGCCTCAGCAGGGCCAGCCCAAGGGTTGGGCCCTGCCCTGGTCCTGCTGGCCATGGAGAAGAGAGTAGCAGGCACTCTGCTACAGCTGTGCAACAGGCAGCCTGTCCAGGAAGGGCAGTGCTGTCACCAACACCACATTCTGTGGGAAGACGGGGTGGCTGTGTAGAATTGTGCAGAATTGTTCACTTCAGTGCCTGGCAGAATGGTTATGGGCTCCCTGCAGCACACTTGGAGTACAGCCCTGCTGCTTGTTACACACAGGGCTGAGTTTTCTACTCAATGTGTTTGTTTGGGTGTGTATTTGGCATCAGCATCACCTGAGTTTGCCTTTCCTTGGAACTTTTAACTTCAAAATCAGTGAGATTTGGCTGGTGTAGGAAGGCCAGCCTTTCAGCTTTCCCATGTAAGGAGTTCCCCCAAGGATGGCTGCAGCCCAGGCAGCCCCTCACCTCAGTGGACAGTATTCCTGAGCACTGTGGGGTCTCCAAAGGGCTGCCATCTAGGACACTGTCACCATAGAAACTGGGGGGATTTGTTGTCACTGTGTCAGTTCTTTGAGCTGCTTAACAGCTCGCTGATAACAAGTCACACTCACACAGCTCAGGGAGAAACTCACACTCAGCTCAGGGAACAACTCACACACAGCTCAGGGAGAAACTCACACTCACACAGCTCAGGGAGGGATTCACACTCACAGCTCAGGGAGAAACTCACACTCAGCTCAGGGAGCAGCTCACACACACAGAGCTCAGGGAGCAACTCACACACAGCTCAGGGAGCAGCTCACACACACAGAGCTCAGGGAGCAGCTCACACACAGCTCAGGGAGCAACTCACACTCACTCAGCTCATGGAGCAACTCACAGATAGCTCAGGGAGCAACTCACACATAGCTCAGGGAGAAACTCACACTCAGCTCAGGGAGTAACTCACACACAGCTCAGGGAGCAGCTCACACTCACACAGCTCAGGGAGGTGGCACAGACAGGGCTGCCCTGCAGATCCCAGCAAGAATTCCCTGGAAAGGCTCTCCTACTCATGCCTTGTGTGCATCACCTTGTATGCCCCCTTCCTGTAGCTGCAGCTTCCTCATAAAAATGTAATAAAACCCCATGGGCTCTTTGTCTAGAGACAAGGAAGGGCTCCTGGCACGTTTCCACCATCCCATTTTGCTTATGGTTTGACCAGGTTTGTCTGACCTAGTTCTGTTCATAAACTGGGCTTAATGGTGGAGCCCTGGAAATGTTCCCAGCTGCTAAAGCCTGGCTATTCCCTCTGCAGTAATTAATTGCAGTTCAAAAGCCCTGCACCAGCTATGTATCATAACATTAACATAAAAAAACATGTTCTCTGGGAGTCTAAGCTTTGAACAATCTTCTTATGGTGCCCAGACTTATATTCCATAGCACAGGAGCACCATGGGACCCTGCTCATCAATTGCTTGCTTCTAAGTACAGACTGAACTGGAAAATCTCTTTCCTGTGTACCCATTGCAGACCTGTTATCACAGCACAAAAATGAAGCTTGGAATTGTTTTTATTAAGCTGGGTGTGATTTTTCATTCCAGTCTAACTTTCCATCCACTTGCAAAAAAATAAAAGAATTTGAGAACAAGTATAATGAGTTGAAACTTGATGCCCAATAATAATTTTAACACCATGAGGCTCCTGGAGAGTGTTCAGCAATTATTAGAGACAGGGAGAATTTTTAGCACTAACTGCCTGACAAGGAGACAACTTTTGGTTGAGCTAAGGGTACCTAAATAACACAACTTCAGCAGAGAGAGCAGGAGGCTGCTGTAAAACCTATTGATGTGACTGCTTTATTTAAAAAAAAAAAAAAAGTTTGAGCAAATATTCATGTGCTTAGCTACTGACTGTGTGAATTGTAGAGGAACCTTGTTCTGGCACTGCAGTTCCTGTGATGGTTCCTTTGGGATTTCCTGGCCCTGAACCGTGTCAGCTGCACTTGCTTCCAGCTCACTGAGAAATGTGGAGCTAAGGCCAGGAGCTGGCCCAGAGCTCAGCCTGGGTACCTGCCCTGGCCAGTGGGGAAGGCTTTTCTGAAATGCTGCACTCTGGGGAGGGGAGGCTGCTCCTACCCAAGGTGCTCAGCCTGAGCCATACATCTGATACCACTGCAGACCAATTCAATCCACAGCATTTCCAGCAAAGGCCAGAAATCCTTTGTGTAAAGAGCTCTTCTTCTCAAGGATGCAAGTGACTGGAAGTTGCAGTGAATCCTCCCCTGCATAATTTATATCCCCCTCTTCAGGGATCACCACATCATTTCTCTTTACATGCAGTTCTAGCCCCTCAGCAGCATTCTTGAGGCTCATTAGCTCATGTGCTGCCATTGAAGCAAGCTGAAGGATGAGATTTTAAAGCCTTCTGTTACCAAAGACTAACACAGATTTTTTTTCCCCCCCAAAATAATCAGCTGCAGACTGGTACCAGGACTCAGATGTATTTTGTCTGATGGAAAAATATTTCCTCTGCTTTGTAGAGGCTGCTTACATCCCTTCTGCTGCCCTTGAGGTATTTGTTCCAGCTTTCCTGACACCTGGAGTGGGACAAGCAGATCCCTTGGCCCACATCTGAAGGTGGGCAGTGTTAAAAAGAAAGGTCAGGCGTGGTTCAGTAGCTTTCAAAAGAGGCCTTGGGTATTTCAAGCACAACATTTCAAGTCAAAAGACTGAGTTGCAACACTCTTCAAAGGAAGAGAAGTTCTCACTTTTAGGACAGCTCCAGTGTCCCTGAAAGCGTTCCCGAGGCAGCAGCAGCAGCAGAAGCACCTCGGATCTGCAGCGAGGAATGCTCTGCTTTCAAAGCCTGCAAGCTGAAACGCCTCAAAGCTTAGCCTCAGCTTTGTCTACAGTTTCAGTTTGTGTCGCTACTTTGAAATGCAGGATAAAATGTAGGCTTAGGTCTCCTTGAACTCAAGCGACTTGAAGAAAGTACAGGCAGGAAGGAGCTGCATTTTGCAGGCAGGGAAGTGGCATGGAGGCATGTGCCTGCCCTTTGGCCTCAGTTCAATACAGAATGCAAGAGCCTGCTATTGACCCAGCTCTCAAGGGTCAAAACCCAGGGGAGTTTGGCACTCATTTTCCCAAGAGTAGGCTGGATGGAGTAAGATGAAAGTGTGGCATGGATTCTTACTCGCTCCCGTTCAATCACCCAAGCTGTCACAAGTCCCACTGCCTCCTTATCCTTGGGCCCTCAGCTGAATTTTGATGACCTGTGTGGGGAGTGTTTAAAGCTACCACTGCAGACTCCTCACTGCTCCAGACAAGGCTGAAGAGTCTTGGTTGCACCAGAAACGTTTAAAGTCAAATCAAACGTCGTAAAATTTAATAAAGCTGCTGGAAAAAAATTCTGCTGCAGTCTCCAGTAGCAGCACTGCAGGTGTGCTGTCTTGAGAACCATAAATGCTTATTTGTGTTTTATCTCTTCACTACTTGATTTTAAAAAGGTGTAGCAGACTTTTAAATGTTCCCTAGAGAATCCTGGGAGTCCTGTAGTGTTAAGATATATGGAACCTGGGGTAGAGTACTCTGAAAGCTGAGATAAACTACTGCAGCAGTGGTTTTGTGTCTGAGCCTGGAAAACAGGATAGAAATATCATTCCTTGTGCAGCTGACAAACACATGTGCACATCTGCTGGAGCTGTGCATGCCAAACAGACCTGGAACTGCTGTTGCCTTGCAGAACATGAAATCTGGATGGTGAATAGTTACCTAACGTGAAATACTTGGCAGAAGCCTCAAAAGCTAATTTCATCTTTATGCTTTGTTCTTTAAGGGAAGCAGGTTTAATTGGAAGCTAATACTTTTGTTAGAAGTATCATGCTCTAGAGGATATAAATATTACTGGTTTTTAGGAATGGTATAAATCCTGTGGGTGCAGGCTGTGGTCAGTTGGAATTAACAGAGTTAAGATCTCAAGCAAAAGGGCTCCAGGATGCCAGTTCTCAATGCCAAGCTAAATTGCACATATCAAGTGCTTTCCTTCATGGCTCTCACATGCAAATAAACTTGTGAGCTCAGTTAAGAAGGTACTCCAAGGATGTACCAGTCCTGCCTGTAAGCTTGGTTATCTGATGCCATTCTGAATAACTTACATGGATGGAAAAATTGATGTTTTGGCCCCAGACCCCACCTTTGGGGGACAGGAGTCAAAGTTCTACCTGGGCTGGGTGCACCTAAGGATCAGTGGCCTCAGGAGGTTACATTTGCATTAAGTTCTGCATTCTGGGAGTAAACTGGCTGTTCCAAGCAGAGGGAAGGATCCAATCTTTTCTCTAGGATAATGGTTGGAGTCCCTTGAATGTTAGTTCTCATGGCAGCCTGTTCTTTTTTAGGTTCTTCTGAAGCACAAGGCATCGTGTGGTAACTCTGCATCTTAAATTTGGTGAAAACAATGCCAAGAGGAAGTGAGCCTCTAAGTGAAAATGGGGAAACCACGGGAAGCACTGAGTAAGTGAAGTAACTCCATACCCAAAACAGCATTACAGCATTGCAGAGAAATACAGGGAAGTGAGGAGTCACTTCCCAGAAAAATTTCCCTCTGAAACAGAGAGTATTCTTAGAGTGACTTGGAGCTTTCCTTATTATAGTAACCAAAACTAACATGTAGTAAAGTTGTTGGTTCCTCTAAACAGTCCACCTAGAGACCTTTCAATTTCAGATATTTCTGGGAAGTGTTCAGAGCAAAAAAAGACATGAAAGCTATTCCATAAAATGGTCAGTCTGGGGCTTGTAAGGACAAACCATGGCACACATGAGCTTGCAGCATTCCAGTGGTTAAGATCCTCCACTGCCCACCTCAGGGATCACCTGGCACATGAATGCCCTGGGAAAGGAGCCTGGCCTGTTGTGGCCCCTGGCACAGAGCACTGGGCAAAAGTTTGCTGTTGGAAGAGGGGCTGCCTTCTTCTCTTGGGCAGCTGGGTAACACCAGGGTTCCTCCTGTGTAAAAGGGGCAAACACTGCAAAGTGTTCCAAAATATAAGGAGAGCCAAATTTGAGATGTCTATCAGAATAGAATGCATCTGTCTTGTTGCTGAAGTGTGCTGAACCTGCTAAAAGTGCTCTAAGCATCCCTCAGCTGCCCCAAAGTACCTCTGTAACAGTGACAGAAACAGGGCATTGCTACAAAAAAATCATCCCAGCAATGGCCAAAGTGTCCTCTGCAAGGAATTTAACACAAAAAAAGTGACAAAGAGGTACAAGGAGGGGAATAATTCACTATGCACATGGTTGAACAGAACTTTTTGCCCCAAAGAGCTTAATTCTCCAAGAAGAGGTCATTTGGCATTTGAGGTTAACAGAGTTATTGTGAGAGCTTGTGACTGATGCTGGCATAAAGTAATGGTCCACTTTTAGTCCTGTTTCTATCCATGATGCAATAAGATGTAACAGAATGATGAGTTTGTCACAGATCTCAGGCTTTATTAATCATCTGAACCATTGTTATGACTTGGCATCATGGACATGATGGAAGAGCAGCTTTTGTGTCCTGCCAGCCTCTTTCCATCATTCTAACCTGCTGTTTGAGGTAAGGAGCCTGGAATTCTTAGTGGATATGAGCAGTCCCAGTGTCTGTCTTCAGGCTGCCTTCTGAAGAGTCCTGGGAGTGATATTCACCATTTCTCTGCTCAGAATAAACCATAAAAATGTGTTAAAAGTTGACTGGATCAGGTCTAACCAAGCTAATGATGAACTCTTACAAGCAAATCTTTTTCTCTGTGAATTAGACTTTAGACTTCAATTCTCTCAGCTGAAAGAAAGAAAACATCACAGTATTTTATGAGTTCTTGCTCTGGGACAAATAGTTTCTGATCCCATGCAAACTGCTTGCAGGTTGTACAATATCCTTGCAAAGATAAAAAAAAGGGAAATAAAATAACTGGGGAAGTATTTGAGAGTTTCACATTCTTAGGTGTTTTTTCACCAGTAGATTTTCTTGCAAGGAAGTCTGTAGGGAGAACACAATTTCAAGCCTGAAAGCAATCAACCTGGAGACTGCTGAAACTTTGCCAGAGAAAGTTTTCTGTAAACACACCTAAACTTAGTCAGTGAAAGTTCTTGTTGGTTTTAACCAGGTGTCACATTTCATCTGCTTAGCCCTGGCAGCCTCACTGCTGCAGCCCAGTTGCACATTTTCTGCAAAATGACTGAAGAATCCCCCCTTTTTTTTTTTTTTGTTAGAAATGACAAGGTGCAGTTGGTTCATGTGGGCACAAGGCTGAGGAAATATAAGCCTACACTACTCATGATCAATCTGTCAGTGTGGTCCCCTCCTGTGTTTACCTGCTCTGAATTTTCATGTCTAATGAGCTCTCTTCAGACCATTCAGCATTCTGAAATGAGCTGTTGGGTAATTCTGTGGAAACATGAGTTCTGTGATGACCAAACACAAAAAGGGAGCTGAACAGAATATTATGCTACTTTTCATGAGTCAATAGTCCACGTGCATTTGAATATTGCACATCTGTCTAATGGCAGGAATGGGAAGAGCTCAGAAGGAAAAGCAGAGCTGGAGACCTGCTTCTATTTTTGTTGTTGTTTTGAGCAGAGATTTCTTAGGTAAGCTACTAAATACCAAAAACTGTAGCTAAGCTGAAGCTGCTTGTGCCTGGGGGAGTCCTGGTGTGAGTCTTTCCATATCCTTAGCTAGACAGCTTCTTTTGGCCACACCAAACTGGGCTGTCAGACTGAACTCACCTTTTGTGGTTGGTGCTGCAGTGAAATCCTGCTGGGCACTTCTGAGTTGCTGCAGCACAATGACAGCTTCTCAGGCACAGTGGTAAGCTGGGTGCTGATTAACTTGGGCTGGTCAAGGGAACAGACAGCCATGCCAGTTCCAAACTTCCCAACATGCAGCTTGCCATCTCACTAATTAGGAGGATGTATTAATTTGCTGGGAACAGAGCTCTAACCACATCCAGAGAGAAAAGCATGCACTGTATAAAAAGTGTACACTTAGACTCCAGCACTCTGCTAAACTAATTCTGTCTGATGAAGCATACAGTGACATTTGACTGACCTTGTCAGCTGGAGGGGTGAATGGATAAAAGAAATGAGCTTTCAGTCTCTGGCTGAACATATTTAATATGCTGGGTAGGAGGTCAGTATGACTCATCCTTTCCGTTTGCTGCATGGCCTGGGATTTGCAGAGAAAAATCTGTGCTTCTGTCAAATCCTTCCAGAGATGTTAATGCTTTGTGGTACTTGAATCCTCCACAGGTGCCTTTTCTAAACTGATACCAGGTTCTGTAGTGCCACTGTTGGAGCCAGGATTCCCCCATGCCACAAGGCCAGGAGCTGGCTGCATTCCTTAACCTGCCGTGGGCCACTGCAGCTTCAGAGGGCACCAGCCTGGATCCTGCCATCCACATCATGGAGCTGCTTCTGGAAGGTTCTCCCCTAGCTTGCTCCTGATCTAAGTAACACTGGCCTGAAGATGGAAGATGCCATGTGGGTTTTGTGCTGAACCCAGCCCCACGTGTCATTTACTGAGACTGGCTTGAAGAACACAAGCAGGCTCAGCACGGGTCTGGTGCTGCCCAGGTCACAGCAAGCTCTGAGAGGAGGCAGCACTTAGCTCTTCCTGCCTCACTGAGAGGTGCCTCAGCTTCATAACCTGCTTCTAAAAACAGGGCCCTGAGGGTGCACTGTACATGAAGATCTCCACAGGAGTTTAATTAGGTGCTGTCCTTTGAGAAATGCACCTTTTTTTCCTCAAGACTTTTAGAGCCGGGCCTCTGGTTCCTAATTATCTTGTTCTTTTGACTGGGACAGCTAAATAATTATGATCCAGGCTGGGTGAATGAATGTTGATGTTCTTATAGGCAATCAGCCACCCATTGCTCTGACAAAAAGTGTGACAATGTAATAACCAAGCCTTGCAAGAGAGAAATGGGAATATAAAATGTAGAACGTTTGCACAAGTTTGCCTGAGAATTAATCAAGTCAGCTCTACCTTGGAAGAGGATCCAAGTCCTCCATGTTCCAGCTGAAGCTGTAAGTGATTTCTAAATGAGCATGACATCAAGAGAGCAGAAATCTAATCAGTAATTGATAGATACAGTTGCACGTCCCTGTCACCGCTCTGTCTCGCCTCCACAGCCCGGACTGAGCCTCTGAGCCCTCAGTGCAGCCTCTCAGCAGCCTGAGCTGCACTCCAGTGCTGTTAGAGGCCTCATTATGCTCACAGCATGAAAGCTGAACCCCCAAAGTGAGAAAGAGGGCAGTAATAAAGTACAATTTATCCAGCACCTCGGCCATTATCAGCTTGTGTAGAACTGCTAAATGCAAAAGAAGGAGACAGAGGATTTACCATATGCAAAGGGATAATCTTTGCTTTTTTTTTCTTTTTGTCCCAGCTGTCTAGACAGCTAGACAAATGCCAGGTTCATTTCTCAAGACCCTGACTGCAAGATATTTTAGCATTTAATCCTTTATCTTGACTGCAATCTGCCCAGATTGTCTGGTAGTTATTGATCGTATCACTAACAGACTTGGAGCTTTTCCAATCCCTTGAAAAAAGGAAAAAGTACCCCTGACCACGATGAGAGTGATTTTAGTGTGCTTCTAAGCTGATGAACGAAATATAAAGGTGGCTAAAGTTGTGAAAATAGTATTGGAGTAATGAAACACTTGAGCAGATTAATGTGAATGGCAGCTGTGAGCCCAGATCCTTGCACTGATAGACAAGCTCTCGGACTCAGAAGCAAAACAGAAGGAGAGTTCAGGAAAATGATAAGATTCAGCTTTACCCAGTGCTCATCCTATATTGGAAATGAGAGTCTGGAGAAATGGGAATACCCTCATAGCTGTGCAGCTCTCTGTCTCACCCTTCTCCCCCCCAGTTCTGCTGTCAATGTCAATCTTCACCAATCTGGTGCATGAAGAAGTGTTTTTTAGGTGTGAGAGCAAACACCAGACTTCCCCAATATGTTTCTCTGTGCCGTGTGTCTGTTGCAGTTCTGCTCAGGGCTTCGTTTCTGCTTCTGACAGACTCCACCAAGCCCTGACTGGAGTGGCAGTATTTGAAACTCAAAAGGTGGCTGCTGGGGAAAGCCTTTCCAGGACAGAAACCCAATGTAATTCACACTGTTGTGCTTGAAAAGAGTTGTGTTTGGATTGAGCACCAGCATTTGGCACAGTATGATGGAGCAGGAGGCAGCAGCACTGCAGACATATGATGGATAACAAGCTTGTGGCTCAGAGCAGTTGCTCACATCAGACCTATGGAAATTCATAGTGTGTGATTTAACACTTGCTATGAAGCAGAATCTCAAAAAGCTGTTCACAAAGAGGCAAGGAAAGCTGATAATGGTCTGTAATGATGGCTCTCACTGAGGACTTGCTGCCCAGCCCTTCATAAGAAGCCATCTGCCACACTGAGGGAGCACAATGGAGCTGCATCCTGATCCCTAATGTGGGGCATGGCCTGCAGGGCAGCTGATGGAAACCTGGCTATGACATTCCTTTGATGTAGCCAGGATTGTGATCCCCACTGAGTCCACAAAGCAAAATTTAAATGTTCTTTTCCAGGGGTGTGTTGTGCCCAGCCTTGGGGTGCCACAGCTGAAAGTGCTGCATGGCCTCTGCAGATGCTGGAAAGGTCTTGGAACCATCAGAGAATGCTTTGGCTGGGAAGGGACCTTAAAGATCACCTTGTTCCACCTCAAAGATCACCTTGTTCCACCTCAAAGATCACCTTGTTCCACCCCCCTGCCATGGACAGGGATGCTCCTGTATGTCCCAGACTATTCTGTGCCTGTGCCCTTTGCAGAACTCATGAGGAAAACCTAGGCATGCTGCACTCCTGCCTCTTAAACATTGGATTTCTGATTGGCACCAGAAGATTGTTCCCTTGCATGGATCATCAACATAAGGGTGCAATAAAGCACAAACCTTGACACATTTAGCAGCAGAAATGGCAGGCTCAGACAAACAGCAGCCAGGTTTGGTATGACAGAGAGCACCAGTTATGGTTTGTTCAGGCATCAGATTGGAAGACAGGATGGGATGATGGGAGCTGGAAATAATTAGCTGATGGGCTTTCATGCCATGCTTGAAATTTGTTTTCACTGTTCAAGCAAAACCACTCCACTGTCCCTACACAAGAAGAAACCCTTTTCCTTCAGCCTCTGACCCTGCTCCTTGCTTCCATTCCCTTCCAAATTTGGATTTCATCAGCTTCAAGTGCTGTTGTGTTCCCTGGAAGAGCTGATGTGTAGTGCAGCTGTGCTTTTCAGCAGGAGACACTTTTTTTGGTTGGAGGGACCCCAGAAATTAATTTCCAAATAATCAATGCATAGGGAACATCCCAAGTAGAAAGCTGCCCTGGCTTCAACGGGAGCCAGGAATTTATTCCTGTAAGTGAAGGAATGTTTGTTCTTGGGAGTCAGGAAACAGCATTGTCTTCTGTAAAGATACTGGAGGGGTGTGAGCAGGGAGTCTGATCTGCTGGATGGGAATGCTGTGCTGGTGGTCAGTGTAACTTAGACCTGGCTGCCAGGCCTGTCCTAACCAGAACTGGTTTCTTTCCCTTGTTAATACAGATTAGAAAGTAAAACTACTCATGTGTTCAAACACTCTAAACTGTCTGAGAAATGATCCTGTTTCAAGAGCACATCTGTTATCCCCATTGATGAGCCTGTCTTTCCAACTGCAGTTCCCTTTTTATCCTGGATGTTGGCAATACCCACTTCTCACAGATTTTGTTTGGGATGGGCTGCCAGCTTCAGGCTAGCCGTGCACCACAACAGCCATTCTTAGAAGCCAGTTATGTACTCACAACCTCACCCAGACACTCCTGAACACAGTAAGAAGACACCTTTTCAATGAAATGGACTGAGGAATTGAAGCACAAAATTGTGTCTTTTTGATCCATTCTCCCCTGAAATCCTGAGTGCTGTCTTTTTAATTGTCTGGGAATCAGCCACTCCTCGGTGAATGGGATGGTCACAGCTGACAGCCCTGCCTGTGAAATCTCTTCCCTGCTCTTCAGATACTTCTAAGTCATTTCCCACAACCATATGGTTGTCATGAGGATTTAACCTCTATTCTCAGAGGGGCTTTCACTTCCAGGAGCAGCAGAGAAGCTGCCCTGTGCTTTCCCAGCAAATACAACAGCACGGATTTGTAACAGCATCAGAAAAGATGCAAGCTCCTTTCTGAGAAATCCAGTCACTAAAAGGATACAACATGAGGAAGAAGAAAGCTGAAATGAGCCCCTGGCACAAGCAGGGAGATTCTTGTCTGTGACAAATGATGGAAACTACCCAAAAATTTTGGTAATGAAGGTCCAAATGTAGGAAGTGAAGTGCATCATAATTCCCTGGGTCCAGTGCTGCTTAGTTTCTTAGGGCTGCATCTCATTTTCAAAAGGCTGTACCATAACACTGCTCTGGGCTCTGTAGCCATCCTGTCAGAGGCTCAAGGCAGAGATAAGTCACTTAATATTTTTATCTCATCAGGCATATGTTTGTTATGAGATTCTTGCACTGGGAGAGCCCTTCTTCCAAATTTGCATTATCCCACCTTGACTGATGAGTTTAAGGCTGACGTGGGGGACTGCCATTATGCCAAAGCTCAATGAATTTTAAAAGTTTACTCAGCCCATATTTTCATTTAGTCTTTCACACCAATTCCCCTTAATATTCATCTTTGTGTGCAGGTTTTGGGGTCAGGCTCAGACTGTCAGTGTTATGTGCTGTGTGTACATGAAAGGAATATTTTCACAGTGGTAACTGTAGTGGCAGCAGGAGGTTTCTAAGAATACATCTCATAGTAGGTGTGTTGTACCTTCAGTGTCTTCTCAGAGCTCTGTAAATATGGGACTGAACTGTTACCAGCAGCTACTCACCCCCAAGCTGGTATTACTTAGGGAGAAGCAACACTAATTTGTTTCTATGTAGTAAGATTTACTCACTGCTTGATGTCACTGAGCTTCACAAACTTCTGGGCATGCTGGATTCAAACACCTAAAGCACAATATTTTAAATGTGTTGTTGAAATTTGAATGAAAGAATAAGCAAACCAGCCTGGAAAAGGAATTCTCTCAGAGGCACAAGGCATTTTGTGCTGATTCCATTAAGGATTTTATGAGTTTAGCTATGGCTAAGCATAATGCTTTTACAGGGAGCAGCAGCGTGATGGATGATGAGTTTTAGAAGTGAAATAGCAGTGCTGCTCTTCAGCTGTGCTTAGAGCTGCTTACCAGCTCTTCTCCTGAGGCTTAATTAAAAGGAATATACTGTCCATCTCCATATGGAAATGCTGGCATTCTAGAAACATCCGCTCACTTTGATCTTAGTGATTGGTGCTTAAAAAGCAGATGGACCCAGGTGCCATATTTTTGTGTAATATGGCTGATTATCATAAATACTGCTGCTTTCTGACATCTCCTGAGTGCCAGCATTTTGGCCCTGGGAAGCTGCAGGAGGTGCAGCCTTGGTTGCAAAGACAACATCCCCAAAACAAGTTGTTCAGTGTCATCCATCATTGCAAAGAAATTCCTCTGCCCACTCCTTCCTGCTGCCTTCTGGATGGGAGATGATGCTGGGAGCTGGTGGGAGGCTGCTGTCAGCTCCTCAGGGCAAGGCTGAGGTTTCCCCCTCCCCTGTGCTCCTGCTGCAGTGCAATCATAAACACACAATGTGGCACCAAGCAAAATTCAAAACTGGGGCCCAGCTGGAAATTTCCCTCTAAAGTGAAGATGCTGCTGGCTTTACAAAGTGTGTCTTAGGAGGAGGATATAGGATTTGCCATCCCTTTTCCCTTCATCCTCAGCACCATCCAGTCATGGAAGTGGTGCCAGGATGCAGTGTGCTATCCACACACAGATCTTTCTTGGGAAGATTAAAGCTTGGGACTTACAGAATCCCAGAATGGTTTGGGTTGGGAGAGACTTAAATCCCATCTCATTCCACCCCCTGCCATGGGCAGGGACACCTTCCACTAGCCCACGCTGCTCCAAAGCCTGTCCAACCTGGCCTGGGACACTTCCAGGAATGGGGAAGCCACAGCTTCTCTGGGCAACCTTCAAGAAGGCCCAAGTGTGAGTTGGGAAAATCCAGGAATTATGTGTGTTAAAATTAAGGGGGCAACAAGCAGGAGAAGCAAGTGAGAGAGAAAATATGATTTAGTATAGAGGAAAGCATCCAGAGCAGAACATGTGAGGGCTGGGGAGCTTGGTGGTGCAAGAGGGAGTGACTTCACCTGGCATGGGGCTGAGCCTCAGCCCTGCCTGGGGGGCACAGGCAGGATGCTTCTCTCTTCCCTGCTGTCCTGCTGTGGCTGTGCAGCCTGCAAACCATCAGTGCCAGCCCCTGACAGGTCTGTTCCACGACTTTCACATAACCAAGGAGTTTGAACCCTCGGTGGCCTTAGAGTAATGAAGGTAAATAAGCTGATAAAGCTAAGGCAGATGGGATGGAATTGCAATGAAATGAACAAAAAAGGGCTTTAACTTTGACTGAAATGTCTTTGAAGGACAAGATTAGCTTCAGTACAAGTGTGGTGTCTCCTCAGTGAGTAAAGCTTTCACCTGACTGCAGGAAAGCCACAACTTTTCATATCCCCTCTATAGTAACTGTTAAATGTATAGCTGGCACATATGTGTTAGTGATGCATCAAGGCCAGCTCAGCAACAAATTAGTGACTATTTCTGCTGCTGAAAAGGCTGCTCATTTTTATAAGATGCCTGTTGTTGCATTCTGCTAATCAGTATAAACAGCTTGTTTTCCAATTTTCTGCTCTTTGGGATGATTATGCTTCTGAAAGTTCAGTCTTAGCTTCATATTCCAATTTCAAGCCCATGGAGCTGGAGCAGGTTTGCCCTGGGAGCAGAACTACTATTTTTCAGTGCTGAGCATTCACTAAAGACTTCCCCTGTATTCCTTCCTGACTGTGATATTTGGAGTGTAAAAGAACAATCATATCTGCTCACATCTTTTCAGCTGTATCTCTTGTAACTGCTAAATTGAATCTTGTGATAGCTTAAGTGCTTGATTTATCATAGCCAGCCCTTGAGATTTCTAATAAAGTTGCACAATGCCAGGCTGCTGTAGAGAGCCTGCTATCTGCAGTGCCATGACAGCATCCTTTTCCTGTAGGAGAGGTGGCTGAGGTGACATCTGAAATGTGACCTGAGGGAACACTGCTGGCTAAAAAGGAGCAGCTGATTTTTGGTTATTCTGGGAGGCTGAGCATATGGTGCAGCACAAGGCCAAACAAGCCTCAGTCTGTGCTTTGCCAACCTGCCTCTTAGTGTTCCCTGCAGTCTTCTCTCCCACCTTGGCAGGCAGAAGTTTTGCATTCCTGTTCCCCAGCTCATTAGACACGGTGTAAAGGCGTTGCTTTTCCCCATGAAATGGGCTTTGTCAAACATGCTCAGAAGCTGTGCCCATGGGGGCAGCCTAATGCCTGCATTAAATGGGTTCATGCCTTTCATTTCACTGCACTTTGTTCAATCTATTACTGTATTTTTAATATTATGATCAACTGTGCTGTCCAAATTATCTTCACCAGTGGCAACTCTGCTCCACTGGTCCCTCTGTGTCACATGGCTGTTGGAGCTCAAAGATGAAGGGAGCATTTGTTCTAGACTGAAAAGAAGTTGCTCTCAAAAAGCAAGGACAACTGATTTGAGCCAAGACCCTTCTCCAGAAAGCCTTTGCTAAAGAAACCTTTATGTTTCCTTGGCATTGGCTGTAGCTGGAACGTCGGGTCAGGCTCACAAGGAATTGATTCTGTTGCAATTCTGTGAGACTGAAGCATGACACAAGGGTATTGGACAGATCCTGTGAAATCAAGAACATGGAAAAACCCAAGAAAAGAGGAAATACAGGGATGTAGCACTGGATTCACAATTCATTTGATAAGATTTTCAGGCATTGGGTTAATACCATGTGGTGGAGAGTTGATACTTCCAGCAGTGAGCTCAACCACTGAACTGTGTTTATGGGGATTATGCTGATGCTGGGTATTCTGCACGAGGCAGAATCTCAGATCTCCAGGCAAACATACACTCAGGGATGATTTTTTTTCCACAACTGCAATGTTTTTAATCCCCAGTTCAAATGGCCTGCTCGGTTTTCTAATAGCTCAAACATCCTGGTTTTGGTTTGGGGACAGCATGTCCTTGTAATTACAGGACCATGCCTGTTGCATTAGCACAGGAAGCTGAGGATTGCAAGTGGTTTCTCAGAAGCAGAGACACTGTCAGCTCAGCTCGTGAAGAGTGTATCTAGCTGAAGGCAACACAAAATTGTGCAGCTTCTTTCAGATTGTTGTGCTACTGATTGATTAAAAACCAGGAAGAAAACAAGAGCAGATCAAGCCAGAGGGGGCTGACAGTACCAGCATCACTAGTTCCACTCTAATTATGTAAATTTAGGTATCAGGAGTGACTAATGCAAGGGATTTGGGCAAGAGCTTGCCATGACTTTCATGGTTCATCCTTCTAACTGGGATGTAATGCAGTGTGTCTGAGACTAGCAACATCCTATTAGCAATGCATACAAGAAATTAATTATTCAAGCTTGTTATGGTGAGCCTTAAATTGGGTTGCAGCCCAGCATTGTAAAAAAGAACTTTATCATTCCCTGGTGGAAAGTAGATGTTTTAATAAGTATCTGCAGACTGTGTACAAATTGACTCCACTGATGATGCCTCACTCACCTTGTGCTGCTTACTCATGTTCTGCTTTTGTCCTTGATAAGAGCAGCAGGGCATGGTCCTGTTAAATAACACCTCCATCCTGAGCTAAAGATGATGGGATCCTCCTGCCAGAAAAAATAGAAGGAATCCAACCTCCCTCAGCAGGCTGTTGCCTTCTACAGCTGAGATCAAACATTAGAACCATAGGATCAGAGAATGGTTTGGGTTGGAAGGGACCTCAAAGCCCATCCAATTCCACCCCCCTGCCATGGGCAGGGACACTTTCCACTAGACCAGGCTGCTCCCAGCCTCATCCAGCCTGGCCTGGAAATTGTCATTCTTTCAAATTCTTTTCTTGCATTTCAGCTGCATAGTTTTGGACTATGAAATGAAAATATATCTAACCAAAGAGCTTTGTTCATTTTCCTTCTTATCTGCCTCAGCAGGGCAGTCTGATTAGTTGTCTGTAGTGGTTATGCTTCTTTCTCACTTCAAAATATCCCTTATTTCAAAGTTTCCTTCCCTCTCACACTCTATAAGCCATTTGGGCACTTCTGTCCTGCAGAATTGCCAGTCTGTGAACCCCTCAGGTTGTGCATGGACAGCCTCAGTCACCAGCACAATGAAATGTGCCAGTCTGACTTGTCAGAGAAATGAGGCATAATCCCCTTTAGCAGCTCTGCTCTGGACCAAAAGTACTTCAGCTTCAGTGAGGTTAAACCTGAAATGGGTTTGGTCCCTCTTAAAATCAGGGGAGGCTTTTAAAGAGACCTAAATGATTCCATTTGCAGAGCTGAGAAATGGTGACACGGCTTCTCTCCCTTCTGACCCAGAGTGGTAAATTGAAAAGCCATGAAAAATAGGTTTTGTTGTCATAGCTGATACTTTGGGGGTTGTGATAATACCCCAAGCACTGGGGTAACAATTCCAGCAGCTGACTCTAGAGAGGAATTCTGAGTTTGCACTGGATTCTGCTGGAGACAGACTGCTGTCAGCTTGGAGCTACAGTGTCTACAATAGCACTAATTAGCATTCAAGGCAAAAAATCATTACTTCTAAAACACAGCTTTTATTCTCTAATACTTCTGGTATCAGCTATCATGTAATGTGAACCTCGAGAGAAATGCTTTGTAAGTAAGAATTGCTCTTTAGCTTGTCAGGCAGACTTGCACCACTGAACTCACTGAACACATTTAGAGGCAAAAATCTCTTGTTTCTCTGATTCCTGTAGCAAGTATTTGGTAAAATTTGCCAGGGCATTAAAAGACTCCAGCCTGAAATCTTCTGGCATTATTACATAAGACAAGTCTGAATTAACCACAGCCCCTATGATCTCCTTCCTGGGGGGAAACAGAGGTGCCTGACTAAAATTCCTTAGAAATTCCCATAGTTAGAGCCATTGGGATGGCCTGCTAGTGAAATCAAGAGAGATACAATTCCACAGGACTTGGGCCAGCTGGAGATTCTGAAGACCATCAGGAGAGGAAAAAGAAACAAGTTCTTCCTTGAAGAGAGCAATGGAAGCCTCAAAGAGGTTCCTGAGAGAGGCTGTGAAATTTCCATCCTCGGAGTGTGAAATTTCCATCCTTGGAGATGCTCTGAATTCAAAGTACATAAAGTCCTGAACAATCTCATCAAACATTGAAATTAGCCTGGTCTTGGGCAGAGAATGAGAGCCCTTGGCCAGGTCCATCCAAAGGTCCCTCCTGGCCTCCAGAAACCTGTGATTGTCCCATTGCAAACCTCCTGTGGCAGGTGGGGCTCCCTGAAGCACACCTACAGGGCTGCATTCAGTAGCCCATCATGCCTTAATTCCCTTCTATGAATTTGTCCATGGGGTTTTTTGTTTTGGAACATCAAGACTTCTGCCTCCCATCATTTTGGAGCAAAATGTTCTGCAGGCTGTGTGTGCTGCCAGCTGCCACCTTCAGCTTTCCTGGAAGCTGCCTGTTCCTGGGGTGCCTTCTGCCTCCCCTGTGTGAAACAGAATGAATGTCACATGGGATTTCATAGATGTTCCCTATTTTTCCCACTCCATAGCTACAGATAATGGTTTCCCTGGATCTGTCTGGTCTTCCAAAGACTGTAAAGTTGTGTGACAAAGGTTGTGTCATGGGCCAAAGTGTATTCCTTGGATCAGTGCCCAGGAAGCCAAGCCTGGCACATCCCAGCCTTTATTTGCGTGAAGAAGTTTAACACGAGGAATTGTTGTTTAGGCAAGAGACATGGGAATATTCATCCAGTAGCCATAAAACCTCCAAGATAATATTCTGATTCATCCCCTGTGTGGGTGAAAGGAGGAAATCAAAACACAAAAGGATGGCCTGTGCTGGCTTTGTTTTCCTGGTGCAGACAGAGCCGGAGCTGGGCATCGCATTAGCGGACCTGTTCATAAAATATTCCATAACAACCAGAGCAGCTCATGCTTAATGGAAAAACATTAAATGTTCCATTGGGAAACAATTGCCCTTTATACAAGATGCATTTCTTCTCTCTCCCTTTTGTTCAGGGAATCTGACTGGGAACAAAAAAAAGCTTGTCCCTTCAGACACCCTCTGTTCGTGCTGCTCCCTCCCCAAATCAGGATCCTAATCCCTTGTTTGGACCACATAATCAGCTACACAAATATCAGTCGAGATAGCACAGACAGATTACAGCTCCCAGCAGGACCAGGGAGGATGGGTCAAGCTTTAAATACCTCTGCCTGTATGCAACTGTTTTTCCTAAGGATAAAGCAAGAGGAATATAAACAGGAATTCTTTAGGCAGATGGCCTTTAGTAACCTCTCCATGAGGCATCAGCAGCTTGTAAATAATGAGTGGTCCAGTGAGCCAGCCCTGACTGGAAGGGCTTTCCAGACCTGGATTGGGAAGCCTTGTGCATGGCTGAGGGGGAAGATATTATTGGAGGGGAAAAAGGGATAATAAAGGCAGATAATTAACAGTAAAGAATGAAAGCCACTGTAGAAGATAAATTTGTTTTCAGTTTTAAACCATGGTTGAGAGCTGACTCCTGCAGCTATTTAGTGCAGTCATGGCTAACTTGGGAAGGTAGGGAATACTTCCAGAAGCCATAAACCATAAGTTGCTTCATTCTCCCATTTGGTGAGACACAGAGATATCCTGCCCTTGGTGTGGGCCATGCCTCTCTTTCCTTCTCTTTCCTTGGGGAAGCAATATTGCTAAACTTGTAAAGAAAAAGTGAACTTTGACCTGTTGAGATTTACGTACTGGATGTAACATGTACCTGTTTCTAATCCATATCCATAAATAGGTCTTTGAGAGTGCCCACAAATCCAGCCTGTTCCCTGACAAATTTCCCCATATATCTGCTTTGCTTGGCTGAGCTCAAAATTGAAAGGTTGAAGTCCTTGCCTGATACATATTTTCAATTACTGTCATTTTCCAAAGCGAGTAAGGGATGCTCCAGCTGTACAAATTGGCATCACTATTTCTGGGATGCATCAATATGAGTAACAGCTCCAGAGAGATCTTTGAAGATTCCTCTTGGGAAAAGGAGCTGGGACATCTCAAAACTGGCTCACCTTGATTACTATCTGTTCATGTGGCAATCCATGCTGTCCATGGATATTTTTATATATATATATATCCTATATATTTATAGGATCTGGGGACAATGATTATCTCTTTAATACTGGGGCTGAGATTTTATGTGCAGAACTGGGAACAGCAGCAAAGTATTTCAGGTCCTCAAATTGTGTAGGAAACCTGGAGCTGAGCAATCCCTGTCCTATTGGAATAGGTTTAAGATTAAATGGGCCAGGTTAGATGGGATATTGGGAATTAGGAATTGTTCCCTGTGAGGGTGGGCAGGCCCTGGCACAGGGTGCCCAGAGCAGCTGTGGCTGCCCCTGGATCCCTGGCAGTGTCCAAGGCCAGGTTGGATGGGGCTTGGAGCACCCTGGGATAGTGGAAGGTGTCCCTGTCCATGAGACAAGATGGGATTTAAGGTCCCTCCCAACACAAACCAGTCTGTGACTAGGATTCCGTGATTGTTATTGGGGGAAAACTAAAGTTATAAATCATGCAGAGTTCAACATCCACTTTTGCAAAGTGTTTCCATGATTAGTTGAATAATTGTAGTGGGTAGTTATGCCTATTTTCCCATAAAATCTAATAATAATTTTAAAAGCCACATTTGACTGCATTAAACCTGAGTCTCTGTGAGCTGTAATTCTAAATGAGCCTTTACCTTTAGCCTGGCACAGTAAAAACTGGACACTTGGGGAAGAGATTGTGAGAAATGGATTAGGAAATTTGTCTGAAAAAAACCCTTTCTTCACCTTTTACCAACACACATGTAAACTGTGCAGGCTGCATGCCCAGTGTGGGGGTAAGGCTTGGTTATGATTCAGCTCAATGGAATGTAAATGAAGGCTCCTATAATGAAATGAGTGGGAACATTTTGGACTCTCATTAACTTCACACTGTAAGAAAGAGATAATTCAAAGAGCTGCTTCTCACTTCTGAGAGATAGTTTTCAAAAACCTGATTAGAGACTCATAGAATTGGGGCTTTTGTTGAAGCTAAACCTTCAGTGAGAAATGTCTGTAACATCCTCTTCTCCTCAGTGCTGAGCAGGATTTAAGAAGTGAAATCTTGAACATCTGAAAGGCACAGACAAATTGAATTTAGCACAGAGAGGTTGCCAATAGCTGCAGTGAGGCACTGGCTGTGAGCTGAAGGCTATTGAAACTGGGAGTAATTTTTAGTAAAACCAGTATTGAGGTAATGACACTTTAATAACTTCAGCCAAGGGCCAAAAAGAATGGGGAATAAAAGTGGGTTGGTGGAAGTTAAGTACAAGTCAGCTGGGCTAACTCTCTACTCTTGGAGTCCTGAACCACTTGAGCAGGAATTTAGCTAGGAGATTTACCCAAAGCCAACAGCAGTCAAATTTTAGGGAAAAACCCCCAACTTTAGAAGCTGAAACAATCAACTCCTTTCCATCCCCATTGGCTTTTGAGCTGTAGTTTGTGTGCTGAGCAGGTAGAATAATGCAAACAAAACAGTACCTCATGTGAGGACTGATGGTGCAGTCCAAATCAGATTACAGCACCTCCAAACTAACAGTTTACTTTAGACACATTTGCTGAAAGGATCACCAGAAAATATCAGGATAATCATGTGTGTTGTACCACCAGTTGGCTGCTGGTGAGGGGAGGATACAAAAGAAATATCAATATAATTGTAGTTAGCACAAAGAGGCACATGAGGCTGAGGTAATTTTGTAGAGCCTGTCCACATTAGTGTTGAAAATTAGCTGTTCCAACAGCAGATTGTTTTCACAGAACTTATTTTTTTTCTTTCTAGGAGAATGAAAAGCTGGTTGAATTCAAAGATGATGGGGCAGGTTAGAGGCTGGAGGAGAAGCTGTGGCCAACTGCAGCAACACATCTGCCAAGGTACCTGCCCTGTGCACTGGTGCTGCAAGCCTGGGCAGTGGCATGGGGGTGCAAACAGTGCCAGGAGTTTGAAATTAAATTAAAATTGGAAATTAAATGAGTAGATAGTCCTCTGCAGAGCAAAGTGAGAGAGCACAGGGTAAGTGCTGCCTGGGGAGTTCACTGTTGTGCTCACATACACAGTGACAGGCAAACATGGGCATCACTCAACACCTACAGTCCTAAAATAACTTGCCTGTATGAAGGGAAAAGATTTTATAGGGAACAGAGGCCTGGTGTCTGAGCTCACTGCAGGCATGAGCCATTAGATAAGGCTGAAGAATCCTCTCTTCACTCTATGAAAGTGTGGAAAAATAATTATGCTCTTTCCTTGGTGAGTAATAGCTCAACAAAGCAGCAGCTTGGAGCGTGCTGCTCGCTCTCCTCGCTGTGATTTCCCTTCCTGCAGCAGTCCAGGATGCTCCTGGTTGTCAGCCTGGGGACTCGCTGATGCATTTACATCTAGAGATCCTGTTACAGCACAGTGTCCTGTTTAACTGGAGTGAAGATGCCTGAAAATCAGCCTGATATCTGGGAGCTTGTCCTTATCTTTAGGTGCCAGCACGCTGCCTGATCAAACTGAAGTAATGAAGTTAAAATTCTGGAGCACTGGCCTTTCTGGGCTAAAATTTAGAAGCCACAAATGGAGCTGGCTGGAAAAAGCCCAGCTGAGTAGGAACAGAGTCTGGGACAAGACAGAGTCGAGGTTGTTTCTCTAAGCTGAGAAAATGGCCAAGCCACAGCTGCTGGTCTGGTCTGGAGCAGACAGCTGTAGAAAACATTTTGCTGTGCAACAAAAGGGCAAATACTAGGATGCCATGAGACTCATGTAGAGTTTGGCTTGCATAGCTGAACTCCTGCCCTCCTTTTGTACCAGAATTATTCTTAGGGGGAGAAGCAAGAGCAGGATTTGGAGCAACCTGCTCTAGTGGAAGGTAGGGGGAATTAGGGCTTTAAGGGCCTTTCCCCAGCCATTCTGGGATTCTGTGATTCTGTGGATTTGCTCTGCTGTCAAGCATCCATAAAGCTCCTGATTTAATAGTTCAGTGATAAAGAATTCATTAATATTGTACCACAATCCCTCTGTGGAGGCTGTTGCCAAACACCTACATGGCAACAGGAGCAGCAGGGCTGGGTCTCAGTGCCAGCCTTCAGTAAGTGAATTAAAGAAAAAAGCAGCAACAAAAAATCCTGCTCTGTGACTTTAAACAGTGGTTAGACAGCCAGGTGAAAAGATACTGGCCTGCTCTGCTTTTAGCTTGCAACTTAAGAAAATAAATCTTAGGCTCCTGTGGGTCACGTCTATATAATGAAATTTAAAGGATTTAAGCTAAACTCTCACTCAAGGGAGCATCACTGCATGGCTGCAAGAGAACATCTGCACCTGAGAGACCATTTGGATGCAAATAATGCTGCAGTTCACAAGTTCCTTTTCAGAAGCTCATGGTTGATGTGCAGCCCTGACTGGGGCTGGGCAACCACACGGAAACAAAAACCTCTCCGTGGAGGATCTGCCGCTCCAGTGACCCCGGGCAGTCAGTGTTCATGCTCCTCATCAGAGCAGTGCTGGGAAATGCAGCTGGGCAGGCAGTAAGGACTGAAATTGAGTACAAATCCACAATTCTCATCACCTCAGAACCCATGGAGTACAAGCACAGGCCCTTAAAATATACTTTTTTCCTTCAGAGATTAGCAAAATGTTAAAACTTACAAAGAGTATTGTTGTAGTGTTGGGTCTCCAGGACGAGGTGAGAGATGAGAATCTGACTCCAAGTTCTTAGAAGGCTGATTTATTATTCTATTCTACTCTATTCTATTCTATTCTATTCTACTCTATTCTATTCTATTCTATTCTATTCTATTCTATTCTAATTCTATTCTATTCAAACTATATCCTAAACTATACTAAACTATAGAGAAAGAATACAGAGAGAAGGCTAGAAAAGAATGATTAATAAAAAACCCGTGACAGACTCAGAGAGTCCGACACAGTTGGCCGTGATTGGCCATTAATTAAAAGCAATTCATGTGCTGGGTAAACAATTCTCCAAATCATATTCCAAAGCAGCCAAACATGGAGGAGCTGAAGCTTCCCAGCTTCCCAGGAGAGGAAATCCTGGCAAAGGGATTTTTCAGAAAATATCATGGTGACAGAGTATGAAACTCTAGACTTGCCCATGACATAGCATCTGTTCCTTGTCATATTTTTCTTTTTTATCTTCTTTCTTTGGCACTGGAACAAGGTCTTAATATTCAGAAGTGTCCCAATGTTTTCTTCCTGTGGATTTGTGAGAGTAGCCGGATCTGGGGGTTAAACAATGGCAGCTTTTGAAAGGAGAATGGGTCAGGAGCACCAGTGTCATGATGCACAGCCGGAAAAGAATGTTTGCAACTAAAAAGATCTGTTAATGAATTCTGAGTATTTATAGCTCTGTGAGCTTTCCTGCAGAGTTCATCTCCATGGGAAGTTATTAGCTCAAAAGTGAGCTTAGTCACAAGCCGCTTATGGGGAATATTTCTATTTATATTATTCTCATTTCAGTGACTGGTGCTTCCACGACAGGGTTATTTACTCATTGAGGAGTCCAGTGCTGCTCAGATCAAAATGTATCCCTGCCTTGATGGGGAGAGAGCTCTGCAGCCATGACAGGCACAGAAACACCTGCCATGTGAGGCTGGGATGGCCAGGGAGAAAGGGAGGGGTTGAAACCCCATTGCTCACCCAGTAACCCCTTTTACACTGAGCAGCAAACCACAGCACAGGGAGCAGAACATGGGGAATGCATTGGAGCTGATGCTGTACATACTGTTTTATCATCCATTTCCTGCTCTATCTGGTTTCAGAAGCCAATCTGCCTTCAGCAGCACAGGGTGAACAGGGGGCACATATGTCAGCACAGGAGAACAGCTTGGAGCATGAACTGATATTAAGGCCACTCATGCATGAGGTAATTTGTTTTATAATAGCAGCAGAAAGGCTGCTTATGCATCAGTGAGATGCAGCAGCCTGGGAGCCATGGGGGAATTAAAGTAGCACTGTGCACTGGAAATGCTAATAAATATGAACTTCTGCCCAGATGGATTTTATTTGGTTTATGGCCATGCAGAGCCTCCCTGCTCCCTGCCACTGCCAGGGGCTGGGAGATGAATCTCCAGGCTGCTGTAGCAAGGATCTCTGTGCACAAAGTTGTGTGTGAAGAATCCTCTGGAGTTCCTTCCCACAGTCAGAGCTCGTGGTGTGGATGTGGCTGCCTTGCTGCTGCTGGAATGCTCCCATGCAGCCACCAGTGGCAGCTGCAGCTCAGATGATGGGAGGGAGGGTTTCTGCTCTTCTGGGGCTGCTAATGCCCTGCAGGGAATGGCAAAGGGGCAGAGAGCAGGCACAGTGAGAAATGAGGAAAAGGAAGGATCGAGCCTGGACAGTGTTTGTAATAAGCAAACTTGACTCTTTCATCTGAATTCTGGTTTTAGCACCCTGCTTGTGTGTGTCTGTGTGTGTCTGTGCCTGCTGAAGGCTGGTTTTTGGTTTATCTGTGGGGTTTGGCTTTGAGAAAGGCCTCAAGATCAAGCACTGGCTTGTGGTATTTTCAGGGTCCCCAGATGGAGGAGGAAGGAAATGATGGATCTGACTCCATGTTCTTAGAAGGCTTCTATTCTATTCTATTCTATTCTATTCTATTCTATTCTATTCTATTCTATTCTATTCCATTCCATTCCATTCCATTCCACTCTCTTCTCTTCTCTTCTCTTCTCTTCTCTTCTCTTCTCTTCTCTTCTCTTCCATTCCATTCCATTCCATTATATTATGCTATACTAAAACTATACTAAAGAATACAGAAAGGACACTGACAGAAGGCTCAACAAGACACTAATGAAAAACTCGTGACTCTCCAGAGTCTCAGCACAGCTGGACTGTGATTGGTCATTAAATAAAAACAATTCACATGCTGGATAAACAATCTCCAGACCACATTCCAATGCAGCAAAACAGGGAGAAGTAAATGAGATAATTACTGTTTTCATTTTTCTCTGAGGCTTCTCAGCTTCCCAGAAAATGTGACAGTGACACTGGCTCTGAGACATGCTGCTCTTCTAGAGCAGCTTTCAGTGCCAGTATATGAAAAAACCATTGAGCTTTCATTTTGAGTAATATTAATTGTTGTTTTATTGAATAGTAGAAATTACTTGATCTTTTTACAAGGTGCAACATCACCATTTGTTACATGATGGTCACTGGAGGTCATGCCAGGAGGGTTTCAAACGAGATTGGCTTTAAATGTACCCATTTAAAGTCACCCTCAGGTACAAAACTTCTGCCTGAAGGTGAAGAAACACATTGGACTTACAAGGCCTAAGATGTCCTTGCATCATTCATTATTGTCAAAGATGGGTGATTTACTGTGTGTCCTTTTCCCCCTCACACAGGGAGCTGCAAATGCTGACTCAGCCCACAGAGTTTATCATCAGTGCTTGGGCTGCCTTAGCAGTTGCAGAATCACTGACAATTCCAACACCAGGCTCCCACCAAATCCGGCTCCCAGCAGCCTCTCTCTGGTATGTTTAAAGCCATTAGTCGAGTTCCTTTACCAAAAACTCTCTAATGTTACTCATTTATTGTCACTGAGTGTTACTAATAGTTGCTGAGGGCCTTTGAGGGGGTCTATTGCCTTTATTAAAAATGCTAAACAGCATTTTAGCAACCTTTTGGGAAGCTGAGGCTGGCTTGACTTCTTGGTTGATGAGGCAGCACCGTGATTCATGAAACCACAGCAGTTCAGCTAAACCCTGCCCTGCAGTGCCTGAGTTTTGTGCCAGCAAACCTCTCAAAATGTGGCTCAGGAACCTGAGATATCTCCATTTGCAATGGGATTCACTGGAATGTTGACCAAAGTCTGAAAACCCAGACTTCTGGGCTGTAAAGCATCCATTTTTTAATCAGATTTATTTTGGGTTTGATGCAGACTGAAGACAGTGTGCTACCTTCAGTGGGTGTGAGCATGAACAGACCATCAGTCTGATGGTACAGAGCAGGAGCTGGAGCTGCAGATGATTTTCCAGCTGAAAGGGCAGCTGGAAGCACAGCCTGCCACCAGCAGCCCTTGTCACAGGCAGGCCCTGGTGTCATTCCTGCCCTGATGGCTCCCTGGCTCCAGACAGAACATGCTCTGATGCTCAGCCTGAGAAATAAAGCTCCAAAGCTTCATTTGTCTACTTAATATCACTCCTTCTTTCTCTCAAGACTGAAGGAAACTTGCTACCAGGTGTTCCCAAACATCTTCAGCTCCTAAATGCAGGGAGATGCCTGTCAGCCCCCAAAAAAGCATATTGTGCCAACCCTGATAATGAAAAGCTCCAAACAAAACAAAGCAGTGATAGAATTTTTAATGCTGCTGTAAATCACTTTGAAATGAAGCATGTCAATGCCTTATGTGGAAAACCAAGCTGATGCAAACAGCACTCAGGAGCTGGCAGCATTTCATGGTTTTTTACACTCATCCCACACAGAACTGGCTTTATTTCTTTTGCACGGGCAGGTTTTTACCCATCATCCTTGCTGGTGTCTCATGTTGACATCAGCAGGAGCCTTCATCAAATACATTTGTCTTTATACTGATACTTTTTATAGAATTGGGCTGTTTGCCACTCAAGGAAATTGTAGTTTCAGAGGAGTTCAAGTGGTTCCTTGGTATAATTCATTCCCAGAGAAGATTAAGAAAAGCTTAAATCTGGCAGCATGACTATTTGCCTGGAAGAAGCAGGGAGTATTTCTTACTCAATCTGACAGAAGAAAACCAAGACTCGTTGGGGTTTTAATGAAAAACAGAGTGTGACTAAATATAAATCCACACTTTAGCTGTCTTCTGCAGGGGAGAAACATCTCAGGGTAACCTCCAGAGTTACCATTGTTTGCCCTGAGAAGTTGAAGCTTGGAGTGGATGCGGAGCACGTTCTGAGACCTGTCCTGTCAGAGCTCCCAGGCTGCTGCACAACTTCATGCAAAGCAGGAGGAGCCAGGGCACAAATGTCAAGTGCTCCTCTCGTGCCTGCTGCTGCTTGTCAGCAGAGGAATATCCACATGGCTGAAGGGCAACTGCTTGGTTATCAGTCAATCTGAGGGAGCAGGCTTGCACTGACAGCTGAGGCTTGGTAACCAGTACCCAGCAGGGATGAAAACTCTGCTGATAAAAGCCTGGCAGCTTGGGTAACTTGTTGGCTTTGTATGGCACTGAGTAATGTTTGATAGAACAGGCAGCCCCAGAATCACAGGATGGGTTGGGCTGGAAGGGACCTTAAAGCTCATCCCATTCTAAACCCAGCATGGGCAGGGACACCTTCCACTATCCCAGGCTGCTCCAAGCCCTGTTTAACCTGGAACACTTCCAGGGATGCAGGGGCAGCCACAGCTTCTCTGGGCACCCTGTGCCAGGGCCTGCCCACCCTCACAGGGAACAATTCCTGCCCAATATCCCATCTAACCTTGCCCTCTGTCACTGTGAAGCAATTTCCCCTTGTCCTGGTGCTCCAGGCCCTTGTATATAATCCCTCTCCATCTTGCTTGGAGCTCCCCTCAGGCACTGGAAGGCCACAGTTAAGTCATCTTGAAGCTGAAGAATCCAAACTCTCCCAACCTTTCTCACAGCAGCTCTGCTCCATCTTCCTGCTCATCTCTGTGTTCTCCTCTGCCTGGCTCCAGCAGCTCCACATCCTCCCTGTGCTGGGACCACAGGGCTTGGGGCAGCCCTGAGGGGGGTTTAACCTGAGCAGAGGCACAAGCTGCCCCTTCCCTGCTGCCCATGCTGCTTTTGATGCCACTTTTTGGTTCTTCTCTACAATTCCACATCTGTGTGTGCTTTTGCTCCTTTTTTTTAGTTAGAATTTGAAGTTCAGTCAGATGTTTGTCCCTTTTTTCCCTGCAGAAGTTGTTCAGCTTTCAAAGCTATGGAAGAAGGTGGTGTGTGCTGCAACAGAGCTCTGCCCTAAGCCTGCCCCAGTATTCTGAGGGAGAGCAGTAATTGTTTGCTTAGCTGGGCTCTCCAGCAGCCAAAGTAGCACTTCAGGTGATAAGGGCAGCCTCATAAAATTGGCTCTTAACTATTTGTAGGCTCTAAGAAAACAGCATGGAAATAATATTTTCTGCTGGAAGGGGAGTCAGGGTTCCAATCTAAGCATGCACAGAAGTTACAGTGAATAAATATGAATAAAAACTGATTAATGGGTGCCTATAAAACCAGTCACTAACTAAAGTCTCCATATTTGATTCCAGCTAAATCATCAGAGTCAAGAGCCTTCCTCTGCCTCTGTGGCAGAGGTTGCTGGCTGAAGCCAGTGGGAGCTTTGCAGCACTTTTTCTGGAACATGAGAGCTGCTGTAATAAATTTCCCCTACTTGGACTTAGCAGAGTAAACCTTTAGTGCCCCTGTGTAATCCTGGCTGTGCAGCTTTGCCCTGCCTGGTTGAGCTGGTCCTTGGAAAAAATGGGAAACTTGCAACTAAATGTAATGCAAACCCTTTTTCCCAGCTCTGAACAGGACTTGCCATGTGTTCATGGCTAAGGATTAGCACAAACTCCATTCTCAACTCAATATTTCAACTTTTAGTTGTAGATTTTCAGTCTGAGGGAAGGCCACTGTGGAAAACTTCATTCTCCAAAGGGAAAGCTGACATGCAAATGTCACTTTGGTGAACAGAGTAAGAGTTTTAAGTAAGTGTTTCTCAATTATCAGTGATAAGCTTTGAAGTGCAAAGCTGAATGACTAAGGCTTCTGTGCTCAAAAGTCTCCAAGTGATCTGCAGCTGGGAAATGGAACAAGAATCAGTCTTCCAACATGACAGAACCATACTCTGTTCTGCTTATATGATGATTCATGACCACCACCTCTCTGTGTGGGCTTGCCCTTGCTCTTTCCTTGTCCTTCCTCAGCAGCTTTTATTTCTTTTCCCTGCAGAGTGCTCTTTTTGCACTGGGGTGTGTATATCACTGGTGGAGAGTGCTTAAACATCTGCACTTGGGGGCTGAGACCCAGCTCCCAGTGCCCTGGCACAGCACAGAGCCAAATCTGGGCCTGACCTAGGAGTGAAGTCAGTCCTTTGGCTCTGGCAATCAGTTCAGTGTTGGACCAGGCTTTATTCAAGCCTCGATTGCTTCACTGTCCAAAAAAAAAAAAAAAAAAAAAAAAAACCAATCAGAAAAAAGTGCACTAAAATGGGCTGAAATGTAGCTCTGAACAGTTGAGCTATTTAGCTGGAGTTCTTAGTACACTACAAACTTCATAATAGCTTTCATAACTTACGTTTTTTCTCTTCCCTCCACAGAGATGAAATGCACTGATTTACATTTACTCATTTTTTTGTCATTAAGAGAAAAGAATCAAGCACTTTGTAGGCTGTGCAGGAAAAAGATGAAGTTATTTACTTTTTTTTTTTTTTTTTACTCCTGAATACTATGAGTTGATGAATATTTAAATGGGATCAATGCTGCATTAGCTTGGGGATAATTTGCATAATCTCCAGCGTTCTCCCTAGTACAAGTGACACTGATGCCATGCAGGACAAAGCTGTGCCAAAGGTTGGGACATGGTGTGCAGTGACTGCCTGTGGCTGGCCAGCTTCCAGCCCCTCAGGCATTGCTGGCACCAGCCAGGAGGACAGGAAGCCTGGAGAAAAGGAGCCCAGGGGGGACCTTCTGGCTCTGCACAGCTCCTGACAGGAGGGGACAGCCAGGGGGGAGGCTGGGCTGTGCTCCAGGGAACAGGGACAGGAGCAGAGGGAGCAGCCTCAGGTTGTGTTCAAGTTGGACATCAGGAGAAATTTCTTCACAGAGAGGGTGTCAGGCCTTGGCAGGGGCTGTCTAGGGCAGTGTGCAGTCCCCATCCCTGGAAGTGTCCAGGGATGTGGCACTCAGAGCTCTGGTCTTGGTGACAGGGAGGGCATCAGTCACAGGTTGGACTCAGTGATCTTGGAGATCTTTTCCAACCTAAATGATTCTGTGATTCCATAAAGTACAAGAAAATAAAAATGTTTGTCCCAAGGTTGAAGTAGTTTGAGCTGGTGGCCTGGGAAGAGGGGAAAAGGCTTTTATTGTCAGCTCAGATTGGATAAAATACCTGTAAAAACAGGCAGGGGGTAAAGTTGCCCCGAGAAGCTGAGGCTGTCTGGTGCCTGGCAGTGCCCAAGGCCAGGTTGGATGGGGCTTGGAGCACCCTGGGCTAGTGGAAGGTGTCCCTGCCATGGCAGGGGTGGGATGAGATGAGCTTTGAGGTCCTTTCCAGCCCAAACCATCCTGTGGTTCTCCAGTGGCCTATCAGACCATCGTGTTCTGCACTGCAGGGAGGCTCTCAGTGCACTCACAGCACTGCTGCTGCATCACACAGGGGGTTTGTTCCAGCCCAGCCTCTCTGGATGGGCTTCAGAGAAGCTGCTGAGCCATGAACAATTCAGGTTAGGGTGACCCTACTGATCCAGTTCCTAGTCCCAGTGTTCAGCTATTTTTATCTCCTTACCCAGCTGTGCACAATATGTGGCTTCCCGGGAGTGCTTGTGTGTGACCTGCTCTGGTGATGCACTTTAGCAGTCAAGTGTATGAAGAGCCTGAGTCTGCACAGCCCTCACTCCTGGCACAAATAACAGCCCAGCAGCTGCCCAGCTGTTTGACCTGCCTGGCAGTGAGAAGGATAAAGAAAGAAAATGCACAAAAGCTGGCAAAAGCTGAAGCCTGCTTTTCAATTCTTCATAGCCACTGCAGGAGGATGAGGGTGAAGAAGACAGCATTTCCCTGTGTACCTTTTGGTACACACACTTCAAAGTGCAAGGAATGGTGAAATACAGCTTGCCAATGTGAGTCTGTGCATGCTGGGAACGTGTCTAAGGTATTACCTTTGTGGATTTGCTGTGAAAATGCTTCTAAGGACTAAAATCCCACAGTACTGTATGCAGAGAGAAAGGGTTTTGCCAAGGGAACAGGAGGATAAATGTGTTCTCCTTGCTCTCAGGACAGGCAAGCCACAATCTCAAACACAGACCAGGATTCGGAGGTGCAAGGGTGAAGCCACTAAAAAAGTGGAATGGATGGTAAATGAAGGGAAGAAACCAAAATGACAATAAGCCAAGTGCTCAGGCTGGACTGTAAAATTATCAGAAGGTTTTTGCTTCAGTCTCTTCAGCAAGGACTTGAACTGGAAGGAATTAGTGACTGAAAACAGCTGGAAAGGGCATACTGGGATTTTGGTGTCTGAGAAGAGGGAGGAAACAAAAAGCAATTGCTAGTAGTGAAGGGGGAGAACTTGCACTGCAGTGAGCAGATCAGTTCTAAAGGGTAGCCTTTCCTTTTGAACAGTAATTGATTATTTTCACCCCGTATCAGCTATTTATTGCTAAACAGAACTTTATTTCAATGAGGAGGAACTGGAACACGTCCCCTCACTGCTTGCCCATATAAATGCACACAAATAAGCCACCTGACTGGCAAAAGTATCCAGAAAAACCATTTCAGGCTTCCATGGAAAAGACACTGATGGTCTGGAAGGCAGCAGAGAGCTGAGGGGCAGCTGGAGGAGCAGTGCAGGCAGTCTCATCTGTATGAGGATGGGGACAGGGCCCCAAGCAGCAGAGACAGGTTTCCTGGAAAATGGACTTCTGTGCTCCTTTTTAAATTGTTCAATGCAAATCTGTGTGCTTCACTGCCAAGAGACATGAGTTCTGTGAGCAGGAGGACAGGACTACCAAGCAGCTTGAGAGACAGAGGTTACAAGGCAGGTCAGCCCAGGCCATGGGTAAAATCTGAAGACAAACTGAGATTCACTGGAGGAGAGCTGGAGAAGGAAGGATGACCAACAGGAAATGAAGCTCCAACAATAAACCTTATCCTGAAAAATGCCAGATTGTTTTGCATTCCAGTAGGAATATCTGCTTTGGTTCTCAGGGTAGGATGCTGCTTGGTGGGATAGCAAAGAAAACAAGCAGCTCTCTGGGGAAAATGTGACGTGCCAGACATCCAGACACTGGGTGAAGTGCTGAAGGAGAAGAGGGAGAGAGCTGCTTGTCATTCCCAGCACTCCCTTGAGCCCAGGGTTGACTTCCTCCAGCTCTCAATGCAGCAGGCTTTGCACCCCATGGTTTCCTTGGACTGAAATTGCTGAAACCAGGCTCTTTTGGAGAATGATAGTTGTGTGTTAGCTTGTGTGTAATAGTTACAGCTCACTGAGTTTGAACAGTCTCATCAGCTGGAGACCAAAGCCCTTCAAATCACACATTCCCCTGCAAAAACCTGCTTGAGAAATGGCCTTGTTGCTTCTTTTCCTGCAGAAAAACACAAAACTCAGCAGTAATGGTTTGTAGCACAGCAGTTTGGGTTTGGATGCTTCCTGTCTCAATGCTGGATACCTTCACTGAGTACTAAGGCAGAAAATATCTTAATCACAGCCATTGTTGTCCAGCCTTTGGTGCTCTTTCCATTTTCAGGATCAGGTTCTGATCATTTAGTGCTGGATTAAGGACCAAGTGGGCATGTGAAGATGTTTGAATCAAGTTAGCAATAACTAGGAACAATAGTATGTACTTAGGCCTGTGGTAGGAGATCTAACTTGGAGTTCTTTTGAAACAATGGGAGAAATGGACAAGGAGGAAAAAAGGGAGATTGAATAATGCTCCATTGCCCATTTGTTTGTTGTCAGCAGCAGAACTTGAGGAAATACGAACTTTCAGGTTGACAAATGATTTAATTCTCCAGGCTTGAGGAGGAAAACTCTTTGATTTGTTTTGCCAGCAATATATCTAATACCCAGATATTAGAACTATAAACCATCATGTGACAGTACTCTTGCAGAAATTTGAGTAATTTCTTTTTGTTTGTCACTCTTCCCTCGTGACTTTATAGGCCTTGCAGCTGCAAAGGACCACTGGGAACATTAAGTCATGGTTTCCAGCCTTTGACACGAACTAAAATGTATGCAAAGGCTTTTGGGACTGAGTCTTAGGGGATGTCATGCCAGGACATGCCAAAGAAGCTCTAGGAAGATGGAAACACTTGTGGGTTTATTAAGAAATCTAAGGAATGTGGAGTATTTCACTTCAATAAATGTCAATCTCTGGCTTCCGGCTCACTACTGCTGAGACAATTTCCTCTTACTTGAGCAGAGCTCTGGAAGGATAACAACCAAAGCTAGAGAATGTTGGCTATCAGCCTCTGCCATGAAATGGAGGGAAATCACATATCGACCTTCTTTTCTTTCCAGTAATTCCATCCTCTTTGAGATACTGCCACAGGAGCAGAAATTCTGGTTAGCAGTACAAAATAAAGGTGACTTTCTGTGATGGTGTTCACAGGGGTCTGAGGATGAGGGAAGAGATGAGGATCTGACTCCATGTTTCAGAAGGCTGATTTATTATTTTATGATATATATTACATTAAAACTATACTAAAAGAATAGAAGAAAGGATTTAATCAGAAGTTTAGCTAAGAATAGAATAGGAAAGAAAGATAACAAAGGTTTGTGGCTTGGATCTCTTTCCAAGCCAGCTGACTGTGATTGGCCATTAATTACAAACACCCACATGAAACCAATCACAGATGCACCTGTTGCATTCCACAGCAGCAGATAATCAATGTTTACATTTTGCTCCTGAGGCCTCTCAGCTTCTCAGGAGGAAAAATCCTAAGGAAAGGATTTCTCATAAAAGATGTCTGTGACACCTTTCAGCACCCAAAGTTCACCCTGGATAACAAGGCAGCACACACTGCTACAGGAAACTCACTGCACAGCTGAGCAGCAAAGGAGACAGAGAGGACCAAAATCTGCACTTGTGGTTCATCAGCACCTCCAGCAGAATTGTTGGGGCCACACTGAGAGTGTTGTGTTCAGTTCTGGTCTCTGCAGTTCAGGAAAGACAAGGAGCTGCTGGAGAGGGTTCAGCAGAGGCCACAACGATGCTGAGGGGTCTTGAGCACCTCTCTGAGGAGGAGAAACTGCATGAGCTGGGCCTGCTTAGTCTGGAGAAGAGAAGACTGAGCGTGGCTCTCATCAGTCCATACAAATCTCTCCAAGGTGGGTGCCAAGAGGGATCTCATCAATCCATCAAATCTCTCCAAGGTGGGTGCTAAGGGGGATCTCATAAATCCATACAAATCTGTCCAAGGTGGGTGCTAAGTGGATCTCATCAGTCCACACAAATCTCTCCAAGATGAGTGCTAAGAGGGATCTCACCAATCCATACAAATCTCTCCAAGGTGGGTGCCAAGAGGGATCTCATCAGTCCACACAAATCTCTCCAAGGTGGGTGCTAAGGGGGATCTCATCAGTCCATACAAATCTCTCCAAGGTGGGTGCTAAGGGGATCTCATCAGTCCATAAAAAATATCTCCAAGGTGGGTGCTAAGGGGATCTCATCAATCCATACAAATCTCTCCAAGGTGGGTGCTAAGGGGATCTCATCAGTCCACACAAATCTCTCCAAGGTGGGTGCTAAGGGGGATCTCATCAATCCATACAAATCTCTCCAAGGTGGGTGCTAAGGGGATCTCATCAGTCCATACAAATCTCTCCAAGGTGGGTGCTAAGGGGATCTCATCAGTCCATACAAATCTCTCCAAGGTGGGTGCCAAGAGGGCAGTTCTGGACTCTTTCCAGTGGCAGGACAAGGAACAATGGCCACAAACTAAACCACAAGAGGTTCCACCTCAACATGAGGAAGAACGTCTGTTCATTGAGGGTAGCAGAGCATGGAACAGCTGCCCAGGGAGGCTGTGGAGTCTCCCTTTCTGGAGGCATCCCAAACCCACCCGGATGCACTCCTGTGTCACCAGCTCTAGGTGACCCAGGGGGTTGGACTGGATGATTTCCAGAGGAATTCTGTGTTCTGTGAAAATGGTTGGAGGAGAGGAAAAGGGTGTGGAGGGAAGAAGGAGAGAGAGAGATGGATGGCACTGAAGTATCTGATAAGCTGAATTCCTTCCCACAATGAGAATTGTGTCCTGAAATAGCTGTGCCAACCCAACAGATATTTCCCTAGGTCAGGGTGTCCTTTCCCAGCTCCTCACTGCAAAGTTGTCTGTATTTATCATCCACAGCCAGAACTAAAGGATAGAGTCATAGAATATCCTGAGTTTGAAGGGATCACCAGTCTCCTGAGTCTACTCTGGCCTCTCTGGCAGAGCCAGGTACCTCCAGACTGGGACTCACCAGTAGCCACCACACATGGAAGTATCTTCCCAACAGGCATGTTTGGGGTTTTGGCCTTCCCTGCAATCAAGTAGAATTTGCAGCTCTGTGGCCAAACACTACCCAGACAGTGAAGGACATTTTAATACCAAATCCACGAACAAATCAATTTACTGCAGTAAAGCTACTTAGGGGGCCCATCTGGTAACTGCTAATTTACAGACTGGGCCATCTGCCACTATCACAAGCTGAGAAGACTGGAAAAGTTACCCAACATAGCCAACAGTTTGGCTTTGTTTTCTTTTTTTCCCTCCCTCCTCAATGCTGTGTTTTGTTTTCCTGCTAACTGACAGCAACACAGCGGTTTCTGTTCTGAAATCCAGATTTTTCAAACCTTGGAGAATCTCGTGCTGCTGCTGTGACTCAGCAGTTGTCCCTGGGCATGTTTGTGCAGCATTGAAGCTGCTGACAACAGGATGGTTTGGGAAGCTGGGTTTCTACCCAGTGCCTGCATATTTTAGGTTGGTGGGACAGGATGTGTGGAAATTTCATTTTAAATGTATGTTTTTGAAGCTCTAGTCCTCTGGAGTTGCAGAATGCCTCCAGGTCCAGTGGAAACAAATTGATCATAGAATCATGCAATGGTTTGGGCTGGAAGGGACCTTAAAGATCATATAATTCCAACCCATGACATGGGGAGCAAATCCTCTAAGAGCTGCAGGTTTGTTCTGTGCTTGAGCTGGTTTGGACCATTCTTGGCCATGCGTAGGGAGCTTGAAATTCTTCACACTTACCCTGCTTGAGCAAGACAATGGTTGGTTTTGTTCAAGGTCTGTGTGACTGGGACACAATATTCTGTTTGAAGGTGATGTGGGGAAGCTGTGCCAAGTGGCTGGAGCTGTGTCAGGACAGGTTTAGTCAGTATTTTAGGAAAAAGCTCTTTCCCCAGGTGATGTTCTGGCCTGATGGTCAGGCAGTGGTCATGGTCCCAAGCATGTCAGAGCCCAAGGAGCATTTGGGCAATGCTCTCAGGGGTGCACAGGGTGGGATTGTGGGGTGTCCTGTGCAGGGCCAGGGGTTGGATTCAATGATCCTTGTGGGTCCCCTCCAGCTCAGGCTGTCCTGTGATTCTGTGACTCAGTGATAAATACTACAGCAGAAAGTTCCAACTGGGCAAAGCCTTGGACAGAATACAGCTTTCCTTTGAGAATTCTGCCCTTCAAAAAGGGTTGGGATTTAATCCATGCTTTTTCCTCTGCTAACTGGATAATGTTTTAGGCACCTGAGCAGTGGAAGTGGTGGCATATAGGATTTACATATTCTTCAACAGATGGGGAAAACCAAACGAGCACAAGAGACCCAACACTGATCTTCTGAAGGTTTGACCCTGAGAACTCCTTTGGGCTTCCCTGGATTAAGATGGCAGATCATCCTAAAAGGGGGGAAATTCAGCAGCAGCAAAGATTTTTGTTGCCAAGGCAGAAACCCAAAGCCCTTCCTTACTTTATGGGACTAATGATGTTCTGCCCACTGGGACACAGAATTTTGGAGCTGGAGTTTTCTTTCCATCTGAGCATGCTTTTCTTCACTTATTGTGATTGAATGTGTTATCCTTGGGGGACACATTAATTGAATTTTCTAGCAGCCTCTGCTTTAAGAACAAGGAGGGCCCAGAGGACAGATTACCAATAGGGGTTTTGTGGCTGAGGTGATTAAAAATTATTTGGCTGTGGAAGAGAGAGTGTTGTTGTTCTCCATTGTGTTTCTCAGCAAGGAGATAACGCTGAGACTGACTACAGGGTGACAGGTCATACATGTTTAATTTGATCAGCTATAAAAAGAAACTTGCAGTAGGGCTGCTCATTGGGAATCTAATAAATAAAAGTTAATATCATAGCACAGTGTAATCCCAAAGATAGCTCTTCATGAGCTCTTCTTGGAATCCAAGCTATCAAAAACTTAAGATGGGAGGCTGTTGTCAAGAGCAGAGTATGTCTGAAAGGCAAAATTCTCTATTCACATGGTGGAATTTGGCTGCTGAGCTCTGATCAGTTTTGTGCTCACGAAGCTAAACCATGAACAAATTATAGAATCACAGACTATGCTGAGCTGGAAGGGACCCACAGGGGTCATGGACCCCAACCCCTGGCCCTGCACAGACCCCCCAACAACCCCACCCTGGGCATCCCTGGGACCATTGTCCAAATGTTCCTTGGGCTCTGGCAGCCTGGGCTGTGCCCATTCCCTGGGGAGCCTGGGCAGAAGAAGAACCTCTGGGGGAAGAATATTTCTCTAAAACCCAACCTAAACATCCCCTGACCCAGCTGCAGCCATTCCCTGAGGCCTGGACTGCTGCCAGGCTGTTCTACAGCTGTGCAGCAGAGGCTCAAACAAAACAACCCACCCAAAGCTGCCCTAGGTTCCCTGGCCGTGGTTGTGGTGGCTGCTCTGTTTATCAATCTCCCCTTATCTCTGAGCACTTCCCTGCTGGAGCCATGGTGATGTGATGGCTCTTTGTGCTGCTGGAGAGCTCCCTCAGGTGCAGCTGTCTGGGTGAAGGCAGCTGGGAGGGCACAGGCTCTGCCCCAGCTGTGCTCATTCCTCACAAGGCTATAAATGAGGCTGAAATGCAGTGTGGGGCTGCCATTTGGGTAGGGGTAAGAAGAAAAGGGGGGAAGCTGCAAGTCCTCAGCCTAGCTCTGGTTTCCCAGAGTCTTGCCTGGCCTCCTGTGCTACACAGGGCTCCCAGGAAGGGCTTTGTGTGCCCTGGGATGTAATATGTAAATCCTATATGCCACCACTTCCACTGCCCTGGGATGCTGCTGGAGCCTGTGCCAGGCTCCCTGTGATTCTCTGTGCTGCAGGGTTTTGCCATGAGCCACTGACCCTGCCAGGAGATGCCTTAATGCTCCTGATTCTGCCTTCAATGTGCAGGCAGGAAGGCAGGTAGGTACACATCCTGCTCTAAGCCTGACTGCTGTAAGATCATAAAATGCCTTGTAGGGGGTTTTAGGCTGTTTTATTGAAAACTGTGGTTTGTTTTTGCCTGCTTTCCTCAGGAATGCACTCCTGGGAGAGGCCCTGCATCTCCTGCAGCGTTGGAACCTGAGGAAATTGGCCACCAGGAGCTGTGATTTCCTTCTCCTGTGATCCTCCAGCTGTTCCACCTCTCTGTGTGCTGTGAGTATGGCATTGCTGAAATTGTAAAACACCTGATGCAAACAACTTTCAGCTATTTAATCAGTGCACTGAGGGAAAGAGTTGGATATAGGTACCATGGTGGACTTCCTGTTTCTGAAAGTTAAATAATTATCCATTGCTTTGCAACTTAGAAATAATGGTGAGAACCTCATTTGTGTGAATTTGTGTGAATTCAGCCTCATTTGTGTGAATTCTGATGGAATTCTGCAGTGACAATGGACCAACACGATCTCATTATGTTTCTTGCTCTGGAGGATACTCCACACACAAACAAGATTCCTTTGTCTCCTGAATAAGTTAATCACTAACTACTATTTGTGGTTATTCCTTTCCTTATTGGAAGGCTCTTTGCTCAGTAGAATTTAGGTGTGTCCTTAAACTGTGCCTTTCAACTGTAACTTCAAAGCTTCGTTTCCGTGTTTGTGGCAGGAGCAAAGTCTTGCCTGTGTAAAGTATCCTGAAACATCTTGAGCAGAGATATCCACAAGTACAGCTTGAGCTTCAGACCTGCAGGGAGCTGTGCACAATGAGGGGGGTGGAGAAAAGATCCCTGCAGGAGGTGGACTGTACCTTTAAAAACTGCCTAGGAAAGCAAGTCATTTCCTCATGCTGAGTCTAGGCCTCTCTGTTTGTTTTTGGAGAATTATTGCTGCCTGGGTGTTATGGCTTGTAAAATAATCACATGGGAACTCAGGGCACTGGCAGTGCAATCATCCAAAGAGTTCCAATAACAAGTTGTCTTTGCCTTGGCCATCAGTGTTTCACTTTGCTGGTCCCTTTGATGCAGGGAAGAGCCAAGTGCCAGCTGGCAATGCTTGACTTCTGGGCACCTGGAATGTCCCATCAGCAATTGCCTCAGGAGCCAGGCTTAAGTTTGTCTAGCCAAGAATTCCATGATCATGCTGAAGCCAAAAGCTTGGTTGGACTTGGATTTCTGTGGCTGGGATACCTTTGAGGCAGGAGTGTAGAGTGGGGCTGTGGTATTGTCCTGCTCTTCCTGCTGCCTGTGGTGGAGGTGGGCAGGAAGGAGCAGAGCAGGGCTCAGTGGGACAGCCAAGGTGAGAAGCTGTCAGTGTTTGTCAGATAATCTTTTCAGAAGGAAATCTCTATGACATGGCTTTTTAACCCTAACCCTACCTCTAGATAGATCCATCTCTTGGAAGTGCCAAGCTTCTGTTTCTCAGAGGCTGTGAGCACTCAGCTCTTAACTGCAGGTTTGTTTAGAGGTTAGGGAGCATTTCCCCCAAGCTTAGTAAAGAAAAAGCCACACATAGCAAAAGTACTTATTTTAGGGTTGGTGTAAATCTTGACATGAAATGGTTTAACCGAATCAAGCAATGCAATGTTTTAATAAAGCTGCCAAGAAAGAAGTAAGGGCTATGGTTGTGCTCATTATTGCACAGAATAAATCTTTCAAGCTCTGCACAGAAATGGGCAGGAGAGAAGACAAGCTGACTCTCCTATTTCTAGACTCAGCAGCATATCAAGGCTTGAAGAGTGGCTGCTGCTCACAGTGTGAGGAAAGGTGGCTCTTCCAGCCTTTCCCAGCAAGGTGACATTGTCCTGTCCCTAAGGGGACTGTTGGAGCTCTGAAGTATTTGAGAGGGAGTTTTTGACTCAAGGTTTAACTTGGTCCTTGCTGGGTAACACATCCTTCTTGGGGCATTCCCTTGGCATTTCACCCATTCTCCTCTTGCCCAGAAAGTTGGGGGCTCCCCACCCCTTCAAGTGTTCAAGATTGGTCAGGGCTTGGAGCAAACTGGTCTAGTGGAAGATGTCCCTGTCCCTGGCAGGGGGTGCAATGAGATGGAGCTTTAAGGTCCTTTCCAACCCAGCCCAGGCTGGGATTCTGTGATTTGCTGTTATAGAACTCCTTTTGCTTTCCCTCCTGCCAGGGTTTCCTGCAGAAGCTTTCCATAAAGCCAAGCCTGTGGCTGGGGCTGCTCCAAAGCCCTTCATCATCCTCTGCCTGGAAAGGGATGAGTTTTTATCCCAGCACATCTTCAAGGGCTTTGAGCTGTGCTTGTGGGCTCTTGACAGGTTGTCTTGGTTTGGAAAGACAGGAGTCTGCTAAGGAAGGCAGGAGAATGTAAACCCTCCCCACCCCTCCAAATTGCTAGAAATTTTAAATTAAGGGGCTCTCAGGCAAAAAATATGGGAGCTGGAAATAACAGTTCTTTAATAGGGAAGGGGAAAAAAAAGGATAAAATAAACAACGCAGGACACCTGAACAGCACTGACAGAGTCAGAACCCAGCCTGACACCCTGTGGGTCAGGCTGTTGGTGGCAGTCCCATTGGAAATGTGGCTGCAGCCCTCCTGCAGTGTCAGGGGTGGCTCTGCTGGAGCAAGGGGGTCCTGTAGAGAAGGATGGATTCTTCCTCTGAAGATGCAGTGGAAGGAGAGGCAGCTGCTGTTCCTCTGGACAATCCCGTGGAGAAAGCCGTGCTGGTGTCTCAAAAACCTCTGGATTCTATCTGGGCAGCAATGCTTGGCTCCTCCCTCTGGGCTCACATCTCCCCATGGGATGTTCTAGTTCTTATCAGCCATGCAGGGACATTCAATAGTCTGTTATCAGCAATGTCCCCTCCCCAGGGAGGTGTGAATGTGGTCACTCAAAGAGAGAGATAAAGCAAACTGCCCACTTGGCAAAGGTAATCTGCCATACAGATGGGAATGGAAAACATCTTGCACTGCAATCTTCAACACAGGTGAACTGAAGCTTGTGAAGAGATGAGAAGCACAAGCACTTCTGTGCAGGTTCCTCTGCTCCACATGATGGCCATGGAATCCCAGAATCCTGAAGGCTGGAAAAGACCTTCCAGCTCATCAAGTCCAGCCATCAACCCAGCACTGTGCTCACCACTACCCCATGTCCTCAAGTGCCACATCCACATGGTTTCTGAGCACTTCCAGAGATGGTTACTCCATCCCTGTCCTGGGCAGCCTGTTCCAATGCTTTACAGACCTCAGTGTGATCTCCTGGGTGCAATTAATAATTTGGATTGATGATGTTTATGTAACAATTGTGAAGAGGAGCTGTCTTTGTTGGCAGTTCAGTGCTGTCAGGCCTTTGGCTGAGTCACTCACTAGGAAAGGAGGCATCTGGCAGCAGCAAACCCCACTTTTGTTCTGTTCCTCACAATTAAGCTTTTGTTTACCTTGAGGTTTCCTGAGGTATTGTTAGTCCAATTTTTGTTCTTAAACCTTTCCTAGGGGAAAAGTGGGTTTAAAGTGTGATTTAAAACCAAATTGGTTTTATTTCTTCTTTCAACTGTGAGTCAGCCGAGTGCACTTTGTGACTGCATACAAAGGCCTTCATTTCAACTCTGACTAAAAGGGGATATTTTTGTGCTGGCTCTGTTCAGCTTTAAAGAAGGAGCTCAGTGAGCTCTCCTGACTCAAGGTGTGCAGTGACTTGTGTCAGAGTGCAGCTGTGGTCAATGCTACTGGTCAGGACATCTAAGATAAGACTCATGAAATAAAACTAGGGCCCCTGGAAGTGTCAGATCCCTGCATTAAGGAAGCTGCAGCTAATTCAGGTGCTGAGCTAACTTGCTGTGGCATCTGGCATAGATCCATCATTGCTTAGCTGGAGAGCTGAGCCAGCCACAGGCAGCTTTTGGAAACAAAAGGGATGAAAAAGGATTTGTCCTGCAGATGCATAAAATCTTCACTCTTCAAACAAGGGTGTGGAAGTGGCCAGCATCTTTTTCTGGACAGATAATCACGTTTTTTATGAATTGAGCCAGAGTGCATCATCTCTGTTGCCCCCACACACACTTGTCCAAAGCTGATCCAGATGCTGCTCAAGGCAAGCTGACTTAGCCATTTCTTTGGGGAGGGATGTAGCTGAGCTCTGAGAAATGCACATCAAAAGCTGCAGATAATCAACATTCCCCGCCAGTGAGGAGAAGATAAACTCCATGTTATTGGCATTTCCATCAGTCCCAGAAAGGGTTTGGGTGAAGCCTGCCAGCTGTTCCCTGGTCAGGGAATGAAGGAGGCTGCAGGACTGTCTCCTACATGAACTGGATTCCAGCCCTGGTTCTACCTCAGAGCCATGGCTGGAACTGGTGGGGCAGTGTCACTGTGTGGGTGTTTGTGAGGGTCCCCAGGATGAGGTGAGACATGAAAATTTGATTCCATGTTCTCAGAAGGCTGATTTATTATTTTATATTATATTAAAAGAATGTTATACTAAAACTGTACTAAAGAAAGAGAAAGGATACATCAGAATGCTAGAAAGAATAATAGAAACTCATGACTCCTCACAGCCTTGGCACAGCTGGACCATGATTGGTCATTAAATTAAAACAATTCACATGGAACCAATCAAGCATTCACCTGTTGGATAAACAATCTCCAACCACATTCCAAAGCAGCAAATACAGGATCAGCAATCAGGTAATTCTTGTTTTCATTTCTCTCTGAGGCTTCTCAGCTTCCCAGGAGAAAATCCTGGGCAAAGAGGATTTTTCACAAACATCATGGTGACAGGTTTCAGCTAATCTCTCAGATATTCTCACCTTGAACTTGTGTTGTTTGGGCTGGAAGGGATCACCCAGCCCAAACCTGCAGCTGCAGTGGGGTCACTGGGAGCAGCCTGTCCAGGACTGTCCAGCTGGATCTGAATATCCCCACAGCTGAAAATTCCACAACCTCTCTGCTGTTCCAGTGTGTGACCAGCCTCAAGGTCAAAAATGGTTTTGTTTTGCTCAGATGGAATTTCATGTGTGTGTTTGTGCCTCATTCCTTCCCCTCACATCATTGCTACAATCATCCCTGAGCCTTTTCTCCAGGCTGAGCAGCCCCTGCTCTCTCAGACTGTCTCCACATGAAAGATGCTCCAGTCCCTTCATCCTCTTTTGGTTCTTTGCTGGATTTTCTCCTGTAAATCCATGTCTTGTACAGAGGGAGCCCACATTTAACAGCACTCATCCAGATGTAGCCTCCCTAGTATTGGGTGGAAGAGGCAGGATCACCTCCCTCCCCATCCTTCAGTCTCTTCTGAAAAGGAATTAAATTATGCCTTTAATTTACAACCATGGTAATCATTAGGAAAAACAAAACAAAACAAACAAAACAAAAACAAACGAACAAAACAAAAAAACCCAAACCCAGTTGTGTAGAAGTTTTATTTCCAATGCTGCTAGGATATCTAAGAATATTTTCATGCACAGACTTCTTATATTAGAAAAGTACAAGGAAAAAAGAGAGGGAGAAAGTGGAAATTACTGAGTATAGATTTTGTGAGTGGTGTGCATTGCAGTGATGGGTTGTAGGGGGCCAAAATGCATTTGTTTTATGAGGAAATAACTAGGGAAAGGGCAGCAGGGGAAGAGGAGTGCCACAGGAATAAGTGGCCATGAGGAATTGCAGATTCAGACACTGGAAAAGGTGAGGATTTGTTCTGGCTAAATGAATGGGTGGAAAGCACTATTGTCCAAAAGTGTAAACTTCAATATTGCTATTTTTAGACTTGTTATTCCTGTTTAGTGTGGGTTTGTTTTTGTTGTTTTTTTTTTTCTCCTCAGTTGGTTATTTTGGCTCTAGTGACCTGGAGGTGTGATTTTGTAGATACCTCAGATATGTCAGTCAGACTTTCTTTGCAGAGCAGAATCTGGTCTTTGGTGTGATTTTCTGTGGCACTCATCCCATCCCTCAACAGCTTTCCTACCTGCACCTTTCAGGCTTTGCTCTGGGCAAGTTTTACACATGCAAACAGACTACCAAGATCAGTGGAACATTTCTTTTTTATGCAGAGAATGGCAGTTTTGTTTGTCAAGGCTCTTGGTTCCTGCTTCCTTTGCCAGCTCTCCACAGCACTGATGTAAATTTGCCCTCCTCGAGGCCTTAATTTCTATTTAGCTGCTATCATGGAAGCAATAGAGTTCTTCCCTGTGAGGGTGGGCAGGCCCTGGCACAGGGTGCCCAGAGAAGCTGTGGCTGCCCCTGGATCCCTGGGAGTTTTCCATGTCTGACAGGGCTTGGAGCAATCTGGAACAATGAAAGGTGTTCCTGCCCATGGAATGAGATGAATAATCTGGAACAGTGGGAGATGATCCTCTCCATGGAATGAGATGAGCAGCCTGGAACAGTGGAAGATGTTCCTGCCCATGGAATATGAGCAACCTGGAACAGTGGGAGATGATCCTGCCCATGGAATGAGATGAGCAACCTAGAACAGTGGAAAGTGTTCCTGTCCATGGAATGAGATGAGCAAGCTGGAACAGTGGAAGATGATCCTGTCCATGGAATATGAGCAACCTGAAACAGTGGGAGATGATCCTGCCCATGGAATGAGATGAGCAATCTAGAACAGGGGAAGATGTTCCTGCCTCTGAAATGAGATGAGCAATCTAGAACAGGGGAAGATGTTCCTGCCTATGAAATGAGATGAGCAATCTGGAACAGTGGGAGATGATCCTGCCCATGGAATATGAGCAATCTGGAACAGTGGGAGATGATCCTGCCCATGGAATAAGATGAGCAATCTGGAACAGTGGGAAATGATCCTGCCCATGGAATGAGATGAGCTCTGAGGTCCCTTCCAGCCCAACCCATTCTGTGAGTCCAAACATTCCCTCCAGCCAGTGTTTACTGGCTGTTACAGCTAAGCTGTGTATTTACAGATTCTGATTGTGTTTCAACTGGAGAGCTTTCACAGTCCCCCACCTCCAAACCTGCCTTTTGAAAGCAGTGTTATATTTAGCTGTTTTTTATCACTGGCAACTCCAGCAGTTGAAATTGGACCTTGGGGCTTCAAAGCAGCTGCTTGGGTAAGGAAGCATCGCTGAATAAAAGCTCCCTGCTCCGCTCCCCTCCCCCTGCCTTAGCACACTCCCAGCTGTGCGAGCCCAGCAGCAAGGAAGGCAAGCTGGCCTTGAAGTGAATCTAAAGAGGAAAGAGAGTGGGAAGAGGAGAGGAGGAGCCAGCCGGGGAGATGCAATAGCAGCCCGCAGCGTGGGAAGATGAGAAAGCAGCAGCAAAGGCACTGATGGCTGAGCTCCGCCGAGCAAGGGCTGAATGGAGGGGAGGGCCGAGGAGTTTAAAGAGTGAGCACACCCGCTGGAAAGGCAGGATTAGCCTCCTGCTTCTTCCTGGAGTGGGAAAAACGCCATTCACTTGGTTTTAAAATTTTAAGTTTAATAGTAATAAAATAGTTATAAAAACAGCATTATAATTATATATATATATTTGTATTATATATATATAGATATAGATATATAGGTATATATATCTATATAGATATAAATTATATTATATCTATTATATTATATCTATATATAGATTATATTATATCTATATATAGATTATATCTATAATATAATATATATAATATATTATATATATAATATATGTTATATTATATAGATTATATCTATATTATATATAGATATAATATATCTATGTATATATATCTATATATATCCATAGATATATTATAGCAATTTAATAATAAAATTTGGACAATTAGTATTACGACAATACAAGACAATAAGAACAAAGAGTTACTGATGGTCTGGGGACCTTTTCTGGGCAAAATAATCCTGAAAAAGGACCCACGTTAACAGAGGATTAACCCTTAAAAGCAACAGCCTGTTGCATATTCATACACCTCATACATGATGCATAAATTCCATTCAAACACAGGATTCTGTCTGGGCAGTGTCAGCTTCTTCCTCTGGATCCTGACAGCATCTTCAGGGCTGAGCAAGGTGGGAAGAAGTTCATTTCTTCTGATAATGGGGCAATAAATTCTCTGAAAGATTCAGGTGTCCTGTGGCTGCAATCTCAGTGAGAGTACCTCATTCCTCTCTTAAAAAAGTATCTTACATGGCATAGTTTCTATTTTAACATTGTTATAACGTAAAACTACATTTAATGCACTACTTAAGAGAATTAATACAGCATAACTTTCTAACACAACACATATAATATTCATTTTAATATTTGCAAAAAGCCAATCATAAAATAGGCATTTTTCACATGGAGTAACAATCCAAGGAAAAAGGTGAGGGGTACAAGGAGGAAGTGAGTGAAATCAGTGCCAAATTCTGCTTCAAACATGAGTCTTTAATAAACAAGGGGTTGTGATAGCTGAAGGCCACTTGGAAATGTCTTTGGTGTCATGCAGGAAGCAAAGAATACTAAACAGGGTTGTGAGAATCCTTCAGGCATGACACTCTTATTTCATTGTATTCTTATTTTGGTTGTGTAACTGTGTTCTAAGCTGTCCCTGGCAATACATGTTTTAATCCTTAGTGCAGCTCAAGTGTTACTGTATTTCATGGCATGAAAGTGACTGTCAAATACAATTTTTTTTTTAATTTACCTATTTTTTTTTTTCCTAAGGGATTAGCAGAAACCTGGACACAATAGGATGGTATTTACTTTCTATAGCACTCCTGCCTTCAATAGAGGATAGGGTGGCTTTTAGCCAAGTCTAACACGTTCAAGTTGAACTCCACATATTTTAGGCAGCTTTTGGTAAATAAATCAGTTTTTAAATGTACTGAGTAAAAGTATCAGGCTTAGGTCTCTTTGATCTGCTGAAAATGACTTGACTGCAACTTTGAAGGCTTGGAGGGAGTTGAAAGTATGCACAAAAGGGAACAAAATGGGGGTAAAACTTTGTTTATATCTCTTAGGGTAGTGCAGTACCTACTCTGCAGTCCCATTTGGTCAGACCACTGCAGGTGCAATTATCCCTGCAGTTGCTGATGACCCTCACCTCTCAGTGAGGGAATATTCCTTGCTCCCTTTGAAGCAGAAGGAGCTGGAGCACAGAAGTGGCTGCCTCAGCTTTTCCAGCACACCCTCAGTGTGGGGCCCTGTGCCTCAGCCAGCCTCTCACCACAGAGACATCTCATTTCTCTGAGATTTATGGGCTGAGAGGTTGTGCAAACAGGGTGGCCACTGGCACAGGGCTGCAGTGCAGCCCCTCCAGTGCAGCTCTATCTCCCCTTGGTTACCAAACTCACAACTATTGAGGCAGTCCTGGGTAACAGCAGGGCTTTGCTTACCCTCCCTTTCCTTTGGCAGTGGGAACAGACCAGTGACTCACTAGAAAAGACACCAGAATTTCTTCCAAAGATTGTCAGAATTTAATGTGGCTCTGAGCTTCATTCTGCCTGACAATTAAATGCTAAATCTCTCTTGTAGGCTCCCTTTGGGTACTGGAAGGCCACAATTAGGTTACCCAAAGCCTTTTCTTTTCCAGGCTGAACCATCCAAATTCTCCCAGCTTTTCCCCATGGCAGAGGTGCTCCAGACCTCTGATCATCTCTGGACTCACTCCAGCACTCCCACACCTTCTTCCAGGGCTGGGGCAACTCTGCAGGTGGGGTCTCACCTGAGCACAGGGGCAGAGGGGCAGAATCCCCCTCTCCTGCCCCCCACACTGGGGGTTCAGGGTTGGGGCAGGTCCAGCTCTCACCCACCAGCACCCCCAAATCCTTCTCCCAGGCTGCTCCATCCCAGCCTGGATTAATTCTGATTCTGGGGCTTGCCTGGACCCAGGTGTATGGGAATAAATCCCAAATCTCCATTTGCTTCATGGTGGGAAAAGCCCATTCTTTATTCACATAACTCATTTTTATACAGTTGTACAGACTCGTGTGTGACTCCAATTGGTCAGCAGCTTTCTTGCCAATTACTTTATTTAGTAACAAGTTGTTATCCTGTACTGATTGGTCACTCAAACCAATCAAACCCAAGCTGGTGTGTACATGCAGGAAAAGCTCTTTGTGAGAGATAGTTTTCATGTTTCTATCTAAGGGTGTAAAAGCAGTTCATACAGGTGCTGGTTGTTTTTTATGCTAATGAACTGCTCACACCAGGGTTGCTTCCACATGGGAACTTGCAAAGGGCTAACTTGAATGGCCAGCCACTGATTTTAGGAGAGCAGCCTTGATTTTATGAGGCCTTTCTTTATAATTTTTCTCCCTTACTGCAACACAAGTCTTGTTAAACCTCGTGGGACTCCCATGGGCCCAGTGCTGGAGCTTGCCCAGGATGACCCCATCCTTCAGGTGTGTCCCTGCCCCTCACCTTGGTGAGCTGCTGCAAGCTTTACCTGCAGGTTTCCATTCCCCTTTGGGATCTCCAGCTCTGTTTTCAGAGGAGCTTGCTGTTTATCCTGGTTCCTCTGCAGGTTCCATGAGCCCACACACCCCACTCCCTTCTTGCCCACTCTGTGGGAGCAGCTTTCACCATGCTGCAGCTCAAGGCTCCATTTCCATATGGCTGCCTCACAAGAGAGCAGCTTTCCTTGGGCTTTCTCTGGTGGCAGAGTGCCAGGCTCCCCCACCTTCCTGCTGGGGCTCTGCTGCCTTGCTGAATGATAGGATAAATCCACTTTTTCCCCCTCCTTCCCAGCTTTCCCTCTGCTGAGGGCCTCATGCAAACCCTTCTCTCTGACAGACACATTAGAAGCCTTGAAATGCATGAGAGTATCAAAGTGTGACGTGAGAGAATAATCTACATAATCAGATTTTGGGCTTTATCTGGGCTTTTTGTACAGAAAAGGCCATGTATGACATGTTCAGTGCTGAAATCTGGACTGTGACCTCCTCTTTTCATCCCTTTTTCTGTTCATTTAGCTGCAAAAAAAGTCTCCTTTTGGCCTAACTGGCATGGAAAAAAATTATTGGAGGTCAGAGGAGAATTTGAAGTGACTCTTCAATTGTAAAGGCCCAAAATAGGGTCTAAAACAGGCCCAAAATAAATGAGGTGGATTTTTTGAAGTATCCATACTAGCAAGGGGGTGCCAGATGAGAAATAGGGAATAATTCAGCTTGTCTGCTCTGCTGAGGTTTCAGGAGACAGTGGAGCAGGTGAGTGTGGATGTGGATGTTATCCATTTTCAGGCTTGGCTGATTTTAAAGGAGGATTTTGATGGATGGGGCTGTGTTGTATGGGTACAACACCTCCAAAACATTTTCTCTTTGCAGTGGTACTGCTGGCCTGGGCAGGGAAGCACTGTCTGTCCTGCAGGGATCAGTAGCAATCAGGTACATTTTGTGCTGGATGATTTCAAATTCGATGCAACCCAGTGAGTTGCAGCTCAGGCTGGACTCACACTGACTCAGCCTCGAGGTCTCAGAGCAGATGGTGAGAAGGTAAAAAGGTGATTCTGAGCAAGACAGGGGTTGGCAGCCTTTGAGATTCATTTCTTTGAACAAACAACAGCATGAATGGGCACAAAATTCAGGATGCCATAATGTTCTGTGCCATCTGTGACCTATTAGATTATGATCATGATGAGAACCACTCGTGTTTAGTAACTCCCTGCCTCAGCCAGCCTGGGAAGGGTAAATCCAGAGTCATCCATCTGTGCTTTGCTGGAGCTGCTCTTGGGGAGGATCCTGCAAGGAATGAATATACAATGATTTCTCTAGCTGAACTTGTTTGTGAAATGCTGGCTTTTCCCAGGAAAGCATGAACCAAAATAGCAGCCAGCCCTCTCTAGCCACGGAGCACATGTCTGTAGGCTCAGCTTTGAAATGCACCAGTTGCTGCAGCTTCTCCAAAGAGGTTGAAATGCTTCTGTAATGGAAATGACCTGAGCTCTGGGGTTCATTACTGCATTCCCCCACCTCTAGGCTGCTGCTGGGAGTCTGAGGCATTTCAATGAGTTGTGTCAAATGAAATCCTTAAATTCTTCTGTGCCTCCCATGCCAGTGTGGGAGAGCTCAGCTGCTGCTGCAGTGTCCCCAGCAGCAGATCCTCCCAGCCTGAGCTGTATAAACCCCTCTGTGAGCACTGCACATTCTTTCCCAGCCTTCCCCTCTCATCTGCCTTATTCCTCCAGCCCTTTTACTTGGCAGAGCTTCACCAAAATGCATAGAAATGAAGCTACTCCTCACCTCTGCAAGGCCTTGCCTCAGCTAAAAAAATCTGCATTTATTGTTCAACTGAGCTGAATGTTTCCTTCAGTAATACAGAATGACTCCTGCTTCTGGCTGAAGTCTGTGTTAGGCCATTATAGAAATTAGGCAGCTGCCCAAAAGTCTGCCAAGGGGCAAAACCTACTTGCCATTAAAGCTTTTAACAAATGAGATTGGTAGGTAAGTCCATGACCACCTGGGCTCTTGTGCAGCAGGATTCCTGTGGACATCAAAACCCTGAACAAATCTGATGTTTTAGATGTGACCTAATTGAAAATACAGCCAGTAATGTAATTATCATCAGGAAACAGCTCACCTTCTGTTGCTTAATTATATTTTCCTTGTATATTTAGTCTGTTTCAAAGAAGCTGCCTTGGATGGCACACAGGGTTTCCCTTTAATTACTGCTGTATGGTAATTGTCATGTAATTATGCTGTTATGAATATCATGTGCATGTAGTATTGAGGGGCAGTGATTTATGGCATGTAAGCATTTTTTAAAGTGTTATAGACTGTTTAGGGCTGTTCTCCACACAGCCCTTTAATGACAGGAGTCTCTCAGAGCCATGCAGTGGTTTCATTTCCCAGTGTTTAAGGTCTCCTGTAATAATGCTACTCATCATCCAGTCAATGCTATGGGAATTACAGCACTTGCTTGTGGTGAGGTATTTGATGGTCCTCACCATGCTTGCAAAGTTTGCTAGTGCAGAAATAAATTTGGCATCATGAGAGGACAAGGGGGAATGGCTTTAAGCTGAAAGAGTTGATTTAGGTCTGATATTGGGAAAAAATCCTCCCAGTGAGGGTGGGCAGGCCCTGGCACAGGGTGCCCAGAGCAGCTGTGGCTGCCCCTGGATCCCTGGCAGTGCCCAAAGCCAGGTTGGATGGGGCTTGGAGCAGCCTGGGATGGTGGAAGGTGTCCCTGCCATGGCAGAGGCGGCACTGGATGGGCTTGAAGGTTCTTTCCACCCCAAACCATTCTGGGATTCTTTGTATTAACTACTGCCATCAACAGGTCATGACCCCAGAGAGGTGGCAGAGAAGGTTCTGTCCGTGACTCCAGAAGATTCCATGAGGGGTTGTGGCTCTGGAAACCTGAGCACAGAGCTGATGTGGTGAAGTGACTGATGGCTGAGTGTGCAAATTTCCACCAGCTGCAGGTGGAAATTTGGGAGCAGAGTAATTAGTGTATCATTAACCTCCAATCACAATTTAAATGTGCTTGGGGTGGGTTTTTTTTGCTCCAGCATGTTTCTTCATAACTTACTCTGTGCTGCGATGTGCATTGTGACAGAATTTCTGGTTTATCACAGGATTTGCCTTTCTTTTTAAGGTTTTTTTCAGAAGTTTTGGGCTGTGTTGAAGGGACAACAAAAACTGTGGGCTATGTTTAAGTGCTGGTCCCTGAAACAGCAGTGAAACCCTTGCTGCCCTGGTGGTAGCAGAGGAAATCAGTCCCAGGGATTCCTGGCTGGTGAAATAAACTGCCAGGAGGAGAAGCACCCACTTGGCAAGACCTGGTACAGTGAGTGCTTTATGATGGGTGATTGTAAGTTTTCAGGGAAAGGCTTTCTGAGCACACTGTAGTTCCTGGAATTAACATTTTCATCCTGGATTTGTTGCACATATTGTACAAATGAAAGCTGTATCAGGAAAAATACATCTTCAGTTTTGTGCCAATGCACAAATGCTACCCCTGTGTTATATTCCCAAATTTAGCAAAACCAAAGTGACTGGACAGAACTCAAGTGCATCTGCCTGTTTGCAATGGAAGCAAGCAGGAGGCAGTGAAGTATGACTAAACTGTGCTGGCAAACACATTTTTATCCTGAATTAAATTTGTCTGTGGGCCCTGGCTCACTGCTCTGCACAAAGGGTGAAACTGGCTGTGAAGAGGACAAAGAGCTCATCAGGAGCACACAGAATTGCTCTGACACACTGCACTGGGGCTCTGCTGAGCCTGGCTTTGCTGCAGACCTGCAAGAGCAGGCTTGATTTTAGTCCCAGCTCAGGCAGCAGGCAGATGATGCCATGCAAGTCCCATGCTCAGTGTCCTGGTGGCTGCACAGAGCCATGTTTGGAGCAGGGGAGATGATAACCAGGGTCACTCTTTTCCTGCTCCTTACTGTCACAGACATCTTTTATGAAAAGTCATTTTGTTAGGATTTTTCCTCCTGAGAAGCTGGGAGGCCTCAGAAACAAAATGTAAACATTGATTATCTGCTGCTGTGGAATGCAACAGGTGCATCTGTGATGGGTCTCATGTGGTTGTTTTTAATTAATGGCAAATCACAGCCCAGCTGTCTCGGACTCTCTGGTCAGTCACAAGATTTTATTATCATTCCATTCCTTTCTATTCCTTTCTAGCCTTCTGATGAAATCCTTTTAGTAAGTTTTAATATATCATTTTCTTTTAATACAATATATATAATAAAATAATAAATCAGGCCTTCTGAAACATGGAGTCAACATTCTCTCTCTTCCCTCATCCTGGGACCCCTGTGAACACCATCACATTTGGTGACCCAAGTGAAGAAAAAATCCACACCTTACCCTTGTCAGGCTGGTTACTCATTGTTTTGCATCTTCCCCTCCACCCTGTAAATGACAGCAGTGCTCAAGCAATTTTGTGCTTTTATTAGTTTTTTTCCTTCTAAGTGTGTGTGTTTCCAGGTCTGTGGGGTTCTGCCCACCACACACAGGCACAGCAGGCCTGTTGTCATTGGCACAGCACAGCCCATGAGTTCAACCCAGCATCTGTGGTACCAGGCTTGCAGGAGACATGAACTGAGCTTTACAGGATGCTGAGCTGCCAAAACACCCCAGGGCTTCCCCCAGGGCTGGGGGAGCAGCTGCTTTTTCATATTGAGCTGAACTCTTCTCTCGTGCAATGTGCTGCCCTCCGAGGGTGAGCAGGTCAATCCCTTACAGATGCAGGAGCTCTGCCCTCTTCCCTGCTAAGCCAATGCTCCAGCCAGCTTTCTCCAAGCTGATCATCAAAAAAATATCTGATTGCTGAAATCTGAGCTGCCAGAACTTCCTTCTCATCTGGCAGGGATGAACCTCTGCAGCAGGACAGGGGAGAAATTGAGGTGAAAAAATCTTGTGGGTTCAGATAAGGGCAGGGAGATCCTTCACCAATCAGTCATGGGCAAAACAGACTGTGCTTGGGGAAGTTTAATTTATTGCTAATTAAAAAAACCAGCAGAACAGTGGCAAACTAGAACTAAATTTTCCCCCTTACTCCCCATTCAGAAACTATGAGGACAAGGTTTATTGCCTTTCTGTTTCTCCTTAGTAACAACCAGGACACATGAGCTCTTCCCCAATACCTGAAAATAAACCAATAATCTCCAATTTTTCACTCTTCTTCTAGTTCTGTTGCTAAGCTGGAAATGTGAAGTGTGAAATGCTGCTAAGAGGGCTCATTTACACTCTCCGGGGTTGTATTGGCAACAATTAATTACAGCCATTGCCAGAAGTGTCTTTAAAGGCATTTTTCAGGTGAAGGGCACTTTGAGCCGGCTGGAGCCCCTCGCACCTGGAGTTCAATGTCCTTTAATCTGGGAAAGGATCATCTCTTTCCTATTCATCTCTTTGTGGGCTGCATGTGCTGGGATGGTCACAGGCTCTCCTGACTGCTTTTTGTGCTGTGATTGTGTCACTTTGTGTAGGGGTGGCAAGAACCAGCATCTATTTAACAGGAGATGATCCATTCAGCTGCCGTGTCCAGACTCTTAGGGGTGGGCTCAAGCTGATGGAAAAAGGGAGATTCCACCCAGGGATGAAGCTGGTGGCAAGAGAGGTTGATAGCTTTTCCCAAACAATCCTTTGTCTGTTCTCTCCAGGCACCGAAGGCCTCATTGCAGCAGCAGCAGCCCTCCCACCACATATTTGCTGTAGTGAACGCTGTGCTGAGCCCAGCAGTGCCTTCAGAGGGGCTTGGAATGCTGGAATGGCTGCAGGGCCCTGGCTGCTGTGATCAGCTGTCCTTGAGCAAGGCTCCAGCCTGCAGGGCCCCTGCAGTGCTCCTCGCTGGCACTCAGCATCTTTGTTCCCAGTGCCAGCTCCATCTTCTGCCCTGGGAAGAAAAATACAGAGGAGAGGAGCAAAGAAGGAACAGCTGCTGGCTTTGCAGTCCTGCTCATTTAGATCCTGCTGCTTGATTCCACCTCCTGCCTCCAATGCAAGGATCAAGCTTTCCCAAATTCTCTTACACTTAGGTTTTTAAAATAAACCTTCCTCTCACTCCGTGAATAATATTGGTGTAAACTCACTGCAATAGAGCTTTCTTTTTACCTCTGCTCCTCTGAATGGCATGTTGCAGTAGTTTATATCAGTGTAGCAGTGAGCAGCTGCAGGATTGCACCTTTCTGACCTTGGGATATCATTCCTGGCTGCCTTCCACATGGGAGTGATGCAGTTGGATCTGCCTTGATCACTTGCTTAGTATCTAAAAGTTCCTGCAGTGTTCTTTCAGGTGATGGTGTCCAATTTAAACCTCCATTCTGCTCCCAAATATCAAAATGTGCCAAATAGGTCACGGGCAGCTGAAGCAAAAGATTTTTATGAGCTTTCAATGGGAATTGAGGCTGAACACCTTTGGAACAGTTGGGATTTATGTTCCTTCCCCCTCACCTTCCTGCAGTCATTTGCAATTCATGTGGCACCCGGGTGATGAGTCTGCAAGTGTTACTCAGAAATCATTGAAACATTAAAAAAGAGCTTGAGTATCTGTTTTGCCCCAAAACTGTTTCTGTTTTATGAGCTCAGAACACAAGCTGCTGATGGAGTGAATTTGAAAACTAGGTCTCACTCCATTCCCAGGGCTTTGCTCCCTGGAGGTGAGTTGGTTTTGAAGCAGGAGTTGTGTGTATTTGACACTAAAATAGAGTAGTTTTGTTATTTGTTTCCTCTTGCCCTTGAAAATAATTAGTTAAAAGCTTTTGAGGAAACATTAACAGTATAATTTAACTAAGCAGGGATTTTTCCAGGCTGGCAGGAAACAAAAGGGGAAGGTTTCCCTCCTGGAACTAAATGGTTTGTGAGGTCCCTTCCAATCCAAACCATTCTGTGATTCTGTGACTCTATGGAGAAGTCTGGTGATAACTGTGTCAATGAGATGCCTGTGGAAGAATAGTGATCTGAAGCAGTTTAAAATTTGAGGTTAATGCAGCTCAATTAGAATTATGGAAATATTTTTTCTTTAACTGAGAAGGAAGGGATTTGTTTTGAGCTCATCTTTCTCACAAAAAGCATTACCCTTAAGCTATATATCTAGACAAGAGATTTAGAAAAATAAGAAATAGACAGAATTTCTGAGCTGATGTACAGGATTTGTCAGCAAAAGTAGCTGCACTTTAATAATCACATAGTCCAGTAACTGCATGCTGTGCATACAGAATCCCAGAATGGTTTGGGTTGGAAAGGACCTTAAAGCTCATCTTGTCCCACCCCCTGCCATGGCAGGGACACCTTCCACTGTCCCAGGTTGTTCCAAGCCCCATCCAGCCTGGCCTTAGGCAGTGCCAGGGATCCAGGGGCAGCCACAGCTGCTCTGGGCAGTGCCAGGGCCTCATCACCCCCACAGGGAGAAATTTTTCCTAATATCCCATCCATCCCTGCCCTCTGGCAGTGGGAGCCATTCCCTGTGTCCTGTCCCTCCATCCCTTGTCCCCAGTCCCTCTCCAGCTCTCCTGGAACCCCTCTAAGCCCTGGAAGGGCTCTGAGCTCTCTCCAGAACCTTCCATTCTCCACTGCTCCATCTCTCCAGCCTGTGGTGCTGGACCAGGCCAGGGATTTGAGGAGAGCCCTCCTGAAGCAGAACCACCTCAGGGGTGTGGTGCCTTTGGCTCTGAGCAGGTGACACCACTGGTGACAAGTGTCCCTAACTGCCATGAGCAGATGAACCCAGCACTGCACCCCAGCCAACTGCCAGCTCTGAGGGTTTTTGTTAAAATACCAAATAAGTTCCTGTGGCTGACAGTGTGCTAACAGGCATGACCCCAAACTGGCTCAGACAAGGGGATGTGAGCACTTTATTTAAATATAACTTGCAAGTATTGACCAAACCACATCCAGCCTGCCCAGCAGTCTCATTAATTGTATTCATTAAGTGGATTTTAAATCACAATCATCAGATCAACAAAAAAAGGATGAGGGTCTCACTTTTCAACAGCACAAACAGTATTAGATTCTATCAGCTCTCCCTGTTGGGATATAATTATCTGATCTTGTGCTTTTTAATTTTTTTTCTTTTTATTTTTTTATTTTAAATCCATATGTGTTGTTTCATTGAACTTGCACCCACTATTTTGTGAACCCTTCCCAACCCACTACTAAATGTAGAGACTGACTTGCAACTGGCTTAGGAGGATTTGGACAGCACTGGCACAGCTCAGATTTGAAGTTCAGGACTAAAATACTTTAAGCCCTGTGTCAGATGCATTTTGAGTAGGGCTCAGTACTGTATCACTTAACCTCTTCACTCAGGCAGGCATAAATCCTCTTTTTTTGACTTTTATGGGCCCAAACTGTCATAAATAATGGTGACCAGAGTGGACATTTGTTCTGCATGCACTAATGGGTGATAAAGGAGGCAGGGAGAGTGAGCTCTGGGTAGGGCTGTGCCCAAACCAGAGAGAAGAGACTTTTAACCTGCTCTTAGACATGAGGGCCTTTCCTGGCATGCCCTGGACTCCATCCCTTGGCCTGCAGCTGAGGAGGAGAGTGTTCAGTGGGACTTGGATGTGTGGCTAAAGGAAAACAAAAAGGTAGGAAGAGAAGGGGGAAAAGGGGAACCCAAGCCCTGTTTAGCACTGTCTGACCATCCTGTGCTCAGCAGTGATCATTCCCCATGGACTTTGTGCTTCAGCACAGGCAATAGCTGGATCTCTTGCAGCCTCTGTTGATTAATTCAGTTCCTAGGGTTTAAGCTGGATAGGAATGAACTGTCAGTCTTAGTCTCTTGTCTTGTAGAAAAATAAATTGAGTTTAACTCCTCACTTCTGCCAGAGCACATGGATATAACACCTCTACCCAAATTTTTGTGTGTTTTGGCAATCTCTAGTAGGGTGCCCACGTGTGCCTAAGCTCAAATAACTGCTTTTGATGGAGTAACTCAAGTCAGTGGCATTCTGGAGGAGCTGGGGCACTTCTCTGCTGTGCTGTCCTCCTTCAGCTTTGGTTTTTAGTGGCTATGGCAATGACAAAATGACAATTTGCCTGCAGTTCAGGCTCTGCCTCTTGCTCCTCCAGGTAAGCTGCTTTTTGAGCTCACAGCTGAAGTGCTGGGGAGCTCCCTGCCCTGCATTTGAGGAGGATTCTCATCTCTTATCAAGTGTAAAAGCTGAGCATTAGAGCAGGTAGTGCTGTGGTGGAAGGAATTTGAAATGGTTTTGCTCTTCAGCTCTTGGGGAGCTGTGAGGAGGGAGCCCCAGCTGGATAAGCAGTTTGGGCAGTGGTGTGCATCTGGTGGCACATCTGTGTCCTCCAAAAGGCTGAGAATAAAACAAAGGAATAGGAAGAAATCCAGAGTGCTGATCATACAGATTTGTTGTGGCTTTCATTTGGGGTTCCTGAGATGTCACCTTGATTTTTTAAAAATTTTCTAAGCCTTCTGATGTTTACATTCTTGTAACAAACTTTCTCACACACTTTCTATAAACAACTCATTGTTTTGCATTCTTTTATGAAGGAGGAGAAATTTGATGGACTGTTGGTTTGTCCAGTGTCATTGGAGAGGTGGCACTGCCACCCTCCAATCCACTGTCACTTTTGGAAATTGATAAATCTTGGAGTCAGAAATTAAAAAGTCCCTTTTACCTTAAAAAGAGCAGCAAGTCCACATTGTGTTATTTTGTGTCCTATAGTAGTAATACTGGGATATGAAAGAAAAACGGAATTGGATTTCCAAGGAAGGCAGAGGAAAAGGGAAGCAAAGGAGGCCTGGGAGAATCTGCTCTGGTGTTACAGGGGGACACTGGAGGCAGGGCAGGTGGAAACACAAAAGGGCTGCCTCTCCTTCAGGGCTAAACAGCCCTGAGTCAGGATTTGGTACTTGGAAGGGAAGACTCCTTCTAGGTGGGTGTTATGTTCTGGATCAGAAAACTGAGGCTGATCTCAGAGGAGAAGAAAACATCTTTGTCAAGTGAGTGGCATCTGGCAATGCTTCTGAACTCAAGCACTAAACACCTTGGCACAGGTGATGACTTGCTGCTCCTCATGGACTGGATAGTCTTGGGGCTCTTTTTCAGCCTCAGTGATTCAAAGATTCTGTGACAGCATTTTCCAAAAGCCTTGAAAAGACTGGCTGAAACAGCAGGGACTTGGGGAAGGAAAACAAACAATGGCAACTGTGAGGCAAACAAGGGAAGGACAAGCACAGACTGATCTGGACAAGGAATTTGAGCTGGCTCTGGGATGGTGTGTGAGCAAAGAGCTGCCCAGAATGTGCTGGGCTCTGTTACAGCCTGAGAGAGAGAGCTCTTCTTTCCAGATTGAGACCCTCTTTGGCTGGGAATGTCCTCTGCCTCCCAGCTTTGGTGGGCCAGATGACACTGGAAGCTTGATGGTCACAAACACTCCATGGTCATGGGCCCTTCCAGGTTGCCAATGAGCTGTCAGGCAGTGGGAAGTGAGCACAAAGTCAATTAGCAGAAAATGAAAGGGCACATCTGTTGTACCTGGAGGGGCCTGGATTTCTGAGCTGCTGTGTCCTGCTCTGAGGAGGAAGCTCTTGGATGGATGGCAGGACAGGTTTTAAATTCTTATTTCTACAGATGCACAAGGGCACCAGATCTGGCTTAAAAGCATCATCTACTTTGCAAGCTTGGAATGTAAACAAGAGGTTTCAACTTCCAGTGTTTTCACAGGAGGTGGGCAGATAGTGACGGCACAAGGGGCAATGGTTTTAAAGTGACAGGGGGCAGAGTTAGAGCAGATGTTAGGTGTGGGGGTACCAGTTGTTGGTTTCTCTTGGTTTGGATTGAAGGCACTTGAGGCAGTAATTCCTGTTTGGACTCAGGTGTTTATTATTTCTTATCAGTAAAACAGCCTCACTACCATGAATTTGGCAGCTTTTCATTAGAAGGCACAAAATGGCCAACAATCTCTTGTTACAAGGTCTTTTAAACTGTCTAATTAAGAATTGACACCTAGATTATTTTCCCTTTTAACCCAATAACTGCAATCCCAAAGAGCTGCAATGGGGACTTTTCTTCCCAATTACAAAATGCCACCCAAACCCATGGAGAAGCATGAAGAAGAAACCCAGGATGACACCCTGTGCCCTCCATCTTCCTTCCATCCACAACATACTAAAAATCCCAAAACCTCAATTTCTCCCCAAGTGATACACCTACACTGCTCTCCATAATCTATTTCACACTTTTGTGGATTCTGGTCTATTCTGGAATTTAGGAAACTTTCTCCATGAATGAGGGTCAAAGTCAGGGCTCCCCTGGGGATCAGGGCACCCCAGAGCAGACAGAGAAATATTCCCTGTGCCCTGGGTTTCCCCAGTTAGGAAGGAATTCCTCCCTGTGAGGGTGGGCAGGCCCTGGCACAGGGTGCCCAGAGCAGCTGTGGCTGCCCCTGGATCCCTGGCAGTGCCCAAGGCCAGGCTGGATGAGGCTTGGAGCAACCTGGGACAGTGGGAGGTGTCCCTGCCATGGCAGGGGGTGGAACAAGATGAGCTTTAAAATCCCATCCAATTTAAAGCATTCTGGGAATTCTACAGGCACAAGATCATGGGCACAGCTCTGGGATGGAGCATGGCTGGAAAGCTCAGGCTGTTTCCTAGCTGGGGTGCCAGCTTCCCTGGAGCTGTAACCCCCTTTGTACCCGCAGCCCTCACTGCAGTCTGCCCGCAGCAGAACGCAGCAATAACCTCGTTCCCTCCCTCTGAAGGCTGCCGAGCGTGCTGACAGCCCCGTGTCAGCTCTTTGCAGCTGGGCTTTGTTAAACCCGGGCGCTAATTCCCTCCGCCTGCCTGCAGTGAAACCATCGCACAGCGGGCTCCGGAGCTCGGCCCGGGATTTGTTTGCAGATGTAGACACTTAATGGTGAAACAAGGTATGCCAGCCCTGCCCAGCCTGCGGAGCAGCCGGAGCTGTGCCCTCAGCACCGTGACACTGGGATTGAGAGTTGGGAGTGTTGGGATGATGGAGCCTGAGAGCCTGGCAGGGGAGGGGTTGGTGTCCCTGCCACGTCGAAGACTGTGGTTTATCTAATTAATTACCCGGGTGATGAGGGCAGTGGCTGAAGATGCATTCTTACTTTGGGGGACTCGCTGTAATTGCTTTGTATTTTATCATTGGCTTTTTGCAAATATTCAAATGGATATTAATAATGTTATGTTAGAAAGTGATGCTGTATTCATTTTCTTAAGTAGTGTGTTAAATATAGTTTTAGGTTATAACATAAGGTTAAAATAGAAACTGTGCTATGTAAGATACCTTTTTTAAAGAAAGGACTCACAGCCAGATAGCAGCCACAGGACACCTGAATCTTTCAGAGAAAAATAATTTATTGCCCCATTATCAGAAGAAATGAACTTATTCCTGCCTCACTCAGCCCTGAAGAGGATTCAGAGGAAGAAGCTGACACTGCCCAGACAGAATCCTCTGTTTGAATGGAATTTATGCATCGTGTATGAGGTGTATGAATATGCAACAGGCTGTTGCTTTTAAGGGTTAATCCTCTGTTAACGTGGGTCCTTTTCCGGGCTTATTTTGCCCAGAAAAAGGTACCCGGACCATCCTTAACTCTTTGTTTTTATTGTCTTGTATTGTCCTAAATCCTAACTGTCCAAATTATCATTACTCTAATAATATTGCTATTTTTATAACCATTTTATTATAATTAAACTTTTAAAATTTGAAAAAACAAGTGGTTGGCCTTTTTCACATTGCTCTCCTTGGTGCCAGGTTCTGCTGCAGGGACACAGAGCAGTCCTGGAGATCCCGATGTCTCTTCTGCAGCTTGGAAAGGAAATGAAGAATGTTTGTTTCCTGCATTCCCGGGCTGTGCTGCTGCTGCAGTATCCCAGCACCATCCCAGCAATGTGAGAGGTGACTGAGAAATATCTGGCACATGCTGTTTGTCTTTTCATCCTCTTCCCAGGAATGAGTGAGTGCTGAGCAGTGGCCTTGCTTCAAGTGTGCACAGCCTTGGTATGATATTATTTCAGATCCTTAAATCCCAGGGAAGCAGGTATTGTTGTTTTTTGCTGTTTTCATATTTTGTTTTTCTTTTGTTTTCTTTTACCTGTATCCCTGTTACTCCTCTGGGACCTACTGGACCTTCAGAGCCCTGAAAGATAAGTTAAAAAAATGATTTATTTCTGTATATTTAGACTTTGTCAAAACCACTTTTAGGTAACTTTTTACTAAGGTGTCTTATTTAGATATCTTTACATTAAAATCAAAACAGCCACAAAATATTAAAGAAATATTTTAAATTGACTGATAATCAAAATACAGCATAATGATGAACATTATCAAGGATCAGTAATCAAGATTAAAGTTTATTTGAAATATATAAAGCAATTATGCACTAAAACTTTGAGATTGGAGGTAGAAAGCTTGTTTTCATTTTTGTGTCTCATTCCCTTCAAGCTTTTTGCTTCTGTTAGAGTTTTTCCATTGTTTCAAACAGGCTCAGCCTAGGGCCATAAGAGGAATCACACAAAAATGTAGAAGGAGCTCAGAAAGTCAGTAAAAATGGTGTCCTTGCTCACTACATATTTCAAACTGTCAGATGTCAATTTGCCTCAGCCTTATGTCAAAGCCAAGAGGGACCCAGAAATGGCTGTTCACCCAAAGCTGCTGAGGAGCAGGGGTGAGCACACTGAGAAGTGATGCTGTTTGAAGCAGGACAGGTTTGTGGCCACTGGCACCAGAATTTAATTTGGCTTAGGATTGGTCTGTAGTGCAGAGGAGTATTCAATGTGTAATTAAAGAGCTCTTAAGATAAGATTGGGGGTGAAGGAGTCCCCTTGAAGTGGGCTCAGCCCTTCCTTTGTTGCCTACTGCCAAGTTTGAGAAGCTTGGTGCTGAACCTGCTGGGGGCATTCCTGGCACAGCCCTGGCATTGCCAGCATGGGAAGACAGGCAGGAAAATCCCTGCTTAGGGTGGCTAAATCCAGGGATTTTAGTGGGCTTGCTGCACCAGAGGGCTGCAGGTGAAGAGACAATGAGAGTCCAAGAGGTTCATGCAGATGGGCTGCAGACACTCCTGGGACACACCTTTGTCCTAACTCAGGCCAGGTCCCCCAGATGAAGGGAGGAGGGATGAATCTGACTCTATGTTCTTAGAAGGCTAAATATGATATGATATGATATGATATGATATGATATTATATATTATATTAGATATTATATTATATATTATATTAGATATTATATTATATATTATATTCTATTGAGATAATATATTATATTCTATTGAGATATTATATTATGTTATATTATATTATATTATTATATTATGCTATACTAAACTATACTAAAGAATACAGAAAGCATACAGACAGAAGGCTAAAAGATAATAATGAAAAACTCGTGACTTTCTTCTCAGTCCAACACAGCTGATAGTGATTGGTCATTAAGTTAAAACAATTCACATGAAACCAATGAAACAATCATCTGAACCTCTGTTTTGGATAAACAATCTCCAACCACATTCCCAAGCAGCAAAAGACAGGAGAAACAAATGAGATAATTATTGTTTTTCTTTTTCTTTGAGGCTTCTCAGCTTTGCAGGAGAGAAATCCTGGGCAAAGAGGATTTTTTAGAAAATTTGACAGTGACAGTCCTGGTTGGAGTGGAGATCCTGCTCTGTGGGTGGAGGTCCCAGGTGGGGCTGCTGAGGGCACTAAATGCTCATTCTTTTCTGGTTTCTGACCTGCCCCAGGTGAGGAAGGGATTGTTGGTCCCTGCTGCTGTTCAGTTCCTTAGGAGCAGTTCATTCCCAAAGGGGCAGCACAAAAGCACTGACATGCAGGGGAATTCCTGCTGCAGGGCAACAAGCTTGAAAAATATGTGCTAAAAATTATTAGCGATTTTTTTAAAAAATAATTTTTATTCTGAACTGGAATTTTTTCAGGTTGTTGTACCAACATTCATTTGGAAAGCTCAGGGATTAATGGTGGGAACAGACTGTGTTTCTTTGAAGGATATAACAGGAAGGTAATGATGCCTCTCTTGCTGTTCTGGCATGGATGGGATGGAGTCAGTCTTCCTCACAGCAGCCTGTGTGATGGGTTGGATTTGTGACTGATGCAGTGTTGGTGATGTTTTGGCTGTTGCTGAGCTGTGCTGGGGTTCAGTGAGGAGCAGGGAGAGGGCACAGCCAGGACACCTGACCTGAACCAACAAAGGGACATTCCCTGCTGCATGAGGATTGCATCAGGGTGCCCCAGGCCAGGCTGGACAGGGCTTGGAGCAGTCTAGGATATTGAAAGGTGTCACTGCTCATGGCAGGGGGTGGAATGGGATGAGTTTTAAAGTCCCTTCCAACCCAAACCATTCTGGGACTCTCTGATGTTGTGCTTAGCATTAGGAGCTAATGGAAAACAGGAGGAAGGGGGGATGTGCAGGTAAAACTTATTTTCATAGGGCCATTGTGGTGGTGTTTGCAGGATCCTCATGACAAGGGAAGAGATGAGAATCTTGACTCCATGTTTCAGAAGGCTGATTTGTTATTTTATGATATTATACTAAAAGAAAATGATATATTAAAACTATACCAAAGAAAGAGACAGGAGACATCAGAAAAAAGGAAAGGAAGGAAAGGAAAGGAAAGGAAAGGAAAGGAAAGGAAAGGAAAGGAAAGGAAAGGAAAGGAAAGGAAAGGAAAGGAAAGGAAATCTTCTGATTGCTTAGAGTCTCAATACAGCTGGACTTGTGATTGGTCATTAATTGAAAACAACTACATGAGACCAATCAAAGATGCACCTGCCACATTCTACAGCAGTAGATAATTATTGTTTACATCTTGTTTCGGAGGCTTCTCAAGAGAAAAATCCTAGCAAAAGGATTTTTCAGAAAATATGGCTGTGACAGGGCATTAAACCTGGCATCATAAAAATCCACACACTTCCATATTGCTTCTTTGGTACCTGAGAAAAATAGAGGCAGAATTACCTGCTGCACATCCCTCCAGCTGTGCTAATAAACATCTCCCCGAGCCTGACCTCGGGTGCAAGGCACATTCTTCTGTGAGAATGTTTGCTGTAAACAATGTACTTGTTATCAGGGAAGTTAAAAAGAGGCTTGTTGGATGCTGAAGGGAAGGAGCACTTGCCAAAAGATAAACACCCAGCTGTGCCTGCTTCCCATTCCTGGGCTGAGGGAAAATCACTGCAGCACCAAACATCAGCTGCACTGACAGGAACGTGGGAATTACTTGAGATGTAGGGGCTGTGTGTGGTTCTTCCTCTGGCTTTTTTAAGGCTTGGTTGGTATGCTGTCCACAGCAACCCAGGGCATCTTGCAGAATTCCAAATCCTTAGTTAAATGCAGCTGCACTCTCTGAGAACTTCTTTTTCTGGCAGTTAAAGAAAAAAAGGGGAGGGGTGGGAGAAGGGAGAAGAGATGGTCCAGAAAAAAAAAGCAAAGATAGAAAGGATTCTGATAAAAGGGAATGGCTTATTAAAGGGATTCAGGAGGAAGGAGAGTAAGAGGAGATTGTCTCATGGGGGATTTTGTATGGAGTACTTGGGGGAGAGAACTGCCCCAGGGCTGGGAGGTTGAATCTGTTGGGTTTTTTCTTTAATTTGGGAAAAGAGGATTTGCTACAGTGCCTGGATCAGTACTAGACACTGGACAGTAGCAAGGAGACCTGTGTGGGGCAAAAAATGACAGGACATCTGTCTGTAGCTCACTCTGTAGGAAATGGCACATCTCTGTATCTCAGTCTCAAACCTGCAGGCTGGACCACATTAATGGTCTCATACCATGGAGCATACTCTGCCCCTTTCAGTGCAGAGAAATCACCTGCTGTCTGTTACTTTTTAATTTTTACATTTTTTTGGTGGATAGTTTCGTCATTTCAGGCTTTTGCTCAAGGCAGGAACTCAATATTCCTCCACCAGCAGCGTGTGTGGGGTTCTGCCTCCTGCTTGCTAATGTCTGCTTAAATATTTTTCACTTGCATGAAAAGGCAGCCTAGCAAACTAGAAGCATTTCGTAGGCATTATGCTGCTGTTAATTATGTAGGAGCCCAGACACTATTCACAACAGTAATAGGAAAACTACCAAAGCAAATGCAGCAGTCTGAAATGCCAAATTAAGGTCTCAGCTCTTGAATGCAGCTCAGTTTGCAAGTGGATGCTGTACACAGTAAGTGTGGGGGTCCCTGCTTCCCTGAGTGCTCCCCAAGCTCTGTGCAGTGCAGGACAGGGCTGGAGCTGTGTTTGCAGGTGGGTCCAAACCTGAGCTGGGAGCCAGGGGAACCCCCAGGGTCTGTGTTGAGGTTTGGTGGAACATTTCTGTTCTCCCCCATGGGGAAGGGGAACTGCTCCTGCTGCTCCAGGCCTGCACAGAGCTGGGTGACACTGCTGGCAGTGTGGCTCTGCTGAGGTCAATTGTCCATCTCATTGTCACAGACATGTCTTATGAAAAATCTTTTCCTTAGGATTTTTCCTCCTGAGAAGCTGAGAGGCCTCAGGAACAAAATGTAAACATTGATTATCTGCTGCTGTGGGATGCAACAGGTGCATCTGGGATTGGTCTCATGTGGTTGTTTCTAATTAATGGCCAGTCAGTCACAAACCTTTGTTATTCATTCTTTTTCTATTCTTAGCCAGCCTTCTGATGAAATCCTTTCATCTATTCTTTTAGTATAGTTTCCATATAATATATATAATAAATTAATAAATCAAGCCTTCTGAAACATGGAGTCAACATTCTCATCTCTTCCCTCATCCTGGAACCCCTGCAAACACCATCACATCTCCTGGCTTCAGCCTGTTCCAGGCTCCTGGGGCAGCTCCTGGTCAGCCTGTTCCTGCAGCTTACTGCAGGAGGGCAGTGCCCACAGTCTGCTCCTGGATCCTGGCACTCAGAGCCAGAGTTAAGGGGAAGGCAATTCCTGCTCCACACCCCTGCAGCAGACTTGTGGAGCACATCCTCTCCAGTTCATGCACTGCTGTTCTGTAACACCTGGGCTGGTACCTTCTATGTGCTCCTTAAAGCTCAATAACTTTTATTTCTAGGTGAGGTCTCAGTGAGTGCTTGCTGTTTTCTGTCAAGGTTGGTTATTTAAAGGAGCCACTTCTACAATTCTCACTACACACAGTCATGGCACTGCTCAGTTTTATTTCCTTTGCTGTTGTAGGCTCTGTTTTCATTTCCTGGCTGAGGTCCATGGCAGAGAGAATTGCCTGGGCACACAGTCCTGGGATAAATTCATCTTCATTACAGAAGGTGGGAATTCTTAACATGAGAGCTCTGCAGTGATATTTACATCAGATTTAGATTTATATTAGGAAGAAATTATTGAGAGGGTGGGAAGGCTCTGGCACAGGTTGCCCAGAGAAGCTGTGACTACCCCATCCCTGGAAGACTTCAAGAATGTCTGCTGTAGCTGGATTGACACAAAACTCTGGTGCCTTGTTGTCAGTGATGGAGGAATTGTTTTCCTTGTTACCACCTGGCAGTTTTCCTGCTGGCAGCCTGGATTAGGGGTGGGAAATTCAGCCAGCAGTGCCAGGATCTTGTTTGAGTTTAGGTGCTTTGGGTAACCATGCCAGTGCCAAAGCTGGCTGCAAATTCAGCAGGGCCTGACTGAGTTTTGTCATTCTTGTACTGGGCACCCCCAGACAGGACCAGTCATCCAGCATCTGACAAGGCAGACATTCCAAGAGCAAGCTCCTGTCTGTATTAGGTCTGCTTTGACCTTTTTCTTTTTATCCTGTAGCTTCTGAGCTTGAAAAGCATGCACTCTGATAATATTGTCCTTAGATACCCTGTTACAGTGTGATACCTTTGTGGATAACTATATATTCATCTTCACAGAAGTTATACAAGAAAGATGCATTTGGATGGGGGGGAAAACACCCTCTACTTTCAATTTTGATCAGACTTACTGGATCTTTTCCAGTAAAGATTCTTCAGGAACTAGGAAAAGATTCCTGCTCTTCCTCTAGGACTGAAATTGCCACAGGACAGAAATAACTGTCATTAATATTGTATGCATGTTTTGCCAGAGGATGGCAGTGTGGAAGGGTTTGGATTGCTCTGGGAATGCCTTTGGAAGGAAGCTGGGGAAGGAAAATGCCATCTGCTTTCACAGGCCAGTCAGCTCATGCACCCAGACAGCTCCACCTGCAGCCAGATCAGAAAAATGAATTTGAGGGCTGGTGGGTTAAATGGGTTTAAGCTTAAAGATTGGCAAACCAACAGTGCTGTCTTTAAAGGGAGAATAATCCATTAAAGAAATCAGTTATTTGTTAAAACACAAAGTTCGTGTGGGAAGGGAGAGTTAAATAGATGTAAACCAGAACTGGGACTAGAGCACTTAATTTAAGGAATGCTGTTCCAAAAAAGTTCAGCTAGCAATCTGTGGGCCTCTTGGGCTAATTCATAAGAAAGTAACAATGCAAAGTATGTGGGTTTTCCCCTATTTGTGTGTTCCATCAGCTTGTGTTGGTGCAACATTTAGAATATTTGTCAAAATATTCATTGCCTGCTTCTCCTTTCAGCTTGCAGAGGTGGCATATATCTAGGCAGGAGACTGAAATATGTGCTCAACCTCCTTAGTACCAAACCAGTGGGTTTATTCTGTCTGCAAGGCATTGATCCACTGCTTACAGACAATTCCATGTGCAGTTCAGGCAAATCCAGTTCCCAAGGTGTTGAGTTTGTGAGGTCCCCAGGATGAGGTGAAGAGATGAGAATCTGACTCCATGTTCTCAGAAGGCTATTATATATTATATTATATTATATTATATTATATTATATTATATTATATTATATTATATTATATTATATTATATTATATTATATTATATTATATTATATTATATTATATTATATTATATTATATTATATTCTCTGCTAAAGAAAGAGAAGGATACATCAGAAGACTTCACAAGAATGATGATGAAAAACCCATGACTGACTCCTCAGAGTCTGACACAGCTGGCTGTGATTGGTCATTAATTAATAAAAATTCACATGGAACCAATCAAATTTTCACCTGTTGGTAAACAATGTCCAGCCACATTCCAAAGCAGTAAAACAGGGAGAAGCAAATGAGATAATATTGTTTTTTCTCTGAGGAAAACATCTCATCTTTTCAGGAGAAGAGATCCTGGCAAAGAGATTTTTCAGAAAATATGACAGTGACACCAAGGAGCTGTCCTGCAGCCTGATGTTGGAGCTCCAGATGCTGGCCTGTCCCCTGTCCCTTGCTCTTACATGGTGCCAGGGGGAATTTGGATGCACAGGGTGTTCCCAGAGCTGGGTTTGTGTCCAGCTGCCCCAGTTCTGTTGGCTTTGGGACAGCAATAACCAAGTGACCCTTTGGACCATGAGCCAAGGTGTTTGCAGGGTGGTGACACCTGCACAGGAGTGTCTGGGTGCTGGGCAGTGAACAGGTGAACATCTCAGTGAACATCTCAGCAGGAAGCTGCTGCTCTCACCTGTGCCTCTGGGAGCTGGCAGGGGTGTGTGTGAGAGAAATGGGGCCAAATCCTGCATCCAGCTGAATCCCAGTGAGAGGAACCTTGTGGCTGTCCAAAGAGCCAGGAAAAGGACACAAGGGGAAACCAAAAGCTGCTAGAGGGACTGTACAATAAAATTAAAGCTTGAGGGGCTCAGAAGTGCTTAACAGGGGCTTCCTAGTGCTGACAGCCAAGTGAAACCTCCTTCCTGTCCTTTGGAAGCCTCACTTCCTTGAAGGCTGTCTCCAGTGGTGCTGTGCCTGTGAACTGTCTGTGAAATTTGTGAGCACTTCAGGCTGATCAATTCAGCTGCCAGAGCCCCCTGCAACCCATCCACTGGGACAGCAACAAAACACCTCCAACACCACCAGAAGCACAGCCAGGGCTGGGCTTTGCCCCTTGAAACCTTCTCCTCAGGGCCCTGGGGATGCAGCAGCAGAGCTGGGTGCTGCTGGTAGGGTCTGTGGAAAGGGGGTCACCTGCCTTCCAGCTCAGGGCAGGACTGCTGCCCGGCATGGAGCTGAACAGGACCCTCTGGATGAGGGTGATATTTGAAATTTTAAGTTTTTCTGTTCTGTTTTGGTGTGCAGCTTTATGCTGTATATGAAGTGTCACTAGGATCTTTTCACAGGGTGGTGAAGACAAAACAATCCCACTCTAGCTGGAGACTCAAGGACAAGCTCTCCAAACTTCAGGCCCAAAGCATAAACAATGTGAGAAGAGGAGGATGGACAAACAGGCAAGGAGGATAAAACTTCATCATTTGAAGCTGTTAATTGGACAGCTGTTAATTGGCTCCTATATGCAAATGGACTAAAGCTTATAAAAATGACAGCTCTCATGACCAAGCCCTCTTTTGCTTCCATCTTGGAGCCATCTGGGCAGAGCTATGGTGTGGCCTTGGAAGGCACTAAAATAAATCTCCACTTTATTGCTCTGAACCCCATCCAGCTTCTGTTCCAGGTCCTTAAGGACTGCAGGCAGAGGCTGCTCAGGGCAGCTGGGGACTGTTGGTGCCATCAGGGTGCTGGTTCCTGTGGCTCTGCACTCAGGCAGCCTCCTGCTCCATCTTCATCTCCTGTCTCCGTGTGCTGATACTGCTGGAACATTTGCTGTTCCTCACACTTGTGAGAATGGGGAATGTTCCACAGGTAAACCTTGAACAGGCCATGGATCCCTATTTCTGACTTTCCACAGCCTCAAGCAGTGCTCCCAGCCCCACTTGGAAAAGCAAGGACAAATTCAGCAGCAGGTTTTCTGTGGCTTACACAGCCCAGCACCCCAATTTAGTGAAGCAGCATGTGGGTCTGAGCTTTGCTGTGCTCTGACAGTCTTGAGGGCAAAGCTGCTGAGCTGAAGATGCTGTTGGGTTGTTTATTTGCAATGGCTGAAGAGAAGTGCTGCAGAAATCAATCCAGCTTTACCAAGGGAATTGTACTGTGTAATTTGGCATCTGTCAGCTGAGTCCTGGGCCAAAGTCACTTCCTTGGCTTCCTTCTCACCTGATCCCTAGCTGGTCACTTCTTGTCATTGGATTAAGCAGCTAGAATGCACAAAGTAGAGCTGGGAGCAAATTCCAGCCTGACAGTGGATCACAGAAGCCTCTTCTCACACACACTGGCCATTCCCTGTGCATCTTCTGCCAAGTTTGTTGTGCTGGGGACTTGTGACACTTTCCATGTGATGCACTGCAGAGGAGACACCTCAGGCTTCTCAGAACTCAGCTGGGCTTTGTACTCATGAATAAAATATCTCCTTCCTTGCTTTACTTAGGGGTTTTGTGTGCTGAGGCATGAGTGGTGACAGGAAATCAGGAAACTGTTCTGGGAAACAAAAATAGGGTTTATTTATGTGGCTGTCAAATGTTTGGTGTCCACACAGGGCTGAAATGATCCACCCCTTGTAGCAGAAAATCTCTGTTGCACACGGGGCTGTGCCAGCTGTGGGATGAAATCCTGTTGCCTTATAGAAGTCCAGCTTCAGGGGTTGAGTTTTCTGCTGTCTCTGGAGTTCTTTTCTGTCCTTTCTTGCCTCTGTTTTCCTCCTGCAAAACACACAGAAGTCCCTGGGTTATTATAGCCAGGCAGGGGTGAGAAGCTTCTTGCATGGCTCAGGATATTGCCACTCCCCACTAAGGAAAACACCTTCACTGCAGGCAGAATTCATTGTGTTAATTGTGGGGCAGCTTTTCCAGTTACTCCGTGGTGAGGAAGGAGCACCAGGGTCTGCCTCAACTTCACTGAAGCCTTTGGGGCAGTGTCCCACACCACCCTGACAGAGGGGCTCAAGGAAGTGGCCAGTGGGGCAAACTGAAAAGTGGCCAAATGACCAGAGGGTGCTGAACAGGGGCACAAAGCCCAGCTGCACAGGAGGTGCTGCTAAGGGGATTAATTATATTGATTGTCATTAATTATTGCATATCCTCCCTTTTCAATGATACTTTACAGTTCTTGCTCTGATGTTTATTTTAATGTTGAAATAAACATCAACAAAAACTGTTCCCATGGGGTAATAGCTTCATTATAATGCTTCCCTGCTAGAATTGCATTATATTTAAAAGTTAGAGAACTAAAGCATAGAAACAACATGAATATGGGATTAACATCTAATATTATACCATCAAAATTACTGTTAAATTAATATATCAATCCAGCAAGAGTCTTTTGTTGTATTTACACATTTGAGAAAGCTTTCACTGAGTTGAATAATACATTAAGAGTTTAAAGCAGCTCAAATGAAAATAAATCCAAATTACAATTAGCTTACAGTGCTCCCCTCTGGATTCTCCCCTTACTTGTGAGACATCTAGTGGCAGAAAGGCGACTGGATCTTGGCAGGCAAAATTACATTTAAAAATGTGATTCTTGCTTTTAAAAAGGGCACTGAAACCTTTTTCTTTGCTATAGTTGGAGGCTGAAAGAACTGAGTGGGTTTTTAGTGTTGATATTTAATGACAGGTTTGGTTTTTAGTCACAAAAGCTGTTTGTGTGGGAGCAGCAGGGACAAACTGCAACTTGCTTTCCTTAGTGCTGCTCTGTTGGGAAATAGCTTCAAGAAAAGTTTGCCCTGATCAAGACTGATCCCTGTTCCAGCTCACCTCTCTCTGTTCCAGCTTCCCTGAGTCTCATTTATGACACCCAGCTGCTCCTTCCAGAAGCTGTTTATACATTTTATTTCCCCTTGATGGTTTCTTGCTGGTACATCCCACTGTTGTACTGTACTGTACAGGTTCTCCAGCAGACAGAGCAGAACTCAGCCTGGCTGGCTGAATTTGGAAATACAGCTGAGTAGTGAGGTGGGGGCAGGAAAAAAGAAATGTTGTGCTCAAACCTTGCTGCAGCTGCAGGATATTCAGTGTATTGTGCTGGAAATATTTTGGAGGAAGAAGCTCAGGCATTTCATGGGTATGGCCTGGGATGGAACAGCTCCCTTTTCCCTTCTGTGTTCCTCCTTCCAGGCCAGGGAGAGGTGCAGCACAGTCCAAATACTGGATGCAAGAGGAGCTTTCTGGAAGGCAGCAGCCCTGGGCTCAGGGTGGCAGTGATCTTGCACAACAAGAGCTTTCCTGGCTCTTGTTCTGCTGTCCCACTCCACTGGCTCTGTGAGAACAATTGTGCAAACTGTGGAATGTTCTTCCTTTTTCTCTTTTATTTTTTTCTCTGAACTTTCCTCTCTTCTTGGCAAAGCCCATGCAAACATTCTTTCTTGATGGAGCTGGAAGAACTGATGAGAATTTCTGTAACAGCCTTGGTATTTCACAGCAGAATCAGATCAGGTAGAATATGTACCTGCCTTTGAATCTCTTGCTCTAATGGTGTGGGGTTTATCACCTTTCTAGTACTTGGCCTGTTCGAGGGCTTTTTCTGTTTCTTCCTGTTATGATCTGTAGCCTTAAGGGCACAGAATCCACTCAGAAAGCAAATTGATACTCCTCTGACCCTCAGTTTTGGGAGTTTGTGTAGCAGGGCCCTAATGGAAAGATTAGCTGAAATTTCTGAGCTCTCTCAACACATTTCTGCACTTGAGAGTCTGAAGAAGGTCATGGCTCTGCCCTTGCAATCAGCCAGGTTACACCTGGGCTCTGAGATGTTGGGTGACATCCTCAGAGAGGGTGGGACATCTGGGAACCCAGTGATGCTGTCTTGTGACAAACCCCACACTGAGTCCCTGTCCCCCTCAGCAGAGTGGGAAACTAAACAAAGACCCCAAATATTTTCTTTTTTGGGCTGAGCATGGTGCTACATGGTGTGGGCTGTCTCTTTGCTCAGCTGTGCTGGCTCTGAGGTGACCCAGCACCAGGAGGAGGTGGTCCAAGGTCCACTATTGATGCAAGGCACCCTCAATGTGGGAGTAAAGTGCTCTGAATCCATGATTCAAAGCTGAACAAATGCTTTAAGCTGTACTATATTACATTACATTACTACTATGATACTATGTTACATTCCATTACTACTATCATACTAATACTAAAACTATACTAAACTATTCTAAAGAAATACTAAATACAACAACAATACTAAACTATACTAAAGAAGTGCTAAATGCTAAAACTATATTAAATACTAAATACTAATACTAAAACTATACTAAACTATTCTAAAGAAATACTAAATACTAAAACTATACTAAATGCTAAATACTAAAACTATACTAAATATTAAACTATACTCAGCTATACTCTAAATACTAAATACTGAAACTATAACAAACTATACTAAAGAAATGCTAAATGCTAAAACTATATTAAATACTAAATACTAATACTAAAACTATACTAAACTATTCTAAAGAAAGACTAAATACTAAAACTATATTAAATACTGAATGCTAAAACTATACTAGACTATACTAAAGAAATGCTAAATGCTAAAACTATATCAAATACTAAATACTAATACTAAAACTATACTAAACTATTCTAAAGAAAGACTAAATACTAAAACTATATTAAATACTAAATACTAAAACTATACTAAATATTAAACTATACTAAGCTATACTCTAAATACTAAATACTAGAACTATACAAAACTATACTAAAGAAATACTAAAATAAATACTAATACTATATTAAACTATACAAAAGAAAAACCTGTGACCCTTTCCAGACAGTCAGGACACAGCTTCGACCCAACTGGTCAATCAGTCCAAACAACCATCAGCAGAGTCCAATTAACAAATTCACTTTCAGTAAACAATCTCCATAACACATTCCACATGTATCAAGGAACAGGAGCAGCAAATAGAGATAAGAATGGTTTTCCTTTTTCTTTCTCTGAGCTTTCTCACTGCCTTCTCCAGGAAAAATCCCAGGAGAGAGAATTATGTCTCTCTCTGTTCAGAGAATGTGAATACCACAGTCCACCACTGACTCTGGTTGCTGAAGTGTGCAGGAACAAGCTGGGAGGGTCTGGAGCTGTGCCCATGTGAAAAGCCCTCTCCACTGATATTCAAGGCTATTTTCCACCCAAAAGAAGCTGGAGCAGCAGTTAGGTCTATTCTTGTGGCTCCTTTCAGTTCTCTAAGAGGGGACTTGGAAAAAGCAATTGCAGGGCATGAGCAGAGGGAGCAGCACCTGGAAAAGAGAGGTGCCTGGAGGCAGCAGGCTTACATGGAGCTTCCTTCCCATGGGCCAGGAGTGAAGTCCATTGGCTTTAAAGGCTTCCATCTAGGCCTCCAATATTACAACACATTTTGGAGACACTCAGAATGCGGAATCTGTTATCAGATCTGTTATCTGACTCAGAATGTGGAATCTGTTATCACTGGGAATGCTGGGGTTGGAGAGGTGGTACCCTCCACTGCAGGCCAGGAGAGAGATTTCCCTGCAAACTCTCTATTCCCATTTTCCCTGCCTCCCTCATTGATCAGGTAGCACTTGCAGACCACACTTTGAAAACATCTAATTTTTCTCATTTCAAACCTCTCTGAATGTTTTGGATTAATCCAGTTTTTTAAACCAAAGAACAGTGTAGGCAGCCCCACCATGGATCTCTAAATTAATTCTTCCACATCCAAAGGTTCAGCCACATTGCCACAGGTTTTACACAGCTGAGCATTCTTGGGCTCCAGTCTTTACTTCTGTGCCCCTCTGAGCAATCCTCCTGTTGTCCAGTGTCCTGATAGCCAGGAGCACCTGAAAATCTGCAAGTTCAGCTTTAAAATCATCCAAACTGTGGTAGTGAAACCTTGTTTGCAAATGAGCTCCTTAAATGTGTGTGTGTTTAGGAGAAAGTGAATGAGTGGCATAAACATTGGGTTTTGAGAGAAATCTTGAAATTACAGCAGTTTGTTCTGTACCTGCAATCAACAGTGAAGCAGGTAAGTTGTTGTTACACAGCTCTGGCAACTGGTGGAGACAAAAGGAAAGGCTGAGAGAGAATTGGGATTGTTCAGCCTGGAGAAGAGAAGGCTCCAGGGTAACATAACTGACCTGAACAGGGCCTGAAGGGAACCTACAGGAAAGATGGAGAGAGACTTTTCACAAGGGGTTGGAGTGAGAGGACAGGGGGAATGGCTTCCCACTGCCACAGGGCAGGGATGGATGGGATATGGGGAAGAAATTCTTCCCTGTGAGAGTGGGCAGGCTCTGGCACAGGGTGCCCAGAGCAGCTGTGGCTGCCCCTGGATCCCTGGCAGTGCCCAAGGCCAGGCTGGAGCCCCCTGGGATAGGTGAAGGTGTCCCTGCCCATGGCAGAAGGGATTGGGATGAGTTGAGCTTTAAGAACCCTTCCAACCCAAACCATTCTGGGATTTGTGATCTAACCTGAGGCTGATGCCTGCTGAGCTCAAGGACTCTCTGGGACACAGAATAGCAGGATTTACTGCAGTAGCATTTGTTTGTTTATTTATTTTGGCTGTGACTCTGGTCAGTCTTACAGGTCTGATCAAGGGACAGGCCCATGAGCAGCCTTTGGGCTCAGGGAGGGTCAGGTCTGGTCTTTCTGGCCCTGGAAATCCAAACTGCTATGAAGGGAACTGCCTGCCTCTCCTTTTCTGTTGAGATGTTTCTTTTCACAGAATCACTTAGGTTGGACAAGACCCCTGAGATGGAGCCATTTCCTGCATTCCTGCCAGCTGAGCCTCATGCACAGGTACACTTGCTCCTGGTTTTCCTGTGTCATTCCTGGAATTGTGACAACTGGAGCCATTAGAAAGGGAATTTCCAGCTGTGGCAGTGGGAAAGGCAGTAAGGTGAGTAACAGGATGTTCAGATGTTCAGCTGGCTGCCGGGAAGGGAGCAGAGTGGCAGAGTACAGCGTGGATTTGGGTAACAGAAAAGGTCACCAGAGTTCCTGCTGTGCCGAAAATTTGCTTTAGAGGCGGACTTGATTTGCAGATACCGCGTTAAACTCACCTACTGTGTGATGGAAAATTACTGCCCTCACATTCTCCCTTTGTCCTGTTGTAATCCTAAATACTCGGAGAGATGTTTATCCATGCTGTTAATGTGTAGTAATGGGATTGCTATTTTAAAAATCGATACAAATCTCACACTAAAAAAGAAAGGCTTAAAGATTAGTCTGTCAAGAGCTGTCTTAATAGATCTGTCTGACATTTGAGACACTTTCCCCAAAAGTACTCTTTCAATTTCAAATTACTTCTTAAATGTTGCTGCCTGCAGATTCCAGGCCAGCTAATACAAGTTGTCAGAGTGAAAACCTTTCTCTGCAGCTTCAGAGAAGCTGGAAATCATAAATGTTTTCATTCTTTTTTTTTTTTTCATTTGATCAAGAATGTGTTCCCTCCTAAATCAGGGAGCGGCGGTTTCAAAGACATTCTTTACTTTTGTGGTTTCAGCCATCTGGGAGGCTGGAGAAGCTGGAGAGGTGGGGATGATGGGGAGGCTCAGAATGGATCTTTCTAATACTGCCACTTGCTGTGTGTGAAAAGCTGAATGGTGCTGACTCGATTGAGACTCCTTTTTGAGATGCAAAAAATCGCTAGCAGATGGTATATGCAATTATAGTCTAGGTAATTGAAGCTGGCTTTAATATCCTTTTCATATTTTAACAGTATTCCATACCCTTCTCATTTCCTTCCACAGCTCTGGCTGGAATGTCTCTGGTCCTCCTCTGTCAGTGTACTCACAACCTTCCTCCGTCTGACTCTTAAAGGCCTGTTAATTAGCAATAATTGCAGTTATTCATCAAGTTCAGGGCCATGTCTTTGGGGAGTGTGTGTCCTGGTGAGAGCCTGAAACCAAAAAACATTCCCAGTGCCAATAACTTGCAGATTTGCAAATCTTTGGAGAGTTACTGCTGCTGTTGCTCTCTCCAAGACTTTGGTTCAAGACTTTGGTTCAGGGGCAGGTTTGACTTCTCTGCATCTCAACATCTACTGCACCTTCCACTCTCCAACGGGGAGGAACAAGGAACTGGCACAATTACCCCACTCCCTGTGGAGCCCACAGCATCAGTGGCAGGCAGGGGGATGAATGGAGCACATGGAGAGGTGGCAGGAATGCAGCTGGGTGGTTCTTCACTCCTTTGGAGGCTCTTGCTGAGCCTAGACAGGACTTCCTGCAATACATCAGGATGTTTTGTCCTTAATTCAGCATTTTGCAGAGTGTGGCTATAAAGCTCTGCTTGCTGTTGGGTCTGTCTGCAATCTGTCTGTCAGATCTAGGCTTTCCCAAATAACCTAGAATCCAAATTCTTTTCTTTAAAGTCTTCACAGCACACAGCTCTTGCCATAAACTAAAGATTCCATGATCTCTTTGAGGTCCTAAAACTCTAATCAACATAGAACTGGATGTGCAAAATTTGTGTAGTGATGATGAGAAAATCCCAAACCTGGGGTGTTTGGTGCCAAGTGCAGTGAAGCAGTAAAGAGGAGGTTTGGCTTCAAATGTCTGTAGGGAAGCAAGCATGAAACCTTGGAAAATTTGGCCATCTTTGAAAGATTTGCAATTGTAAAGAAACCCCATTGTGTTACCATTACTCTGATTCAGACATAGTTGTCTAAAATTAGTCTAGAAGTGGTAAATGTCTCTCCCCTCCCAGGTAACAAGCGGCAGGGCCAGAGAAAATGCCCTCAGGTTGCCCAGGGAAGGTTCAGGTTGGATATTAGGAAAGATTTCTTCCTGAGAGGGTGGTCAGGGATTGGAAGAGGTTGCCCAGAGAAGTGGTGGAGTCACCATCCCCAGAAGTGTTCAAAGCAATGCAGTCTTGGTGCTAAAGACACCATTTGGTGCTGGGTTAATGGCTGGACTTGTGTTCTTAGAGGGCATTTTGAACCTCAGTAAACACCTGTTTAAAATCTCTCTGCCTTAAAAAGCCCAGACAGCTTCAGCCTTGCCTTATCTATGTTTTAAAGCATTTCTGAGTTCACAAACTTGCTGTAGGGTTTGACATCCTGGAAGGTAACTTGAAATCTTATTTCTCTCTAGGCCAAGTCTGCCCACAGGCAGACCAAGGCCAAGCCTAAAGGCCTTAACCCTTGGCATTGCAAATAGGGTGGTTAACCCTGGCAAAATTTTGCTCATGTTTTGTAGGGTTTATTTATAGCCTGTTCCTCTCCACCACTATTCCAAGGCTCCCCATTCTCCCCCAGTAGCTGGATTTTAGGGATACCTACCATTCCTGCCTGCAGCTGATCTTGCTGGAAGTGGTGCCTGAGGTGTCTGAGCAGCCCATCCACCAGCAGGGCTGCAGGGTCTGTTCCTTGTCAGTGTCCCCATGGTGGCTTTGTCAGGTCTCTGACTACATTTCTTTGTGGTTTCTCCCTTTTTCCCTTGGAATTCTCAACTGACAGAATCCCCAGTCAGATAACCTTGCTGGAGTAAATATTCTCACCCCCATCAATTGATGTGACCACTGTGGGGATGAAGATATTTGCATTTTTTCAACCCCCATCTTGGTCACATTTTCCACCTGATAAATTTTTGCACTGCTTTTTCCAGGCTGTGTTTCTAGCTGGGCCTAAGGCTGGTGTCAGCACAGAACCCAGTGAGCTGCTCCAGCCCCACTGCCAGCCAGGACAGCTACAGCACAGAATAAATAAAGTACACTCAAACATCCTTGCTGGCCTTAGGAGGGAACTTCTGCTCCTGGGATTTTGAGTGGTCTCTACCCTTGTGAACAAAATGTTTTGGGCAAAGAATGAGTGAATGCTGTGCATTGCTCTTGTGCTAAGAATAGTGGAAAAAAGGCAAGCAGAGGATCAAAACATGAGAGACTTTCAGTGGGAAAAGTCCAAGCCTTACAGAAATGGATATTCTGGAAGCAGGATTAAGGGTTTCTAGAGATATTTATGAGTCAGGGGTACCTGTTCAGGCAGGGAGAGTGAGACAGATGTTTGTGGTGCCCTTTGTGCAGCTGGCTGTGACTCCAGGCAGACTCTGGCTGGGTGAAAGTGATGCTCTGTGTCCTCCAGTGCTGCATGTGAAATCTGGGGGGGTCTCTCAGAAGCAGAAACTCTTCAGAAATTGAACTCCAGACAAGTCATGCACTTCCCCTTGGTGCCTGACCTTGGGCTCTTGCTGTTCTTATCCTCAAAGTCAATCAAAGCCTCCCCAGACACCAAGCTCCTTGTGGGCTTGGGAAAGCAATGAAATGTGTAAGTGAGTGGATCAAATTCATGGTTGACTCTAAATCACTTCTCTTTCATTTTAATGCTGTGTGATGGACATAAAATCAAGTTGATAAACTACCCCTTATAAAGGACACACTGCTCGGTGTTTTTAAGCACACAGGCTTGACAGCAGCAGCTGATTAATAATTAATTAAAATAATGGTCAGGGAAAGAAATACAACTTTGCCAATCTATAATTACTTGGAAGCTTCTTCATACATTTTCCATGAGAGTCTTTTCCTTGTAAGACTCTGAAAAAGTATATTTAGTGTTTGTTTGCTTTCAGCTATGGTTTTCAGCGGATATTGACTGAAACAGCATCTTAATCAGTCTGACCTCAGCCTCCAGGGGATTTTTTTCCATTGACTCTATCTCTTCCTCCTTGCCTCTCCCTGTGTGCTGAAATTCTTGTCAGAGCTGCTAACTCTGTTACCTTTATTGCTTCCTTTTTCAAGACTCTTTAGCTCAAAACTTTTCCTGCACATTCCCATCTCAGGGCGGAGGGGGGACAGCTGGTTATTGCCCACTGTGACCTGAGCTAAATTTCTTGAAATCTGTTTCCTCCCATCCTCCTACTTTCCTCAAACTGATTTTCCAGCAGCAGCTGTGCTGAGGACAAATTAAGTAATGCAAAGCATTTTAGAGCCTTCAAGGAGTGGGGTCTTCTGTGTGAAGACCACTCAAAATGGATAATTCAGCTGGGGTTTCCCACCTCAAACCTGGAGCATGGCTGTTTGACTTTTTGCCTGTGAATTTGGCAAGGGTTCTTGTGTTTTTCTCATCTCTGAATGCTCTGACACTTTGTTTTTCATTGCTTCCTATTTCAGCAAGTTCAACTGAATCCAGCTTTTTCATTTCAAAACTCAAAGGTGTCCTTGGCCTCCCATTCCCTTGTTATTTTTAGAAAGCAACTGTTCAGAGTGATCTGGGGTGAATGTCACAGCTCACTTGATTTCCAGCCACACTTTTCCAGCTGAACATTTCTCCTGGCACTGTCTTTATGTTATCTCCACGGGATTGGTGATTCACTATTTCTGTCCCTATTTCTTCTGTAGCAGCAGGAAAACAGAAACCAGCAGGACTTGTACAGGTTATCTCTCAGCCTGGTCAGGGAGTGGGAACAGGCAGCATATTCCTGAAAGCTGAAGGGTTTTTCCATAGTTTAGCTAGAGGTTTCTTAATGCCTGACTGCATGTTTTTGGTTCCCTCCCAGGTAAATCCTGTCCTGGGTGAATAAAATAGCCTGGAATCTTCCTGGTTGGAAAGTACCTTAAATATCATCTAGTTCCAACCTCAGTGCCCATGGAGAGCTTGAGATGGACATGTACTGTGCTGTGGGATCTTCATTGTATCTGCAGCTTCCTGATGTGGAAATGTGGAGAGAAAATGGACCCAGGAGTGTCTGAGGTGTGCAGGAATGGGGCCCTGGGCACAAACTGGAACAAAGGAATAGACAGGAGAGCGACCTGGGATAGTGGAATGTTGGAAACCTGGACGCTGAGAATTTTAGACTTTCTGTGTGTTGAAAGGCACAGACCCTCAAGAGAACACTGCATTTGACCTGAGGCTGTGGAGAAGGCTTCCAAAATTGACTGATAGCACTGGGATTGTGGGTGTGTTGTTTGAATGGAAATGTGTAATATCACATGGTGGAAAACTTAGAGTTTAAGGGTTTAGAATATAGTAAAGCTATATATAATATAGTTTAGAATATAGATAAAGCTAAGATGGAGGTTTTAGGGTGGAGTCCAGTCCTTCTTCTTCACCTTCTTTTCTTTCTTCTTCACCTTTTTCTTTTCCTTCTTCACCTTCTTCTTTTCCTTCTTCTTCACCTTCTTCTCCATGGGTTTGGGTGGTTGTGTGTAATTGGATAAAAAAAGTTCCCATTGCAGGGCACAGGTGGTTGGTTATTGGGTTAAAAGTAAAAATAATTTAGGTGTCATTTCTTAATTGGACAGTTTATCCTCAAAAGACCTGGTAGAGATAGATGCTGGGCCATTTTGTAGCTTGTTAGTGAAAAGCTGTAGAACTCACAACTTGTAAGACTGCGATATAGATAAGAATTATGAAACATCTGAGTCCAAACACAAAATACCATCTCGAGCACTTTCGATCCTGAGTCAGCCAGGAAAAGAAGAAACATGATAGTGAAAGGTGTTCCTGCTCAGGGCAGGGGCTTGGAATGGGATTGACTTTAAGGTCCCTTCCAACCTAAACCATTCTGGGATTTTCTTGTTGTAGAAAAAAAATCCACCTGAGGATGTTCAAGCATTGTATTTGCTGGGAATGTCTCAGTGAAGGCAGGAATGATGAATCTGACTCCATGGTCTCAGCAAGCTAATTTATTACTTAAATAATTATATTATATTAAAGAATACTATATTATACTAAAGAATACAGAAAGGATACAGACAGAAGGCTAAAAAGATAATAATGAAAACTCCTGACTCTCTCCAGAGTCTGACACAGCTTGGCCCTGATTGGCCAAAGAGCCAAAACAACTCCCAGCAGAACCCAATGGAACAATCACCTGTGGGTAAACAATCCCCAAACACATTGCACATGAGCACAGCACAGGAGAAGCAAATGAGAGAAGAATTGTTTTCCTTTTCTCTGAGGCTTCTCAACTTCCCAGGAGGAAAATCCTGGGCAAAGGGATTTTCCAGAGACTGTGAATGCCACGTTCAAGCACTAGAAAAGACTCTGGAGAGACTGTGGGATTTCTGTTCCTTGAGCTCTTGAGTTGTGTGTCATTTATTCTGACTTATTTGGACCTCTAGAGGTACCTTCCCACCTACTCTGAAAACTCTGATTTCCATGGCTTAAAGGCATTTTACCCAAGATATCTTTGAATGTCTGATTAAGTGTGGCTTTTTGGGGTGGGATAATCTACTGCCTGCTGCTGACACACACCATTATCCACACAGTGGTGTGAGATTGGAATGGATGTGCAAGGTTTGCATGTTACTCCCAGAGAATGGAGACTGAAATACTCCCAAGCATATGTTAATTTTCACTGAATATCTGATGAATTTGACAGCGTGTTTTAGTCATATGGCTCTGTGGAAACAGATGTACTCCTTCACTGGAGGAGTTTCTGTGGATTAAATGAACATTTGAGAGCTTTTTCTTTGGTGTTACCACTTGTCTTTGTGCTGTATGGCTTTGATTTCTGTATATGATCTCAGTGCGTGCAAAATAGGCACAGGAAATTTTGCATAAACTCTTAAAGCAGAAAGATTATACAGTTTGGTTGAATTCTGAACTTTACAACAGTGAGTGACAGCAGTTATTACTATGGATAATACTCTGAATCTTGCAGCAATATTATCATGAGCCTTAAATTAATGAACTTAGTATTTTCCTTAAATATTCTAGCCATATTCAAATATACTTGATTATTGAAAGGTGCCCTTCCTTTTCAAGAAGGTGGTTTTCACGGAGTTTTGATGCTAAAGTGAGAAGAATTTCATGTATTTATTGCTTTTAATTTGAAGTTTTTTTAGTTCTGAAAGTTTTTGCTGCTGAGACTTCCCTGTGATTGTCATCAATTGGAATATTCTGGATTAATCCACATTTTTATTTCGATGTTGGCTAAATTCTAAGAAATCCATGGGACTGTAGCTAAGATGTGAGCCCACTGCATTGACACTGGTGGAAGTGAGTCTGCAGTGTTCATTAGAGCCTCCTTATTGTTTTTTCTTTGGGTTTTGGGTGCTTTTTTAGCTCATCTCAAGCATTCATCTCCTCTCCTCACCTCTCCTCATTTTTAAAGCTTGATGAACACTTTCTCAGAACATTTCCATCAAATAAAGTGCATAAAAGCCCGAGGTGCACAATTTCTAGTCACTCAACACTGATAAGCTGAAAATTACATAATTCTTTCTGGTGGATTTATTTTTTTTTTCTTATTTTTAGGGCTTTTACAGAAAGAATCTGCCAGTGTTCTGTTCCTACCTATTAATATTTCACACCAAAATGCACTTTCAGAGCTTTCTGGCCTGACATGCACATCGGAATGATTTCATTGTTCTTCAAATGCAAAGCACTCTCACACTGAAAGGAAATACAAGTGTCTGCATTTAGGAATGTAAATTGTGAAAAAGGGTTTTAAATGCTTGTGGACAGCAGGATGGGTGATGAGGGAGGGCAGGACCACAGCTCTCTGCTTTGTTGTATCCCCATTTTCAACGTTCCACAGCATTAGGTCTTTATCTCTGCAGGGTCACACTTAAATTTTCCAGGAGACTTTTGTCTTTCACCTAGACTAGGTTTGACAGTCAGACTAGCCAGAAGTGCTTCTAATAGATCTAAATTCCATTAAAAATCCCTTTTTGAACAGTTCCAACATTACTAATTGCTAGAATATTGCCATTTTGCACCAGCTTGTGTTCTCTTTTCTCTTTGGTGTGTCCTTTTGTGTGTCATTGCAGGCTTGATGGAATGTTCAGTTACATCCTCAGGTAAATGGCTAACAACTGCTTTCAGTAATTAATATTAAATTAAAAACCCCTGTGACTTGAGCAGCCAGATGGAAATATGCCATTCCACAGTATCTGCCATATAAAATGAGCAAGAGTCACTGGAGCTGGGATCTTCTGTGACATCTGGTTTGTGCCCAGCAGTGCTCCTGCCTTCCTGAATGCAGAAGAAAGGAGGAACCACAAAGTGTTGCCTGCACACAGAACTTGAGCAGCTGTCACCACAGAAAAGTGCTCTTTAGGCTTCTCCAAGATTTTTAAAGACTCAAACCCCAAAGGAGTTGTGATGCCTGTGCTTGTTGTAGTTGAAACAGTCATAGTTGAAATGGAGACAATACAAAACAACACACTTCATTTTCAGAAGGCTTCAAACCCCTCTTTTATTTTAGTATGCATCCTTTTTCTGCATTCTTAAAAAGCTCATAAGTTTACACTTTGCTCATTGGTTAGAAGAGACAAAGTACTCATTGGAGTAGGCAGTTATAGCTTTCTCTTATTTATTCTTTTATTTATCCTTCTTTCTTTCTTGGTTTCTATGTCAGTGACCCTGGTAGGAAATTCTTTCAAGGGTAAACATGGATCCTCTTCTCAAACATGGATCCCCTTATCAAACATGGATCCCCTTATCAAACATGGATCCTCTTATCAAACATGGATCCCTTATCAAACATGGATCCTCTTCTCAAACATGGATCCCTTATCAAACATGGATCCCCTTATCAAACATGGATCCTCTTCTCAAACATGGATCCTCTTCTCAAACTTCTCCCTGGCTCACAGAAGTCACTGTAAAACCTCTTCCACGTGTGCTTTTGTTGCCAAATTTGTGTGTAACAGGAGTTACCCCATCTCTGCTTTGGGTAGGACTCCAGTGTAGTTTGAGGAGTTTCATTGACCTTTCTTGCACTGAAGAAGACCTTCTGTGGCTCCTCATTTTACTGTGCCTCCATATAACCCAAAATTAGGACAAGAAATTGCCTGTATTATTATGGCAGATAATTCTCTGTATTTCTCCTCAGGTTTGTTGTGCTCATGCTCGTTATGTTTCAGATGCTTCTGAGGATGGGGAGTGCTCAAATGTTGTCTTACAGTCTCCATTTAGGTTTTGAATCCAAAATCCCAACATGAAGGGAGTGAGGAGCCACACACCAGCTATTTATCCAGTTCAAGGTGGGCTTCTGCAGCTTGGATAAAAGGGGGAGAAGTGGATTTTTGTACAAGCAATAAAGGGGTGCAGAAGGCAGGTCATGCACAGCAAGTGAAATTCTGTGTGCAGCTGCATCAGTGCCAGTTTCCTGCTCAGAAACAGAGGCAGTGTTAACAGCTTGCAGCCAGAGCAGGAGAAATCCAGAGGGATTTTGGGGATAGAAATGTTCTTTGTGAATCTCCATGTAAAGCTTTGTTTGAGCTGCTGTAATTAGTAAGTGCCCTGGCTGTTCTACGACAGTGTTTGACATTTTGTTCTCTCTGGCAGTCCATGGGGAGAGCTGAGATGAGGGAATGGTCATGATTAGCACTCCACAGAGTAAGTATTAGTTTTTTTTGCCTTTTTGATCCATCATACTTTTAACTATTGGATTCTGTGGAGCCTAAGCTTTGAAACCCCACACACAAACCTCCAGTAAGACACTGCCTTGCAGCAGTGGGATAATAATTCTAGAATCCCATAATGGTGTGGGTTGGAAGGGAGCTCAAAGCCCATCTTCTTCCACCCTGTGCCATGGGCAGGGCCACCTTCCTCTAGACCAGGTTGTTACAAGGTGTGCCCAAAGCTTAGCCAAAAACCCCTTGCTCCTAAAAAGGGATTTCATGGCCAGTAATGGTGATCTCAGTGCTGTCAGACAATGATGGTCTCCTTGCCATTAAAAATGTTGCTTGGTGTGGTGAACTGAGACTAACTTAATTTAAAAAAGCCACATAACCACCCCCTCCCAAATGAACTCTACAGGAGAGTTAATATATATTGCACAGGGATACAGTGGTAGGACAAGGGGAAGTGGTTTTAAAATGAGAGAATAGAGATTAGGATGAGATGATAGAAAGAAATTCTCCCCTGGGAGGGTGGGCAGGCCCTGGCACAGGGTGCCCAGAGCATCTGTGGCTGCCCCTGGATCCCTGGGAGTGTCCAAGGCCAGGTTGGATGGGGCTTGGAGCAGCCTGGGATGGTGGAAGGTGTCCCTGCCATGGCAGGGATGGGATGGGATGGGATGGGATGGGATGGGATGGGATGGGATGGGATGGGATGGGATGGGCTCTTAGGTCCCTTTCAACCCAAACCATTCTGGGATTCTCTGATGTCACTTGATTTCACAGGTACATTGTCAATTCTGCTTTCACCCACAAAAAGCCCCTCTCAAGCTTTCACAGGCTCTGGGAGAGAAAGTGATTTCCTGCCAGCCACTGAATTCAATCCCATTGTTCCTATTTCTGTGCACAGTGGGGGCTGCAGGGCTCAAATCCCTGTAGCTCTTCAGGCACCACTTTCCTTAAAGCTTCTCTCTGGCTTTATACTTCATTTTAAACAATCAGAAGGCTCATTCAGATGCAGAAGAAGCTTTTTTCTTCAAAGTCTCTTCACTGCTCTCAACACAATGGAAAATATTTTTGTATCTATGTGAATTCCCACTTCTTAGTAATACAAGTGCTTGCTGCATTTTGATTCCTGCATAGAGGACAAGGATTCTGATCCTGAGGATGCAAAGCTTTTGCTTGTTCACCAGAAAGACAAGGAGCTCTTTGGCCAGGATCCATAACAACACCTTTTTGTTGTTCACAAATAGCTCTGTCTGATCCAAACCCAGAGTTACATAACTTCTGTCAACTGGGAGAGACAGGGCGTGCTGTGCAGTTTGGCAAATTCTCACTGAAATCTCTGCTGGAGTCAGCCCTGATTTTGCTGGAATACAGTAAATATTAACATTTTCATGTAGATTTGGAATATCTGTATGTGTATTCTCAAAGCAAGAATGCAGGAATGCTGGAAAGTGTGAATTAGTGCCCACGGAGGTGCTCTTGTATTTGGGAAATATTGATTACTCTAAAAACTTTCAGGGAGCATTTTTCACTTATGTTTGGGATACCAAATTTCTTACTTGGCAACAGTAAAGTGGCTCCAAAAATCTGTCTCTTTTCCAGGTTGGCTCTACCTAAGAGGACCAGGCAGAAGGGTTTGTTCCTTAACTGTGCATTAACATTTTTAAAGGAATAACTGAGCTCTCCATTTAGGTACTGAGTAGTTATTTTTCTTGACAGTTGCCAGCCAGGCAGGTTTCACAGGGCAGGGATTAAGGGACTCTCTGCAGGTATGAACCACAGATTTCTGTTCAGTACTTCAGGAATGTTGCTGCATGACCATGGTGTTGCTGTCCATGAAAACTCTGCTTTAGGGAAACAGGGTGCCAGAAAATGCACAGGAGCTATTTAACTCCTCCTCAGGTTTAACTTCAAGTCCTTGAAATCTGTTTTCTTTCTGTTCCTCAGGAGCAGTGGATCACTGGACGTGTTCTGTCTTTCTCCACACACACGTTTTAGGGAGCTGTTAGATGCTGCCATGTGGGGTGAAGGCCCTAAGGGATAATTCATGGAAATGCAGATGTGCACATGCCAAGGTAATGTGAGATTTAAGACAAATAAACCTACCTTCCATCACAGAAGGAAAGATGACTCCGAGACTTAAAATCCTGAAGTGATTTAGGTTTGAAGGGACCTCAAAGCTCAAATTTTCCACCCCATTCCATGGGCAGGGACCCTTCCACTAGACCAGGTTGCTCCAAGCCCCATCCAGCCTGGCCTAAACTGGTCCAAACTGGGTGATTAAAAGGCAGTAGAAGGTTCTCCAGCAGCAAATGGGGTAGCACTGCTTTCTGCAAGGAAGGTGGCCTGGGAGCAATCCATCTCTCCATGGAGCCACTGAATATCCCAGCAATAGAAATTGCTTTTACCTGAGTGAAAAGCTTTAAGTCAAAGGCAGGAGAAAACCAGATTACTCCATACCAAGTGTCAAACAAAAAATGAAGGAACTGAGTCTGATTTTTGTTGAGTAAAACACTTCTAAAATCCTCTATTGCACTCAACAGCGCTTCAACAACCTTGTAGTAAATTAGATTAATAGGTGTTGATTTTACAGCTGCTTCATTATCATCTGCTACATTAAAATCCAATTATTTATTCCCACAAGCATTTTCTTTTACTCCTGGCTTTTTACTGCTGCAAAAGAGCTGGGGTGTTATCTGTTCCTGCAGCCCCTGGGCAGCAGCAGGTGGGACAGCAAACACCTCTGTCACAAATAACCTGAGCTGCCATCCCTGCACCCTGCTGCAATTAAGCCTTCATTAGGAGCTGGTGAATAATTCTGCTGCTCCTGGCCACGGTCCCTCCCTCCCTTAAAAGGAAGGCATGACACAGATAAAGGTGGGGCTTTGCCCGCTCGGGTATTTCAGAGCATCCTCCTGGAGTCATGATTGCAGAAGGAGTCCTGGGGCACGTTCTGGACACTGTGGTGAGTCTGTGCTGCTGATTAAATGTTGGTTTTTCTGTCCTTAAGTGAATATACTTTGGATTTGTTGAAGTTGTGCTAGCAGGTGCAGCTGAAGTTCAGCACATCCTCTGCTGCTGGAGAGGTTTTCATGTAAAGCCAATTTTGGGAATTGTTAATGCAAATAGTGGATTCCTGTATCTGGGAGCTTCCTGAGAATGGAGCTGGTCTTGCTTTTTTTAATTGCAGACAAGTTTCTAAAAGCCTCTTAATTTCTCTCTTTAGAACTAGATATTTTTTGTCTTTTTTTTCTTTTTTTTAAAGTCACCTCAGGCTGAAGATTTCCTTGGATATGCTCCTTGAATTGCCGTGGAAGTTACAGTCTCACGCTTTAGAGGATTATTTTGGAGTTTATCCCATGCTTATTATTCTCAATATAAGTTGTTTTAAGAAATTTACGCTTCAGTGCGTTGAGTATCTTATATATTTGATTTAATGGGTTGGAAATGTGTTAGCAACAGAATAGTTTGCCTGTTCTGTGGACTGCAGCTGTGTCGCATATTTAAAAATATGTATAATTGCTGTGTTATCCCCAACACTCACTGAGTTAATGAGCGTTGCTCACTGGTATCAGCTAAACACTGTGCTGTCAATGAGGCTTTTCAGAATTTAAAATTAAATGCTAGATTTTATGGGGGGCTCTTTGCACTCTCGCTAACTTTCTTCAGTTTGTTTGTTTGTTCTTATAAATTATTTACGAAAGCAGCAAGGCAAACTTGAAATCCTGTAGTGTTTGGAATTAATAATTTAATGCCCTTGTTTCCTTTTAATCTCCTCACTGTGCAGTTATGTCCACAGTCACTTTTCTGGTGTTAAATTTTATTAAGCAAATCAACAATGAAAGTAAAGCTGTCAATAAATAAGTTGCGTAGATCCAGACCTAAATGTTATTTCCCTCCGTGGGGCTTTTATCTTGAATTACAGCTTTAAAATCATCTTTACACTGAACATTAATCATATGAAATATTAAGAATGGCTTTCTGGGTTATTAGGAAATACATCTCCCAGTGCAGAGTTGCCTGTGTCCTTAAACCAAGTTACAGTTTCATGGAGGTTTTGGATGCCTGTGGCTGTCAAGGTGTTTTTTCATATCTCTGTGATGTGTGAACTCCTCTGTATTTTGTGTACAGCTTCCCCCTTTTCCTTATTATCCTATTTGACAAGCCTGCCCTGTCAGAGATAACATTTTTGGAATAAACAATCCCACATTATTGATTACTGTTGCTGACCAGCTTCGGGTCCCTTATTCTCTGCCAGTCAGGTTTTCCCCCTTGGTCACTTTGGGATCACGGATGAGATCACCCAACAAAGGGGTTCAGAGTAAAGGGGGTGGGAGCTGTTAAAAACAGGACCACTCTCCTGGTGCTAAAAGTGATTTCAGCATTTATTATAATAAAAAGAAAAGGCCTAAAGCAAGGGGACCCACAGGCTGAGCAGGAGCACTCCTGTCGAGGATGGTGCTGGGTCTTCTTCAGCAGCGAAGGCCCCGATGTTCCAGGTGGAGCAGCACAAATCCAGCAGTCAGAAGCCCCTTTTTATCCTGTTTTTTGTCCCTTTGAATTGGTTTCTTTTTGGATCCTTCATTTGCATGAAGGTTTTAGGCCTCGATTGGCCCATGACAGTTCTGTCCAGGCTGGCTCGTGGTGCACTTTACTGAGGTGTGTTATGGTACCTTGAGTACTGTATTTCCTATAACTACCCTTTTAACCCCTTTTACAATATAATAACCAAACTAACAGTACATGCTTAACAATTATCAACTGCTTTACAACAGTTTCTAGCCTATTTTTAACAGTAGTTATTGTTCCTCTGGGCTGAGGATCCCAAATCGCTGTGGTGGGGCTCTGTGGAAAATGATGCCTCCACTGGTTCTGGTGCCTGCCAACCCTTCCAGGGATTAAATTTATCCCAAAATCCACCCTGAGCCTGCCCTGGCCCAGCCTGAGGCCGTTCCCTCTGCTCCTGTCCCTGTTCCCAGGGAGCACAGCCCGACCATCCCCTCCTGGCAGGAGCTGTGCAGAGCCACAAGGGCCCCCTGAGCCTCCTTTGCTCCAGGCTGAGCCCCTTCCCAGCTCCCTCAGCCCCTCCTGGGGCTCCATTCCCTGCCCTGGTCATTCTCCAGTGTCCCCTCAGTGTCCCTCTGGCTGTGAGTGCCCAGGGCTGGACACGGCCCTGGCTGGAGGAGCCTCAGCAAGACCAGCCCTGGGGACAATCCCTGTCCTGGGGGTGTCACACCACGGCTGGCACAGCCTGGGGGCCATGGCCTCGTGTCCAGCCCTGTCACCAACACTGCCAGGGCCCTTTGCAGCCCTGTCACCAACACTGCCAGGGCCTTTTGCAGCTTCCCAACTGCTCCTCCTGAGCCTGCAGTGTCCCATGGGCTCACAAGGAGCTGGCCCTCGGCCTTGCTGGCCCATGGATCCCTCTGCAGAGCCTCCTGCCCCCCAGCAGATCCACACCCCACCAGCTCTGTGTCTGCAGCCTCCTGAGGGTGCCCTGCATCCCCTCAGCCACATCCCTGATAAAGATAAAAATACTCAACAGAGCTGGGCCCAGTACTGAGCCCTCAGGAGCCCCACTGGTGACTGGCCACCAGCTGGATTCAATTCTGTTCCCTCCTTTCTGGGCCCAGCCTTCCAGCCATTCACTTTCCAGCCTTTTTTTTCCATTTCTTGGGTTGAAATAATTCCTGTTCTGTGCAGGAGCTAGGAAGGAGGAGGAGGGCTTTTTTTCTGTGCTCTTCCATCACTTATCAGTGATGGAGTGGCACAGATCCCTGGGCATGCTGCAGAATTTGGGGGAAGTAGCTGAGGGCTTCTGCCATGCACAGTAAACAACACTGTGTCAATCATGCTCCCCCTCAACACAAAATGTTTTTCAAAGGATTTTTTAAATAACCATAACACATAAATATTTGTGTCTTTGTGGAAAGGTTGCTGTTTCTTACTGCTTTGGGGGCTTGCTCCCATCACATCCCATCAATTCTGTTTGCTGAAGCTGCAGCTTCCCACTGCCTGTGCCATTCCTTCTGTGTTGAGTGCCCCAAGGAAATGTTCACACTTGCTGGTTCTTGGCTCTCAGGAGTTCTGTGTTTGCAGGGTGATGTTTCAGTGATGCTGGGTGTGCCTGGGAGGGGTGCTTTGTGTGCCATGCAGTGGCAGTGCTACCCCAGGGGCAAACCCAGAGCACACAGGCAGGAGAGAAAACAGTGATGGAAGCACAAGTAGCCTCTGAGCTCTCCGTGTTCACTGGCTGACAGCTTTTCTTTCAGGAAAAGACCTTTTCCAATATTATTCACAGAGTAGCATAAAGGGAATTGAAATATTTATAATAGAATAAATATGATTTTGTTCTGTGCTTTGCTGCAAGGGCAGTGATGCTCCTTCAAAGACAGTGACTTCAACACAGAGATCTGCTTCAGAGGGCAATTGAAATGTGTTTGCTTCCACAGGTCACTCTCTAAATTTTGGATCCAATATCCTTTAAATCTACTTGTCTTTGGTGTGCACATTGACTGTCCTTGTTCCAGGAGTGGGATCAGTGGTGGGTGCTGCTTCTCTAAGCTCCCTGCTGGGCCAACAGCTTTAACACTGCATTTCTTCCTCTGTGCCTGAAGTGTTTCTTCCTAATATCCCCTTTAATTTGCAAATTAAGGACTGTTCATATATATAAGCCTGAGCTTTCTTATCAAAGACAAAAAAGTTAAAAGATGGGAATTAACTGAATGGGATGGCACTTAAGGTATGTTCCTTTCTCAAAGGATGTTGACAACGGGGAGGGGAAAGATAAAAGAAAGTATTTTTGTGGTATGGAATAATAGAAAATATATTTTCTGAATTTTTGTTTCACACTTTAGGAATAATGTCCTTCCTAATTATGCTGGATTCAAACAACCTCTTCCTTGCCTTGCTAGGGCACAAAGTGCCCTTGCTGTTTTCTGGTTCTCCTCCATCTCCCCCTCTACCCTGCTTTTCCAGGCACCCATGGGCAGCATGAGACACCGAAGGAATGGCAATTTTGAGAGCTCCAGGCTCCTCTATTCCAGCATGTCTCGCAGCATAGACGTGGCTTGCAGCGATGCTGTGAGTACCTGGTACATTCTGCTGCCTTGGGAGGGGCCCACGCTGGTGAATTCGCTCAGGTCAGGAGCAGGATGGGATGGATTTGTCACTTTCCCCTTTGTGGAGACACTTTGCTAACCAGTGACCTTCAAGCAGCAGCTGGCACGGTGAAACCCCGAGGGTGCATTGCCTTCCTTTTGAGCCCTGTAGCTCTTCATTGTGCTTTCTCCATCACTTCTGGTTTTAAATCACGTCCCAGTCCCACATGGCAGCAAGAGACAAATTTGTCTGTGTGAAGAACCACCCCAGCTTGATGGCCAAGGCAGCCAACATATGGTTCTGTCAAACATCCTTTCATGCCTGAAGGATTGCTGATCCCAGCAATTGGGTGGCACATTCCCTGCTCCTGATGGGTTTGCAGAACGCCCTCATGGCCAATTCTTGGGACTTCAGCAATTGCTTCCCTCTCCTTTTATTTTTTTGGTCTTGCACGTTGTGATTTTTACTGGTTGAATGCATTCCCTTCCATTTTCCTTTCTTTGGATATAATGCTTGTAATGGTTTTTTTCTGCTTGGAATAACTTCTTCTACCTGCTGTTTAACCACAAGTGTTGTGTCAAACTAAACAAAAGTGTTGTGTGAACTAAACTATGGCTGCCTGTCTTCCCTTGGTGTCCCAGGTGAAATCTTGCCCTCCAAATCTAAGCTGTACTCAAAAGCAAACAAAAAACCCCCAACACTTCATCAGCACGTGAGAATTTCTCTTTGCTTTTTTAACTCACAGAGGCAGATGAGGGATGAATTTGCATCTCCCGAATGGGAAAGCTTCTCAGGAAAGTTTCAAGGTTAATAGCTGAGTTAATGGTTAAACAAGCTGGAGAGACTTCACATTCCACTGAGCTCCCATAAAGGAGGACTTGAAGTTGTTCTGGACTCCTGCTGGGGTCTGTGTGTTGAATTAAAACAGCCCCTACCCTAAAGAATGTTCCAGTGTTCTCTTTTTTATCTTTATTTTTTCTTTTTACCATTGGGAAGAATGTTTGCCATAGTGTTTTAAGCAGCATCTTTGTGTTCACACTGGCTGGGATGTTACTGAGGTCTCTTCTGTTTCGTGAGTTATCAGAAACAAACATAAAATTTATCTTCCAGGATTTGGCCAACTTCATCCAAGAAAACTTTAAGAAGAGAGAATGTGTCTTTTTTACAAAAGACACCAAGTCCATGTAAGGAGGAGATATTTTTCTCTTGTTTTTCAAGAATGGGGGGCTGGTGCATGAGGGGATTTCTGTCTGCAAAGGCAGGGAGAAAAGTTTTGGGATTTTTTGTTCAGAGCCTGGATCTAGCAGTGCAATCTCACCTCAGTCTCCTTGTTTGAGTTACTCCACGAGTAACTTGATGCAAAACTAGGGATCTCATCTTCCAGCAGCTCTGTCACAGTGTTTAATATCAAATTCCCATTTTGAAGCATAACTGGGGCAATGGGATGCTTGAAGGATGCAGCACTGATATTGGTATATGACAAGGTGTATGCATCAGAGGTTTGCATAATTCAAATTTTCCTTTCAAACCCATATCACAAATTTCATGCACAAACCTTGCACAGGCACTAAGTTTTGCTCAGGCTGATGTTCTCTTAAGCCAGAGTATTAAACTGCCTCCATTTTCAGGCACAGGTACCAGTGCAGGGCTGGTTTGAGGACCATAATGTTGCTTTGTGGTTTTGGGGTGTTTTTTTTTGTCTCAGGAGAAAAGTGATCAAACTAATACAGCTGCAGAAATCCTGATATTGAGCTCTGAGGGCTCTCTGACACCACTCTTCTCTGAAGCTGGGAGGGAAATTAGTCTCATTTCAGAAAGTCTCACTCAGGGTCCTCCTCTGCCACCAAAAATGGGATGTCTGGCAAGGCACCAACAAGGGATGGAGGAGCTGGTGCTCATCAGCTTCTCTTCCTGCAAGCCCTCTGGGAGAGGATTGCAGGACTTGCTGGGTTATTTTTGTCTAGATATTTTTAAGGTAAGCTGGTTTCATTTGCAAGGTACAGCAGAGTAAAAGAAACCTTTCTAAAGGATACAAACAATTCCCCCTTCTCCATGTCCTGTGTGGAGGCAGGAATGTGGGCTGTGGAGAGGGCCTACAAAATCAAGTCAGCCCAGCACCACCAGCATGTCCTCCAGTGCCACATCCATGTGATTTTGGAATACTTGTAGGGATGGTGGCTGCACCACCACCCTGGGCAGCCTGTACCAATGCCTGGCACCCCTTTCCATGCAATATTTTTTTCCTGATATCCAATCTGAACCTCCCCTGGCACAACTTGAGGCCTTTTTCTCTTGCCCTTGTCACTGGGGAGAGGAGGTGCAGTGAACTCATCCTGTGTGGGTAAGGGCACAAAAAGGGGAAGAAACCCCTCAGCATAGCCTGGTTCCTGAGCTGGGTTCCACTTCCCAGGGCTGGGCAGAAGCAGGGTCAGGTGCTAAATCCCAGTAGAGTCCCACACACAACTGGTTCTGTAGCTCCACCTGCTGCTTTCCTTGCTGGCACAGCTCACTTTCCTGTGCTCAGGGTTCCTCAGGGATGTCTATTCCCTTCTTCTTTCAGGGGTAACTTATGTAAATGTGGATACCCTGAAAATCAGCACATAGAGGGCACCCAGGTGAACACCACTGAGAAATGGAACTACAAGAAGCACACCAAGGAGCTTCCTACTGATGCCTTCGGGGACATCCAGTTTGAAAACTTGGGGAAAAGAGGAAAGGTAAGTGGAAATATGAAGGATATTCATGAGGGCCCTGTGGAGTACCAGTGGGAGCTCCTCAAAAGCAAGGAAGGTGAAATGCATTTTATTCTGATGGCAGGGGAGAAGCTACAAAGGACACAAGCTTGTTTTTCAAGCCCTGAAAATAGGTAACAAAGGATAATTCCTTCTGTGTTACTTGTTGGTGAGGCTGGTCATGGGAGTGAAAAGAGATTTTCTCTTTCCAGGTATGGCAGGAGAATGAGAGTGAATGGATATAAAATAATCCCTGAATTATTTTATATCCACATAGACCAGCTTGTTCAGGCCTATAAACAATTGAATATTTCCCATGGTGGAGAGTTCTGGAGGGATGTAAGATTTCTGTGGAACTTCAAAACTTTTACTCCATTTGTTGGGTTTTTTCCCTTGTGTCTTTGCTCTGAGCATGGACAGTGAAGGTGTGGGAGGAAGAAAATAGCTGCTGTTGCTGTTCCTGGTGATTTATACTGGTGCTTGTGAGGAGTCACATGTGGCTGAGCTCATCTGCCTCCTCTAAATGGCTGATATTTAACACCAGTGCAGGTTGCCTGGGACAATCAAAATAAATGAGGAAAATCAGAGCTTGCTATGTAAATGAATTTAGTTTGTTTTATGCAAAGTAGCAGAAATAAGAGGCACTTGAGTGGGAAATGAGACTGCAAGTTTCAAATCAGGCTTAAACAGATCCATGTACTTCACATATTTTTTGATGTGCACGTTTTAGCCTTGTCCTGCTTTGTTGTAAGCTGCTGTGTGACTGTACTGGAACAAAAAGTGCTTTGCTCTCTTGCAATATTTCAGAGTTCTCAAAGGTTAAATGTTCTTTCCTTAGGTTGTGTCTTCCCCACTTCCAACTCTGGGAATCAGTTCATGGGCCCTCAGTTGTTTCATGTGGACTCTCAAGGCCACTGTGCATGTTTCAGAGCATTCTTTGTTCAAACACTGCACACAGGTCTCCTTGTCCATCCCATTGCAATGTTGGCTGGAATCACATCTCAATTCCCTGTTCTTATTCCCTGCACAGCAAGACACCTGCTGCTCCTGAAGATTGCCAAGTATTTTCTGTGGAAGCACAGCAGGGAGGACTTCAAACTCAGGGTGACCTGAGAATTGCTGTCAGTTACCAGTGAGGGATGGGAAGCTTTATACCCTGCATTGTGCTTTTTAGGACACATGAGTCCTAAAATGTTCTGAGCAGAAATGAGATGTGAACTGACCCATAAAGAGGTTTGAGGACAGCTGGGAGAGCTGGGGGTGAAGAAGAGAAGAGGAGGTTCTGGAGAGAGCTCAGAGCCCCATCCAAGGCCTAAGGGCCTCTAGGAGAGCTGGAGAGGGACTGGGGACAAGGAATGGAGGGACAGGACACAGGGAATGGCTCCCACTGCCAGAGGGCAGGGATGGATGGGAGATTGGGAATTGGGAATTGTTCCCTGTGAGGGTGGGCAGGCCCTGGCACTGCCCAGAGCAGCTGTGGCTGCCCCTGGATCCCTGGCAGTGTTACCAACCAGGCTGGACAGGGCTTGGAGCAGCATGGGATAGTGGAAGATGCTCATGGCAAGGATGAGACTAAAGCATCTTTAAGCTCCCTTCCAGCCCAAACTATTCTGGGATCTATAAAATCCCACCCTCTCTAAATCCAGCTTTTGAGCTCTTCATTTCTGCTGTGCTGCTCACACCCTGTAACATCCACGAGCATCTCAGTCTCTGCATTTACTGTTCTGGGAGCCCAGATCCCAGAAAGGCTTCTGGAATCCCGGCCCTGGCCTGGGAGCAGCATCCAGCAGCACCACGAGATGGCATCCCTGCACTGCACAGGAGGGAGGCGCTGAGCCCAGCAGTTCTGCACTGCAGCTGACACCCTTGCTGCCGGCAGGGCTGACCACAGGTACCTCCCCCTTCTCCTATAAGGGATCCCCCTCCAGAAAAACACTCAAAGCTTCATGAGACTGAGGCTTCTTAGGGCAGAAGGTGTGAGAGTCCCTTAGCTCTCCTGTGTAGCTGCTGGAGCCTGCTCAGCATCCTCTGTGATGCCCTGAACGCTTTAACTCCTTCTGGGAACCTGTCTTGGAGCACATGAATATTTTTATTCGAGTTCAGTGTCTCTTAGGTGGAGACATTTCCTTGTCAAAGTAATCCTTTCATTTTGCTCTCCTGCAAGTACTGGGCAATCAATATGAAATCCTCTATGGTTCAGGTCCAAGTTCCTCTTTTTCATCTCCTGATTTGGCATGTGCAGCCATGAATGTCTTCCAAAAGTGAGGAAACTGTGAAGGGGCTTTTGAATAGCAAAGCAAGACAAGGCCAGAGAAGCTTTTAAATAAATGGTGACATGTAAAGTCCACCTGAAGCCAGATGATCTCTCTTAGGTGCTTTTTGGCATCTTTGTAGAGCTTTCAAACTTTACTACAATCTTGGTATATTTGTTTTGTCTTGTACTTGAAGCACTGGAGTGGATAAATTTTGTGATAGGGACACCTCTCACGTGGAGCCTGGAATTTATTTGAATAGTGTAATCAAAATACAACTGTGATAATTATTATTAGTTCACTTGCAACGATGCTGCCTCTGATTCATAATCCAAGCTTTAAATAGCACCACTGGAGTTAGTTGCTGTAGTGGTGGTGTGTTCATCCTTGCAGAGCTCCTCTGAAGCCCAAGGTCACTGCTTATTGTATTTGCTGGGACATATCCCAACAAAGGCAGGAATGATGCATCTGACTCCATGGTCTCAGAAAACTAATTTATTATTTTATAATACTATATTATATTAAAGAATACTATACTATACTAAAGAATACAGAAAGGATACTGAATGCTAAAAAGATAATAATGAAAACTCCTGACTCTCTCCAGAGTCTGACACAGCTCGGCCCTGATTGGCCAAAGAGCCAAAACAACTCCCAGCAGAACCCAATGGAACAATCACCCGTGGGTAAACAATCTCCAAACACATTGCACATGAGCACAGCACAGGAGAAGCAAATGAGAGGAGAATTGTTTTCCTTTTCTCTGAGGCTTCTCAGCTTCCCAGGAGAAAAATCCTGGGCAAAGGGATTTTATCAGAGAATGTGAATACCACAACTGCTCTTGCCTTCTCTAGAGGAAGCTGGGCTGGGTGCCTGGTTGTAGGGGAAGGATAAAGGTGCTTCAGGGGGAGAAACAAGGATTTTGTCATCTCCTTGCCTTTCATCTCCTGGCTGCTGGAAGGAGGCTGTGCAGCAGAGAAGAAAATGCAATCGCTGGGCTGCTCCCAGCCACCTCGACTTATCCCCTCTGTGTTTGTTCTCCTGTTTTCTCTCCCCAAGTACATCCGCCTGTCGTGTGACACAGACTCAGAGACCCTCTACGACCTGATGACCCAGCACTGGCACCTCAAGACCCCCAACCTCGTTATCTCTGTCACCGGCGGCGCCAAGAACTTCGCGCTCAAGCCCCGCATGCGCAAGATCTTCAGCAGGCTGATCTACATCGCCCAGTCCAAGGGTGAGCAGCTGCTGCTGGGCCTCTGCTGCTGCACTGCTGCACTGCAGGGCTGCAGGGGCAGCAGCTCCAAGGGTCTGGGGGGGAGCAGAGTGCTCATCTGGCTGCTGCACTTGTGATTTATTAAAAATAGGGATGTTGATCTAGTACCGGTATCCGGCTGTGATGGACAAGGACTCTCCAGCAGTTTAAAGTTAGAAAGTGTGTGTTTATTGTGGGGTAGCTCCCAAATACACACTGTGATTTACAGGTGATTGCAGAGTCCTTTTATCTATACAAGTATTGAATACCCAAAATACAAATGCATATTCATGACTTTGGTACATCCCATTCCCTGCTTCCTATGGTAATTAGTTCAAAAGCTATTAAGCATGCACAGTTTGTTCCTCAAAATGAGTTGGTGTTCCCTTTCATGGGAAGGGGTGCCAAAATGAGGAAGTAAATGAAGTGTTCATCATTCTGACCTTTCTGCCTTTTCAATGCAAATATGACAAATGAACCCTCGGTAGAACTCCCATTCCCTACCTTCAATTGGTTTCAGAACAGAGGTGGCCACAATTGTCTTGTGCTCCTAAAAGCTATTTATCAGTTTCTGTATTCTTTGTTAGAAACCCAGCTAACCAAACATTATGTTGACAAGCAATCAATTATTAGTTAACTACTGGGGGATGGTGTGGTGGTGTTCACAGGGGTCCCAAGACCAGGGAAGAGATGAGAATGTTGACTCCATCTTTCAGAAGGCTTGATTTATTATTTTATGATATATATATTATATTAAAACTATACTAAAAGAATAGAAGAAAGGATTTCATCAGAAAGCTAGATAAGAATAGAAAAAGAAGGAATGATTACAAAGGCTTGTGACTGACTGAGACAGTCTGGACAGCTGGACTGTGATTGGCCATTAATTAGAAACAACCACATGAGACCAATCACAGATGCACCTGTTGCATTCCACAGCAGCAGATAATCATTGTTTACATTTTGTTCCTGAGGCCTCTCAGCTTCTCAGGAGGAAAACTCCTAAGGAAAGGATTTTTCATAAGACATGTCTGTGACACTTGACTTCATCAGGGCCTATGATTAACTCCAACATAGCTTATCTCTAACTCAAACCTCAGCTCCTCTAAAATCCCTAAATTCCTTAAAGTTTATGTCCCACTTCGGACACGTGTGGCATTAATGGTTTGGAAGTAGCAGGAGTGGGATTTAGGGGAGGGGACTCAGGGGTGCCTGTGATAGCATCAGGTGAGTTGTGTAGCATCTCTTTTGTGCTTAACTGAAGAGCCACCCCCAAGGTCACAACAGGGGTTTGGTCATGTCTTTGATGCCCTGGGAGGGTGGGTGTTTGGCTGTGCTCCCCCAGGTGAGCGGCTGTTGTTCCAGGAGCCTGGATCTTCACCGGGGGAACGCACTACGGGCTGATGAAGTACATCGGGGAGGTGGTGAGGGACAACACCATCAGCCGCAGCTCCGAGGAGAACGTGGTGGCCATCGGCATCGCCGCCTGGGGCATGATCTCCAACCGGGAGCCGCTCATCCGCACGGCCAGCAGCGACGTGAGGAGCGGGGCGGGGCCTCTGGGAAGGGGGAAAGCTTGACAAGGAACTCTCACGGATATGTGTGCTTGGCAGAAAGATTTTTACATGTAGAATCTGAACAAGAAATAGAAATGAAAGCTAGTTTTGATATAGAAGTCTTACTGGATAAGCAAGGAGGCAAAGGGTGTGTTAGTTAGAAGGGGGTTTTATGGCTTAGAGCAAAGGATAAACCCACCCCAAACAAGTATTTCTTTTAAACAGTCTTTAAAAAAAAAAAAAAAACCAAGAAGATGTTTTTACCAAGCAGGAAGATAGCACAGGCAAACAAGTCAGCAGATGTTGCAAGTAGAAAAAAGGTCTCAGAATTTTCCACTGCAAGAAAACTGAAAAACAACTTCTAGCTTAAACTATAACGTACTGACTTTTAGTGATTGGAGAACAGTAACATGAATATGGTAATTACAGTAGTTATGATAGGCTATAGGTCAAAGTTAAGGTATAGATTGGTTCTACTGTATTAAGATGCTCAGCAAAGAAAAGTCTGTAATGCAATGTAACCAAAACCAAAGGGTCTCCAGGCCTGCCTGCAGCTGGGCACAGGTGTGGGCACAGCTCTGTCACCCACCACCCTGGACTGCTGAGACATCTTGGATACAATAAACTGCATTTTGGAGAGCCCCTGGAGTCCCACATCCCTCATTTAGGCTCTTACAATGGGGTTATTAATGAGCTTAAAATTAAGGTGGGACAAACTGGGACTTCTAAAATATAGTCCAGCTGTCAGCCCAGTGCTGCCACCATATTCAGAGTTTAACCACATCCTTAAGTGCTGCATGCATGGGTTGGTGGGGGAAAGAAAGAGGAGGCTTGGCCTTAAAATGTCAGGAATTCTCCCCAGAACAGGAGGAAAGTAAAATGTTCTCATGCCCAAGTTAGTCACACATCAGGCCTGGTGAGGAGGATTTGTGCTGTGCCAGGTTTTGGCATGTCTGTGTGGGAGTTCAGCTGCTCTGACTCTGTCTGGCATTGCTTTAGGGAATAACCCACTCCCATGGTTATTCCAGCTCTGAAATCCCTGTGCACTCCCCCACAGCAGGGGTTCCCATGAGCTAAGGCACATGGTAGGTATGTGCTGCTGCTGTTTAGGATGTTCATTTCAGAATCACAGAATAATGAGGCTGGAAGAGACTTCTAAGATCATCAAAAAAGAGAAATCAAAGGTCTCAGCAGGAAATTCTTAACAAGCTTTTGGGTGTGTTATTGTTTGCGTTTGGTTGTTTTGGGTTTTTCTTTTTTTGGTTTTTTTGGGGACTGTCTCTCAAACACTAGCTCTTCTAGAGTTACAGAATTCTTACCTTTCTTTTATGATAGAAATGTGAACTCAAAGGTTCTGTATCTTGAGTTTGTGATAAGAACCTTTCTGTGAGACTCCTAACACCTCACCTAGACTATAGCACCAAGTGCCATGTCCAGTCTTTTTTTAAACACATCCAGAGATGGTGATTCCAGCACCTCCTTGGGAAGAGCATTCCAGTACTTTATTATTCTTTGGGTGAAAAATTTCTTCCTAATATCCAACCTATCCCTTCCCTGACATAGCTTGAGACTGTGTCCTCACTGTCACTGCCATCCTTCCTGTCAGAAGCTCTGGGATAGCCCCCCTTGTCTCTTGTCCACCAAACACGACAGAACACCTCTAAAAATCATAAATAAGGGGTGTGTGTCCTTGAATCTCTGTCAAACGCTGTGTGTGCCCCTAGGGGAGCTACTTGGCCCACTACATCATGGATGACCTGAAGAGAGACCCCCTGTACTGCCTGGATAACAACCACACCCATCTGCTGCTGGTTGACAACGGCACCCACGGGCACCCCACCACCGAGGCCAAAGTGCGCACCCAGCTGGAGAAATACATTTCAGAGAGGGTCATCCCAGGTACCCTCCTCCTCCTGCTGCTGCCTCTGCATGCTCTGGGGCTGAGCCACGGTGATTTCCTTGGGATCAGAGAGTACTGGCAGCATCCTGTGGCTGCTGAGCTGGAAGGTTCACACCGTGTGTGTGAGCTGCAGCGCACCTGGAGCTTTTTAGGAGCAGCAGCTTCCCTCATCTTCCTGTCTGTGTGTCCTTTGTGTCACAGCAAATGCTTCATTTCAGCCACACAGCCCTTCCCTTCCTTCCTCTTAGAAGCTGGCTCTTCTGTATCCATCCCACCTGTCACTGAATTCCAGGTAGCTGGAGCACAATTAGACTGGAGCTGATTTAGGCTTTCCCCAAAATATTTATTTATGAGGGTGATTGAGATGCCTCCAACCTGCTGCTAAATAATTTCTCTTTCACTCACTTCTTTACCAAACAAAAAAGAGAAATCAAAGGTCTTAGCAGGAAATTCTTAAAAAGCTTTTGGGAGTGCTGTTGTTTGGGTTTAATTGTTTTGGGGTTTTTTTTGGAATGTCTCTCAGACACTAGCTCCAGTTACAGAATTCTTACTTTTCTTTTACGATTGGAAATGTGAACTCAGAGGTTCTGTATCTTGAGTTTGTGATAATAAACTTTCTCTGAGACTCAAAATTTTATTGTGTTTATCTGGTCAGAGAGTCAAAGGAGCAGATAAATACAATAAAATTCCACTTTAAGGCCTTCAGAGATAGCATGAATTAGGCTTTCTAGAAAGGAAAAGCTTCTGTTGGAGAAGGATGTCTGAATGTTAGGCAAGACTGAGGTTTTTTTAAAAACAGCAGTTAGTAACTCAGGCAAAATCAACAGCAAACTAGTATTTGCATGAATGGCTTGGAAATTCTTTCATTTTAGTCAGGAAAAATAAGTTGTTCAAACTGCATTAATTGGTTTAATCTTTTTCCTTATTTTTTCTTTTTTGCATATTTCACAGAATCTAATTACGGTGGGAAGATCCCAATTGTGTGTTTTGCCCAAGGTGGTGGGAAGGAGACTTTGAAAGTAAGTTCATTTCTTTTATTTATTTCCAGGAGTGACAACAGGGGCATTGCTCCAAAAGAAACTTGATGAAGTAGACAGTGCTATTATTTACAGAAGTTTGCCTTGCACTTGCTACAGGAGGACCTTGTTTGCAATTTAAGCTTTTGAAGGTTGTTTCTGTTAAAATTTTTCTGCCTTGGGCTGACATCCTGGAAAAATATTGGATGGGACAGTTCAGGTGTCTCAGTTCTTCCACACCAGAATGTGAAGAGACATTAAAGACCACCCAATTCCATGGGCAGGGACACCTTTCACTATCCCAGATTGCTCCAAGCCCCATCCAGCCCAGCCTTGGGCACTTCCAGGGATCCAGGAGCTTCTCTGGGCACCCTGTGCCAGGGCCTGCCCACCCTCACAGTCAATCATTTCCTCCTAATGTAAATATAAATTTCTCCCCTTGTAGTTTAAAACCATACCCTCTTGTCCCATCACTATCTACCATGTAAAAAGTTTTTCTCCCTGTTTCTTATAAGTGCATTTTAAATACATTTGGAGTCTAGTTTAGATCTAGACCTGGTTTAAGTCTTGGCAGCTGAGCAGGGCAGGAGGGCTCTGCTGACTCTGCCCCCTACAAGGAGAAGAACCAGGCACCACCTTCAAACAGAGGACAGGCAGGAGGAGGCTGAACAAAACAAAGAAATTCCTTGAAACAGGATGTGTAAGTGACTCTGAGGGGAGAGGAAAGGGAGATCTCTTCTAAATCTCTCTCAGGGCTAAAACCCAGGGTGGGTACTGGCCCATCCACCAGAGTGAGGATGAGTGGCCTGAGGGAGCAAAGGGACCTGACCCAGGGCTTTCGGAGTGAGGGGATGTGGAGTCAGGAAGGGAACAGGAACAGTGAGGACAAGCTCTGACCAGCCGCAGGTTTAGCCTGTACAGAGAGCTGGCAAAGGGGATGGATTGTGCAATACAGTAGGATGCAGCAAAAATAAGTTGAAGCAGCATTATATGTATGATTTTGTTTTTGTAGGTGTTATCTTGGTACTTCCTGTTCCCACCAGAGCTGTGCTGTTACTGTCAAGTTGATCCAACTTGGCTTGTCAGGAGGATAAACAATGTGATTTCAGAGCATGATCTCTGCTGCCACTTTGCTGCTGGTGTTAATCAGTTGGTCTGAATCAGTGTGTGAAACTCCAGATTGCTATCCCAGCCTCCCTGTATGTTTCCTGAGAGTTTGGTTCCACTCACATGATGGATTTTATCTTTGCCCAGTTGTAGATGAATGCAGATGCAGTGTCAATCAGAGGTCCTGAGATGAAATGAAGCATCCAGTCAGGTTTTAGAGCAAAGCTGTGCTCAAGGGGTTGTGTTGAGTATGTCCATTTCCTTTTAGCTCCAAATTGCTGATGTTTGAGACAGGATTTGGCCATCACTGAAGGAGCTGACTGGCTGCCAGGTGCTGTAGCTGTGCAGACTTATGATTTCACATTTTTTGGAGAGACCTCAAACCCACTGTTCAGCAGTGATACATAACATGGATTTAGTAGCTGCCTAACCAGAATGAGTAAAAGCCTTGTGAAATCAAATGCATAATTCCTGGCAAGAGTTTCCTCTGGGAAGTGCCTGGATGATGGTTCAGTTCAGGGTTCATGCCTCTCTCTTGACTATTTCATAGAATCATGATAACATTGGAGTTGGAAAAGACCTCTAAGATCCTGTGGTCAGTCTAGCACCACACCATGTTCACCACCAAACCATGTTCTCAGCTGCTACATCCACACATTTTTTGGACACTTCAGGGATGGTGACTTCTTTAAGTAGCCTGTTCCAATCCTTGATAACCCTTTCAGTGAAGAATTTTCCATGATATCCAACCTAAACCTCTCCTGGTGCAACCCGAGGCTGCTTTATACCATTATTATTATTATAATTATTTCTCAGTGTAGGAAGTGCACTGAGCTATTCTGAGGTGAAGCCTTTTTTCAAGGAGTAAATGGAGTCTCTGACCAGCCCAGATGACTCAGCAGAGCCCATGATGTGGATGTCTGTCCTTGCCATGCCTTGGTCCTGGCAGTGCTGGCCAGGAGAGGCTCCCCCTTCCTCAGCCTCTGTGGCTGCTGCATGATGACAAGAATCAGCATTAGTGAGGGAAAGGTAAAACTGCTCCAAGCTTCTGTTTGAAATTTCCCTGTGATGTAAAACATGCACTTTAGCTGAACCCTTCTTTAGAAAACCCCTTTCATCTAGCTGATAAGAAAAGCCTCCTTGCCTTTGTCAGAGACCTGCTCTAGTTGACAGGAGGAATGTGTGCACGGTTTTGATGACTGAGTTTTTGTGTTTGTTTTTTTTTTTTTGTTCTCAAGAAACTCTCCTAACTAATAGCTGTTCTGTCTTTCCAGTGCTTGGTGATAACTTGCATTGACTCCCTTTGTGCAATTTGCTGGCAGCCAGCTCATGCTGTGACTCTGCTCTTAGTGTAGGAATGCAAAAGAAATCAGTGTCTCCTATGGTCTTTGCTTTAATGGGTTAATGGTCTTTCCAACATGATTCCAGCAGATTTTTGTCTTGCTGTTAATCCATGTACAATGCTGCTGTGTGAGAAATCCTGTCAGTGGCTACTTGGAGACTTTCATTAACATTAGAGTTTGATGGTCTTGTGATGCTACAGAAGTGATCTCTCTGTAAAACACTGCCGCTGCTGCCTCCAGCAAATAAATCCAGAGCCCTTGGCCCCAGCTGAGCAATGCTGAGCCATAAGGCAGCAGTGGCTGTGGCTGGGCAGCACTGTTGTGTGACCTGAATCCATTTCCACGTGGCAGTTGTCCTGATCTGCTGATCCACTCTCAAGCTGAGCAGTCTGGCCTAGTGGAAGGTGTCCCTGCCCATGGCAGGGGGTGGAACAAGATGTGCTCTGAGGTCCCTCCCAACACAAATTGCCCTGTGATTCTGTGAAAATTTGGCAGATGGTGATTTCTGACCCTCAGTCTCTCTGGGGCTCTCACAGCCCTCTCTCATCAGATGATGATGATGCTTTAAAGAGCTGCCACTGGTAATGTATCAGTGGACAACAACAAAAATACTGCTGTGGACAGTGGGTTTCTGCTGTTCTCCAGGCCTCCTTACTCAATAGCAGGCTCTAGGAACAGCCATGCTCAAGTGCTCTGCTGTCCCTGTGTGTCCTCAGTCCATCAACGTGGCCATCAAGAGCAAGATCCCGTGCGTGGTGGTGGAGGGCTCGGGGCGCATCGCCGACGTCATTGCCAGCCTGCTGGAGGCCGAGGGCACCCTGGCCTCCTCCTGTGTCAAGGAGAGCCTGCTCAGGTTCCTGCCCCGCACCATCTCCAGGCTCTCCGAGGAGGAGACTGAGAGCTGGATCAAGTGGGTGAGTTGATGCTGTGGGAGGAGGCTGCAGGGAGCAGCTGGGGCCTTCCAAGGCAGGGGAGTGGCTGTCCGGGGGTGTGCGGGGCTCCTGGCCATGGTACGGCTGTGCAGATTTAAAAAAGGGAAATTCTCCATCTACAGGGACTGGAACAAAGGCACTGGGGGGGCTGCAATCAGGTCAGCAGGTGCGTGGTCACAGGGCAGCTGAGAAGGTTCCAGGAGGATCTCTTCCCTGTGGAGGGTGCAGCTGCTGAAGGCAGTGTTTGTTCCCTGTCTGGCCACTCTCCTCACAGCTTCTGCTGGGCTGCCTTGGAGAGCACCTCCTCCTGCACCAGAAATGGCCAAGATTATTTGTCTTCTGTGTGCTAAAATGAAATGAACTCTACAAAGCTTCATTATGGGAGAAATTATCTGGTTTTGACAGAGCACAAGGAGCTAGAGACTGTTCTCTAACAAGCTGCTTGACATAAGTTGAAACTTGTGCTGTCACAATCTTTTCTACTTTAAGAGTCACTTCTAATTACTGAGATTATATCTTCTTGTTAAAGATGATCTGCATAGGGGAATCACAGTTATTTGCTGTATGTTCAGAGGATAATTAATGTTGTCCTTTGGTGACTTTAAAATCAAGCTCATTATCTACTTCTGTTTGGGTTTGTTTAAATTTGTTAAAACCCAGGACTGATGAGAAGCAGCTTTGCTATGATGTGGTGACAAATTTCTTTTTAATAGGAGATCTGCTACTAAACAGCCTTGATAGCTTTGAAATACAACTTTTCTTTTTTTTTTTTAGATCAAAGAAGTCCTTGAGAGCCCTCATTTACTGACAGTGATCAAAATAGAAGAAGCTGGAGATGAAATTGTGAGCAATGCCATTTCCTTTGCCCTGTACAAAGGCAAGTAATTGTTTTTCTGAGTTTGTTTGGGGATTTACAAATAAATGGGAAAAGGATGGCTGTTTATTCTCTAGAAGAGGTTTCCTTAGAGCAGTGCCATCTCTCTAGAGCTAAGCTCCTGCCACAGTGTGGAGCCTGCCTTCCCCTGAAGGGGTGTGGGCAGGCTGCAGCAGCAGTATGGGATCTCTCAGGGTGGGAAAGACCCAAACCAGGTAATTGGGAAGGCATTTTGGAGAGCCCTGGGGATGCTGACAGGGCCCCACTGGGAATCCTGCAGGATCTCCCTTGTGTAGAGAGTGCAGGACTCTGAGGAGCCTGGAGGAAGTGTTGTGCTGAGGTGCTCCTGGCAGCTCCTTTGTGGCCTGTCTTGGACCATAAATACATCCCTGAGCCTCCAGCATCCTCCAGCTCCCATCTGGGAAGATGTGCATGAGTCTGGGGAAAGCCCCTTGGAAGGAGTCTTGTCCTGGTGGTGTGTCACAGTCACAGTTTCTGATAAAATCCCTTCGCCCAGGATTTTCTCCTGGGAAGTTGAGAAGCATCAGATGGAAAGGAAAACAAATTCTTATCTCATTTGCTTCTCCTGTGTTGTGGAATGTGGTTGGAGATTGTTTATCCAACTGGTGATTTTTTCATTGGTTTCATGTGAGTTGTTTTGGCTCTTTGGCCAATCAGGGCCAAGCTGTGTCGAGGCTCTGAAAAGAGTCAGGAGTTTTCATTATTATCCTTTTAGCCTTCTGTAAGTATCCTTCCTGTATTCTTTAGTATAGTTTAGTTTAGTATTTTTGAATATAGTATGATAAAGTAATAAACGAGCCTTCTGAGGACATGGAGTCAGATCCATCACTCCCTCCTTCATCTGGGAACCCCACAAATGCAGTAGTAGTGTGAGAAGCAGAGGTGATAAATATGCCTGGCCTTGACCAGAGGTTGCTCCTGCAGCTTTCAGCACCAACGAGCACGACAGGGACAACTGGAATGGGCAGCTGAAGCTGCTGCTGGAGTGGAACCAGCTGGACCTGGCCAGCGATGAGATCTTCACCAACGACCGGAACTGGGAGGTACAGCCCCTCCTGACTGAGTGCAGGGGCTCTGGGGAGGGACTCAGCCCAACAGGAGCCCTGTGCCAGCACCTCAGCCCCTGTGCTCAGAGTGCCTCCTGCTCCTGCACTGACACATCCATTCAGCCTGGGGAACAGGAGGTCAGACTGTCGCTGACATCTTTTGTGAAAAATCCTTTCTTAGGATTTTTCCTGCTAGAGCTGAGAAGCTCAGTAACAAATGTAAACATTTATTATCTGCTGCTGTGGAATGCAGCAGGTCCACCTGTGATTGGTCTTCTGTAGGTGTTTGGATTTACTGACCACTCACGGTGGAGCTGCTCTCACTCTCTGCCGAGACACAGACCTTTGTTTTTCTTTCTTTCTATTCCATTCTTAGCTCAGCCAGCTTCTGAGGAAGCTCCTTCCTTTCTATTCCTATGTACTATAGTTATAATGTTATATATGTATCATAAGATAATAAAATCAAGCCTTCTGATCATGGAATCAAGATTCCTGTCCTTCCATCCTCTAAAAACCCCTGTGACCACTGTCACATCAGACCTCCTTGGGAGCTGCTGCTTCCTCACGAGGGGCAGCTCCCATCTCTGCTGTGACAGGGACAGGACCCAGGGAGCAGCTGGAGCTGTGTCAGGGGAGGCTCAGGCTGGATTTTCTTCCCCCAGAGGGTGGTGGGCACTGCCCAGGCTCCCCAGGGAATGGGCACAGCCCCAGGCTGCCAGAGCCCAAGGAACATTTGAACAATGGTCCCAGGGATGCCCAGGGTGGGGTTGTTGGGCTGTCTGCCTGGCCAGGGGTGTCAGACTTGATGATCCTTGCAGGTCCTTCCCAACTCGGGGTGTTCCATATCCATAAATGATCATTTTGGATCATTCCAAAATGATCCATTGTCACCCTGTTTTCTTAAGTTCTTCTAAGCCTTCTGATGTTTACATTCTAGTAGTGAACTTTCTCACACACGTTATGTAAATAACTCATTGCTTTGCATTCTTTTATGGAGGAGGAGAATTTTGATGGACTGTTGGTTTGTCCAGTGTCATTGGAGAGGTGGCACTGCCACCCTCCAATCCACTGGCACTTTTGGAAATCGATAAATCTTGGAGTGAGAAAATGAAAAGGCCCCTTTTACCTTGGAAAGAGCAGCAAGTCCACATCGTGTTGTTTTGTGTCCTATAGTGACAATCCATCATTCCATGATGATCCATTGTATGATCAGTGCTTGCAAAGGTGATCTGCCCATGCCAGAAATGCTCTGGGCCGTCCAGCCAAGGCAACTGTGTACAGAAAAAAACCTGATTGTGATGAAAACGTGACAGTGACCGTGTGTCAGGCCTTAGATAAGGTGCACATGTCTCACATGACCCCCAACATTTGCTTTTCCATTCCTCCCTAGTCTGCTGACCTGCAGGACGTGATGTTCACAGCCCTGGTGAAAGACAGGCCCAAATTTGTCCGGCTCTTCCTGGAGAACGGCTTGAACCTGCGCAAGTTCCTGACCACAGAGGTGCTGAGGGAGCTCTACACCAACAACTTCAGCAGCCTGGTGTTCAAGAACCTGCAGATTGCCAAGAACTCCTACAACGATGCCCTCCTCACCTTCGTGTGGAAGATGGTGGAGGATTTCCGGAGAGGCTTCAAGAGATACTACAAGAACAGCAAGGATGAGATGGAGATTCAGCTCTCAGTGAGTGATGAGCAGCTTGAGCCTGCTCTCAGTGAGGTTATCTGGCTGCAGTGGTCAAAGCAGGAAGTGCATTTTACACAAATATTCTTTAGTACCAGCTTCAGGAAAAACTGGGAGGCTGATTGTTCCCTGTCAAATACAAAGCTTTAATAGAAACAGCAAATACAGCCTAACTCACAGTAGTGTGTGACAAGTGGCAGAGAGCTGAGAGAAGGGATTGGTGGGGTGGCTGTGAAACAAAGAAAATACAAAAACAGGAGAGTCCATGCTCAGATTTGTTCCAGCTGAAAACATTTGGTGAGCTCAGGCCTGAATTCTTGCTTTCTCTTTCAGGAGGAGTGTCCTATCACAAGGCACCCACTGCAAGCTCTGTTTATTTGGTCAGTTCTTCAGAACAAGAAAGAGTTGTCCAAAGTCATTTGGGAACAAGTAAGTTGAGTTCTCCTTTATTTCTCTTTGCAGGCAGTGCACTGGGGTTCTGTGTCTTTGTTTTATTGGCCTTTGAAGGCTCCATATCCAGCTTCAAACACACCACCACGAGAAATGATTGCTAGATGACTCTCAGTAGGTTTTATATTGCCCATTTTGAGTCTGGGTGTGGACTTGATACTTTGAATTCCTAAGGCTGTGTGTGAGTCAGCAGTGCACATCCCCTGTCTGTTGTCACCTGTGCCTAAGCTGAGCTCCCACCCATTCCACAGCATGGATGGGTTCTGATTCCAGGGGTTTGATTGAAATACAACTTCTAATTTGGATTAGACAGTAATTTAATGATTGTAGAATCAAATAGATCATTCTGGACTGGGAGCTGAGAAGGTGCAAAATGGAGAATAATTTTTAAAGGATTCCACCTGGTGTAGTGGAAGGTGTCCCTGCTGGGATGAGATAAACTTTAAAGTCCTTTCCAACCCAAATCGTTGTGGTTTTAGGGTTTCTATGATCATGTTCCCTTCTCAGAGGGATGTGCATGACTTCACTCTCTCTCCACAGACCAGAGGCTGCACTTTGGCAGCCCTGGGGGCCAGCAAGCTCCTGAAAAGCATGGCCAAGGTGAAGAATGATATAAATGCTGCTGGTGAGTCCGAGGAGCTGGCTAACGAGTATGAGACAAGAGCAGTAGGTAAGTGCCTGCTCTGTGAGTCCTTCAGAAATGTAGTGGGAAGGCTCAGAGACCAGGGAATTAAAAACTAGATATCCCACATTAAATACATTTTCCTTTATGTCAACATGTCATTTTACTGCTTGGAAACTCCTTCTACACAATTTGTTCCCAGTAGAAATTTTGTGTCCTGTCTTAAGAGCTTGGCTTCAAAAGGTGGGTGTTGTGAAGTGGGGCTTGTTTTGGGGTGGAGAATTTCTTTCATGGGGAAGAAAAGCTACTCAGCTCCACTAGCAAGGCTGATAAGGATGCCCACAAACAGGAAGGAGAATATGGAAAAGGGGAAACTTTCCTAATGAATACTGGTAGGATTCAGGGTTGGGAAAAAACACTCTTCAGATTTGTGGGAATGCTTCTGGGGAGTGAGAACAAGTTGCAGGTAAAAAGTAGATTGATGGTTCTGTGACTTTATAAGGACCAGCTCAAGGCCATGCTGGAAATATCTTGCTTGTTTCCAGAGATTTCTCCTATTCCACAAAGCAAAAACTGCTTAAATAGACTTTTTCAAGGGTATCTACATCCCTCAGGCCTGATGATTTAGCAAGACACTAAGGAGTGAACAGTGCATTTCCCAGTGAAAAAGCATCAGATTCTGACTATTTCAACCCTACTGTTCATTTTGGACTGACTATAATTCATCAGATCAGTGCCAAACAGAATTAAGAGAAGAGGATGAAGCAAGTAGATTTACTGAATCATTTAAGGAGAAATTCACATTTTTTACTCAAATTTTTAGTGCAGAACTAAATGCTCTCTGTGTGATTTAGTGTTACAGTTTTCCATCCAGGCTCAAACTCTGTATCAAAAGTTGAAGATGTTCAAGTGGGGTTGTAAAGGGATTTCAGCACAGTCATTCTGCAGTGCTGAAAATGTGGTATCACAAATATTACACTAAAGATATTTGCACTCAAGTTGGTGGGAAATTGAAGCTGGAGCTGCTTCTTCCTTCCAGAGCTGTTCACTGAGTGCTACAGCAACGATGAAGAGCTGGCTGAGCAGCTGCTGACTTATTCCTGTGAAGCCTGGGGAGGGAGCAACTGTCTGGAGCTAGCAGTGGAGGCCAGGGACCAGCAGTTTATTGCCCAGCCAGGTGTGCAGGTAAGGGCTGTGAGGGAAAGGTGTGCAGGTCACTGTGGCTCTTGTGCTCCAACAGGGGCTGTTGGCTCCTCTACCCACAAATGTAAATCAGGAGGGAAAAAAACTTCTTGCCTCGGGGCTATAAATCATAATGAACTGGGTAATAAATGCTGCCTGAAGTGATTTCTGCTCTTGGCTTGCACAGTGGGGATGTAATGCCCAGCATGGATGAGCATTGCATATAATGCAGTGGTTTATAAGTGTTTTATCAATCAGGTCAAGTCCTGCTCAGCCTCATTTTTAACTCCTCATTATGTAGATGGAGCATGGCTGCCCTAAGGAGCCAGCATTGCTGAGACCTTTCTGGTTTGTTGCCACAGAAATCTCTATTTTGACAGAAATCTCAGAGTTTGGGGCTTATTTTTACAAAATCAAATGTTCTAAATAGCATTCCTAGGTGATTTTGTTGCTGTTAGCACAAATGAGGGTGTTTCCTTCTTCCCTGCAGAATTTCCTCTCCAAGCAGTGGTATGGAGAGATTTCAAGAGACACTAAGAACTGGAAGATTATACTGTGCCTGTTCTTTTTCCCTTTAATAGGCTGTGGTTTCATCTCATTCAGGTAATCAACTGCCTTTTCATCAGTGGGAAAATATTTCAGAGGGAAAGCAAGTTAATTTATTGTAGAATCTTGGGGCAAGTCAGGCTGGGTGGAGATCATCCAGTCAGGTTGCCCAAGACTGTGCCCAGTTTGGGTGGAGACTCCAAAGCCACTCTGGGGAAGCTGTTCTGGTGTTCAGTCTTAGATAAAGGGACTGAAAAGCCAAATGAGCTTTTGACAGTTTGTGTTTCACTCTGATCTTGGATTTAAGATCACAGAATGACAGGAGGGTTTGGGTTGGAAGGGACCTTAAAGCTCATCTTGTTCCAACCCCTGCCATGAGCAGGGACACCTTCCACTATCCCAGGTGTCTCCAAACCCCATCCAAGCTGGAACATTACCAGTTTGCTGGAGTGCCTGAGGGCAGTGGGTGCAGGATGTCTTTACCTCTGAAGTAACATCCTGAGCTTTGCACCCTTTGCTCTTTCACCTTTAAGAACACAGATGTTTCCAGGCATTAAAAGCTGTGCTTTGAGACCTTTTCCCTCTTTTAATTCCCCAGGAAAAAGCCTGTGGAGAAGAGTAAGAAACTCTTCTTATATTACGTGTCTTTCTTCACCTCTCCCTTTGTGGTCTTCTCCTGGAACGTCATCTTCTACATTGCTTTCCTGCTGCTCTTTGCCTACGTGCTGCTGATGGATTTCCAGAAGGAGCCCACGGCCCTGGAGATCATCCTCTACGTGCTGGTCTTCATTCTGCTTTGTGATGAAGTGAGACAAGTAGGCAGCTCCTGCAACCCCAGAGAGTTTAGTGTTAGAGCCACAGCCCTGTGGCTTTTCCCCTCCAGGGCAGTGCAGGGGCTCAGGGGAGGCATTTCCTAGCAGAGCTGCTCAGGGCTCAGTGAGGGGTTTTTCCCCTCTGGTGTTTAATTCCTGCCTGTGCACCAAGAGGATGATGATGCCAGTGCAGATGTTCCCCAGGAATGCCTGGCTTGCCAAGGTAGTTAGTAATAAAGGCTTAGATTTGGCACATTTATCTTGGTGCAGAGCTTTAGATTAATCATTTAGATTAGCTTTAGATTAAGTCATGCCTGCCTCTCTTCCCTACATTCCACCCACTTTATTTTTTTATTTTGCCAGTGAGCTGCATGCCTTTATGCATTTCTATTCAGCTTTTAATCATCTGTACAGTTTCTGGTGGCTCAGTGCAGACTCAGGGACCAGCTGTGATGTGGGGCTGCCTTCATAGCCAGCCACTTTGCTGGTGTCTTCTCCTCACTTCACATGGAATCTGGTGGGTTTTGGGTGAGCTGATCTCTGCCAGTCTGTGGCCAGAGCAGTGGGAGGATGCTGGGGCAGTCAGAAGAGCAAAGAGCAGTGGGTGTGTGGGTTTGGTGCTGCTTTCTGACTCTGCTGTAAGGCCTGAGTCCCCTCATGAGTGTTTGTGGGTGATCTGCTGGATCATCCCACCCTGCAATAATGTTCTTCTACTTGAGCTCAGATGACATTTCTGATGCTGCTGTTACTGTGGTGTTTTCCCTTTTTAAGAGTCAAGGTGGAACCCTGTTTATGGCAACTTTACTTGCTAAGAAAATGGGGGAAAAGTAAAAGACTTTTTTTTGCTATGACAACACTAATGGAGTGTTTGTTTCTGCTGATTTAGGTTCTGGTGTCTCTGGACCTGTCCTTGCACGTCCTGTGTGTACCCAGAAAAAGTCCTGGGGAAAACCTTAGGGATAGAAACCTTATTTTCCTATCAATGTCCCTTTTTCTTACTACCCTGAACAGGTAGAACTGCTGCAATTCCCTTTAGTAAGGGGAAAATTGAAGATTTCAAGTTATCTGCAGCCAGTGTTCTGACTCCTGAGGAGGAGAAATGGAGCAGAAAAGCAGAGCAGTGTCCCAATCCTCTAAACTTCATGGGGAAATTCCTCCCTGGCTTCCCCTGAGATAGACCATGTGTGCATTGCTCTAACTCTGCATCAAAATTGTGTCTGTGTCCTTTGTATTTCAAGAAATAAAAGAGAGGGGTGTCTCAGATTGTGCTTTTACATCCAAGGCAAGTAAGAGCAGCTTGCCTGGGTCCCTGCAGTCAGATACCCAGTCCTGGAGAGAAATCAGCCCTTGCTCTGGAGCAGTCTCTGAACTGTAAGCCACTGGCTCAGCCCTGCTTTCACTTCTGGTGGTCCTGGGGATTTGTAAGTAGCTGGAGCTCTCCCAGTCCTGTTTAGAGCCCTAGGGGAATTGGAGAGGCCTTTTCCCTGCTGTGCCCTTAGGCACATGGAGGTAGCCCCCAGCCAGGTGAGTGGGTGCACTGGTGGGGTGTGAAGGACAGCCCTGTTTCCTCCTGTGGAGGAGGAATCTGGACTGAACCTCTGTGCATTTCACCTCTCAGCAGTAGGAACTGCTTGGAATTTGGAGAACTGCACCTGAGTCCCAGATGTTTTGTTTGATTTAGGGACCTATTGGGCAGAGACAGCACCTAGGAGAAAACTCCCTTTGATTTCTGTTTGTTTCCCATAGAAACACTAAGGGCAGAATTGCCTTCCTTGGATATGCCAGTTAGAGATTCACTGAGCAGTACTCTCCAAAACTTTGATTATTTCAGTGAAAATTGAAATTCAAAAAAATTATGACTGGGGATACAGTTTATTTCTCCAGGCCTGGCAGGGGTTTGTCCTGGTGAAGCTTCTTGTCCTCATGAGTCACCTCTGAACTGATTCCAGAGGTTGGTTCTTGCACAACCTGGGATCCAGGCTGCTGTGCCAGTCTGTCTGGGAATGAGCAGGGATTCTCACTAGACTTGCAATTCAGAAATAGAGAGCTCTGTAGTTAAAAGAATAAATTAAATCTGCATCTTGGATCCAAAGCATGTGCATGTAGCTGGGGGCAGATCAGTGAATGATCTCTGGGAAGGGAGAGAAGCCAGGATGCATCAGCCACCCCTAAACTGTGACCCCCCTCCCCTCTGCAGTGGTTCCTGGGTCACATAAAGCCCAAAAAACCAGCTGGCCAGTCATTTGTGGCATTGCTGGACACACTAAACCCCTCTTTCTGGGGAAACTGAAAGCCATCTGAACTCTGGTGTTATCTGTTGTGTGACAAAAAGCTACTTGGGCAAGGAAACTGTGCTGTGTGGAGGTTACTTTCTGTTCTTTTTCCTTCCCAGTGGTACATGAACGGCAGCAAGTATTTCTCAGACCTGTGGAATGTTATGGATACCCTTGCAATCTTCTACTTCATAGCAGGGATTGTGTTCAGGTGAGTAGTGCCTTCTCTTGTGTCCACCTTACAGCTTTGCTTCCCTCCCTTAAGGTGGGTCTTGACTACAACCTGTAATGAAATTTTGGGGAGCAATGTGTTCATGAAATTCCCTTTATGAAGGCCCCAAATACTGACAAAAAAAAAAGAAAAAAAGAAAAAGTCAGAGTATTTTCTGTGGTTCCTGTTACTGGCTATTTAGTATGACCACCTGGGCCTTGTGTTCTATTTAAGAGCACTGTGATTGTCCCTACAGCAGCCTAACAATGTCATTATCTCCCAAAGCTATTCTACACAATGGGGTCAGTTAAAAACCATGGCAAAGAAATTATGGAAACATTTTCCAAAGGAAATGTTCAGTCAGCTGTAACTTAGCCCTTGTTGCCTCAGGGCAGTGGAGTTGCACTGTGGTGGTTTCACAGGGCTGTGGGAGCAGCTCCAGGTACAGATTTCTGTGCTGTTAATAGCTTTAAGGGTAAGAGGAAAAATGAGCAGGGATATGATGCATGTCAGGAAGGAAGGGTGTAAACACAGTGTGCCTTAACCATCTCTGTCACCTGTCATTAGATGTGGGAGCCCATGGGGCCCTCCATAGCTGTGCTCTGCTTTCCAATTACCTTCCACTCTCCATTTCAATGTTTCTGTGTGGTTTTACCCGATTTCTGCATGATTCACCCAAGGCTTCTCTTTGTTTTCTTCTGCTGTCTCCATCAGGCTTCACTCTGATGAAAGCTCTTGGTATTCCGGGAGAGTAATTTTCTGTTTGGACTACATAGTTTTTACCCTGAGGCTCATCCACATTTTCACAGTTAGCAGGAATCTAGGACCCAAAATTATTATGCTGCAGAGGATGGTAAGATTCTGGCAGCTATTCAAGAGAATCTAAATAAATGATGTGACACTTTTTTTTCCCTTCCTTCTTAAGAGAGAAATCATCATGTTCTGATGATGGCAGCAAGTTAAATCTGCTAAATAGGATGAATTAAGATTTAAATGGGATCTAATTAAATACAGGGCATTTTTCTGTGTCAAGAGAGAGAATAAGGATCAGGCTGAAGAACAGAAGAGGAAATTTGCTTCCTGGTAGCTTTTGTCTTCCATACCTCAAACGTTTCAGTGGTACTTCTGCTGCTCCCATGAGTATTCCCCAAACAAGACAGTGATGATAGAGGGTACAGGGGGAGGATTTTGGTCCTCTACTGCACCCATCACACGAGAACATGAGGAAGAGGGTGGTGAGGATCCTCTCACACAGTGCTAGAAATTCATGAGACCATTGGCCAGAGTGTCTGGCTGTAAATGCTGGCTGGAAGCCATCCAGAGTGGCATTTCCAGAAGCTTTCATCTCACAGGGATAAGGTGAACCACAGTCCTTTTTACCTGGTTCTGGCTTTTGTGGAGCCTGTGTGATGCCAGGGGGATAGCCTGTATTCCAAAACATGCCTTGCTTTTGTGGTTTCATAAATATGTTTGAAGTTCTCTGAATGGGAGCGCTCAGCTGTTACCATGTGTGTTGGTGAAACGAGGAGCAAAAAGCCATCCATGTGTGGCTGGCAACAAACCTGCAGTGGGGCACTGATGGATGCCTGTTGGCCCTTTTTCAGATGATAGATGTCTTCTTCTTCCTCTTCCTCTTTGCTGTGTGGATGGTGGCCTTTGGTGTGGCCAGGCAAGGCATCCTGAGGAAGAACGAGCACCGCTGGGAGTGGATCTTCCGCTCGGTCATCTACGAGCCCTACCTGGCCATGTTTGGCCAGTACCCTGATGATATTGATGGTATTTACCTTCTGGGGGGTCTCTCCTGGCTGGGTCGAAGGCTCTGTGCTCCTAAAGGTTGTCCAGATTGTGTTGGCCCCTTGCCTCCAAGTCTAAAGGGGAGCAGGGATGGAAGGATGAGGGCAGGAGCTGGGGCTGGGCCCTTGTCTTGGTTTGGAAAGACAGGTGTCTGCTAAGGAAGGCAGAGCCTCCCCTGAAATGGAAAATGGAAAGCCACCCCTCCCTTTTCTGAATTGCTACAAATTTTAAATTAAGGGGCTCTCAAGCAAAAAATATGGGAACAGGAAATAACAGTTCTTTAATAGGGAAGAAAATAAAAAGATAAACAATGTAGTAAACTGAAACACTGACTGAGTCAGAACACAACCTGACTCCCTGTGGGTCAGGGTGTTGGTGGCAGTCCAAGTGGAATTGTGGCTGCAGCCCTCCTGCAGTGTCAGGGGTGGCTCTGCTGGAGCAGGGATCCTGTAGAAGGGTGTATTCTTCCTCTGAAGATCCAGGGGAAGAGAGCAGCTGTTCCTCTGGGAAATCCAGTGGAGAAAAGCCCCACTGGTGTTCCAGAACCTCCACATTATATCTGGGTAGCAATGCTTGGCTCTTCCCTCTGGGCTCACATCTCCCAGTGGGATGATGCAGTTCTTATCAGCCATGCAGTGACATTCAATGGCTGTTATCAGCAGATGTCTCCCCAGACACCTGCCATACAGATGGCAAACACAACACAATTTGCTTGGCAATCCAGGACAGCCCAGCAGAACAGGAGCTCACTGTTTGCTCTCCCCTCTCTCTCTGAGGTACCACCTACAACTTTGACCACTGCACCTTTTCTGGGAACGAGTCCAAGCCCCTGTGTGTGGAGCTGGATGCCAACAACCAGCCCCGCTTCCCCGAGTGGATCACCATTCCCCTGGTGTGCATTTACATGCTCTCCACCAACATCCTCCTGGTCAACCTGCTCGTGGCCATGTTCGGGTGCGTACCCCAGGAGCCTTCCCGGCCATCCCAGCACTGGCACTTCCCTGGGAAAGGGAGTGCACTGCTGGAAAACAGCAGGAAGCCACCCCTTGCCTCTGCATCTGTCCCTGCAGCCTGGGGGAGCTGGTGCAGTGTCCTGGGGAGGGATTGCTGCCTGTCCTTGGCCTCCATCTCTGAGCATCCTCTGAGCTGTGGGCGTGGTGTGAACCCCGTGGGTCACACAGGGGGTGATGCTGGGTCAGGGCCTGGCCAAGTGTGAGCTGCTGCCCCAGGGACCTTGCTAGAGTGAGTAAATGAGTTATTCTCACTCTGCTGCCCCAGGGACCTTGCTAGAGTGAGTAAATGAGTTATTCTCACTCTGCTGCCCCAGGGACCTTGCTAGAGTGAGTAAATGAGTTATTCTCACTCTTCAGGACACTGTGGTTTTATTAACCTGAACTTGATCCTGTGGTTGTTGCCTTGCTGGGTTCACACAGTGCTTTGTGCCATGGGTTTGATCCATGCCTGGAGTGTCCTTAATACCTCTACGACAATCTCAGGAGCTTTTAAATTTCTTGTTGGTGTTCTAGTTTTAGATTTGGGTTTTTTTGGTTTTTTGGTTTTTTTTTCCCTAAGATGGGAGTTATCTGCTCAGTTAAGAAGACACAGTATCTTGTGAAGAAGCATCCTGTTCTCATGTGTCTAGGCTAGAAAAAGATTGCTTAGAGCTGAGGTAGTAAAAGTACATGGAGCATTATCTTCCTATTCAGATTTTTTCAAGTTTATTTGTAACTTCAAGGGGTTTTTTTCCTACTGTCTTAGTTCCACCCATTTGCAAATTACTAAGAAGGAGAACAAGCTAAATAACCTCCTAGTCAATAAATGAATGACTGGGGTCCCTAACATCAGAAGCTGCTGTGATGAGTCCAGAGGAGATTTTCCAAGGGCTGGAGCCCCTCTGTTCTGGAGCCAGCCTGGGAGAGCTGGGGGTGCTCACCTGGAGAGGAGAAGGCTCCAGGGAGAGCTCAGAATCCCTAAAGGGGCTCCAGGAGAGCTGGAGAGGAACTGGGGACAAGGGATGGAGGGACAGGACACAGGGAATGGCTCCCACTGCCAGAGGGCAGGGATGGATGGGATATTGGGAATTAGGAATTCTTCCCTGTGAGGGTGGGCAGGCCCTGGCACTGCCCAGAGCAGCTGTGGCTGCCCATGGCAGTGTTCCAGGCCAGGCTGGACAGGGCTTGGAGCACCCTGGGATGGTGGAAGGTGTCCCTGCCCATGGCAGAAATGGTTTGGGATGAGCTTTAAGGTCACTCCCAAGCCAAACCACTCTGGGATTCTGTGGCTATAAAACCATGTCCTGGCACAGCAGAGGAATGCTCTGCTCTTGGCTCTGCTGCAGCTCTTTGGTGAATAACTCATGCTGAGTGTGTTCTCCCTTTCCCACCAGCTACACAGTTGGATCAGTGCAGGAGAACAATGACCAGGTGTGGAAGTTCCAGCGTTTTTTCCTGGTGCAGGAATACTGCAGTCGCCTGACCATCCCCTTCCCCTTTGTCATCTTTGCCTACATATACATGGTGCTGAGGAAATGCTTCAAGTGCTGCTGTAACAAGGAAAGCAAAGAGCCATCCATTTGTTGTGAGTTGGAATTTTCCTTCTTGCCCAAAAGTCACCTCTGCAGCAGGTGCACTGCAGTTCCTCCATGGCATCCTGTGCTTATTCCAGGCATTTTGTGCTGTGCTGGGAAATTTCCAAGGGCCATGTAGACCTGTGTCATGCAAGTCCACTGTGCTGCTGGAAATTTCTTCAGTAAGATTCAAGTTTTCAAGTGGGATTTAGCCAGAGCTCTCTTGTCCAAGCCATTTCGATGTAGAATTGCTTTGTGCGTGTAAATCATTAAAACTTCAGATTAATCCTAACTCTTTAGGGCTGCCTGTGCTGTTTCCCAGCCTTGCAAGTTTTTTTGTAATTCATTCTGCTTGGTAGGGAGTGACTGAAAGATAATAAACAGTTTCCATGTAGCCAAACGAGCAAACCACCTCAAAAATGTGGCAAGTCATTTCTCGAGCTATTTCTCCTTTAATTTCTCTGTCAGAGGACACAGATAGGAATTTTTTTAACAAGCTTTCCCCCCACCTCTCCAGCAAATGTAGTGTTTTCTCAGCTGAGAGAGCATAATTTGAGTTAATTGACAGGCTTGTTCCCATCTATCAGCAACCTGCCTGTTGCCCTGCAGCAGAAGCTGGATTTGTTACCAGTTTGGGAGGAAGAGCCTGCTTTGGGCTATAAAATTGCTTAGCACTAAATCATTTTGGCTGTCCAGACTGCTGTGTGGATTCCTTGCTGGGGAAGCTGTTGGATGGCAGAAATTCCTGCTCAAATGATGCACAGTGGATGCTGCAGCTCTGAAAGAATGGGAGAGTTAATTAGAGCCAGAAAATGATTGTGGTTTTGCTGATGATAGGAACTGAGAACTGTGTGCAGGAAGCACATTGACTGTTCTAAAATCCTGCCTTCCCCATTTAACTCTTAAGGAAATTTAAGGGGATTTGGGTGCTTAAATACTTCTTGGAATGTGGGAGAACAGCTGAGGGGTGTGTGAGCTCAGAGGAGCACTGGGTGGAAGAAAGGGACTTTAACCCTGGGTTTCTTTTGTTTCAGTTAATTTTATTGTTTTATTTAAACCCCTGTGGTTTACCCTATCCTCCTGGAACGAGATCAAATGCTGAAGTATTACCCTGGAGGGCTTTGATGCCTCAAAGTGGGCTCCTCTGTATTAATTCTTGAATTGACAGCACCACCACAAAATGCTTCTTAGAGAAGACAATTCTTCATCATTCTGGAGGGTTTCAGTTCAATGAAAAATCCTACACTGTGATTCTTAGAAATGTTACTCTTAATGATCCAATATGGAATAAAGTAGAAACAAATGGAAAACTCAAACCCAGATGGGAACTTGCTAGAATGTCTTGTACCTGTGTTAACCAAGACTCAGAGAAGTCCAGAAAGACTTTTGGAGCTTGTAAGGTTGGGGGTGGGAGTTTTATGTTTGTTTGGGCGTTTTGGGGTTTTATGTTTGCTCATATTTTGTATTTTTAAGTGACTCTGGTTGCCAGGAGCATTCAGTGCAAGGTGTTGGTGTCACATCTGTCAGGGGTGGGCAGTGGAGCTGTGAGTGCTCAGGATGTGGGGAAGGGAATCATTAACCTCAGAATGCACACACTGACCCAGCCTTTTTGCACCTTGGCTTTGGAAAGACAAATTAAGCATTTTTTCTTGAAATACATTTCCCAGGCTCAAGAAATGAGGACAATGAAATCCTGGCATGGGAAGCTGTCATGAAGGAAAATTACCTCGTCAAAATCAATACAAAAGCAAATGATTCATCAGAAGAGTAAGCCTGCCCATCTTTGTCTTCATTCTCTTAATTTTCTCTTGAACTTTTCTAGTGAAGGCAAGTTTTCAGCAGCTCTAAATGTGTACAAATTAATAAGTAAGCAAACTCAGCATAAACATGCTTTTTATTTCTAAAGTGAAATGGTGCTTTTTTGCCTGCTGCAGAGAGGAAAATGTCTTCCCATGGTGTTTTGAGATCTCATCATGGGAAGCAGTGCCACAGCTGACTCCTGTTGTAGGATTAGTTTAGGTTGGATATTAGGAAAAAGTTCTTTATGGAAAGGGTTGTCCAGCCCTGGAACAGACTGCCCAGGGCAGTGGTGGCATCCCCATCTCAAAGTGGGAATTTAAAAGCCGTGTGGATGTGGCACTTGGGGACATGAGTTAGTGGGGGAATTGGTTGGACTCTTTCTTTTCCAACCCAGATAATTCTATGGTTATACATTCAGCAGAGAATGTTTGCCATTAGATCTCTGACATTCCCACAGCAGTGATCCAGATGGAGATGTGTACTTAATAACATGAGTAGGGAGATCTCTGAGGAGGGAAGATGATCTTTAGAATAATGGTATTTGGGGCTTGGACACTTAGACTTGGATGTTTCTTTGACTGTTAGCTCATGAAAACATTATCTTTGGGATCTGTCTCACTGTTTTCAGAGTAATAGTACAAGAGAAAAAAGAAACAGAAAGAAAGCAAGAAAACAGATCACTGCTAGAGAGCAAAACCTGCTCTGTATGATTGCTTAACTTTGCTAACTTCTGGCAGCCTGAGTATTTCCCTAAATCAGAGAGAGCTGATAGGAATGGGCAAGAAAAACCAGACCCTTCCATATCTGTGGGCATGAACATTGCTGTCCCCAAATAAGTGTTTAGGTTAAGACTACCCAGAGACACACAGCATTGGGTAAGAATCCAAACAAATACCAAAACCATCTCCTTGGTACTGGAAGCAGAAGTGTCTTGAGAAGGAAAATGGAATAGCATCCTACTAATAGTAATTTGCATGTTATTTCATTTACTTGTACTAAAAATGATGCCAGTCCTGTGCAGCCCTGCCTCCCTGGGAGGATGGAGCCCTGGGGGGAGGGTGGGGTGTGGTAATTGGCCAAGTTTTCCTTGGTACCCAGACTGATCCCTTTGCTCCGTGTTCTCTTTCTGCTTCTAGGATGGTGCATCGATTCAGACAGCTGGATGCAAAGGTACTTCTGTCCCAGACTGCTCTGGGGAATGTGATTCTCTCTGGTGAAGCAGGGGGTGTGCCATGGCAAGGAAAATGAGCCTCCCACAGTCGTGTGCAGTCTTTGTCACTGTCACCAGGGCCCCATTTTAATTGGGCTTTTTTACCCTGCTGTTTTGATTCCATGGACAGGAACGTGTAGGGTGTGTAGTGATTAGGACAAGAGGGAATGGTTTTGAACAGAGAGCAGGATTTAGATGGGATAATGGGAAGAAATTCTTGGCTGTGAGGGTGGGCAGGCCCTGGCACAGGGTGCCCAGAGCAGCTGTGGCTGCCCCTGGATCCCTGGAAGTGCCCAAGGCCAGGTTGGATGGGTTGGAGCAGCCTGTGTCCCTGCCCCCAGCAGGGGTGGAATACAATGAGCTGTCAGGTCCCTTCCAAGCTACAAGAGCTTCATATTGTGCAGGAAAACAAAACAGAAAAACACTTGCTTGGTGCTGGAGGAGCTTTTTTCAGTATTCCTTGTGGGATGCAATAACAGAGAAGTAATTTCCACCTTAAACTGCAGCATTCAGCTGTGCAACAGGCCCATGAAACACTAATGGGAAGAAGGGGTGTCACACACCTGACATGTCCCCTTCCCAAGGTGTCAGGTTAAGCTTCTGGTGCTGTTGGCATGGGGTAATTAGCAATAGAAATCTACCAATCTACCAGAGAGCCCATTATGAGAATTGCCATACAAATAATCTTTTTATGACTGTAATGCTGAAAAGACCTTCACAGTGGGTGTTTTCTGAGGCTTGACTGAACAATCTGTTTGGCCTCTGAAGTGGGGAGTGGCTTTGGTATGAAGCACAGACTTTTGAGAAGCTCATAGGTGAAAAGAGCCACATATACTTCAGAGCACGTATTTTGGTTGCTGTCAAATAATTTAGATTGCAAAATGACAGAATGATAGTTTGCTTCCCAAGACTGAAAGGGAAGTGGTGAGCCAGTCTGTGGCTAGTGATGCTGCTCTTGAAACTGAGAGGAGATCCTCCTAACCTTAATTCTCTCCTGAAAAGAAATATCCATCTCTTGCTTCCCTCTTCTGGCAACTGCTGGTTAACTCACTGAAATACAGAGGCATCAGGGATTGCTGCATTAATTGCCCTGATGAACACTATAATTGGGAGTGTCCTCTTGAAGCACTCTTGCATTTGGGGCAATACTTGAAGAGGCAATTACTCATTACTTCCTTTTCTCATTAGCATTGCTTTCCTTCAGCTAGATGGACTTTACAAAAATAACCTCCTCCTTCTTTTTTTAAAGCTCTCTGATTTGAAAGGCCTTCTGAAAGAGATTTCCAATAAAATTAAATGAGTGCAGCTGAAATCCAAGAGCAGCTACTGGAGCAGGGTAAGCCCTCTTTAAATCCATTCTCTGCCTTGAAAAAGCCTACCAGCATTTATGGTGTTCAATAGGTGTGTCTTTGGAAGAAGAGCTAGTATTAATTGTTGATGCTTGTATTCATATTGTCTGATACTGGGAAAGAAAGGAGATCAGAATTTTGTTCCTCATTTGTGTTTTTCTTTCTGAAAAACACAGTTTTCCATCTGGGGTTTCTATCAATTTTTGGCACTGTTTCAAAGACCTTGTTTTGCTCACTTGCCTTTGAAAAACTGTGACTAACCCAAGGTTATTTTAGTTGTCTTTGTGTTGGAGGGCCTCTAGAAAATGCAGGGCTGCTGGATCCTCTACTCTTGATACCTTTTAACTCTGAAGAGCAGGCAACCCAAATAGAAAAGACAGAAGTGAGGGCAGGAGTAAGGTTTATTTTTCCATTATCAAAGTGGGGCATTAGGCTGGATCACTGTAGCCTTCCTGTGTCCTGTACAATAAGCTGCAGTGTGAGGAGCTGACCCAAAGCCTCCAGTCCAGCTGAGTGTCTGGTCATCAGCCTTGTGTACTTTCACCTCCAGTTTTAAGGAAGAATTGGCTTGGATCCCACAGTGGGATGTGAAAGGCAGACAGAACACTGATGGATGCAGAGAACACTGTCATCTTTAGAGACAGCAGGTTAAGATGTGTAACTTGAATGGGATAATCTGGAACAACTTGATCAGCCTGGACATTAGGGCCTGGCTCCTCCTTCCACAGAGTGGTTTTGTCCAGGAGAACTTAAACCTGTGCCAAACATTCCCCAGTCTGCTCACTGTTTTCCTGGGAAAGCTGAAAATTCACTTGACCGAAATTCCATTTAGTCATGAATGACTTGCAACCACCTAATAAAATCTACAAGGTTCACCAGTTCCTGGGCTGGTTCTAGGAGGTTCTGGACTCCAAGTGGCCTAAAAACCAGGCTGTGGAACAGTGGAACTCTGGAGGCTATTTAGGCCAGCACAGCTCAAAAGGAGCTGCAGTGGGGCTGGAAGACAGGCTGTAATTAGATACAGTGGGGCAGCCTGGGACAAGGGACAGCAGCTTATGATGGAGCTTGTGGAAAGGGATCTCTCATTACAGATGATGGTGCCTTCAGAAGAATCCTGCAATCCCAGAATGGTTTGGGTTGGAAGGGACTTTAAAGCTCATCCAGTTCCACCCTCTGCCATGGGCAGGGACACCCTCCCCTGGACAAGGCATCCAAGTCACCTGAGCTGATGTGGAGAGGATGAAAGCAAAGCCTTGAGGTGGGCTGGGAGCCCTACTCTCCAATTCTTTCTGTTGCTCACACAGGTACCAACTCATGAAGAATAATTGCTCGGAGCTGGCAGTAACCCCCAAGCAGATGGCAACAGAGGCACCAGACTATCAATGTCTCAGCAGGAGTCAGCAGGATTTTCTTGCTATTTTTATTTTTGTTGATCAAACAGCCCTTTCTGCTTGTTGCAAGGTTCTGGGGGAAACAGGAGACGACTGCTTATCTCCTGACATGATTCCTGCATTACCCAAACTCTTCTCATCTGCCCTAATGTCCAGTGGCAGCAATTAGTCCTTGTAAGCTGCTGTTGCAAAGCACTCCTATTTCTAAGAGTTCTGCTACTGTTGCCAAAATCCCTTTGCTTTTCAATTTCCCTCAAAGGGACCTGTGCATGGGTTTCCTTCAAGCACTAATTGCTTGTCTGAATGAATCCATCTCCCTTCCCATTCCATCCTGTAGTAGCTGGATCTTGCTTGTTCCTTGCACGGGCTGTCTGTCAGACCTGCTGGGGTCTGGAATGCTGGCGTGCCAGAATGCAATGGATTTTGGCATCATCCCCCTGAGGAAAGCCTTTGCTCCAACCCTGCATCCCTATTTCAGACTGGACTTGTTCCCACCCTACCTGAAACCTTTCAGCACTGCAGAAGTTCAGCTATTACAGCCCTGCATGGAAGAGACATTAATTCATCCAGGAAGTGATTCCAAAGGCTTTGTGGGCAAATCTTGCTTGGTTTCAATAGTGAAAATTTATATCCTGGGAATGTTGGAACTCGTTTGACTTTTTCAATGTGTGTTTGCTGATGTTTGCATCTGGAAATGGAGAAGAGATTGTTGGAACCTTTAAATAGAGCAATGCTTGAAATGGTGAGATGGTGCTTTGTGCTTTCTGTCTAAAATAGCAGCTGAATTCTGTCACATTTGTTTGGTACAACTGAGAGCACAGCCAACTGAAGGCACTACAAATAGCATTTATTTACATGGCAAAGCACTGTATCAATCTTCCTTCCCAGTGTCTAGGAATCATGGAATCATAGACTCACCAGAGGAAAGGATCTGCAAGGATCATGGACCCCAACCCGTGGCCCTGCACAGACACCCCAACAACCCCACCCTGGGCATCCCTGGGACCATTGTTCAAATGTTTCTTGGGATCTGTCAGCCTGGGGCTGTGCCCATTCCCTGGGGAGCCTGGGCAGTGCCCAGCACCCTCTGGGGGAAGAACCTTTCCCTGATCTCCCACCTGACCCTGCCTTGACACAGCTCCAGCCATTCCCTCAGGTGCTGTCCCTGTCACAGAGAGCAGAGATTGGAGCTGTCCCTCGGGAGGAAGCTGCCAGCCATGCTGAGACCTCCTCCCTCTCTCTCCTCCTCTCCCTCCTCTCCCCTCTCCAAGCTGAACAAGCCAATTGACCTCAGCTGTTCCTCATACAGCTTCCCCTCCTGTCCCCTCATCATCTTCATGCCCCTCTTTGGATACTCTCTACTAGCTTAATATCCTTATGATACGTTCAGAGAGGTTGCTGCTCTTCTCTCCCTGCATCTCGTGACCCAACTGTAGTGTATGCTGTGCATGACACCATCCTGGGGGATCCAGCACTAACAATACCACTGGTATCTGTTTACAAGGGGAAATACTTCCTGCTGAAAAGTAAAGGAGCCAGGCTTTCCCTGATTCACATGGCAGTTAGCTTGCATCATAAATTCTTGAGATAAGATTCCTTTCTGGAAATTTTTTCCCATATCATTTGTCTGCCCTGGATGTGAAAATTGTGCTTTTTGTTCACTCCCTTCCTATATAAAACCTGTGGAGTCCTTTGAACCCTTCAGGGAAGTCCCAAGGGCCTTGCCTTAGAAGAATATACCATAGAGTCTCCACCTAGGCTGAAAGAGAAGACTTCTGCCATGGAGCCTTGCAACACTATGATCCACCCCTGCTCCTTCCCCCATATGTCCCAAATTCTCATGGTTTCTGCCTTCTGTGTTTCCTCATTGGTTGGGGGGTACCCCTGCTGGACAGCCCTGTCTTCCCTGAAAGCCAATCCCCTTTGCACTGCCCTTTGTGCTGCCCCATTTGCCCACTGACCCCTTCTCAACCTGGTGCAGAGCACGTGTCCAGGTCTTTCTCCCTGATCCCTTCGGCATGGTGGATGCAATAAACCTTTGCTGGAATACATCATACAAAGACCTTTCCTGTCTTTCCTCTGCTGAGCTATCTGTGCTCTGTGTGTGTGTGTCTGTGTGCATGGACTTGAAATGCCTGCTCTTGTGGCCTTGCTCCAGGCGGCTTCTGAAGGAGATGCTTTGACGAAGGCTGCAGCATTTCTGCCACCCTGCAACGTGGAAACAAAAACCTGCTGTGTGATTGCCCGAAGCTCTAGAGATCTGTTGTTGTGTGAATGTAACTGTGAAGCCATGTTCTGTCAGGTCTGAATTCTGGATTCAGTCCAGGTCTAGTGCTGCACCCAGGGGCGCCAGCCTGTGCCCCCCACACCGCTCCCTTCCCAGAGGCCGCGCGGGCTCTTCTCCAGGCTCCTGTGGGCCCGAGGCGGGTGCCCATGGAGCCCCGGCCCTTGGTGACACGCTGCAGCACGGTCACTGTGACATGGAAAGGGTGTCCAAGGGCCCTTTGTGACACGTGGGAAATAGAAGCTTGCCTGGGTGCTCGGAGTACACAACGGGGCACAACGGGACAGAGCGGTGCCGTGAGGAGCCCCCACACAGCACACTCGTTCGTGTCCCACTCGGAGCTTTTCCGAGGGATTGTTCTTTTAGCTGAGCTCGAGGCCAGACCACAGCACTTGCTGACTTGTGGTCTCCCTGAGGCTTCTCTTTTACAGCTGCCTTTGAGGGCAGAGTGTGGGACTTGATGCCCCGGGGTTTTTCCAAGACATCTCTCCTGCAAGCAGCTCCAGTCACTGACATGGAGCAGAGAGGCCCGACAGTGCTCAAGATGCCCTGGGTGCAGGAGGAGGAAGGCGGCCCTGGAGCTGCCCCAGCACTGGAGACCGGGGAGGTGGTGCCGTTACAGCTGCCACAGCGGGGTGAGTGGCAGAGCTGGGCCGCAGGACTAGTGCCTGTAACCAGCTTGGCCCCATGCCATGCCATGCCATGCCATTTCATGCCATGCTATGCCATGCCATGCCATGCCATGCCTTCCCCTGGGGACATGTCCATGGGCAGGACGGAAGAGGGGCAGGGCAGACACCCCGCAGTGGCCGTGCTCCATCCCCTGGGCCATCCCGGGGCTCTCCCTGCCTGGGCAGCGCAGGGCTGGCCTGTGTTCTCCGGCCTCTGCCGCAGCCCCTCAGCTCTGGCTGCGCTCGCTCTTTGCCAGATGCAGCCCTGGAGCGCACACAGGAGCAGGAACCCAGCCGTGGCCGCTTCCGCAGCACAGCGCAGGTACCTGCAGCCACCCCCACCTGGGCTGGGCCTGCTGTCCCTGCTCAGCCCAGCACCGTGTGTGCAGCACTCCATGCAACATCCCCGGCTTCCTGCCCTTCTAACACTCGTTTGCAAATGCATAAAGAGAATTAACGAGGAGGAGACCATCGCCATGGACACTGGGCTCAGACCATACTCGCCCATCTTCCAAACCAAGACCAGCGCTGCCCTCCTGTCTGTGCTTGGAGAGGAAGATTTTTATAATCCCAACCAAGTAAGCAGCCTGTGGGCAGGGTTTGATCCTCCCAGCAATTGCTTGGCCTCCCAAGCCACGTATGCTGGTCCCTGTGAGCCTTTGAGGCCACTTGGCAGTGCAGTGGGAAGGGCAGCACTTCTCTGGGGAAGCTGGGAACAATTCTCCCTCTGGCAGCTTTCCAAGTGTCCCTGTGCCTTCTGCAGGTGCCTGCCATGGTGAGGTTCATCCACCAGAGGCTCGAGGCCAATGATTGTGCTGAGCACAGGCTGGACGAGGCCCTGCTGGATCTTGCCAAAGCACACCCACATGACACAGTGATGACGCTCCTGCGTGTGGCCCCGTCCTGTGACAGGTATGGGGCCCACCTGCCCAGAGGGCTCAGGCCTCCCCAGCCCATCACCCTGTACAGCCTGGCCCAGGTATCTGACAACAGAGACTTCCAGGGCCCTCTGGCTGCTGCCTTTCCCAGCCCTGGCACGTCAGCCCCTGAGCCTGCTGCCATGCTCCCTCCCTGCCCCTCAGGGTTCTGTCCCCACCGGGCTGGGCGGCCTGGCTGCTGCTGGCCAGGGCCAGTGGGCAGAGGCAGAACTGGCAGCCAGCTCAGCTCCCCCCAGTGCTGTGTCTGAGACCCACCCTGAGACAGAGCTCTGACCCCACAGAGCTGCCATGGCCATGTGGAAGACCATCATGGGCTCACCCAGCACTGCAAAGCCGGTGCAGCTGAGACTCTTGGATGTGCTGGGGAGCTGGCCAGTGCACAGCACGTGCACCTCCGATGGGGACAAAACGGGTGTCTTTGCCCTGGCTGTGAGTTTCTGCAACGGGCCTTTGCTGGCCCCAAGGCTGCCTCTCCAGCAGCTCTCCATCCTCCTTCCCCCACTGCATCTCCCTGCCTCAGGCGCTAGCCTGAAACCTGGCCCGGGGGCAGCTTCAGGCCCACCAGGCCGTGTGCTCCCCCTGCCTCTCTCCGGGCCCCTCCCTGCCACGCTCGGGCCCTGCCACACGGACACCTGGGCACTGAGCGCTGTCTCGGGGGGCTTTGTCCTTCGCAGGCAACCGTGGTGATGTGGAAGATGCTCCAGGAACCCCCCATCCCACGTATATTAAAGGTGTATTTCCCCCGCCTCTTTGTGCATCTGCTCTTCCAAGTGTTCCTCAGCACTCTGGATATGCCAGAGGAGGTCCATACCTTCTGGAAAGGATGCCAGGAAGAGCACGGCCTTGCCACCAGCCCCAACAGGTGCTCCATCCCGCTCCTCCTGTCCCTTCCACGTGGCCTGCAAAGGAGCCAGTGCTGCCAGCGTGACCTGGGCTTTGCTGTGCACACAGGTTTGCAGTGTGCACCCTGAAGTCCCTGCTCTGCCGAAAACACTACAACGATGTTGTGGTGGCAATGGAACGCAGGTGTGGCTGGGACACACTGCTCTCTGTTGACACCCACCACTATGCCGTGGGTCTGCTGGCCAGGTGAGACCCCCTTCTCCCCACTCTGACATTTGTGCTCTGTGCCCCGAGTGACCCACACAGTCCCTGTGGTCATGGGCCAGAGGGCCTTGTCACTGAGGGACGGCCAAGCACACTGGAAAAGGCTGGGAGAGGGGAGTGGCCAAAAGGAGGCGCCTCTGAAAAAGCCCAGGTGCACTTGCAGGTTGCTGGAGAAAGACCTGACTTGTGTGAGTCACTCTTGGGACAGGTTTTATTCTCCTGGTTCACAGTCTTGCTGATTTTTCTCCTGCCAGGGAGATGTCCTGCGTCTCCATACCCTCCTGTTCCCGGATCTTTCGCTACCTGCTCCGGCTGCTCAGAACACGGGAGCCACGCTGGGATCTGCCCGCCCTGGTGTTCCTTGTGGAGGTGAGCCTCAAGGGCAGCGCTGCCTGGCTGAGCTGCCTCCCAGCACTCTGCCCTCTCACAGCCACAGCTGCCAGGACGGTGCCCGTGCCCTGCGCTGCTGCCTGGGCCCAGCCCTGTGCGGCTCCGGGCTCCTGCCGGCTGGCTCCCGGTCACTGCCCTGTGCCTTTCAGGTCCTCGAGTGCCTGGACTTGAGGGAACGTGATGCTGACAGAGTCCTGCAAATCTTCTCAAGGTACCTGCAGAGCGAGCGCAGGGAGACGCGTCGCCTGGCACTCAGGGCCCTTCTCAAGCTCACTGACGATCCCTTGATGGTGAGAAGGGGGCAGTGGCTGAAGCCGTGCAGGCAGCGTGGGGCTGGGCAACGCACTCGCTTGGCCTTGCCTGGGCTTGGGGCACTGGGGCAGCTGCTCCCAGCTCTCCTGCCTCCCGCTTCAGCTGCCCCAGTGCTTCTGGACAGGCCTTTGGCCTCTGGGCCCTGCAGCAGCAGGGCGGCCTTTCACAAACTTGTGTTCCACACAGACTGAAAAAATGTGGAGCCTCATTGAAAGACTTGTGGAGCTCCTGCGGGATGAAGATGGAGAGATAGTTAGGATAACAGTCATGGTCCTAAGCTTTATAATGTTGGACAAGGATACGCCAATACCCACCCCCATCGCCCTGCAGCTGGCTGAGGGGCTCCTGCCACTCTTTGACCATGTAAGGCTCTGTGCCCACAGCCACAGCCACTGGCTGCTGCCTGGACACTTGGTGCCCTGTGGAGATGCAGGCCTGCACCCAGGTGAGCTCCTTACAGCCACTGCTGAGGTCTTCTCCTCTTCATACAGAATAATAGCCAGGTGCAGCTTCTCACCATATTGCTCTTCCGAACGTTGCTGGCTCTTCCACTGGGAAAGAAAAGAAAGGCCCTGGAGACACAAGTGCGCCACACCCTTCTACCACTCTTTTTCCACTGCCATGATGAGAATCAGCGTGTGGCACAGGTGAAGACTCGTGGGCTGCTGGTGTTGCCTTAGGAGAGGACTCGGCTGCCTCCTGCTCTGGTCACCTCCCGGGCTGCAGCCTCCTCCAGGCTGTGGCACTGGGACGCGGGTCCTGTGTCCTGTGCTGTGTGGACATCTCTGCGTCTCTGCTGCTCTCCAGGCTTCTCTGGAAACGCTGCTTTGTGCGGCCGAATTCCTGAAGAGGAAGGACCTTGACAAACTGGTGAAGAAGAAGCAGCTGTGGATGTTCACAAACAGCCTGGTAAGGAGAGCGGAGAACCCCCAGGCTCAGGCCGGAGAAGGCCCCTGAGGGCGGTGCTCAGTGTGCGGGGCTGGCAGCTGTGGCCCTGCCCGCTGCTGCAGCCAGAGGCCGCGCGGGCTCTTCTCCAGGCTGCCGCGGGCCCGAGCCCGGTTGCCCATGGAGGCCCGGCCCGGCGGGGCTGCGGGCCGGCACCGCGGCTCCCCGGGCAGCAGCCGGCCCTCTGCCCCCTGCCCTCGGGAGCCCTTGGCTAGCGGCTGCTGGCCGCGCCTCAGGGCTGTGCGGCCAGGGGAGGCCGGGGCTGGGCGCAGGCAGCGCCCGGCCCAGGGGCTCAGCCCGCGACAACCCTTCCCTCCTGCCGCTCTCCCCAGCTGGCAGAGAACAGGAGCAGAGTGGCCGAATACCTGCGCCAGGCCCTGAGCTACCTGGAGAGCCCACAGGAGCCCCTGCGAGAGGCGGCCATCAGGTTCATGGGTGAGCCACGAGCCCGGGCTCCCTCCCCGGCCCGGCCCGGCCCGGCGCAGCTCAGCCCCAGCACCGCCTGCTGCCCCGGCAGCGCCAGCCGGGCCCGGCGCCGTGGAGCCCCGCCTGGCCTGGGCATTGCTGCTGCCGCCCTCTGGCAGCCGTGCCCTTGGGCGGCAGCGGGCGCCAAGGGCCGGGCTGAGCCCTGCCGGGCCAGCAGCCCGTGTGGGTACAGCGCCGGCAGCGCCGCTGGCAGGGAGCTGTGCCGGGGCCGTGACAGGCTCTGTGTTCACAGGCATCGCCGGGCGGCACCTGAGGAGGCAGCGGCAGGAGTTCCAGCTGATCTGCACTGGTGAGTGAGGGAAGCGGGCTGACAGCGGGGGCTACCGGGGGGAGCTGCAAGCCCTGCCCCGGCTGCGTAGGGCTCTGCTCCCGTGGACAGAGCACACGGAGATTTCAGGGCCACGTGGGCCATTGGTGGCCAGCAGCTTCGGGCTGATCCCCTTGGTCCCTGCTCCCTCCTGGCCATGGCAAGAGCCGGCTGGGATGGCCCTTGCTGGGGGCTCTCCTCGGCTCCCCGCAGATCTGGGATCTGACCGTGGTTCTGTTCTTCTCTCTTGCAGCCCTGGAAGAAAAGGCAAATGACATCAGCCTTTCTGTCAGAAGCCTGGCTCTTCAAACTTTGCACATTCTCAGGGAAGAAGCTACAGTTCGATATCCCATCTTGGAGAACCTGGAATATCGGCTCCGCAGGGCATGGAAGACAGGGCTTCGTGTCTCAGGGCTTGGCCGCCTGTGCTGCTGGAGCTCTATGGTGATCTGATGTCAGAGGCTCTGTCTGCGGGGACCACCAGAGCCAGCGGGGATTTTCCTTCTGTTCAAGATTGTTCTTTTCTTCATTTTGTTTTCCTTTAGCATGTAAATATAGAATGTGATGTGTTACAATAGACAGTCTCCCAGGATCTTTCTTTTTCTGCCCAGGGCCCGTAGTGCATAGAGGAAGAGGGTGCTTGTGCTCAGCCAGCTGCCCAGGCTGCTGTGCTGCAGGGAAATGGCCAGAAGCCCCTTGGCCTTTGGTGGTTCTGCTGAAGCCTTTGTGCTGCCCACAGAGCGGCTGGGCAGGGGCCGCAGCTGCGGGGATCCCTGCCAGAGCGGTGCCTGGAGATGGCCACAAGCCCTGTGCCAGGCAGGAAGCGCCATCCGTGTCCTCCTGCCCGTGTGCTGCTGGCTGCCTTGCTGAGGGCTCCCAGGTGCCCCTGCATGGGGCTGCTCTGGAGCTGCTGTGGGGCTGCGGCGCTGCTGCCGGGCAGCTTGGCCGGGCTGGGGCAGCCCCTGAGGGGCTGGGGCGCTGGCAAGCCCTGAGCAATGGGCTGGCAGAGGCCACAAGCAGCCCCCTGGCCGCCGCCTTGTTCCTGCCAGAGTTGACTTGCAGGACAGATCCTCGTCACTCCATAACTAACAGCATCAGTGTTGTTGGAAACCCAAATGCAGGGAGTTCTCAGATCTTTGGGCCTGTTAGACATGGCTTCGAATTAAACACAGGATTTGAGCTAAGAGCTTGGAAAGGGCTTCCAAACTCAGGTGCTGGAAGCCAGAATGTGGATTTATAGTATAAAGCAGAGACACCTTAAGCTAAATGGACGTAAGTTTAGCATTTTAGAATTTAAGATGTAGATAAAATAAAAGTAGTTTTAAATGTAAACACAAAGGTCCGAATGCAGTGCTTTGGGTTTGTGTGTCATAAAGTAATGATTGCCTAAGAAAGCTTGCACTGTAGCATGAGTCCATGAGATGAAATATTGAAGGATTCAGTCAGAACCATACATATCCTTATTGGCATTGCTTTATTGGCCAATAAATCCTTAAAAGTTCTTGTAACTAGAAGTCTTGTGACCTTCTGAGCCTTGTGGTGGAGATGTGAGCCAAACTCATCCTTCCTATATCTATGTAGAAGATAGGAAAAAGAAATGGCATCATCTAAAAACCTCAGAGGTCTGGTCTCTAGCTTGTTCCAAACTCCTTCAAATCCCCCAAAGTGTGATTTAGCTACAAATAGATGACAAGGACTCCTAATGCTGGCTCTTTGCATCCAAACCAGCTGTTTTAGAAACTTTCCCATAACCCTGTGTAGTTATGTGCCAGCAATGGATCATTTGAAGAAACTTTTCCAGTTGATTTGAATAGAGGTTTGTTAGAAGGGTATTTGAGGGGAAACCCTCCCAGCAGAGGTCTGGGCTTAGGCCTAGCTGTGTCCCTGCTGATTGTGAAGTGTGCCATAAACTGCAGGTGTTTCTGGGCTAAAAATGGAATTGAGTCATGTTGACTTGCTCTTTTTGGCCTATAAAAGCTGGATCCACTTTCAGGGCAAATTTGGAGACCTCGTCTCTGGGTGAATGGATGAACTAGGATTTTCCCAATTGCTGGGAATGGTTCCCCAGTTCCTTGGTGTAAAATGGGGCTGCCCAGCAAGTGCAGATCTGCAAGATGATAAACAATTTAGGCAATTGGTGATGCATCTTTCTAAATTGCTCTCCTTTCTCTCCTTTTGTGAAATACAAAGCTGTGTTCGTGTCAGGTACATGCAGGCAATGTGTGTATTTGTGATCGCGATATGTGGGACACTTATAAAGACCAATTCTAGTAATAACTGAGGAAAGTAAAGCATGGAAGAGGTCTTTCAACCTATCCTTTGTATGTAATTGAGTTTTATAAGTCTTAAGTTGATTTAGGAGCATTTGAATTAAAGTTATGAGGATGTTGCTTTTTGACAGGAACTTTCTGCTTGTAGCTAAGCCTTAAAAAGTTTTGCAGTAATAACCTTTTGAAGTATAATTTTAGAATATTGCTTGTAGTAAGGATCTTTGAAACTATAGCTTTAGAATATAAAAAAAGGAAATATGCTTATTTCGCGCCTTGACAAAACAGTGAAAAGCAGCTTGAGAAAGGAATGTGAACATCAACTCAAGGACTAATATTTTCGACCAAGGGAAGCTGGACATCACTGTTATGAGATTTATAGTCCTTGCAATCAAAAGGTAAAGCCATGTCTGGAATCTGGACTCCCCCAGCTGGGATCCTTCTTTCTTCATTCGGAAGTTGGACTCCCCACTACATGAGATACTCATTTTCTGGGATACATCCTGAGAAAAACTAAATCACAATAGTGTACAGAATTGTGATGTAAAAATTGGGAAGAGAAACTGCTGATGAGTAAAAATTGGGAAACAAAACTGCTGAGAGAGCTCATGAGTGCCTCTATAAATACCTGTAAGCCTCAACTATCGGTGTGCAGTTGGGGGGAAAGCTTCCCCCACTGTACCCAGCGCAGTATTGCACATACTTTACCAAAATAATTAACAATTTGATTGCGACTTGAATGTTGGCCTAGTCGAGCTTCTCATTTATAACATTATAGTACTGTTTTAGGTGCACTACCTTGCTTGTTTTTGCTTGTCACTAAAACCAAGCACACATTTTTTGTTGAATCTATCATCTTACTCTGTGGTTCCTTCATATTCAAAGTAAAGTAAGAACATTATTTCCAGTGGTGTGTCCTTTAAATTGCCTCTGTCAATTGGCAGAACACCAGGAGGCTCCTGAGGAGCTGGGGTGGTGGGAATCCCTGAGCAATTGGGTGTCAGAGGGCACAAGCAGCCCCCAGGCAGCCACCTTGTCCCTGGCACCCGGCTGCTCTGGCGCTTGCCCAGAGCGTCTCCCAGGCCTGCGGCAGAAGCCCTCGAGGCCGGAACACCCCCCCCAGCAGGAGGGTGGGGGCACCCCCGAGGTGCCCAGGCTGGGCTGGCTGGGCACTGGGAGGGCAGGGGGCTGCTGCCAGGGCACGGCCACTGGGCGCTGCCAATGAGGGGCAGGGGGCAGAGGCAGGACTGGCGGCCAGTCCGGGCCCTGACGGCTGCCCAGGCCACGGTGCCGTGACTGAGGCCCCCCTGACCCAGAGCTCGGGGCCCGCAGAGCTGCTGCCTCCATGGGGAGGGCGGCCGTGTCTCCTCCAGCAGGGCTGCGGAGTCGCTGCTGCCCCGGCGGCTCTGGAGCCCACAGAAACAGCACCAGAGCGGGCTCAGCAACAGCAGCACCCTGAACGGCGGCACCTGCTCGACCGGGCATCCGCACCCGCCAGGATGCCAGACGGGGGGAGCCCGGGGGCACCATGGCCCCTGCTTTGGCAAAAGGCTCAGCAGAGTTGGCCACAATGACTCTCTCTTGACTTGCCAGCCTCACGGCAACGCTTGGCTGCTTCAGCTGCTGCCTGTGCCCCTGGCTGACTTCCATGGCCGGGCTTGAGGGCAGACTCGCCTCCCACAGGCGGCGTCCCAAGGCAGCGGCATTGGTGCCAAGGGCACAGAGACACTCTGATGGGGCACCAGCCCTGCGCTGCAGCTGCCCTCCCTCTCCTCCATGCAGGCACCTTAAAGACACGTGTGTCAGCTCTGAAATGAAATCCTGGACTTGCTTGGAACAAAGGAGGCACTGGAGAAAACCTGGGACTTCCATGGCTCATCTTCCTCTCCACTTGGGGAATCACAGAATGCCAGAACATTTGGCGTTGCAAAGTATCACAAAGATCATCCAGATCCCACCACCCTGCCCTGGGCACAGGTGCTGTGCAGGCACAGCTGTCACTAGAACTGGAAGAACACTTTTCCATGTTTACCATTTCCTCTCCTGGATTTCAAGCTAACATGACAAATTCAGCTGATTACAGCTGAATTATGTAGCTCACAGGATTTGGAATAGGAGTCTCCAGTGGGCCATGGTATGTCCATTCAGCCTTTGTTAGACCATCCAGATGGAGCTCAGCCCTGTGAAGCCCAGGCACACGAACCAGGCTGGTCCATTTCAGCATCCCAAAGGCTTTGGGGCTTCCTGTGCACCCTGAGGCTCCTGGCATCAGCACAGTTCCAAGGGACAGGGTATGACACTGGGGACAATCCTTGGTACTTAATAGCTTCAGATCTGGGAGAGAAATGTTTTGCCTGGCTTCACCCAGGAGTTCAGGTTTTCGCAGGGCTTTGATTAAATGGTCACTGCAGGTAGCTTTAACTAAATGCAAAAGGATCTAACAGCAGAACGTCTGGAGAAGTTTCCACCCTAGGGATAGGGTGAAAACCTTGAAAATGATCAGCAGCTCTGGAAAACATTAAAAAAAAAACAAAACCAAAAAAAGATGTAGCCCTGTGACTTTTCAGGCACAACTCTTTAGGTCTGGAGGAAATATTTGCCTTGCATCAGCTACGACAGACAGACAGGCAGCAACTGGAGCATTGAACATCACGGACTGGGCTAGTGTTTTTCCCAGAAGAACGGAGAGAAGATCACATTGAAACATGACACTGCCTCTGTGCAATCAAATAGTCCAGGGAAACTCAGCAGCTGATGGTGTTGCGGTGCAACTGCCAATCCCTTCCATGGACTGCCAATCCCTTTCAGGACTGACTAACAGCTTCTGCCTTCTGACAGAGACCAAGTGTTGCCAGCAGTTGCTCCAGGTGCTCCTGCCATCAGCCCCCAATGCACGTGGGCTTTGGCTCCCTGTGGCACAGAAGCCCCCCGGGGGCACAGGTCTCTGGGGCAGGAGACGGGCACCAGCGCTGCCAGGGCTCGGGAGGTGGCAGCTCTGCTTGGGCAGGGACTCTGCCACAGCTGCTGATGGCAGCGCTGCCCGGGCCCCAGGGCTCAGAGCAGCGTTGGTGCCCGGGCCCACACGTTCCTTGTGCGTGTCACACCCGCGGCTTTAGGATGGCCACGGGCCGGGACGTGTCCCAAGGAGGCCGTGCCAGCTTCCCTGGAAGGCCCCGTGCCCTTCCCGGCGCGGCTGCGTCGGCAGCCCTGGGGGCTCCTTCTGCTGCCCTGAGCCCGCAGAGCAGGGCAGCGTTTGCTGATGCTCTGAGCCCTTCCTAAAGATCCTGTGGGGCTGCCTTAGACACCTGGGGCCAGGCATTCCTTCCAGCCTGGGCCACTTTGGCCGGGCTGGGGGCGGCCCCAGGGCAGGCGGCAGTGTGTGCAAGGGCCCTTGGTGACACGCTGCAGCATGGTCACTGTGACATGGAATGGGTGTCCAAGGGTCCTTTGTTACACGTGGTAACATAGGAGCTGGCGGTGACAGGAGCAGGCCACAGTGCTCGGAGCACGCGACGGGACAGGACGGGACAGAGCGGTGCTGTGAGGAGCCCCCGCACAGCGCACTCATTCGTGTCCAACCCGGAGCTTTTCCGAGGCATTGTTCCTACAGGTGACCTCGTGGCAAGACTGCTGGCCTTGGTGGCCCGTGGCCTTGGCGAGGCTTGTGTTTTGCAGGTGCCCTTGAGGACTTGCGGACTTGGAGCTTTCCTGAGCCATCTCAAGGGAAGGTGCCCTTGAAGCCAGACTCAGGCATGGCAGGCAGATTCCTCAGCCTCTTCAAAATCTTCAGATGGAATAAAAAGAGAAGGCCTGAAGCTGCCCCAGCACAACAGGCTGAAAAACTGGAGCAGTTCCAGCCACTGAAGGATGGTGAGTGGCAGAGCTGGGCACAGTGATGACGGCTGCAGCCAGCTTTGCCCCATCCCATCCCATCCCATCCCATCCCATCCCATCCCATCCCATCCCATCCCATTCCATCCCATCCCATCCCATCCCCTGGGGACATGCCCACGGGCAGGACGGAAGAGGGGCAGGGCAGACACCCCGCAGGGGCCGTGCTCCATCCCCTGGAGCATCCCGGGGCTCTCCCTGCCTGGGCAGCGCAGGGCTGGCCTGTGTTCTCCGGCCTCTGCCGCAGCCCCTCAGCTCTGGCTGCGCTCGCTCTTTGCCAGATGCAGGCCTGGGGAAGACACAAGACCAGGAACCCGGCCGTGGCCGCGTGCGCAAAACCCTGAAGGTACCTGCAGCCATCCCCACCTGGGCTGGGCCTGCTGTCCCTGCTCAGCCCAGCACCTGGCCTGGAGCATGCCATGGAACATCCCTGCCTTCCCTGTCCTTTGTTCTGCAAATGTTCACAAAATTCCTGCCCATTCAGCATGGAGAGACCAGTACCACAGCAGCTGAGGTCCCAGCCCAGCCTGACTCCAGCCCAACCGAGTTCCAGGGAAAGCCTCACGCCAGCCCAGAACGCACAGCAGACTCAGGAAACGATGCAATGAATTATCAAAGAGTGACTCAGGGCATCACAAACGTTGGCAACATGCCCACACCCACTGCGATTGGTGCTCCCACTATGGATTTTTTTCAGGACAGTGCTGTTTCTCCTCAGCAGCAGGTAAGCAGCCCGAGGCCAGGCCTGGAGGCCTGCCAGGATCGTGTGTCCCCTCAAGCCATGCTCACTGGGCCCCCTCAGCCTTTGAGGCCAGCACAGTGTGGCAGGAAGGGAAGAACTTCTTGGGGAAAGCTGGGGAAGTTGCTGCCTTGGACAGCGCTCCAAGTCTTCCCCATGCCTCCTGCAGGTGCCAGCCACTGTAAGGGGCATTCACCAGAGTCTACAGTTCCATGTCGCTCTGGATGCCAGGCTGCAAATTGACATTGTCAGGATGGCTGAAGAACAACCTGCAGACGTGGTGCTGACCCTGCTGCGCTGTGCCCCAACGTGTGACAGGTACGGGGCCCACGTGCCTGCACAGCTCAGGCCTCACCAGGCTTTGGGGCCCATGGCCCTGCACAGCCTGTGCTCTGGGCTCTGCCAGACAGGCAGAGAGCTCCAGGACCCTCAGAAACCCCTCTGTTTCCCAAGCCTGCTGCCAATGCTCCCTCCCTGCCCCTCAGGGCACCGGGGCTCTGTCACCTGGGCCCCCACAGCTGCACAGGGCATGGTACTGGGACTGAGATGCCCCTGACACAGAGCTCTGATCCCACAGAGCTGCTGCAATGATGTGGGGAACTATAGGATCATCGGGACCAGCAGTGGAGAAAGTGCTGGCAACACTTCTCTGTGTGATGGAGGACTGGCCTCTGCACAGCGCCTGCACCTCTGATGGGGATGACAGGGACGTTTTTGCCCTGGCTGTGAGTTTCTGGATTTGGCCTCTGCTTGCCCCTCGGTCGTCTCTCCAGCAGCTCTCCATCCTCTCCATGCCTCAGTCACTGGGCTGAAACCTGGCCCAGGGGCAGGCTCAGGGGGCACCAGGCCCGCTGCTCCTCCTGCATCTGCCCTTGGGCCCTGCCCCACGGACACCTCGGCACTGAGCGCTGTCTTGGGCTGCTTCTTTTGCAGGCAACTCTGGTGATCTGGGTGATTGTCCAGGTGCCCGAGTGCCACGAGGCCATGATCCTTTACTCCTCCCGCCTGTTTGTGGCTCTGCTCTTCCATGTTGTCATGACCACACGGCAGATGCCACCAGTGGAAGCTGGTAACTTCTGGAGAGCATGCCAGGAGGAACACCGCCTTCCCAGCAAGCCCAACAGGTCCCAGTCCTCCTGGCCTTGCCATGCTCTTGTGGCCAGCGCCAGGGCTCCCAGTGTGACCTGGGCTTTGCTCTGCACACAGGTTTGCAGTGCAGGCCATGAAGGCTCTGCTCTGCCGACTGCGCTGTGACAATGAGGCGATGGCTATGGAGCGCAAGCGTGGCTGGGACACGCTGCTGTGTGCTGACACCCAGCACTATGCCATGGGTCTGCTGGCCAGGTGAGACTCCCTTCTCCCCACTGCCCCTGGCATTTGTGCCCTGTGCCCCACACAGTCCCTGTGGTCATGGGCCAGAGAGCCTCGTCACTGAGGGATGGCCTAGGAGACTGGAAAAGGCTAGGAGAGGAGGGTGCCCAGAAGGGGCCACCTTCCAGTGCACCCACATCCCCTCCAGGGATGCTGGGGAAAGACCAGAGCTCTCTGAGTCAGTCCTGGGAGAGCTTTGTCCCCCACCTCAGGGTCTTGGTGCCTTTTTCCCCCTGCCAGGGAGATGCGCCGGCACTTGGTCCCTTTGTGCTCTCGCATTGGACAACACTTGCTCCGGCAGCTCAGCAGGCAGGACCCATACAGGGATCTGCCCTTCTTGGCATTCCTTGTGGAGGTGAGCCTCAAGGGCAGCGCTGCCTGCCTGAGCTGCCTCCCAGCTCTCTGCCCTCTCACAGCCACAGCTGCCGGGACAGTGCCCATGCCCTGTGCTGCTGCCCGGGCCCAGCCCTGTGCGGCTCCGGGCTCCTGCTGGCCGGCTCCCCTGTCACTGCCCTGTGCCTTTCAGGTCCTTGAGTGCCTGGACTGGAGGGAATGTGGTGGCAGTGTCTGGAAGGTCTTGGCAAGGTACCTGCACAGCGAGTGCAGGGAGCAGCGTCGCCTGGCGCTCAGAGGCCTCGTGGTGGTCAGCAAGGATCTCTTGATGGTGAGAAGGGGGCCGTGGCTGAAGCTGCGCTGGGGAAAGCAGCCCCTTGGGCGTGCAGGGCTTCAGGAGCTGAGGCAGCTGCTCCCAGCTCTCCTGCCTCACCTGCCCCAGTGCTTTGGGTCACGCCTTTGGCCTGTGGGCCCTGCAGCAGCAGGGTGGGCTTGCAGTGCCAGGGCAGGGTTGGTGGTGCAGCCCTCCGTGGCTTCCCAGCACAACCTTGTGTTCCACACAGGCCAGGAGATTGTGCTGTCTCTCTCAACGGCTTGTGGATGTTCTGGATGATGCAGATGGAGAGGTGGTCAGCATGTCCCTCTCTGTGTTCATGAATGTGCTCCAGCACAAAGACATCCTGGTATCCAGCACCACTGCCCCGAAGCTGGCTGAGGAACTCCTGCTGCTCTTTGTGCATGTAAGCTTCTGCATCCTGAGCCACAGGCATTGGGTGCTTCCCAGGAACTTTGTGCCCTCTGGATTTTCAGGCCTTTGCCCAGGTGGGACTAGAATAGTTGCTGTAGGTCTTTTTCTTTCCTCTAGGACAACAGCCATGTGCAGTTGCTGTCCATTCAACTCTTCTGCAAGGTGTTGGAACTGGTAGTGGATGAGGGAAAAAAGCCCCTGCAGACAACTGTGATCAACAGCCTCAATACACTTAAACTTTACTGTCATGCTAAAAACCGGGACGTGGCAAAGGTGAGGTTTTGTGTGATGCTGGTGGATCTCTGGCAGGGGGCTTGGCTGCCTCCTGCCCACGTGCCTCGCGGGCTGACGCCTCCTCCAGGCCTTGGCACAGGGATGTGGGGCCGGTGCCCTGGGCTGCGGGGCCATCTCTGGGTCTCTGCTGCTCTCCAGGCCTCTCGAGAAACGCTGATTCGTGTGGCCGAGTTCCTGCAGAGGAGCAAGCTGGTACAGCTGTTGAAGAAGCAGCCGCCGATGAATGTCGATGAGTGCCTGGTAAGGAGGGCCTGCAAGCCCCAGGCTCAGGCCGGAGAAGGCCCCTGAGGGCGGTGCTCAGTGTGCGGGGCTGGCAGCTGTGCCCCTGCCCGCTGCTGCAGCCAGAGGCCGCGCGGGCTCTTCTCCAGGCTCCCGCGGGCCCGAGCCCAGTTGCCCATGGAGCCCCGGCCCGGCGAAGCTGCGGGCCGGCACCGCGGCTCCCCGGGCAGCAGCCGGCCCTCTGCCCCCTGCCCTCGGGAGCCCTTGGCCAGCGGCTGCTGGCCGCGCCTCAGGGCTGTGCGGCCAGGGGAGGCGGGGCTGGGCGCAGGCAGCGCCCGGCCCAGGGGCTCAGCCCGCGACAACCCTTCCCTCCGTCCGCTCTCTGCAGCAGGCAGAGAACAGGAGCAGAGTGGCCGAGCACCTGGGCCGGGCCCTGCCCTACCTGGAGAGCCCACAGGAGCCCCTGCGAGAGGCGGCCGTCAGGATCATGGGTGAGCCACGAGCCCGGGCTCCCTCCCCGGCCCGGCCCGGCGCAGCTCGGCCCCAGCACCGCCTGCTGCCTTGGCAGCGCCGGCCGGGCCCGGCGCCGTGGAGCCCCGCCTGGCCTGGGCATTGCTGCTGCCGCCCTCTGGCAGCCATGCCCTTGGGCGGCAGCGTGCGCCAAGGGCCGGGCTGAGCCCTGCCGGGCCAGCAGCCTGTGTGGCCACAGCGCCGGCAGCGCCGCTGGCAGGGAGCTGTGCCGGGGCCGTGACAGGCTCTGTGTTCACAGGCATGGCCGGGCGGTGCCTCAGGAGGCAGCAGCAAGGGCTCCGGCTGATCTGCACTGGTGAGTGAGGGCAGCGGGCTGACAGCGGGGGCTGCCCAAGGAGCTGCAAGCCCTGCCCCGCCTTTGGAGAGCTCTGCTCCCTGTGCGCACGAGGGCTGATGTGGGCAGAGCACACGGAGATTTCAGGGACACGTGGGGGAGTCCTGGAAAATACCTCCCAGCCCATTCCAAAGTCTCCTACTCCCTTCTGGCTGGGATGGCCCTGTTCAGAAGGTCTTGTGGGATTCCCTCAGACCCGGGCTGTTGCCATGCCTCTGTTCCTCTTTCTTTCAGCCCTTCAAGGCCGGAGGCAACATGCCATCCCATCCTGCTGTGACCAGGCGAATCAAGTCGACTTTCCCCGGAGAGCTCAACAAGTAGGGACATCTTCTGGATCCAGTCAACCAGTGTCCCAAGAAGAGCACCAGGAGACACCCAAGAGGACATCGCCTCCCAGCGCTGCTGGAAGTCCTGGCACAGCTGATGCTGGGCACAGTTCTTGTGGCTTCAGCCCTCTCCCTGCCTGTTGACAGCTCCGTCCCTCCAGCCCTCAGACACTGCCCATCGCCATTTTTTCCCTCCACTCTCCCTCCCTGTAGATAGGTCCCTCCCTCCAGCCCTCAGACACTGCCCATCCCCATTTTTTCCCTCCACTCTCCCTCCCTTTAGATAGCTCCCTCCCTCCAGCCCTCAGACACTGCCCATCCCCATTTTTTCTCTCCACTATCCCTCCCTTTTGATAGATCTTCCCACCAGCCCTCAGACTGTCCATCACCTTTTTCTCTTTCCCCTCTCCCTCCCGGTAGATAGCTCCCTCCCTCCAGCCCTCAGACCCTGCCCGTCCCCTTTTTGCCCTCCCAGCTCATCCCTGCGCTTTGCCTTATTCTAATAAAAGTTTGGCTTCTTCACTTTGCTTGCATCCCTGTGGAGCTGAAGCAAATCCGGGGCCCTGGGACACACAGGCCCCTGCTGCCGTTCTCTGCCACACCGTGTTTTGTGCACAGACCCAGAGGAACGAGGGCAGGTCAGGCTGGAAAGGTCCCTGTGCTGAAGGTGCAGTTCCACAGCACTGTGCTCTTACACATCTTGCTGAGCACCTCACAGCCTCTGAGTTTTGGAAGAGCCAACCTGAGTATGCTCTGAACCCAGCTGAGAGGGATTCCATGGCAAGCATCCATGGAGGGCAATGGAGCTTGGAATGCTGGAAGCTTTCAAGAATAGCTTCCTGAAAGCACAGCAGCGCTCCATCCCTGCACAGGATGAGGAAGAGGGCAGAAGCAGAGAGCATGCGGGCTTAGCAGGGAGCTCTGGCTGTGCCTAAGAGCAAATGAAGCAGCAGCACGGTGCCCGAGACTGGGACACGTGGCCGTGCCGCTGCCCGCAGCGCTGCCAGGCAGTGCCGGGATCCTGGCTGTGCTTCTGCTCCCCACAAGGGAGGAATGGCAGCCCCAGGCTCAGAGCCAGTCAGAAAGCCAAGCAAGGGAGAGCAGAGGGAGGGCACCCTTCCAGTGTCTCTCGGCCATGGCCGCAAAACAGCCCCTGCTGCTTCTTCCTCCGCCTGTGTTTGGGCTGTGCTGGTGGCAGAGCCAGCCAGGCTGTGCTCTGTGTTCCAAAGCCTGTTGGGAGCTGCGATGAAAAGCTCTGTGTGCCCAGCAGAGAGTCCTGGAAGGAGCTGGCAAGAGCATCCTGCAGGAACAGGGCTCTGGTCCCTGGCCAGGAACAGCCTGGTTTTTGTGCCGTGAGCGCAGGCAGGAGCTGAGGCAGGTGAAGAGGCAGCGGGCAGCTTGTGTTTGTAGAGGGCCTGGGGCTGCACCTCTGAACCTGCACCTGGAAACTCACTTGGGGCAACAGGAGCTAGAGCTGGAGTGCGTGTCCTGAAAGGACCTGAAGTCATTCAGCCTTGCCAGCGTTTCTTAAGGGTCTGTTGGTGCTCCCCAGGAAAGCCACACATTTGGGGAAACACCTTGGGAGGAAAGGGGCTTGCTTCTCAAGGAAAGTGCTTCCCAGGGAGCCCCCAGGGAGGCAGGTGTGAGTGTCCCCCTTTGGCTCTCTGTGCTCCTTTCAATCCTTGAGGCCCGTTGCACTTGGCAGAGGGGCACGGAGAAGGCAGTGAGGAGCAGGTTTGGCATCTGCCTGGACCTGTGGAAACCAAGCCAAGCACCTGCAGCAGGCTGTGTTACCCACTCGGGACGGTGGGTGAGCAGAAGCATCTCTGTCCAGCCATGAGCCTCAAAGCTCTCTGTGAGAGTTGTGAATGAAATGGCCTTTACACACACACTTTTCACAGCTTTCCAGTCTGCTGTGTTTCAACTCTTGGCAATATGCATTTGCCTCCTGCTTGGGGGGAGCTGCTGTGGCCCAGGCCCAGCCAGAGCTGGGATGTGTGGGCCAGGCAGCGTGGAGAGCCTTGGCTGATCTTGGTGTGTCCCTGGCCTCAGAAAAGGCCTCCCAAGGTGTCCTGCTCATTGGCTCTCCCTGTGCATCTTGGAGAGAGCAAGGCAGGCATTTCTGGCAGCTGGGCATCAGCCGGCCTTCAAACGGGGGCGTGTGGTGGAGTGAGCGCAGCCGAGATCCCCTGAGAGCAGCCCAGTGCTCCTTGCTCCTCTCTGCTGACCCGTGAGCGTTTGCCTGGTTTTGGGATGGCCCTGGCTGTGTCAGGGCTGCTCCGTGGGCACGGGACAGCCGGTCCTGTCCCGCTGGGTGCCAGCAGTGCCTCGCAGCAGCCCTGCACCCTCGTCAGGATGCTGGCCAAGAGAGGCCCTGGAAGCTGAGGCAGCAGATTTGAAGGCTTTGCAGATACACACAGGGGATGGCCAGCAGTGTTCCCTCAGGATACAGCAGTCCTGAGGGGGCTCCCCAGAGCTGCCTGATGCTGCCCACTCCTTGTGGCACCAGCTGCTTTCCTGTGGGATGTTCTACCTCCCCCAGGAGCGAAGAGGGAGCTGCAGAAAGAGCTTGCCAGGCTGCTCTGGATCCTTTCCCAGCAGCCCTGGTTGAGTGGAGCAGTCCCAGCTGAGCGCAGATGGAGCAGCTGTGCCCATGGAGCAGCCGTGCACAGGGAGGCTCGCTGGGAAGGATGATCCGAGAACCACAGGACTGGCAGCCTGGCTTTGCTGCCAGGGAAGGCCTTGGAGCAGATCCTCCTGAGTGCCATCCCACGGCACGTGCAGGGAACCAGGGGCTCTGCTGGAGGGTGGGAAAGCTCTGCGGAGGGATGGCCACAGCTGGGGCTCCTGGTGGGGTGTTGAGGGCTTCTGTGGGGGTGTTTGGGGGAGTGGGTGTTGGGGGGCGTGTTGGGGAAGGAGTTGTCTGGAAGGTGAGAGTCTGGGCTGGAATTTGAGTCAGTTTGAAGGCGGCATCTCTGCTTTGGCATAACTTTGGTTATGGAGGGCAGAAAGAAAGAATATCTGTGGCTATTTTCTTTTCCTGTTTCTCCTGCAGGGAACAAGAGGCCACTTAGATGTCTGTACTGGGGAGGATCAGCCCTTTGGCCATCTACTCATTTGTTTGGGTTACTTTTGTAACCCTGAGTGGACTTTCCTTCCTTGAGAGCTTTTATTCCTTACCAGAATTAGGGTCTTAACATCCCGAAACAAAGAATGGTCTTCTTTTTGGCTCTGTGTAGTGTTATGTTTTGTAAAGTGACTCTCAGTGGATGATATGAAGGCAAATGAGTCGCTGCTTTGAGATGGGAACAAACTTGCAAACCATTCACATTCTCAGGCCATGCCAATACATTTGAGGAGTTTGGAACTACTTGAGCTGAGCAATGGGAAGTAAAGCTTTCCTGAAGTGAGGATTCCTTGATGCCAGATTCTTCTGTGTCTTCACGGCAAACATGTTTTTGTGGTGCAGGAACTTACTTCAATGAGAAAATAATTCCAGCATGGAGCAAGAGCTTCAGACAGAGACCAAGTGTTGCCAGCAGTTGCTCCAGGTGCTCCTGCCATCAGCCCCCAATGCACGTGGACTTTGGCTCCCTGTGGCACAGAAGCCCCCCGGGGGCACAGGTCTCTGGGGCAGGAGACGGGCACCAGCCCTGCCAGGGCTCGGGAGGTGGCAGCTCTGCTTGGGCAGGGACTCTGCCACAGCTGCTGCTGGCAGCGCTGCCCGGGCCCCAGGGCTCAGAGCAGCGTTGGTGCCCGGGCCCACACGTTCCTTGTGCGTGTCACACCCGCGGCTTTAGGATGGCCACGGGCCGGGACGTGTCCCAAGGAGGCCGTGCCAGCTTCCCTGGAAGGCCCCGTGCCCTTCCCGGCGCGCCTGTGTTGGCAGCCCTGGGGGCTCCTTCTGCTGCCCTGAGCCCGCAGAGCAGGGCAGCGTTTGCTGACGCTCTGAGCCCTTCCTAAAGATCCTGTGGGGCTGCCTTAGACACCTGAGGCCAGGCATTCCTTCCAGCCTGGGCCACTTTGGCCGGGCTGGGGGCGGCCCCAGGGCAGGCAGCAGTGTGTGCAAGGGCCCTTGGTGACACGCTGCAGCACGGTCACTGTGACATGGAACGGGTGTCCAAGGGCCCTTTGTGACACGTGGGGACAAAGGAGCTGGTGCTGACAGGAGCAGGCCACAGTGCTCGGAGCACGCGACGGGACAGGACGGGACAGAGCGGTGCTGTGAGGAGCCCCCGCACAGCGCACTCATTCGTGTCCCACCCGGAGCTTTTCCGAGGCATTGTTCCTACAGGTGACCTCGTGGCAAGACTGCTGGCCTTGGTGGCCCGTGGCCTTGGCGAGGCTTGTGTTTTGCAGGTGCCCTTGAGGACTTGCGGACTTGGAGCTTTCCTGAGCCATCTCAAGGGAAGGTGCCCTTGAAGCCAGACTCAGGCATGGCAGGCAGATTCCTCAGCCTCTTCAAAATCTTCAGATGGAATAAAAAGAGAAGGCCTGAAGCTGCGCCAGCACAACAGGCTGAAAAACTGGAGCAGTTCCAGCCACTGAAGGATGGTGAGTGGCAGAGCTGAGCCACAGTGATGATGGCTGCAGCCAGCTTTGCCCCATCCCATCCCATCCCCTGGGGACATGCCCACGGGCAGGACGGAAGAGGGGCAGGGCAGACACCCCGCAGGGGCCGTGCTCCATCCCCTGGGCCATCCCGGGGCTCTCCCTGCCTGGGCAGCGCAGGGCTGGCCTGTGTTCTCCGGCCTCTGCCGCAGCCCCTCAGCTCTGGCTGCGCTCGCTCTTTGCCAGATGCAGGCCTGGGGAAGACACAAGACCAGGAACCCGGCCGTGGCCGCGTGTGCAAAACCCTGAAGGTACCTGCAGCCATCCCCACCTGGGCTGGGCCTGCTGTCCCTGCTCAGCCCAGCACCTCGCTTGGAGCATGCCATGGAACATCCCTGCCTTCCCTGTCCTTTGTTCTGCAAATGTTCACAAAATTCCTGCCCATTCAGCATGGAGAGACCAGTACCACAGCAGCTGAGGTCCCAGCCCAGCCTGACTCCAGCCCAACCAAGTTCCAGGGAACGCCTCACGCCAGCCCAGAACGCACAGCAGACTCAGGAAACGATGCAATGAATTATCAAAGAGTGACTCAGGGCATCACAAGCGTTGGCAACATGCCCACACCCACTGCGATTGGTGCTCCCACTATGGATTTTTTTCAGGACAGTGCTGTTTCTCCTCAGCAGCAGGGAAGCAGCCCGAGGCCAGGCCTGGAGGCCTGCCAGGATCGTGTGTCCCCTCAAGCCATGCTCACTGGGCCCCCTCAGCCTTTGAGGCCAGCACAGTGTGGCAGGAAGGGAAGCACTTCTTGGGGAAAGCTGGGGAAGTTGCTGCCTTGGACATTGCTCCAAGTCTTCCCCATGCCTCCTGCAGGTGCCAGACATTGTAAGGAGCATTCACCAGAGGCTGGTGTCCCATGTCACTGTGGAGGCCAGGCTGAAAAGTGACATTGTGAGGCTGGCTGAAGAACACCCTGTGGATGTGGTGCTGACCCTGCTGCGCTGTGCCCCAACGTGTGACAGGTACGGGGCCCACGTGCCTGCACAGCTCAGGGCTCACCAGCCTTTGGGGCCCATGGCCCTGCACAGCCTGTGCTCTGGGCTCTGCCAGACAGGCAGAGAGCTCCAGGACCCTCGGACCCCTCTGTTTCCCAAGCCTGCTGCCAATGCTCCCTCCCTGCCCCTCAGGGCACCGGGGCTCTGTCACCTGGGCCCCCACAGCTGCACAGGGCATGGTACTGGGACTGAGATGCCCCTGACACAGAGCTCTGATCCCACAGAGCTGCTGCAATGATGTGGAAAGCCATAGGATCATCGGGACCAGCAGTGGAGAAAGTGCTGGCAACACTTCTCTGTGTGATGGAGGGCTGGCCTCTGCACAGCGCCTGCACCTCTGATGGGGATGACAGGGACGTTTTTGCCCTGGCTGTGAGTTTCTGGATTTGGCCTCTGCTTGCCCCTCGGTCGTCTCTCCAGCAGCTCTCCATCCTCTCCATGCCTCAGTCACCAGGCTGAAACCTGGCCCAGGGGCAGGCTCAGGGGGCACCAGGCCTGCTGCTCCTCCTGCATCTGCCCTTGGGCCCTGCCCCACAGACACCTCGGCACTGAGCGCTGTCTTGGGCTGCTTCTTTTGCAGGCAACTCTGGTGATCTGGGTGATTGTCCAGGTGCCCGAGTGCCACGAGGCAATGATCCTTTACTCCTCCCGCCTGTTTGTGGCTCTGCTCTTCCATGTTGTCATCACCACACGGCAGACGCCACCAGAAGAAGTTGATACCTTCTGGAGAGCATGCCAGGAGGAACACCGCCTTCCCAGCAAGCCCAACAGGTCCCAGTCCTCCTGGCCTTCCCAAGCCCTTGTGTCCAGTGCCAGTGCTCCCAGTGTGACCTGGGCTTTGCTCTGCACACAGGTTTGCAGGTCAGGCCATGAAGGCTCTGCTCTGCCGACTGCGCTGTGAGAATGAGGTGATGGCTATGGAGCGCAAGTGTGGCTGGGACATGCTGCTGTGTGCTCACACCCAGCACTTTGCCGTGGCTCTGCTGGCCAGGTGAGACTCCCTTCTCCCCACTGCCTCTGGCATTTGTGCCCTGTACCCCACTCAGTCCCTGTGGTCATGGGCCAGAGGGCGTCGTCACTGAGGGACAGCCAGGGAGACTGGAAAAGGCTGGGAGATGAGGGTGCCCAGGAAGGGCTGCCTCCCACAGCACCCACATCCCCTCCAGGAATGCTGGGGAAAGACCAGAGCTCTCTGAGTCAGTCCTGGGAGAAGTTTATCCTCTCCACCTCAAGGTCTTGGTGCCTTTTTCCCCCTGCCAGGGAGATGCGCCGGCACTTGGTCCCTTTGTGCTCTCGCATTGGACTCCACTTGCTCCGGCAGCTCAGCAGGCAGGACCCATACAAGGATCTGACCTTCCTGGCATTCCTTGTGGAGGTGAGCCTCAAGGGCAGCGCTGCCTGGCTGAGCTGCCTCCCAGCTCTCTGCCTTCTCACAGCCACAGCTGCCGGGACAGTGCCCATGCCCTGTGCTGCTGCCTGAGCCCAGCCCTGTGCGGCTCCCGGCTCCTGCTGGCCGGCTCCCCTGTCACTGCCCTGTGCCTTTCAGGTCCTCGAGTGCCTGGACTTGACTAATTGCAGTGGCAGCATACTGGCGATCATGTCAAGGTACTTGGACAGTGAATGCAGGCAGAGGCGTCGCCTTGCACTCAGAGGCCTCATGATGCTCAGCAAGGATTCCTTGATGGTGAGAAGGGGGCCGTGGCTGAAGCTGCTCTGGGGAAAGCAGCCCCATGGGCGTGCAGGGCTTCAGCAGCTGAGGCAGCTGCTCCCAGCTCTCCTGCCTCACCTGCCCCAGTGCTTTGGGTCACGCCTTTGGCCTGTGGGCCCTGCAGCAGCAGGGTGGGTTTGCAGTACCAGGGCAGGGTTGGCAGTGCTGCCGTCTGTGGCTTCCCAGCACAACCTTGTGTTCCACACAGGCCAGGAGAATGCGCAGTCTGTTTCCAAGCCTTATGGATCTATTAGATGATGCAGATGGAGAGGTGGTCAGCATGTCGCTCTCTGTGTTCACAAATGTGCTCCTCCATAAAGATATCTTGGTATCCAGCACCACTGCCCCGAAGCTGGCTGAGGCACTCCTGCCGCTCTTTAATCACGTAAGGCTCTGCATCCTGAGCCACAGGCATTGAGTGCTTCCCCAAAACGTGGTTCCCTGTGAATTTTCAGGCCTTTGCCCAGGTAGGCCTCGAGTAGTTGATGTAAGTTTTTTTTCTTTCCTCTAGTACAACAGCCTCGTGCAGGTTCTCTCCATTCAGCTCTTCAGCAAGGTGATAGAACTGGTAGCAGATGAGGGAAAAAAGCTCCTGGAGGCATTTGTGAATGAGAGCCTGTACCCACTTTCATTCTACTGTCATGATGTGAACTGGCACGTGGCCGAGGTGAGGTTTTGTGTGATGCTGGTGGATCTCTGCAAGGGGGCTCGGCTGCCTCCTGCTCTGTTGCCTTGTGGGCTCCAGCCTCCTCCAGGCCTTGGCACAGGGATGTGGGGCCGGTGCCCTGGGCTGCGGGGCCATCTCTGGGTCTTTGCTGCTCTCCAGGCCTCTCGAGAAACGCTGATTCGTGTGGCCAAGTTCCTGAAGAGGAGGGATCTCGAAGAGCCGTTGAAGAAGCAGCCGCCGATAAATGTCGATGAGTGCCTGGTAAGGAGGGCCTGCAAGCCCCAGGATTAGCCTGGAGAAGGCCCCTGAGGGCGGTGCTCAGTGTGCGGGCTGGCAGCTGTGCCCCTGCCCGCTGCTGCAGCCAGAGGCCGCGCGGGCTCTTCCCCAGGCTCCCGCGGGCCCGAGCCCAGTTGCCCATGGAGCCCCGGCCCGGCGAGGCTGCGGGCCGGCACCGCGGCTCCCCGGGCAGCAGCCGGCCCTCTGCCCCCTGCCCTCGGGAGCCCTTGGCCAGCGGCTGCTGGCCGCGCCTCAGGGCTGTGCGGCCAGGGGAGGTGGGGCTGGGCGCAGGCAGCGCCCGGCCCAGGGGCTCAGCCCGCGACAACCCTTCCCTCCTGCCGCTCTCTGCAGCAGGCAGAGAACAGGAGCAGAGCGGCCGAGCATCTGCGCCGGGCCCTGCCCTACCTGGAGAGCCCACAGGAGCCCCTGCGAGAGGCGGCCGTCAGGATCATGGGTGAGCCACGAGCCCGGGCTCCCTCCCCGGCCCGGCCCGGCGCAGCTCGGCCCCAGCACCGCCTGCTGCCTCGGCAGCGTCAGCCGGGCCCGGCGCCGTGGAGCCCCGCCTGGCCTGGCCATTGCTGCTGCCGCCCTCTGGCAGCCGTGCCCTTGGGCGGCAGCGTGCGCCAAGGGCCGGGCTGAGCACTGCCGGGCCAGCAGCCCGTGTGGCCGCAGCGCCGGCAGCGCCGCTGGCAGGGAGCTGTGCCGGGGCCGTGACAGGCTCTGTGTTCACAGGCATGGCCGGGCGGTGCCTCAGGAGGCAGCAGCAAGGGCTCCGGCTGATCTGCACTGGTGAGTGAGGGCAGCGGGCTGACAGCGGGGGCTGCCCAAGGAGCTGCAAGCCCTGCCCCGCCTTTGGAGAGCTCTGCTCCCTGTGCGCACGAGGGCTGATGTGGGCAGAGCACACGGAGATTTCAGGGACACGTGGGGGAGTCCTGGCAAATACCTCCCAGCCCATTCCAAAGTCTCCTACTCCCTTCTGGCTGGGATGGCCCTGTTCAGAAGGTCTTGTAGGATTCCCTCAGACCCGGGCTGTTGCCATGCCTCTGTTCCTCTCTCTTTCAGCCCTTCAAGGCCGGAGGCAACGTGCCAGTCCATCCTGCTGTGACCAGAAAAATCAAGTCGATATTCCCCGGAGAGCTCAACAAGTAGGGACATCTTCTGGATCCAGTCAACCAGTGTCCCAAGAAGAGCACCAGGAGACACCCAAGAGGACATCGCCTCCCAGTGCTGCTGGAAGTCCTGGCACAGCTGATGCTGGGCACAGTTCTTGTGGCTTCAGCCCTCTCCCTGCCTGTTGACAGCTCCGTCCCTCCAGCCCTCAGACACTGCCCATCGCCATTTTTTCCCTCCACTCTCCCTCCCTGTAGATAGGTCCCTCCCTCCAGCCCTCAGACACTGCCCATCCCCATTTCTTCCCTCCACTCTCCCTCCCTTTAGATAGCTCCCTCCCTCCAGCCCTCAGACACTGCCCATCCCCATTTTTTCTCTCCACTATCCCTCCCTTTTGATAGATCTTCCCACCAGCCCTCAGACTGTCCATCACCTTTTTCTCTTTCCCCTCTCCCTCCCGGTAGATAGCTCCCTCCCTCCAGCCTTCAGACCCTGCCCGTACCCTTTTTGCCCTCCCAGCTCATCCCTGCGCTTTGCCTTATTCTAATAAAAGTTTGGCTTCTTCACTTTGCCTGCATCCCTGTGAAACTGAAGCAAATCCGGGGCTCTGGGACACACAGGCCCCTGCTGCCGTTCTCTGCCACACCGTGTTTTGTGCACAGACCCAGAGGAACGAGGGCAGGTCAGGCTGGAAAGGTCCCTGTGCTGAAGGTGCAGTTCCACAGCACTGTGCACTTACACATCTTGCTGAGTACCCTGGAGCCCCTTGATTTTGGGAGAGCCAACCTGAGTATGCTCTGAACCCAGCTGAGAGGGATTCCATGGCAAGCATCCATGGAGGGCAATGGAGCTTGGAATGCTGGAAGCTTTCAAGAATAGCTTCCTGAAAGCACAGCAGCGCTCCATCCCTGCACAGGATGAGGAAGAGGGCAGAAGCAGAGAGCATGCGGGCTTAGCAGGGAGCTCTGGCTGTGCCTAAGGGCAAATGAAGCAGCAGCACGGTGCCCGAGACTGGGACACGCGGCCGTGCCGCTGCCCGCAGCGCTGCCAGGCAGTGCCGGGATCCTGGCTGTGCTTCTGCTCCCCACAAGGGAGGAATGGCAGCCCCAGGCTCAGAGCCAGTCAGAAAGCCAAGCAAGGGAGAGCAGAGGGAGGGCACCCTTCCAGTGTCTCTCGGCCATGGCCGCAAAACAGCCCCTGCTGCTTCTTCCTCCGCCTGTGTTTGGGCTGTGCTGGTGGCAGAGCCAGCCAGGCTGTGCTCTGTGTTCCAAAGCCTGTTGGGAGCTGCCATGAAAAGCTCTGTGTGCCCAGAGAGAGTCCTGGAAGGTGCTGGCAAGAGCATCCTGCAGGAACAGGGCTCTGGTCCCTGGCCAGGAACGGCCTGGTTTTGGTGCCGTGAGCGCAGGCAGGAGCTGAGGCAGGTGAAGAGGCAGCGGGCAGCTTGTGTTTGTACAGGGCCTGGGGCTGCACCTCTGAAGCTGCACCTGGAAACTCACTTGGGGCAATAGGAGCTAGAGCTGGAGTGCGTGTCCTGAAAGGACCTGAAGTCATTCAGCCTTGCCAGCGTTTCTTAAGGGTCTGTTGGTGCTCCCCAGGAAAGCCACACATTTGGGGAAACACCTTGGGAGGAAAGGGGCTTGCTTCTCAAGGAAAGTGCTTCCCAGGGAGCCCCCAGGGAGGCAGGTGTGAGTGTCCCCCTTTGGCTCTCTGTGCTCCTTTCAATCCTTGAGGCCCGTTGCACTTGGCAGAGGGGCACGGAGAAGGCAGTGAGGAGCAGGTTTGGCATCTGCCTGGACCTGTGGAAACCAAGCCAAGCACCTGCAGCAGGCTGTGTTACCCACTTGGGACAGTGGGTGAGCAGAAGCATCTCTGTCCAGCCATGAGCCCCAAAGCTCTCTGCGAGAGTTGTGAATGAAATGGCCTTTACACACACACTTTTCACAGCTTTCCTGTCTGCTGTGTTTCAACTCTTGGCAATGTGCATTTGCCTCCTTCTTGGGGGGAGCTGCTGTGGCCCAGGCCCAGCCAGAGCTGGGATGTGTGGGCCAGGCAGCGTGGAGAGCCTTGGCTGATCTTGGTGTGTCCCTGGCCTCAGAAAAGGCCTCCCAAGGTGTCCTGCTCATTGGCTCTCCCTGTGCATCTTGGAGAGAACAAGGCAGGCATTTCTGGCAGCTGGGCATCAGCCGGCCTTCAAACGGGGGCGTGTGGTGGAGTGAGCGCAGCCGAGATCCCCTGAGAGCAGCCCAGTGCTCCTTGCTCCTCTCTGCTGACCCGTGAGCGTTTGCCTGGTTTTGGGATGGCCCTGGCTGTGTCAGGGCTGCTCCGTGGGCACGGGACAGCCGGTCCTGTCCTGCTGGGTGCCAGGAGTGCCTCGCAGCAGCCCTGCACCCACGTCAGGATGCTGGCCAAGAGAGGCCCTGGAAGCTGAGGCAGCAGATTTGAAGCTTTTGCAGATACACACAGGGGATGGCCACACACAGGGGATGGCCAACAGCAGTCCTGAGGGGTCTCCCTAATTCAAAGAAATCCTCAGACAAATGCATTGTCTGCCAAAAAGCCCTTTTATTGAGCTGACAGGAGGGCAGGGGTCTGCACCACACTAAAATGCTTCTCTGCCACATGTAAATTTCAGTGGGGTGATGTAGGAATTGTATCAAAAATAACATCCATCTTTACCCTGCTGAGGCAGGTGGCTAGAATTATATTGCATCAGATGCCTGTACTTGAAGTTAATGTCCAGGCACTGGCCAGGAGACATCTTGATACCCTAAAGCAGCACTTCTTCCTCATGGCTTCCCTGCACAGGGCTGATTCCGTACTTGCCCTTAATTCTTCTGGTAGAATGTGTCTAAAGCTTTTTGTCAAGTCACTCTCCTGTCAAGTGAGGCCAGCCAGGTTTTTCTTGTGCTAACTGGTGCAAAGTGCTTATGTATGTCTGTGCTAAGTACTTGTTTACTAATGTGAATTGCTTGTCCTTATGTAAACAAAAGTCGTGTTTCATTGCCAAACCTGCCGAAAGCCACCCACTCCTTGTGGCACCAGCTGCTTTCCTGTGGGATGTTCTACCTCCCCCAGGAGCGAAGAGGGAGCTGCAGAAAGAGCTTGCCAGGCTGCTCTGGATCCTTTCCCAGCAGCCCTGGTTGAGTGGAGCAGTCCCAGCTGAGCGCAGATGGAGCAGCTGTGCCCATGGAGCAGCCGTGCACAGGGAGGCTCGCTGGGAAGGATGATCCGAGAACCACAGGACTGGCAGCCTGGCTTTGCTGCCAGGGAAGGCCTTGGAGCAGATCCTCCTGAGTGCCATCCCACGGCACGTGCAGGGAACCAGGGGCTCTGCTGGAGGGTGGGAAAGCTCTGCGGAGGGATGGCCACAGCTGGGGCTCCTGGTGGGGTGTTGAGGGCTTCTGTGGGGGTGTTTGGGGTGGTGGGTGTTGGGGGGCGTGTTGGGGAAGGAGTTGTCTGGAAGGTGAGAGTCTGGGCTGGAATTTGAGTCAGTTTGAAGGCGGCATCTCTGCTTTGGCACAACTTTGGTTATGGAGGGCAGAAAGAAAGAATATCTGTGGCTATTTTCTTTTCCTGTTTCTCCTGCAGGGAACAAGAGGCCACTTAGATGTCTGTACTGGGGAGGATCAGCCCTTTGGCCATCTACTCATTTGTTTGGGTTACTTTTGTAACCCTGAGTGGACTTTCCTTCCTTGAGAGCTTTTATTCCTTACCAGAATTAGGGTCTTACCATCCCGAAACAAAGAATGGTCTTCTTTTTGGCTCTGTGTAGTGTTATGTTTTGTAAAGTGACTCTCAGTGGATGATATGAAGGCAAATGAGTTGCTGCTTTGAGATGGGAACAAACTTGCAAACCATTCACATTCTCAGGCCATGCCAATACATTTGAGGAGTTTGGAACTACTTGAGCTGAGCAATGGGAAGTAAAGCTTTCCTGAAGTGAGGATTCCTTGATGCCAGATTCTTCTGTGTCTTCACGGCAAACATGTTTTTGTGGTGCAGGAACTTACTTCAATGAGAAAATAATTCCAGCATGGAGCAAGAGCTTCAGACAGAGACCAAGTGTTGCCAGCAGTTGCTCCAGGTGCTCCTGCCATCAGCCCCCAATGCACGTGGGCTTTGGCTCCCTGTGGCACAGAAGCCCCCCCGGGGGCACAGGTCTCTGGGGCAGGAGACGGGCACCAGCGCTGCCAGGGCTCGGGGGGTGGCAGCTCTGCTTGGGCAGGGACTCTGCCACAGCTGCTGCTGGCAGCGCTGCCCGGGCCCCAGGGCTCAGAGCAGCGTTGGTGCCCGGGCCCACACGTTCCTTGTGCGTGTCACACCCGCGGCTTTAGGATGGCCACGGGCCGGGACGTGTCCCAAGGCGGCCGTGCCAGCTTCTCTGGAAGGCCCCGTGCCCTTCCCGGCGCGCCTGTGTTGGCAGCCCTGGGGGCTCCTTCTGCTGCCCTGAGCCCGCAGAGCAGGGCAGCGTTTGCTGATGCTCTGAGCCCTTCCTAAAGATCCTGTGGGGCTGCCTTAGACACCTGGGGCCAGGCATTCCTTCCAGCCTGGGCCACTTTGGCCGGGCTTGGGGCGGCCCCAGGGCAGGCGGCGGTGTGTGCAAGGGCCCTTGGTGACACGCTGCAGCACGGTCACTGTGACATGGAACGGGTGTCCAAGGGCCCTTTGTGACACGTGGGACAAAGGAGCTGGTGCTGACAGGAGCAGGCCACAGTGCTCGGAGGACGCGACGGGACAGGACAGGACAGAGCGGTGCTGTGAGGAGCCCCCCGCACAGCGCACTCATTCGTGTCCCACCCGGAGCTTTTCCGAGGCATTGTTCCTGCAGCTGAGCCTGAGGCCAGACCATAGGACTTGCTGACCCGTGGCCTTCCTGAGGCTTCTCTTCTGCCGAAGCCTTTGAGGGCAGAGCGTGGGACTTGGTGCCCCGGAGCTTTTCCGAGGCATCTCCCATCCCTGCTGCCCATGCCCTTGAGGCCAGACCACAATCCTTGACAGAAGTCTCCAGTTCTTGTGGCAGGAGCCCTTGACACCGAGTGCAGGACTTGCTGTCCTGCAGTCTTCCTGAAGCTTCTGTCTTGAAGGTGCCTTCCAGGCAGAACTGGAAGACTTGGTGACTCTGAGCTTTTCCAAGGCATCTCTCTTGGAAATAGTCACAAATCCAATCAGAGACATGGAGCAGAGACCCCTGAAAGCACCCCAGCTGGCCTGGGTGGAGGAGGAGGAAGAAGGCCCTGGAGCTGCCCCAGCACAAGAGACCGAGGAGGTGGTGCAGTTCCAGCCACCGCAGGAGGGTGAGTGCCACAGCTGGGCTGCAGGACTGGTGCCTGCAGCCAGCTTGAGCCTATGCCATGCCATGCCATGCCATGCCATGCCATGCCATGCCATGCCATGCCATGCCGTGCCATGCCATGCCATGCCATGCCATGCCATGCCATCCCCTGGGGACATGCCCATGGGCAGGATGGAACAGGGGCAGGGCAGACACCCCGCAGGGGCCGTGCTCCATCCCCTGGGCCATCCCGGGGCTCTCCCTGCCTGGGCAGCGCAGGGCTGGCCTGTGTCCTCCGGCCTCTCCTGCAGCCCCTCAGCTCTGGCTGCGCTCGCTCTTTGCCAGATGCAGCCCTGGAGCGCACACAGGAGCAGGAATCCAGCGGTGGCCGCTTCCGCAGCACAGCGCAGGTACCTGCAGCCACCCCCACCTGGGCTGGGCCTGCTGTCCCTGCTCAGCCCAGCACCATGTGTGCAGCACTTCATGCAACATCCCCGGCTTCCTGCCCTTCTCCTACAGTTTATCTCCAAATTCATGAGGAGAATTCATGAGGAAGAGACCATCACAATGGGCACTGGGCTCAGACCATACTCGCCCATCTTCCAAACCAAGACCAGCGCTGCCCTCCTGTGTATGCTTGTAGAGGATGGTTTTTACAATCCAAACCAAGTAAGCAGCCTGTGGGCAGGGTTTGATCCTCCCAGGAATTGCTTGGCCTCCCAAGCCATGCATGCTGGTTGCTGTGAGCCTTTGAGGCCACTTGGCAGTGCAGTAGGAAGGGCAGCACTTCTCTGGGGACCCTGGGAACAATTCTCCCTCTGGCAGCTTTCCAAGTGTCCCTGTGCCTTCTGCAGGTGCCCGCCATGGTGAGGTTCATCCACCAGTGGCTCGAGGCCAATGATTGTGCTGAGCACAGGCTGGACGAGGCCCTGCTGGATCTTGCCAAAGCACACCCACATGACACAGTGATGACGCTCCTGCGTGTGGCCCCGTCCTGTGACAGGTATGGGGCCCACCTGCCCAGAGGGCTCAGGCCTCCCCAGCCCATCACCCTGTACAGCCTGGCCCAGGTATCTGACCAACAGAGATTTCCAGGGCCCTCTGGCTGCTGCCTTTCCCAGCCTTGGCACGTCAGCCCCTGAGCCTGCTGCCATGCTCCCTCCCTGCCCCTCAGGGCTCTGTCCCCACCGGGCTGGGCGGCCTGGCTGCTGCTGGCCAGGGCCAGTGGGCAGAGGCAGAACTGGCAGCCAGCTCAGCTCCCCCCAGTGCTGTGTCTGAGACCCGCCCTGAGACAGAGCTCTGACCTCACAGAGCTGCCATGGCCATGTGGAAGACCATCATGGGCTCACCCAGCACTGCAGAGCTGGCACAGATGATCCTCCTGGATGTGCTGGGGAGCTGGCCAGAGCACAGCACGTGCACCTCCGATGGGGACAAAACGGGTGTCTTTGCCCTGGCTGTGAGTTTCTGCAACGGGCCTTTGCTGGCCCCAAGGCCGCCTCTCCAGCAGCTCTCCATTCTCCTTCCCCCACTGCATCTCCCTGCCTCAGGCGCTGGCCTGAAACCTGGCCCGGGGGCAGCTTCAGGCCCTCCAGGCCGTGTGCTCCCCCTGCCTCTCTCCAGGCCTCTCCCTGCCACGCTCGGGCCCTGCCACACGGACACCTGGGCACTGAGCGCTGTCTCGGGGGGCTTTGTCCTTTGCAGGCTACCGTGGTGATGTGGAAGATCCTCCAGGTGCCCTGTCTGCCACGTATACTGAAGGTGTATTTCCCCCGCCTCTTTGTGCATCTGCTTTTCCAAGTGTTCTTCAGCACTCTGGATATGCCAGAGGAGGTCCATACCTTCTGGAAGGGATGCCAGGAAGAGCACGGCCTTGCCACCAGCCCCAACAGGTGCTCCATGCCACTCCTCCTGTCCCTTCCACGTGGCCTGCCAAGGAGCCAGTGCTGCCCGCGTGACCTGGGCTTTGCTGTGCACACAGGTTTGCAGTGTGCACCCTGAAGTCCCTGCTGTGCCTTCTGCGCTGTGAGGATGTGGTGGAGGCAATGGAACGCAGGTGTGGCTGGGACACGCTGCTCTCTCTTGACACCCACCACTTTGCCGTGGCTCTGCTGGCCAGGTGAGACCTCCTTCTCCCCACTGCCTCTGACGTTTGTGCTCTGTGCCCAGGTGTCCCACAAAGTCCCCGTGGTCATGAGCCAGAGGGCCTTGTCATTGAGGGATGGCCAAGCACACTGGAAAAGGGTGGGAGAGGAGGGTGCCCATGAGCAACCAACTCCCAAATGGCCCAGGTCCCCTTGCTGGAAGGCTGCTGGGGAAACATGAGAACTCTGTGAGTCATTCTGGGAGAGATTTGCCCCACTGGCTCAGGGTCTTGTTTCCTTTTTCCTCTTGTTAGAGAAATTCGCCATTCATCCATACACTTTTGTACTGGGATTGCATTCCACCTGTTCAGGCTACTCAGTAAAGAGATGCCATACTGGGATTTCCCTGCCCTGGCATTCCTTGTGGAGGTGAGCCTCAAGGCCAGCGTTGCCTGGCTGAGCTGCCTCCCAGCTCTCTGCCCTCTCGTAGGCGCAGCTGCCAGGACGGTGCCCGTGCCCTGTGCTGCTGCCTGGGCCCAGCCCTGTGCGGCTCCGGGCTCCTGCCAGCTGGCTCCCGGTCACTGCCCTGTGCCTTTCAGGTCCTCGAGTGCCTGGACTTGAGGGAATGCAGTGACAGTGTTCTGGAGATCATGGCACAGAACCTGCAGAGCGAGGACAGGGAGAGGTGTCACTTGGCACTCAGAGGCCTCGTAGTGCTGGGCAAGAATCCCTTGATGGTGAGAAGGGGGCAGTGGCTGAAGCCGTGCAGGCAGCGTGGGGCTGGGCAACGCACTCGCTTGGCCTTGCCTGGGCTTGGGGCACTGGGGCAGCTGCTCCCAGCTCTTCTGCCTCCTGTTTCAGCTGCCCCAGTGCTTCAGGACGGGCCTTTGGCCTCTGGGCCCTGCGGCAGCAGGGTGACCTTTCACAAACTTGTGTTCCACACAGGCAGAAAAAATGCGGAGCCTGAGTGAAAGTCTTGTGGAGCTCCTGCAGGACAATGATAGTGACATGATCAGGATGACCATTCTTCTACTGAGATATGTGCTCCTGGATAACGGTGCCCCAATACCCACCCCCATCGCCCTGCAGCTGGCTGAGGCGCTCCTGCCACTCTTTGACCATGTAAGGCTCTGTGCCCACAGCCACGGCCACTGGCTGCTGCCCGGACACTTGGTGCCCTGTGGCGGTGCAGGCCTGTGCCCTGTGGGGCCTGAAGCAGCTGATGCTGAGGTCTTTTGCCCTTCCTTTCATACAGGATGATAGCCAGGTGCAGCTGAGCTCCATGTGTGTCTTTCAAGAGATGCTGGACTTATTAACCGAAAATGGAAGAAAGGCCCTGAAGCGCCCTGTGCGCCAGAGCCTGCTCCCACTCTCCTTCCGCTGCCATGATGAGAATCAGATTGTTGCTGAGGTGAGGACTTGTGGCCACCTGCTGTCCCCCTGGGAGGGCGTTGGTCTGCCTCCTGCCCTGGCACCTTGCAGGCTGCAGCCTCCTCCAGGCTGTGGCACTGGGATGCTCCTGTGCCCTGGCCTGTGGGGCCATCTGTGCCTCTCTGCTGCTCTCCAGGCCTCCCGGAAAACGCTGCATTGTGCAGCCAGATTCCTGAAAAGGAGGGATATCGAACAAATGCTCCAGGTGGATAAGACCTGGAGGTTCGGCGAGGGCCTGGTAAGGAGAGCCGAGAATCCCCAGCCTCGGCCTGAGAAGGCCCTTGAGGGCGGTGCTCAGTGTGCGGGGCTGGCAGCTGTGCCCTGGCCCGCTGCTGCAGCCAGAGGCCGCGCGGGCTCTTCTCCAGGCTCCCGCGGGCCCGAGCCGGGTGCCCACGGAGCCCCGGCCCGGCGGGGCTGCAGGCCGGCACCGCGGCTCCTCGGGCAGCAGCCGGCCCTTTGCCCCCTGCCCTCTGCCCTCGGGAGCCCTTGGCCAGCGGCTGCTGGCCGCGCCTCAGGGCTGTGCGGCCAGGGGAGGCCGGGGCTGGGCGTAGGCAGCGCCCGGCCCAGGGCCTGAACCCGCTCCAACCCTTCCCTCCTGCCGCTCTCCCCAGCTGGCAGAGGACAGGAGCAGAGCGGCCGAGCACCTGCGCCGGGCCCTGCCCTACCTGGAGAGCCCACAGGAGCCCCTGCGAGAGGCGGCAGTCAGGTTCATAGGTGAGCCCCGAGGCCGGGGTCCCTTCGCGCCCCGGCCCGGCCCGGCGCAGCTCGGCCCCAGCCCCGCCTGCTGCCCCGGCAGCGCCAGCCGGGCCCGGCGCCGTGGAGCCCCGCCTGGCCTGGGCATTGCTGCTGCCGCCCTCTGGCAGCCGTGCCCTTGGGCGGCAGCGTGCGCCAAGGGCCGGGCTGAGCCCTGCCGGGCCAGCAGCCCGTGTGGCCACAGCGCCGGCAGCGCCGCTGGCAGGGAGCTGTGCCGCTGGCGCCGCGACAGGCTCTGTGTTCACAGGCATGGCCGGGCGGCACCTGAGGGGGAAGACTGAAGAGCTCCAGGTCATCTGTGAGGGTGAGTGAGGGCAGCGGGCTGACAGCGGGGGCTGCCGGGGGGAGCTGCAAGCCCTGCCCCGGCTGCAGAGGGCTCTGCTCCCGGGGGCAGAGCACACTGAGATTTCAGGGCTACGTGGGCCATTGGTGGCCTGCAGCTTCGAGCTGATCCCCTCTCTCCCTGCTCCTTCCTGGTCATGGCAAGAGCCAGCTGGGATGGCCCTGGCATGGCACTCTCCTCGGCTCCCCACAGCTCCAGCTTCTGATCGTGGCTCTGTTCCTCTCTCTTGTAGCCCTGGAAGAAATGGCATATGACAGCAGTCGTGTCATCAGAAAGCTGGCAACTGAAACTGTGTTTGTTCTCCGGGCTGTACAGAGAGCTCCCTACTCCACATGGCGTAAGCTGCGAGATCAATTCCGCAGTGCATGGAAGAAACGGCCTCGTCTCTGCAGCAGAGCCTTGTTGTGCTGCTGGAGCTCTTTGGAGAGATAATCTGGAAAGCCCTGTCTGCTGGGGCCACTTGAGCCAGCAGGGATTTTATTTTTATTCAAGATTTTTGGTTCTGTATTTTCGTTTTTGTTTAGTATGGAAATATAGAATGTGTTATAATAGACAGACTCCCAGGATCTTTCTTCTGCTGCCCAGGGTCCGTAGTGCATAGGGGAAGAGTGGGAAAAGGGTGCTTGTGCTCAGCCAGCTGCCCAGGCGTGCAGTGCTGCAGGGGAAATGGCCAGAAGCCCCTTGGCCTTTGGTGGTTCTGCTGAAGCCTTTGTGCTGCCCACAGAGCGGCTGGGCAGGGGCCGCAGCTGCGGGGATCCCTGCCAGAGCGGTGCCTGGAGATGGCCACAAGCCCTGTGCCAGGCAGGAAGCGCCATCCGTGTCCTCCTGCCCGTGTGCTGCTGGCTGCCTTGCTGAGGGCTCCCAGGTGCCCCTGCATGGGGCTGCTCTGGAGCTGCTGTGGGGCTGCGGCGCTGCTGCCGGGTAGCTTGGCCGGGCTGGGGCAGCCCCTGAGGAGACAGGGCCACGAAGAGATGTGGTGCTGCAGGTGCCCTGATGGGACAAGGCAGTGGGAAGCAACAAGGGGGATGTGTGAGGCAGCGGGTGGCAGGAAGCTACAAGGGGACAGGAAGCCCCTGAGGAGCTGGGGTGGTGGGAAGCCCTGAGCAATTGGGTGTCAGAGGGCACAAGCAGCCCCCAGGCAGCTGCCTTGTCCCTGGCACCCGGCTGCTCTGGCGCTTGCCCAGAGCGTCTCCCAGGCCTGCGGCAGAAGCCCTCGAGGCCGGGACACCCCCCTAGCAGGAGGGTGGGGGCACCCCCGAGGTGCCCAGGCTGGGCTGGCTGGACACAGGGAGGGCAGGGGGCTGCTGCCAGGGCACGGCCACTGGGCGCTGCCAATGAGGGGCAGGGGGCAGAGGCAGGACTGGCGGCCAGTCCGGGCCCTGACGGCTGCCCAGGCCACGGTGCCGTGACCGAGGCCTCCCTGACCCAGAGCTCGGGGCCCGCAGAGCTGCTGCCTCCATGGGGAGGGCGGCCGTGTCTCCTCCAGCAGGGCTGCGGAGTCGCTGCTGCCCCGGCGGCTCTGGAGCCCACAGAAACAGCACCAGAGCGGGCTCAGCAACAGCAGCACCCCGAACGGCGGCACCTGCTCGACCGGGCATCCGCACCCGCCGGGATGCCAGACGGGGGGAGCCCGGGGGCACCATGGCCCCTGCTTTGGCAAAAGGCTCAGCAGAGTTGGCCACAATGGCTCTCTCTTGACTTGCCAGCCTCACGGCAACGCTTGGCTGCTTCAGCTGCTGCCTGTGCCCCTGGCTGACTTCCATGGCCGGGCTTGAGGGCAGGCTCGCCTCCCACAGGCGGCGTCCCAAGGCAGCGGCATTGGTGCCAAGGGCACAGAGACACTCTGATGGGGCACCAGCCCTGCGCTGCAGCTGCCCTCCCTCCCCTCCATGCAGGCACCTTAAAGACACGTGCGTCAGCTCTGAAATGAAATCCTGGACTTGCTTGGAACAAAGGAGGCGCTGGAGAAAACCTGGGACTTCCATGGCTCATTTTCCTCTCCACTTGGGGAATCACAGAATGCTAGAACATTTGGCGTTGCAAAGTATCACAAAGATCATCCAGATCCCACCACCCTGCCCTGGGCACAGGTGCTGTGCAGGCACAGCTGTCACTAGAACTGGAAGAATGCTTTTCCATGTTTACCATTTCCTCTCCTGGATTTCAAGCTAACATGACAAATTCAGCTGATTACAGCTGAATTATGTAGCTCACAGGATTTGGAATAGGAGTCTCCAGTGGGCCATGGTATGTCCATTCAGCCTTTGTTAGACCATCCAGATGGAGCTCAGCCCTGTGCAGCCCAGGCACACGAACCAGGCTGGTCCATTTCAGCATCCCAAAGGCTTTGGGGCTTCCTGTGCACCCTGAGGCTCCTGAATCCTGTGGATACTGAAAGCCTAGTCAGAGAGAAAGTCAGATAAACTTTCCCAAAAATTGTTCTAGCAAGTTTTGAGAAGATGGAGAGAAAGAATGAAAACAATCTTGCAGCTGGTGTTTGGAAGAGCTGTTTTCTCATCAGATGGTTTACCAAAGGCTGGTCCCTAATAAATCAACGGCTGGTAGGTGTTATTAAGAGTTCTGGGTGAACAATGTTGGTTAGAAATATCAGGAGACTGTAATATAAAGGAAGCTTTGATGCCATCTGAAAATGCATGGAGTGTGTCACTTGTTTATCCGTTCCTCACTCAATGGTGACATGAATCCATTCCTGAATTCCCAGTTAGTGCTGGGCAGGACATGAGAACACAGGAATCGCCTCTTTGGCTCATTCTTAGGTTTGCTGCTCCTGCCTAAAGTAGTCATCAGGAGTATATGCCAATGTAAAAATTATAGCAGAACACTTTTGGAATAAGATCCCAGTATTACCGGGTGGAGCGTGCCTGGGCTCGTCTGGCCCTTGCTGCTGGACCAAAGGCGGCAGCTGTGGTATTTCACCTCAGGGACACCTTTGGCTGGCTGGAAGTTGCAGTCAGGCACTCGGAACAAGTCCAGGCATGGTAGAAACTCAGTTTACCTCTGGTGGAAAGGGTTCAGGCGATGGTGAGAAGGAAATGGAGAGGATTCTGCCGGAGGGTTAAATCCAGAGTTTTATTCCAGGGTCACAGATCTCTGAATTTTGGTAACAGCTCCACAGAATTCCGGCCGCATGGTCTCAAGGTCCTTTTAAGCCCAGGGGGAGGGGGAAGGGAAAGGATAGGTGAGCCAGCAACCAGGTGGGAGGGGGTGAGTCTCAGGGGACAAATGACACATAGACAGGCCAAAGACCCCAGGACTGAGAGGCATCTTTTGAACTTCTGCCAATCACAAAACGCCCTTGCTGGAATGTTAAGCTTGACGGGCAGCAATTGGCAGGAGGCAAGGGGAGGGGAAGGGAGAAGGTATTGCCACACCTGGGAAAGGACTAGGAAGTCTAAGACAGGAAATAGCAACGCACTGCAACAGAACACCAGGGAATTTTTCTGTAGTGTTTAAAAGTAAACCCTTGTGTGACTGTTCAGATACTCCGAAATCCAGTCTAAAAAATGACAGCTTTGATATTTAATAATCCCAGAAATGGCAGGGCTGGCAGCCAAAATGTGTACATGGGATTTTTCTGGTCAAGGATTTGAATGCTAATGCAGAAATTACAAAAATGTTAAAAGTAGTTTTCTTTGGCAACCCCTCTTAAATGGCATCAGCACACTTCCAAGAGACAGGGTATGACACTGGGGACAGTCCTTGGTACTTAATGGCTTCAGATCTGGGAGAGAAATGTTTTGCCTGGCTTCACCCAGGAGTTCAGGTTTTCCCAGGGCTTTGATCGACTGGTCACTGCAGATAGCTTTAACTAAATGCCAAAGGATGGAACAGCAGAACTTCTGGAGAAGGTGCCTTAGAGATAGGGAGAAAACCTTGAAAACGATCAACAGGTTCTGGAAAGCATTGAAAAAAATAAAAAAGACATGTAGCCCTGTGACTTTTCAGGCACAACTCTTTGGGTCTGGAGGAAATATTTGCCTTGCATCAGCTACGACACAGACAGATGGGCAGCACAAGGAGCGTTGAACATCACGGACTGGGCTAGTGTTTTTCCCAGAAGAATGGAAAGAAGATCACATTGAAACATGACATTGCCTCTGTACAATCAAATCGTCCAGGGAAACTCAGCAGCTGATGGTGTTGTGATGCTACTGCCAATCCCTTCCATGAAAAAATCCTTTCAGGACTGACTAACAGCTTCTGCCTTCTGACAGAGACCAAGTGTTGCCAGCAGTTGCTCCAGGTGCTCCTGCCATCAGCCCCCAATGCACGTGGACTTTGGCTCCCTGTGGCACAGAAGCCCCCCCGGGGGCACAGGTCTCTGGGGCAGGAGACGGGCACCAGCGCTGCCAGGGCTCGGGGGGTGGCAGCTCTGCTTGGGCAGGGACTCTGCCACAGCTGCTGATGGCAGCGCTGCCCGGGCCCCAGGGCTCAGAGCAGCGTTGGTGCCCGGGCCCACACGTTCCTTGTGCGTGTCACACCCGCGGCTTTAGGATGGCCACGGGCCGGGACGTGTCCCAAGGAGGCCGTGCCAGCTTCCCTGGAAGGCCCCGTGCCCTTCCCAGTGCGGCTGTGTCGGCAGCCCTGGGGGCTCCTTCTGCTGCCCTGAGCCCGCAGAGCAGGGCAGCATTTGCTGATGCTCTGAGCCCTTCCTAAAGATCCTGTGGGGCTGCCTTAGACACCTGGGGCCAGGCATTCCTTCCAGCCTGGGCCACTTTGGCCGGGCTTGGGGCGGCCCCAGGGCAGGCGGCAGTGTGTGCAAGGGCCCTTGGTGACACGCTGCAGCACGGTCACTGTGACATGGAACGGGTGTCCAAGGGCCCTTTGTGACACGTGGGGACATAGGAGCTGGCACTGACAGGAGCAGGCCACAGTGCTCGGAGCACGCGACGGGACAGGACGGGACAGAGCGGTGCTGTGAGGAGCCCCCGCACAGCGCACTCATTCGTGTCCAACCCGGAGCTTTTCCGAGTCGTTACTCCCACAGGTGACCTCGTGGAAAGACTGCTGGCCTTGTGGCCTGTGGCCTTCCCGAGGATTCTCTTTTCCAGGTGCCTCTGAAGCCAGACTTGGTGACTCAGAACTCTCCTGAGGCATCTCCCACCCTTCTGGCCTGTGCACTCGAGGCAGGACCCTGGGACTTAGTGACCAAAACCATTTACGAGGTGTCTCCTGTCCTTGTGGCAGGAGCCCTCGAGACCAAAGTGCAGGACTTGCTGTCCTGCAGTCTTCCTGAGGCTTCTCTGTCTCAGATGCCTTCAAGGCACAACTAAAGGACTTACTGAGTCAGAACTTTCACGAGGCATGTCTCTTTAATGTGCCCTCAAGGACAGACTCTGTCATGGCAGGCAGATTTCTCAGCGTGTTTAAAGTCTTTGGGAAGAAAAAAGAGAAAGGCCCTGGAGCTGTCCCAGGAAAACAGCCTGAAGAGCCCAAGCACTTGCAGCCACTGCAGGAGGGTGAGTGGCAGAGCTGGGCCACAGACCTGATGGTGGCAGCCAGCTTGGCCCCATCCCTCCCATGCCATCCCATGCCATCCCAACCTCTGGGGACATGCCCATGGGCAAGATGGAACAGGGGCGGGGCAGACAGCCCGCAGGGGCCGTGCTCCATCCCCTGGGCCATCCCGGGGCTCTCCCTGCCTGGGCAGCGCAGGGCTGGGCTGTGTTCTCTGGCCTCTTCTGCAGCCCCTCAGCTCTGGCTGCGCTCGCTCTTTGCCAGATGCAGGCCTGGAGCGCACACAAGAGCAGGAACCCGGCCGTGGCCACGTGCGCAAAACCCTGAAGGTACCTGCAGCCATCCCCACCTGGGCTGGGCCTGCTGTCCCTGCTCAGCCCAGCACCACGCTTGGAGCATGCCATGGAGCATCCCTGCCTTCCCTGTCCTTTATTCTCCTGCAGAGGTTCCGGAAATTCCTGCGCATTCGACGTAGGAAGACCAACACTGCAGCATCTGAGGGCACAGCCGAGACTGACTCGGGGCTGACCGAGCTCCAGGCAGAGCCTGATGTCAGCCCAGATTCGGCTGAGCCTTCACAAGACTCTGACACCTCAGTGACTGAAATCTGGGAGAAAGCTCTTCCCACATCAATGACCAAGGATGTGGCCATCACAAACACCGACCATGGACAGACTCAGGGCATCGCAAATGCTGACAGCAAACCAGATTTGGCTGAGTGCTCAGAAGACTCTGAGGCTGAAATGAACAAGGACAGGGCAAAGGCAGACGTGGCACTGACTGAGGATGTGGCCGACATTGGAGAGACGCAGGACATCACAAATACGGAAACCAAACCAGATTCGGCTGAGTGCTCAGAACACTCTGAGGCTGCAATGAATTCCAGTGATCACAGGGCAAAGGATGACATGGCAGTGACTGAGGATGTCATCACAACCGCCGACAATGGAGAGACTCAGGGAATCACAAACACTGTCGCAACGCCCGATCTCACTGTGATTCATGTTACCACTATGGATTTCTTTGAAGAGAGTTCTGTTCCATCTCAGCAGCAGGTAAGCAGCCTGGGGCCAGGCCTGGAGGCCTGCCAGGATCGTGTGTCCCCTCAAGCCATGGTCATTGGGCCCCCTCAGCCTTTGAGGCCAGCACAGTGTGGCGGGAAGTGAAGCACTTCTTGGGGGAGGCTATGGAAGCTGCTGCCTTGGACAGTGCTCCAAGTCTTCCCCATGCCTCCTGCAGGTGCCAGACATTGTAAGGAACATTCACCAGAGGCTGGTGTCCCATGTCACTGTGGAGGCCAGGCTGAAAAGTGACATTGTGAGGCTGGCTGAAGAATACCCCGCAGACGTGGTGCTGACCCTGCTGCGCTGTGCCCCAACGTGTGACAGGTACGGGGCCCACGTGCCTGCACAGCTCAGGGCTCACCAGCCTGTGGGGCCCATGGCCCTGCACAGCCTGTGCTATGGGCTCTGCCAGACAGGCAGAGAGCTCCAGGACCCTCAGAAACCCCTCTGTTTCCCAAGCCTGCTGCCAATGCTTCCTCCCTGCCCCTCAGGGCACCGGGGCTCTGTCACCTGGGCCCCCACAGCTGCACAGGGCATGGTACTGGGACTGAGATGCCCCTGACACAGAGCTCTGATCCCACAGAGCTGCTGCAACAATGTGGAAAACCATAGGATCATCGGGACCAGCAGTGGAGAAAGTGCTGGCAACACTTCTCTGTGTGATGGAGGACTGGCCTCTCCACAGCATGTGCACCTCTGATGGGGATGACAGGGACGTTTTTGCCCTGGCTGTGAGTTTCTGGATTTGGCCTCTGCTTGCCCCTCGGTCATCTCTCCAGCAGCTCTCCATCCTCTCCATGCCTCAGTCACTGGGCTGAAACCTGGCCCAGGGGCAGGCTCAGGGGGCACCAGGCCCGCTGCTCCTCCTGCATCTGCCCTTGGGCCCTGCCCCATGGACACCTTGTCACTGAGCGCTGTCTTGGGCTGCTTCTTTTGCAGGCAACTCTGGTGATCTGGGTTATCATGCCCGAGTGCCAAGAGGTGATGTTGCTTTACTCCTCCCGCCTGTTTGTGGCTCTGCTGTTCCATGTTGCCATCACCACACAGCAGACACCACCAGTGGAAGTTGATACCTTCTGGAAAGCATGCCAGGAGGAACACTGCATTCCCAGCAAGCCCAACAGGTCCCAGTCCTCCTGTCCTTCCCAAGCCCTTGTGGCCAGCTCCAGGGCTCCCAGTGTGACCTGGGCTTTGCTCTGCACACAGGTTTGCAGTGCAGGCCATGAAGGCTCTGCTCTGCCGACTGCGCTGTGACAATGAGGTGGTGGCTATGGAGCGCAAGCGTGGCTGGGACACGCTGCTGTGTGCTGACACCCAGCACTATGCCGTGGGTCTGCTGGCCAGGTGAGACTCCCTTCTCCCCACTGCCCCCGGCATTTGTGCCCTGTGCCCCACACAGTCCCTGTGGTCATGGGCCAGAGAGCCTCGTCACTGAGGGACGGCCAAGGAGACTGGAAAAGGCTAGGAGAGGAGGGTGCCCAGAAGGGGAGACCTCCCATAGCGCTTACATCCCCTCCAGGGATGCTGGGGAAAGACCAGACCTCTCTGAGTAATTCCTGGGAGAGGTTTAGCCTCTCCACCTCATGGTCTTGGTGCCTTTTTTGCCCTTCCAGGGAGATGCGCCGTGTTTCCCTCTCCTTGTGCTCTGGGATTGCTCTACGCCTGCTTGGGCTGCTCAGCAGGGAGAAGCCACGCTGGGATCTGCCCGCCCTGGCGTTCCTAGTGGAGGTGAGCCTCAAGGCCAGCGCTGCCTGGCTGAGCTGCCTCCCAGCTCTCTGCCCTCTCACAGCCACAGCTGCCAGGACGGTGCCCACGCCCTGTGCTGCTGCCTGGGCCCAGCCCTGTGCGGCTCCGGGCTCCTGCTGGCCGGCTCCCCTGTCACTGCCCTGTGCCTTTCAGGTCCTCGAGTGCCTGGACTGGAGTGAAACTGCTGAGAGCACACTGGAGATCATGTCAAGGTACCTGCAGAGCGAGTGCAGGGAACGGCGTCGCCTGGCGCTCAGAGGCCTCGTGGTGCTCAGCAAGGATTCCTTGATGGTGAGAAGGGGGCCGCGACTGAAGCTGCGCTGGGGAAAGCAGCCCCTTGGGCGCGCAGGGCTTCAGGAGCTGAGGCAGCTGCTCCCAGCTCTCCTGCCTCACCTGCCCCAGTGCTTTGGGTCACGCCTTTGGCCTGTGGGCCCTGCAGCAGCAGGGTGGGCTTGCAGTGCCAGGGCAGGGTTGGCGGTGCTGCCGTCCGTGGCTTCCTAGCACAGCCTTGTGTTCCACACAGGCCAAGCGTATATGCAGCATTTTTCAAAGCCTTCTGGAGATGCTGAGCGATGCAGACGGAGAGGTGGTCAGAATGACGCTCTCTATCTTGACTAATTTGCTGAAGAACAACGACATCCTGGTATCTGACACCACTGCACCGAAGCTGGCTGAGACCCTCCTGCTGCTCTTTGACCACGTAAGGCTCTGTGTCTCCAGCCTTGGGCACTTGTTGCTGCCAAGAAACTTTGGGCCCTGTGGATTTTTGTACCCTTCAGGTGAGCCTGGAGTAGCTGGTGTTGACGTTTTTCTCCTTTCCTCCAGGACAACAGCCTTGTGCAGCTGCTCTCTCTTAACCTCTTCTTCAAAGTGATGGATTTGGTAGTAGACGAGGGAAAAAAGTCCCTTAAGTCAATTGTCTGCCAGAGCCTACCTCCACTCTTCTTCCACTGCCACGATGAGAATCGGCATGTGGCAGAGGTGAGGAATCATGGGCTGCTGGTGTGCCCCGGGAGGGGGCTGGGCCGACTCCTGCCCTGGCACCTTGTGGGCTGCAGCCTCCTCCAGTAGTAGCACTGGGATGCTCCTGTGCCCTGGCCTGTGGGGTCATCTGTGCCTCTCTGCTGCTCTCCAGGCCTCCCGGGAAACACTGCATTGTGCGGCCTGGTTCCTGAAGAAAAGGGAACTCAAGCAGCTGGTGGAGAGAAAGAAGCTATTGACGTTTGCCGAGGTCCTGGTAAGGACAGCCTTGAAGCCCCAGCCTCAGCCTGGAGAAGGCCCCTGAGGGCGGTGCTCAGTGTGCGGGGCTGGCAGCTGTGCCCCTGCCCGCTGCTGCAGCCAGAGGCCGCGCGGGCTCTTCTCCAGGCTCCCGCGGGCCCGAGCCCAGTTGCCCATGGAGCCCCGGCCCGGCGAAGCTGCGGGCCGGCACCGCGGCTCCCCGGGCAGCAGCCGGCCCTCTGCCCCCTGCCCTCGGGAGCCCTTGGCCAGCGGCTGCTAGCCGCGCATCAGGGCTGTGCGGCCAGGGGAGGCTGGGGCTGGGCGCAGGCAGCGCCCGGCCCAGGGGCTCAGCCCGCGACAACCCTTCCCTCCGTCCGCTCTCTGCAGCTGGCAGAGGACAGGAGCAGAGCGGCCGAGCACCTGCGCCGGGCCCTGCCCTACCTGGAGAGCCCACAGGAGCCCCTGCGAGAGGCGGCCGTCAGGTTCATGGGTGAGCCCCGAGCCCGGGCTCCCTCCCCGGCCCGGCCCGCGGCAGCTCGGCCCCAGCCCCGCCTGCTGCCCCGGCAGCGCCAGCCGGGCCCGGCGCCGTGGAGCCCCGCCTGGCCTGGGCATTGTTGCTGCCGCCCTCTGGCAGCCGTGCCCTTGGGCGGCAGCGGGCGCCAAGGGCCGGGCTGAGCCCTGCCGGGCCAGCAGCCCCTGTGGAGGGAGCTGTGCCGGGGCCGTGACAGGCTCTGTGTTCACAGGCATCGCCGGGGTACTCCTCAGGGGGCAGCCAGGAGAGCTCCAGGTCATCTGTGAGGGTGAGTGAGGGCAGCGGGCTGATAGTGGGTGCTGGCGCAGGGAGCTGCAATCCCTGTCCCAGTTGCAACATGCTTCGCTCCTTGTGTGGATGAAGGGTGGCGTGGGCAGAGCGCACAGAGGTTTCAGGGATGCAGGGGAACGGATTCGTGGCCAGCAGATCCAGTTGACACCCCCTCTCTTGTGGCCGTGGCAAGAGCTGGGTGGGATGGCCCTCGCAGGAGGGTCTCCTAGGATTTCCATAGATCCAGGCTCTTACCGTGGCTCTATTTTCCTCCCTCTTCCAGCCCTTCAAGCCCTGAGGAGAGATGACAACCCTTCACAGACAAACATAGTTGTTCAAGAGCTATTCAGTGAGAAAGCGGCAGAGATGGTTCAGAAGAACCAGTCTTTTTTTAAGACCTCCAAATGCCGTGGAAGATGAGAGTACCTTGAGACCAGAAGAGACCAGCTGGAGCTCCAGACACAGCTGATGATTGGCACACCTGAGCCTGCGGGAAACTTGCATTGCTTCAGCCCTCTCCCTGCTTACAGACAGCTCCCTCCCTCCAGCCCTCAGCCTCTGCCCAGCCCTTCTTTTTCCCTCCACTCTCCCTCCCTGTGGACAATTCTTTCCCTCCAGCCCTCACCCTCTACCCAGTCCAGCCCTTCTTTTTCCCTCCACTCTCCCTCCCTGTGGACAACTCTTTCCCTTTTGCCCTCACATCCTGCCAATCCCCGTTTATCCCTCCCAGCTCATCCCTTTGCTTTGCCTTTCATTAATAAACAGTTTGGCTTCTTCACTTTGCCTGCATCCCTGTGGAGCTGAAGCAAATCTGGGGCCCTGGGACACACAGGCTCCTGCTGCCATTCTCTGCCACGCCGTGTTTTGTGCACAGACCCAGAGGAACGAGGGCAGGTCAGGCTGGAAAGGTCCCTGTGCTGAAGGTGCAGTTCCACAGCACTGTGCACTTACACATCTTGCTGAGCACCTCACAGCCTCTGAGTTTTGGAAGAGCCAACCTGAGTACGCTCTGAACCCAGCTGAGAGGGATTCCATGGCAAGCATCCACAGAGGGCAAAGGAGCTTGGAATGCTGGAAGCTTTCAAGAATAGCTTCCTGAAAGCACAGCAGTGCTCCATCCCTGCACAGGATGAGGAAGAGGGCAGAAGCAGAGAGCATGCGGGCTTAGCAGGGAGCTCTGGCTGTGCCTAAGGGCAAATGAAGCAGCAGCACGGTGCCCGAGACTGGGACACGCGGCCGTGCCGCTGCCCGCAGCGCTGCCAGGCAGTGCCGGGATCCCGGCTGTGCTTCTGCTCCCCACAAGGGAGGAATGGCAGCCCCAGGCTCAGAGCCAGTCAGAAAGCCAAGCAAGGGAGAGCAGAGGGAGGGCACCCTTCCAGTGTCTCTCGGCCATGGCTGCAAAACAGCCCCTGCTGCTTCTTCCCTCCGCCTGTGTTTGGGCTGTGCTGGTGGCAGAGCCAGCCAGGCTGTGCTCTGTGTTCCAAAGCCTGTTGGGAGCTGCGATGAAAAGCTCTGTGTGCCCAGCAGAGAGTCCTGGAAGGAGCTGGCAAGAGCATCCTGCAGGAACAGGGCTCTGGTCCCTGGCCAGGAACAGCCTGGTTTTTGTGCCGTGAGCGCAGGCAGGAGCTGAGGCAGGTGAAGAGGCAGCGGGCAGCTTGTGTTTGTAGAGGGCCTGGGGCTGCACCTCTGAAGCTGCACCTGGAAACTCACTTGGGGCAATAGGAGCTAGAGCTGGAGTGCGTGTCCTGAAAGGACCTGAAGTCATTCAGCCTTGCCAGCGTTTCTTAAGGGTCTGTTGGTGCTCCCCAGGAAAGCCACACATTTGGGGAAACACCTTGGGAGGAAAGGGGCTTGCTTCTCAAGGAAAGTGCTTCCCAGGGAGCCCCCAGGGAGGCAGGTGTGAGTGTCCCCCTTTGGCTCTCTGTGCTCCTTTCAATCCTTGAGGCCCGTTGCACTTGGCAGAGGGGCACGGAGAAGGCAGAGAGGAGCAGGTTTGGCATCTGCCTGGACCTGTGGAAACCAAGCCAAGCACCTGCAGCAGGCTGTGTTACCCACTTGGGACAGTGGGTGAGCAGAAGCATCTCTGTCCAGCCATGAGCCCCAAAGCTCTCTGCGAGAGTTGTGAATGAAATGGCCTTTATACACACACTTTTCACAGCTTTCCAGTCTGCTGTGTTTCAACTCTTGGCAATATGCATTTGCCTCCTGCTTGGGGGGAGCTGCTGTGGCCCAGGCCCAGCCAGAGCTGGGATGTGTGGGCCAGGCAGCGTGGAGAGCCTTGGCTGATCTTGGTGTGTCCCTGGCCTCAGAAAAGGCCTCCCGAGGTGTCCTGCTCATTGGTTCTCCCTGTGCATCTTGGAGAGAGCAAGGCAGGCATTTCTGGCAGCTGGGCATCAGCCGGCCTTCAAACGGGGGCGTGTGGTGGAGTGAGCGCAGCCGAGATCCCCTGAGAGCAGCCCAGTGCTCCTTGCTCCTCTCTGCTGACCCGTGAGCGTTTGCCTGCTTTCGGGATGGCCCTGGCTGTGTCAGGGCTGCTCCGTGGGCACGGGACAGCCGGTCCTGTCCCGCTGGGTGCCAGCAGTGCCTCGCAGCAGCCCTGCGCCCTCGTCAGGATGCTGGCCAAGAGAGGCCCTGGAAGCTGAGGCAGCTGATTTGAAGCTTTTGCAGATACACACAGGGGATGGCCAGCAGTGTTCCCTCAGGATACAGCAGTCCTGAGGGGGCTCCCCAGAGCTGCCTGATGCTGCCCACTCCTTGTGGCACCAGCTGCTTTCCTGTGGGATGTTCTACCTCCCCCAGGAGCGAAGAGGGAGCTGCAGAAAGAGCTTGCCAGGCTGCTCTGGATCCTTTCCCAGCAGCCCTGGTTGAGTGGAGCAGTCCCAGCTGAGCGCAGCTGTGCCCATGGAGCAGCCGTGCACAGGGAGGCTCGCTGGGAAGGATGATCCAGGAACCATGGGCCTGGCAGCCTGGCTTTGCTGCCAGGGAAGGCCTTGGAGCAGATCCTCCTGAGTGCCATCCCACGGCACGTGCAGGGAACCAGGGGCTCTGCTGGAGGGTGGGAAAGCTCTGCGGAGGGATGGCCACAGCTGGGGCTCCTGGTGGGGCGTTGAGGGCTTCTGTGGGGGTGTTTGGGGGAGTGGGTGTTGGGGGGCGTGTTGGGGAAGGAGTTGTCTGGAAGGTGAGAGTCTGGGCTGGAATTTGAGTCAGTTTGAAGGCGGCATCTCTGCTTTGGCACAACTTTGGTTATGGAGGGCAGAAAGAAAGAATATCTGTGGCTATTTCTTTTACTGGTCCTGTTTCTCCTGCAGGGAACAAGAGGCCACTTAGATGTCTGTACTGGGGAGGATCAGCCCTTTGGCCATCTACTCATTTGTTTGGGTTACTTTTGTAACCCTGAGTGGACTTTCCTTCCTTGAGAGCTTTTATTCCTTACCAGAATTAGGGTCTTACCATCCCGAAACAAAGAATGGTCTTCTTTTTGGCTCTGTGTAGTGTTATGTTTTGTAAAGTGACTCTCAGTGGATGATATGAAGGCAAATGAGTTGCTGCTTTGAGATGGGAACAAACTTGCAAACCATTCACATTCTCAGGCCATGCCAATACATTTGAGGAGTTTGGAACTACTTGAGCTGAGCAATGGGAAGTAAAGCTTTCCTGAAGTGAGGATTCCTTGATGCCAGATTCTTCTGTGTCTTCACGGCAAACATGTTTTTGTGGTGCAGGAACTTACTTCAATGAGAAAATAATTCCAGCATGGAGCAAGAGCTTCAGACAGAGACCAAGTGTTGCCAGCAGTTGCTCCAGGTGCTCCTGCCATCAGCCCCCAATGCACGTGGGCTTTGGCTCCCTGTGGCACAGAAGCCCCCCGGGGGCACAGGTCTCTGGGGCAAGAGACGGGCACCAGCGCTGCCAGGGCTCGGGGGGTGGCAGCTCTGCTTGGGCAGGGACTCTGCCACAGCTGCTGATGGCAGCGCTGCCCAGGCCCCAGGGCTCAGAGCAGCGTTGGTGCCCGGGCCCACACGTTCCTTGTGCGTGTCACACCCGCGGCTTTAGGATGGCCACGGGCCGGGACGTGTCCCAAGGAGGCCGTGCCAGCTTCCCTGGAAGGCCCCGTGCCCTTCCCGGCGCGCCTGTGTTGGCAGCCCTGGGGGCTCCTTCTGCTGCCCTGAGCCCGCAGAGCAGGGCAGCGTTTGCTGATGCTCTGAGCCCTTCCTAAAGATCCTGTGGGGCTGCCTTAGACACCTGGGGCCAGGCATTCCTTCCAGCCTGGGCCACTTTGGCCGGGCTGGGGGCGGCCCCAGGGCAGGCGGCAGTGTGTGCAAGGGCCCTTGGTGACACGCTGCAGCACGGTCACTGTGACATGGAACGGGTGTCCAAGGGCCCTTTGTGACACGTGGGGACAAAGGAGCTGGTGCTGACAGGAGCAGGCCACAGTGCTCGGAGGACGCGACGGGACAGGACGGGACAGAGCGGTGCTGTGAGGAGCCCCCCGCACAGCGCACTCATTCGTGTCCCACCCGGAGCTTTTCCGAGGCATTGTTCCTGCAGCTGAGCCTGAGGCCAGACCATAGGACTTGCTGACCCGTGGCCTTCCTGAGGCTTCTCTTCTGCCGAAGCCTTTGAGGGCAGAGCGTGGGACTTGGTGCCCCGGAGCTTTTCCGAGGCATCTCCCATCCCTGCTGCCCATGCCCTTGAGGCCAGACCACAATCCTTGACAGAAGTCTCCAGTCCTTGTGGCAGGAGCCCTTGACACCGAGTGCAGGACTTGCTGTCCTGCAGTCTTCCTGAAGCTTCTGTCTTGAAGGTGCCTTCCAGGCAGAACTGGAAGACTTGGTGACTCTGAGCTTTTCCAAGGCATCTCTCTTGGAAATAGTCACAAATCCAATCAGAGACATGGAGCAGAGACCCCTGAAAGCACCCCAGCTGGCCTGGGTGGAGGAGGAGGAAGAAGGCCCTGGAGCTGCCCCAGCACAAGAGACCGAGGAGGTGGTGCAGTTCCAGCCACCGCAGGAGGGTGAGTGCCACAGCTGGGCTGCAGGACTGGTGCCTGCAGCCAGCTTGAGCCTATGCCATGCCATGCCATGCCATGCCATGCCATGCCATGCCATGCCATGCCATGCCATGCCATGCCATCCCCTGGGGACATGCCCATGGGCAGGATGGAACAGGGGCAGGGCAGACACCCCGCAGGGGCCGTGCTCCATCCCCTGGGCCATCCCGGGGCTCTCCCTGCCTGGGCAGCGCAGGGCTGGCCTGTGTTCTCCGGCCTCTCCTGCAGCCCCTCAGCTCTGGCTGCGCTCGCTCTTTGCCAGATGCAGCCCTGGAGCGCACACAGGAGCAGGAATCCAGCGGTGGCCGCTTCCGCAGCACAGCGCAGGTACCTGCAGCCACCCCCACCTGGGCTGGGCCTGCTGTCCCTGCTCAGCCCAGCACCGTGTGTGCAGCACTCCATGCAACATCCCCGGCTTCCTGCCCTTCTCCTACAGTTTATCTCCAAATTCATGAGGAGAATTCATGAGGAAGAGACCATCACAATGGGCACTGGGCTCAGACCATACTCGCCCATCTTCCAAACCAAGACCAGCGCTGCCCTCCTGTGTATGCTTGTAGAGGATGGTTTTTACAATCCAAACCAAGTAAGCAGCCTGTGGGCAGGGTTTGATCCTCCCAGGAATTGCTTGGCCTCCCAAGCCATGCATGCTGGTTGCTGTGAGCCTTTGAGGCCACTTGGCAGTGCAGTAGGAAGGGCAGCACTTCTCTGGGGACCCTGGGAACAATTCTCCCTCTGGCAGCTTTCCAAGTGTCCCTGTGCCTTCTGCAGGTGCCCGCCATGGTGAGGTTCATCCACCAGTGGCTCGAGGCCAATGATTGTGCTGAGCACAGGCTGGACGAGGCCCTGCTGGATCTTGCCAAAGCACACCCACATGACACAGTGATGACGCTCCTGCGTGTGGCCCCGTCCTGTGACAGGTATGGGGCCCACCTGCCCAGAGGGCTCAGGCCTCCCCAGCCCATCACCCTGTACAGCCTGGCCCAGGTATCTGACCAACAGAGATTTCCAGGGCCCTCTGGCTGCTGCCTTTCCCAGCCTTGGCACGTCAGCCCCTGAGCCTGCTGCCATGCTCTGGGCTCTGTCCCCACCGGGGACAGGGCTCTGTCCCCACCGGGCTGGGCGGCCTGGCTGCTGCTGGCCAGGGCCAGTGGGCAGAGGCAGAACTGGCAGCCAGCTCAGCTCCCCCCAGTGCTGTGTCTGAGACCCGCCCTGAGACAGAGCTCTGACCTCACAGAGCTGCCATGGCCATGTGGAAGACCATCATGGGCTCACCCAGCACTGCAGAGCTGGCACAGATGATCCTCCTGGATGTGCTGGGGAGCTGGCCAGAGCACAGCACGTGCACCTCCGATGGGGACAAAACGGGTGTCTTTGCCCTGGCTGTGAGTTTCTGCAACGGGCCTTTGCTGGCCCCAAGGCCGCCTCTCCAGCAGCTCTCCATCCTCCTTCCCCCACTGCATCTCCCTGCCTCAGGCGCTGGCCTGAAACCTGGCCCGGGGGCAGCTTCAGGCCCTCCAGGCCGTGTGCTCCCCCTGCCTCTCTCCAGGCCTCTCCCTGCCACGCTCGGGCCCTGCCACACGGACACCTGGGCACTGAGCGCTGTCTCGGGGGGCTTTGTCCTTTGCAGGCTACCGTGGTGATGTGGAAGATCCTCCAGGTGCCCTGTCTGCCACGTATACTGAAGGTGTATTTCCCCCGCCTCTTTGTGCATCTGCTTTTCCAAGTGTTCTTCAGCACTCTGGATATGCCAGAGGAGGTCCATACCTTCTGGAAGGGATGCCAGGAAGAGCACGGCCTTGCCACCAGCCCCAACAGGTGCTCCATGCCACTCCTCCTGTCCCTTCCACGTGGCCTGCCAAGGAGCCAGTGCTGCCCGCATGACCTGGGCTTTGCTGTGCACACAGGTTTGCAGTGTGCACCCTGAAGTCCCTGCTGTGCCTTCTGCGCTGTGAGGATGTGGTGGAGGCAATGGAACGCAGGTGTGGCTGGGACACGCTGCTCTCTCTTGACACCCACCACTTTGCCGTGGCTCTGCTGGCCAGGTGAGACCTCCTTCTCCCCACTGCCTCTGACGTTTGTGCTCTGTGCCCAGGTGTCCCACAAAGTCCCCGTGGTCATGAGCCAGAGGGCCTTGTCATTGAGGGATGGCCAAGCACACTGGAAAAGGGTGGGAGAGGAGGGTGCCCATGAGCAACCAACTCCCAAATGGCCCAGGTCCCCTTGCTGGAAGGCTGCTGGGGAAACATGAGAACTCTGTGAGTCATTCTGGGAGAGATTTGCCCCACTGGCTCAGGGTCTTGTTTCCTTTTTCCTCTTGTTAGAGAAATTCGCCATTCATCCATACACTTTTGTACTGGGATTGCATTCCACCTGTTCAGGCTACTCAGTAAAGAGATGCCATACTGGGATTTCCCTGCCCTGGCATTCCTTGTGGAGGTGAGCCTCAAGGCCAGCGTTGCCTGGCTGAGCTGCCTCCCAGCTCTCTGCCCTCTCGTAGGCGCAGCTGCCAGGACGGTGCCCGTGCCCTGTGCTGCTGCCTGGGCCCAGCCCTGTGCGGCTCCGGGCTCCTGCCAGCTGGCTCCCGGTCACTGCCCTGTGCCTTTCAGGTCCTCGAGTGCCTGGACTTGAGGGAATGCAGTGACAGTGTTCTGGAGATCATGGCACAGAACCTGCAGAGCGAGGACAGGGAGAGGTGTCACTTGGCACTCAGAGGCCTCGTAGTGCTGGGCAAGAATCCCTTGATGGTGAGAAGGGGGCAGTGGCTGAAGCCGTGCAGGCAGCGTGGGGCTGGGCAACGCACTCGCTTGGCCTTGCCTGGGCTTGGGGCACTGGGGCAGCTGCTCCCAGCTCTCCTGCCTCCTGTTTCAGCTGCCCCAGTGCTTCAGGATGGGCCTTTGGCCTCTGGGCCCTGCGGCAGCAGGGTGACCTTTCACAAACTTGTGTTCCGCACAGGCAGAAAAAATGCGGAGCCTGAGTGAAAGTCTTGTGGAGCTCCTGCAGGACAATGATAGTGACATGATCAGGATGACCATTCTTCTACTGAGATATGTGCTCCTGGATAACGGTGCCCCAATACCCACCCCCATCGCCCTGCAGCTGGCTGAGGCGCTCCTGCCACTCTTTGACCATGTAAGGCTCTGTGCCCACAGCCACGGCCACTGGCTGCTGCCCGGACACTTGGTGCCCTGTGGCGGTGCAGGCCTGTGCCCTGTGGGGCCTGAAGCAGCTGATGCTGAGGTCTTTTGCCCTTCCTTTCATACAGGATGATAGCCAAGTGCAGCTGAGCTCCATGTGTGTCTTTCAAGAGATGCTGGACTTATTAACCGAAAATGGAAGAAAGGCCCTGAAGCGCCCTGTGCGCCAGAGCCTGCTCCCACTCTCCTTCCGCTGCCATGATGAGAATCAGATTGTTGCTGAGGTGAGGACTTGTGGCCACCTGCTGTCCCCCTGGGAGGGCGTTGGTCTGCCTCCTGCCCTGGCACCTTGCAGGCTGCAGCCTCCTCCAGGCTGTGGCACTGGGATGCTCCTGTGCCCTGGCCTGTGGGGCCATCTGTGCCTCTCTGCTGCTCTCCAGGCCTCCCGGAAAACGCTGCATTGTGCAGCCAGATTCCTGAAAAGGAGGGATATCGAACAAATGCTCCAGGTGGATAAGACCTGGAGGTTCGGCGAGGGCCTGGTAAGGAGAGCCGAGAATCCCCAGCCTCGGCCTGAGAAGGCCCTTGAGGGCGGTGCTCAGTGTGCGGGGCTGGCAGCTGTGCCCTGGCCCGCTGCTGCAGCCAGAGGCCGCGCGGGCTCTTCTCCAGGCTCCCGCGGGCCCGAGCCGGGTGCCCACGGAGCCCCGGCCCGGCGGGGCTGCAGGCCGGCACCGCGGCTCCTCGGGCAGCAGCCGGCCCTTTGCCCCCTGCCCTCTGCCCTCGGGAGCCCTTGGCCAGCGGCTGCTGGCCGCGCCTCAGGGCTGTGCGGCCAGGGGAGGCCGGGGCTGGGCGTAGGCAGCGCCCGGCCCAGGGCCTGAACCCGCTCCAACCCTTCCCTCCTGCCGCTCTCCCCAGCTGGCAGAGGACAGGAGCAGAGCGGCCGAGCACCTGCGCCGGGCCCTGCCCTACCTGGAGAGCCCACAGGAGCCCCTGCGAGAGGCGGCAGTCAGGTTCATAGGTGAGCCCCGAGGCCGGGGTCCCTTCGCGCCCCGGCCCGGCCCGGCGCAGCTCGGCCCCAGCCCCGCCTGCTGCCCCGGCAGCGCCAGCCGGGCCCGGCGCCGTGGAGCCCCGCCTGGCCTGGGCATTGCTGCTGCCGCCCTCTGGCAGCCGTGCCCTTGGGCGGCAGCGTGCGCCAAGGGCCGGGCTGAGCCCTGCCGGGCCAGCAGCCCGTGTGGCCACAGCGCCGGCAGCGCCGCTGGCAGGGAGCTGTGCCGCTGGCGCCGCGACAGGCTCTGTGTTCACAGGCATGGCCGGGCGGCACCTGAGGGGGAAGACTGAAGAGCTCCAGGTCATCTGTGAGGGTGAGTGAGGGCAGCGGGCTGACAGCGGGGGCTGCCGGGGGGAGCTGCAAGCCCTGCCCCGGCTGCAGAGGGCTCTGCTCCCGGGGGCAGAGCACACTGAGATTTCAGGGCTACGTGGGCCATTGGTGGCCTGCAGCTTCGAGCTGATCCCCTCTCTCCCTGCTCCTTCCTGGTCATGGCAAGAGCCAGCTGGGATGGCCCTGGCATGGCACTCTCCTCGGCTCCCCACAGCTCCAGCTTCTGATCGTGGCTCTGTTCCTCTCTCTTGTAGCCCTGGAAGAAATGGCATATGACAGCAGTCGTGTCATCAGAAAGCTGGCAACTGAAACTGTGTTTGTTCTCCGGGCTGTACAGAGAGCTCCCTACTCCACATGGCGTAAGCTGCGAGATCAATTCCGCAGTGCATGGAAGAAACGGCCTCGTCTCTGCAGCAGAGCCTTGTTGTGCTGCTGGAGCTCTTTGGAGAGATAATCTGGAAAGCCCTGTCTGCTGGGGCCACTTGAGCCAGCAGGGATTTTATTTTTATTCAAGATTTTTGGTTCTGTATTTTCGTTTTTGTTTAGTATGGAAATATAGAATGTGTTATAATAGACAGACTCCCAGGATCTTTCTTCTGCTGCCCAGGGTCCGTAGTGCATAGGGGAAGAGTGGGAAAAGGGTGCTTGTGCTCAGCCAGCTGCCCAGGCGTGCAGTGCTGCAGGGGAAATGGCCAGAAGCCCCTTGGCCTTTGGTGGTTCTGCTGAAGCCTTTGTGCTGCCCACAGAGCGGCTGGGCAGGGGCCGCAGCTGCGGGGATCCCTGCCAGAGCGGTGCCTGGAGATGGCCACAAGCCCTGTGCCAGGCAGGAAGCGCCATCCGTGTCCTCCTGCCCGTGTGCTGCTGGCTGCCTTGCTGAGGGCTCCCAGGTGCCCCTGCATGGGGCTGCTCTGGAGCTGCTGTGGGGCTGCGGCGCTGCTGCCGGGTAGCTTGGCCGGGCTGGGGCAGCCCCTGAGGAGACAGGGCCACGAAGAGATGTGGTGCTGCAGGTGCCCTGATGGGACAAGGCAGTGGGAAGCAACAAGGGGGATGTGTGAGGCAGCGGGTGGCAGGAAGCTACAAGGGGACAGGAAGCCCCTGAGGAGCTGGGGTGGTGGGAAGCCCTGAGCAATTGGGTGTCAGAGGGCACAAGCAGCCCCCAGGCAGCTGCCTTGTCCCTGGCACCCGGCTGCTCTGGCGCTTGCCCAGAGCGTCTCCCAGGCCTGCGGCAGAAGCCCTCGAGGCCGGGACACCCCCCTAGCAGGAGGGTGGGGGCACCCCCGAGGTGCCCAGGCTGGGCTGGCTGGACACAGGGAGGGCAGGGGGCTGCTGCCAGGGCACGGCCACTGGGCGCTGCCAATGAGGGGCAGGGGGCAGAGGCAGGACTGGCGGCCAGTCCGGGCCCTGACGGCTGCCCAGGCCACGGTGCCGTGACCGAGGCCTCCCTGACCCAGAGCTCGGGGCCCGCAGAGCTGCTGCCTCCATGGGGAGGGCGGCCGTGTCTCCTCCAGCAGGGCTGCGGAGTCGCTGCTGCCCCGGCGGCTCTGGAGCCCACAGAAACAGCACCAGAGCGGGCTCAGCAACAGCAGCACCCCGAACGGCGGCACCTGCTCGGCCGGGCATCCGCACCCGCCGGGATGCCAGACGGGGGGAGCCCGGGGGCACCATGGCCCCTGCTTTGGCAAAAGGCTCAGCAGAGTTGGCCACAATGGCTCTCTCTTGACTTGCCAGCCTCATGGCAACGCTTGGCTGCTTCAGCTGCTGCCTGTGCCCCTGGCTGACTTCCATGGCCGGGCTTGAGGGCAGGCTCGCCTCCCACAGGCGGCGTCCCAAGGCAGCGGCATTGGTGCCAAGGGCACAGAGACACTCTGATGGGGCACCAGCCCTGCGCTGCAGCTGCCCTCCCTCCCCTCCATGCAGGCACCTTAAAGACACGTGCGTCAGCTCTGAAATGAAATCCTGGACTTGCTTGGAACAAAGGAGGCGCTGGAGAAAACCTGGGACTTCCATGGCTCATTTTCCTCTCCACTTGGGGAATCACAGAATGCCAGAATATTTGGCGTTGCAAAGTATCACAAAGATCATCTGGTTCCCACCACCCTGCCATGGGCACAGGTGCTGTGCAGGCACAGCTGTCACTAGAACTGGAAGAATGCTTTTCCATGTTTACCATTTCCTCTCCTGGATTTCAAGCTAACATGACAAATTCAGCTGATTACAGCTGAATTATGTAGCTCACAGGATTTGGAATAGGAGTCTCCAGTGGGCCATGGTATGTCCATTCAGCCTTTGTTAGACCATCCAGATGGAGCTCAGCCCTGTGCAGCCCAGGCACAGGAACCAGGCTGGTCCATGTCAGCATCCCAAAGTCTTTGGGGCTTCCTGTGCACCCTGAGGCTCCTGGCATCAGCACAGTTCCAAGGGACAGGGTATGACACTGGGGACAATCCTTGGTACTTAATGGCTTCAGATCTGGGAGAGAAATGTTTTGCCTGGCTTCACCCAGGAGCTCAGGTTTTCCCAGGGCTTTGATTAAATGGTCACTGCAGGTAGCTTTAACTAAATGCAAAAGGATCTAACAGCAGAACTTCTGGAGAAGTTTCCACCCTAGGGATAGGGTGAAAACCTTGAAAATGGTCTGCAGCTCTGGAAAACATTAAAAAAAAAACAAAACCAAAAAAAGATGTAGCCCTGTGACTTTTCAGGCACAACTCTTTGGGTCTGGACGAAATATTTGCCTTGCATCAGCTACGACAGACAGATGGGCAGCAACTGGAGCATTGAACATCACGGACTGGGCTAGTGTTTTTCCCAGAAGAACGGAGAGAAGATCACATTGAAACATGACACTGCCTCTGTGCAATCAAATCGTCCACGGAAACTCAGCAGCTGATGGTGTTGCAGTGCAACTGCCAATCCCTTCCATGAAAAAATCCTTTCAGGACTGACTAACAGCTTCTGCCTTCTGACAGAGACCAAGTGTTGCCAGCAGTTGCTCCAGGTGCTCCTGTTGGAAAAGAAATGAAATTTAGCAAAATATTTAATTATGAGTTGTGTGAATCGGTTTTTTTTGTGGAAGCTGTGTGTTGAGTTTTGTGTGTAACTTAGCAGGTAGTCTTAGGAACCTAATAAATAATTAAACTAGTATAGGGAAGGTTACAAGTTTAGCCGGTTTTTCTGAGGCAGAACAATGTGATAGGTAGAAGATGGATGATTTTTTTTTTGAGCATAGGAATGTATTGCAAGGGGGCTTGTCGGTTATTCAAGCTGAACTGTTTCTTGGATATTTTGTTATGAATTATGTGTATAAAGAAGAGCACCTGTACCCGAGAAAAGGGGGTTCTGGCTTGGGACGTGAGTCCATGGACCTCCGGGGCCTCAATAAAGCACCGCACAAAACTTTTCCGAGTTTTGTGTCATTTATCTATCGGGCAACAGCTTTTTGGCAACCGGCGGCAGGACTCCGAAGGCAGCCGGGGCGGCTCGCGCCTCGATTCACTCCGTGCCGGCACCGAGCGCTTCTCGGAGGAGTCATCGATCCGTGCTCCGACACCCGCGCCTGTCGGACAAGCTGCATAAGGTAAGCCCGAAGGTGCTTTATATTTTAAAAGGTGGTAATTGGATTTGGATTTGGTGGTGGAAAAAGCCTAGGCCCTGACCATAAGACGTACGTTTAAGTACGCAGGATCAGGACTCGCCTCCTGTTTGGTTTTTGGGAAGGACGGCGAGAAGGTAAATATTGGTTTATTGGAATTAAAGGTGGAATTCCTGTAATACTGGTTTATTGGAACTAAAGGTGGAATTGCTGTGATATTGGTTTATTGGAACTACAGGTGGAACTGCTGTGATACTGGTTTATTGGGACTAAAGGTGGAATTGTTGTAATATGATGTCTCTTAAAACTTTCAAAATGTTAGTGCAAGCCAATGGTAAAATACCTGAAAATACTCCATTGGGGTGTATATTGAAGCGGTGGAAAAGTGAAGGGTATTATCAAGAATTGGATAAAAGTAAAATGATAGATTATGGTAATCGTTGGTGGCCTGAATATGAGATTGGGGAAAGGGGTTGGCCGGTAAATGGTACTCTGGAATTGAAAATAATGGAATCTTTGATGCAGTTTTTAAGGAGAAATGAGAAATGGGATGAAATACCGTACTTAGATTTGTTTTTTGTGTTGTACCGGAAAGAGGAATGGCAAAAAGAGTGTGGTATTTTGGTTTTGGAAGTAAATGATGAGAGGGAATGTTTTCCATGCAAAGAGAGAAAGGAGAGTAATTTGTATCCTTCAATTGAGGAAGAGTTGTCTTATTGCATAGCCCCCCCGAGGGTTTCGGTTGCTCCTGGCGTGCCTCGTCCTCCCCCTGCTGACATATTTATAAAAACGGGCTCCAGTGACAGCGATATCGAGGGTGATGATGAAAAGAAGGAGGATGTTAAAAGAACTCCGTTAGCGGAGCGAACTCGCAAGGGGAGGAAGGGGCAGAAGGGGCAACCACAGTTAATTGCGCCTTTAAGGGAAGCTGTGGGACCACAGGGGGAAAGGATACTTATAAAAGTGCCTTTCTCCCCAGGGGATTTGGTAATATGGAAACAATCAGCAGGGAGTTACTGGGAAGACCCGGAGAGAGTGGCTAGGGTGGTTAAAATGGTGATAAAAACTCAGAATCCGGACTGGAATGATTTACAGGTATTATTAGATACTATAATGGACTCTACTGAAAAGGAAATGGCTATTAAAGCCACTCGGGAAAAGGCCCGGGAGGAGATTCGGTTGAGACAATTAAATGAAACAGTTGATGAGTTGGTACCAAGTGAGGAACCCAAATGGGATCCAAACTCTACGGGAGGAATAAGGGCTGTAAAACGATATAAGGAATTGCTGGTGGAAGGAATTAGAACAGGAATACCTAAGACTATGAATTGGTCTAAGTTGCATTCAGTTAAGCAGGACAAGAATGAGTCTCCTTCTGCTTTTTTGGAACGGTTAAAGGATGCGGCTCGGAAGTTTACAAATTTAGATGTAGAGGAGCAATCAGGAAAACTTCAATTGGCATTGTTGTTTATGGGGCAATCGCAAGAGGATATTAGGAAAAAGTTACAAAAGTTGGAAGGGGAGGATACCCGGAGTTTGGATAAAATGCTGGAGGTAGCATGGAAGATATATAATAATAGGGAAAAAGAAACTGCAAAAAGACAACAAGCTGGTATTTTGGCTGTGATGACAGGGGCAGGCTTTCGGGGCCGAGGTCGGGGAGGAGCAAATCGTGGACAGAGGGGGATGGCAAGAGGTCGGGGAGGATTTGGGTTTGCACCTAACACGGGGAGGTTGGATCCAAACCAGTGTGCATTTTGCTGACAATTAGGACACTGGAAAAATGAATGCCCGGTCAGGGGAGGAATGGGCATGGGAAACGTGGGAATAAGGGCAATGGGGAATGCTTCTGCGGGAGGACCAGCCGATGTTGCTCAAGCACTAGTTTTGGGAAACTATCAGAACCAGAGCTGACTAGAATGGGATTTGAGGGTAGTTTTAGAGATAAATGGAAAGGATCAAGAATTTATGGTAGACACTGGAGCCACATATTCTGTACTTAATAAACGACTGGGACCTTTGAGTGATACAATGGTACAGGTGGTGGGGGCAACAGGGAAGCTAGAGAAACAACCATTTTTACAACCTTTAAATCTTAGGTTTGGAGGGAAACAATTAGATCACCGATTTTTGTATATGCCAAATTGCCCCACACCCCTTCTTGGCAGGGACCTGTTGTCCCGACTTAATGTGAAAATAATATTTGAAAAGGGAAGGGTGAAATTGGAAATACCTGAGGAACAAATAGCAAGCCTTTTTGTGATCAAGGAAGTGGATGCCTCTCCTATTCCAGAAGAAATTGAGCAGGCTGTAGTACCCTGGGTATGGGAATCAGGGGCCCCTGGAAAATCTAAAGCAGCACAGCCAGTAAAAGTGGAACTAAAGGAAGGGGCCCAACCAGTGAGGGTAAAGCAATACCCCTTGAAGCTTGAGGCAAGGAGGGGAGTAGCCCCGTTAATTAAACAATTTTTGGCTCAAGGAATATTACAGGAATGTGAATTGGAGTATAATACTCCAATTTTTCCAGTGAAGAAGCCTAATGGTAAGTATCGTTTGGTACAGGACCTAAGGGCTATCAGTGAAATAGTGAAAGACATACACCCAGTTGTTGCAAATCCTTATACCTTGTTAACATCTGTATCGGAGGAGTTTAAATGGTTTTCAGTGATTGACCTTAAAGACGCCTTCTTCTGCATCCCACTGGCAGTAGAGAGTAGGAAATATTTTGCCTTCGAGTGGGAAGATCCTGATTTTGGGAGGAAGAAGCAGCTTACGTGGACCAGACTCCCACAAGGGTACCGACACAGCCCCTACTATTTTTGGAAAACAACTGGCCAAGGAGCTAGAGGTGTGGAAGACAACCCAGGTAACAATATCCCCATCCTTGTATATAGTTCTGCAGTAAGTGGATGACATCTTTTTGGCTACTAAGGAAAGGGAAATGTGTGTGGAATTAACAATTAAATTACTCAACATGCTGGGCCAAGCAGGGTATCGGGTTTCTAAGGAAAAAGCTCAACTGCTCAAAAATAGCGTCATTTATCTCGGTTGTGAGATCACACAGGGACAGAGACGTTTGGGAGTAAACCGAATAGAAGCAATATGTGCTATTCCTTTGCCTCGTAGTCATCAAGAATTGAGATCTTTTCTAGGAATGGTGGGATGGTGTCGACTGTGGATCATGAATTTCGGTCTCCTAGCCAAGCCACTGTATGAGGCCCTGAAGCAGCATCAGCTGGAGTGGACGACACAGCGAAAGAAGGCCTTCCAGGAGCTGAAGCAGGCACTGAAAGAGGCCCCAGCCTTGGGACTCCCTGACCTGACCAAGGAATTCCAGTTGTACGTGAATGAAAGGCAAAAACTGGCACTGGGGGTCCTCACCCAGAAGGTGGGATCATGGAAGAGGCCAGTAGGATACTTCTCTAAACAACTGGATTCGGTAGGTTCCGGGTGGCCTTCGTGTTTACGGGCCGTGGCAGCAACAATAATCCTTATTCAAGAGGCCCGGAAATTGACTTTGGGGGCAAAAATGAAAGTGTTTGTTCCCCATATGGTCATGGCTGTTTTGGAGCAAAAGGGGGGTCACTGGCTATCATCAAACCGAATGTTGCAATACCAGGCTATCCTGAGAGAGCAGGATGATATCGAAATAAAGACTACTAATCATGTCAATCCAGCAGAGTTTCTACGCAGTGACCAGGAGGCTGGGGAACTGGTGCACGATTGCGTGGAGGTGATTGAACAAGTATATGCCAGCAGACCTGACCTAAAAGATGAGCCATTGGAAGAACCTGAATGGGAACTATACACTGATGGATCCAGTTTTGTCGAGAATGGGACTCGCTACGCTGGATATGCAGTGGTAACTTTGGATCAGGTAATAGAAGCAAAGGCTCTGTTACCTGGAACTTCGGCCCAGAAAGCAGAGGTGATTGGACTTACCAGAGCTCTGTATTTGAGCAAGGACAAAAGGGTTAATATCTGGACAGATTCTAAATACGCCTTTGGTGTGGTCCATGTACATGGGGCATTATGGAAAGAAAGGGGGCTTTTGAATTCACAGGGAGCTAACATCAAGCACCGAGAAGAAGTGCTACAGCTACTGGATGCGGTACACAGTCCCAAAGCAGTTGCAGTAATGCATGTCAGGGGACATCAGACTGCGGAGGGAGAAGTTTATAGAGGAAATCGATTTGCTGATGCTACAGCATGGCAAGTGGCACGGGAAGTATGGACTCAAATGGCATTGATACTGGTAAGAACAAATCCAGCTATCCCGTATCTGAATCAGGAGCCCAAATATTCGATAGAAGATGGAAAGCTAATAAACTTGCTAGGAGCACAGAGGAATCAACTCGGGTGGTATGTTACACCAATGGGACAAATAGTGGTACCTACCCGCATAATGAAATTTATTCTGGAAACAGAACACAATAAATGCCATTGGGGGGCAGAAGTATTGGTAAAATTTTTGAAGAATGAGATAATCTCTAATCAGATGTTAACAATGGCAAAAAGAGTTAATGCAATGTGCCCGGTATGTTTGAAAAATAATCCAGTAGTAAGGAGACAAGTACAAATGGGAAAATTGCAAATTGAGCCACAACCAGGAGATTACTGGCAAGTCGATTTTTCCGAATTGCCTAGGGCACAAGGATACAGATACCTGTTAGTGTACGTATGTACATTTTCAGGGTGGCCGGAAGCTTTTCCATGTAGAACTAATCAGGCTAAGGAGGTGGTAAAAACCCTGTTAAAAAAAATAATACCAAGATTTGGAGTACCTTTAGGATTGTCATCAGATAGGGGACCGCACTTTATAGCTGGGGTAGTACAGGATGTAGCACGAATGTTAGATATAAACTGGGGTTTGCATACCCCCTGGAGACCTCAGTCTAGTGGGCAGGTGGAAAGGATGAATCAAACCCTGAAAGGGCAAATTAAAAAGATTTGCCAGGAAGCTAAATTGCACTGGCCTCAAGCTTTGCCTTTGGCCCTACTCAGGATTCGAATAAAACCAAGGGAAAAGGTAGGTGTAAGTCCATATGAGATACTATATGGCAAACCATATCATGCAACTGTATTAAAAGGGGAGGTACATGTGAGCGGGGACCAGGCAATTGCAGAGTATGTTATGAATAAGATCTTGAACTCTTTAAGAAATACGTTGCAGTGGAATAGACCGCTCACGCTGGAGAACCCTGTCCACGACATTCAGCCTGGGGACCAGGTGTACGTCAAGAAGTAGATCACGGATCCACTGCGGGAATCATGGAGCGGACCCCACCAGGTGATGATGACAACCTACACGGCGGTGAAGGTCCAGGGGATGGATGCTTGGATCCATTACACCAGGGTAAAGAAGGCACCGCTCCGATGGGAAACCCAGATACTGTCTCCAACCAGGATGATCTTCCGCGCAAAGCCGCCTTCTTAATTATACTACTGCTGGTGATCATGAGACTAATACCCGTTCAAGGGTCTACTTTAGTACAGGCTGAAGAAACAAAAGTTACAGGGATGGATGTTCAATTAACTTGTGTTAAACTTGACAGCCAGAAAGTTGAGGCCGGTGAAGTTATTGCAATATGGCAACGGGGGGCCGAAAGAAGCCAAGGCAAGAAAGGAGTCGGAGGGGATCAGGATAAACAACAAGGAAACACAGTACTGAATCTTACCAAGGTAACCACAAACGATACAGGAGAATATTGGTGTTGGGCAGCTAAAGATGCATGGGGGAGGCATGACAGAATGATGTTATCCTTACAGAGACACGGCAGAAGGAGTAGATGGGAGGCTAACAATACAATAGAACGAAGTGCTGAGCAGAAAAATTTAGTGGTAGGATTGATTAGAGATTTTGGGATTATGCAGAATGTGACTAAAATAACAGCTTGTTTGCCATTACCACAGGCTGCAGGTGAACCAATTCCCTGGGGAATCATACCAGTAACCAAAATGCCTGAATCATTTAAGAATGTTTCATGGTCTTGTCAGTCAGTTCCCAAATCGGTAGAGGTATGGAAGGATTTGTGTATGACTGTTCAGGTTATGACTAAAGAGGAATGTGAAAAGAAACCTACTTATTATGGATGGATTCAAAATACCAGGAAGTGTTTGATTGCAACCCCAGTAGATGAGCCATGCAATACAATACGAATAAAAACGAAATCTCAGCGAAATGAGATGAGTTGTCAAAATGTTACACAGAATTTTGACACCTGGAAAAGCTGGAAGACATTATGGGGACCGAGTATTTTGGAACATTATAGTTACCTTGGGGAAGTGCAATGGTGTATTCAATGGTCAGGAGTAAAGAATCAGTCACATTATAGAGCCATTGTCACGTCTACATCTTCCCGAGAGTTTAGGCCGCAGAAAGAGGATTGGAATTGTACTGAGGTTTTTACGTGTGATACACCGGAAGACCGAATCGGATTGGTACCGGTGAAAATGGCATTAAAATGGGGATGTGAGTGTAGGGGATATGATCACACGGTGAGCCAGGAGTCTATGAATGGGCCTATAGATTGCAGATATACTGCTGTGCACAGCCCTGGAAATCTGGTTTGGGTGTTGGGACACGGACAGTGGACCACACATTTACCTCTAGATGGATCAGTAACACAAATCACCCTAGGGGTTCCCACATTGTGTCCATACTGGAAACAGAATAAATTGACCCAAAGGAAAGGGCTCAAAAAAAAGGGAAAGCTCCCTAGAGGAGCAGTGGCATGAACCTGGCTCAGGAGTAAAATTTGGATGGATATTAGAGTCATTATTCCCTCCAATTGTGACATATCGAAATAGGGAAATGCTTGACAACTTGTTAGGACAGACAGAAAGGTTGGCAGCAGCTACTAAGAAGGGATTTAAAGATTTAAATTTGCAATTGCAAGCCACATCAAGAATGACCCTACAAAACAGAATGGCATTGGATTTGCTACTGTTAAAAGAACACGGAGTTTGTGGTTACCTGAGTAGGAGCATAGATCATTGCTGTGTGCATATTCCAAATGTTACACTTGAAGTTGAGAAAGATATTTCCCAATTGGCAGAAGTGGAAACAAAAGCCAAGGAAATTGAAAAGGAAGCACAGCATAATTGGATAGGAGCAGTATTTGATTCCTTGGGGCTTCACCTATCTGGCTGGATTACGTCTGCCATAGAGTATGCACTAATGTTTTTGGTATTTTTAGTGACTACATGGATTGTATATAGATGCCTTTTAGGTGTGATCGAAAGGGAAAGGAAGCGATCTCTCCGGCTGCTGAAGGCGATGACCCGTGGGCGGCAGAATGAAGAACACCCCCCACCTCGTTATGAAGATGTTACTGTCAATACTGTTAGTTGAGCATCCTTGCAGCAGGACTGAAGGATGCTCAAAAGGGGGGAAATGTTGGAAAAGAAATGAAATTTAGCAAAATATTTAATTATGAGTTGTGTGAATCGGTTTTTTTTTTGTGGAAGCTGTGTGTTGAGTTTTGTGTGTAACTTAGCAGGTAGTCTTAGGAACCTAATAAATAATTAAACTAGTATAGATAAGGTTACAAGTTTAGCCGGTTTTTCTGAGGCAGCACAATGTGACAGGTAGAAGATGGATGATTTTGTTTTTGAGCATAGGAATGTATTGCAAGGGGGCTTGTCGGTTATTCAAGCTGAACTGTTTCTTGGATATTTTGTTATGAATTATGTGTATAAAGAAGAGCACCTGTACCCGAGAAAAGGGGGTTCTGGCTTGGGACGTGAGTCCACGGACCTCCGGGGCCTCAATAAAGCACCGCACAAAACTTTTCCGAGTTTTGTGTCATTTATCTATCGGGCAACACTCCTGCCATCAGCCCCCAATGCATGTGGGCTTTGGCTCCCTGTGGCACAGAAGCCCCCCGGGGGCACAGGTCTCTGGGGCAGGAGATGGGCACAGGCCCTGCCAGGGCTCAGGAGGTGGCAGCTCTGCTTGGGCAGGGACTCTGCCACAGCTGCTGATGGCAGCGCTGCCCGGGCCCCAGGGCTCAGAGCAGCGTTGGTGCCCGGGCCCACACGTTCCTTGTGCGTGTCACACCCGTGGCTTTAGGATGGCCACGGGCCGGGATGTGTCCCAAGGAGGCCGTGCCAGCTTCCCTGGAAGGCCCCGTGCCCTTCCCGGCGCGGCTGCGTCGGCAGCCCTGGGGGCTCCTTCTGCTGCCCTGAGCCCGCAGAGCAGGGCAGCGTTTGCTGATGCTCTGAGCCCTTCCTAAAGATCCTGTGGGGCTGCCTTAGACACCTGGGGCCAGGCATTCCTTCCAGCCTGGGCCACTTTGGCCGGGCTGGGGGCAGCCCCAGGGCAGGCGGCAGTGTGTGCAAGGGCCCTTGGTGACACGCTGCAGCACGGTCACTGTGACATGGAACGGGTGTCCAAGGGCCCTTTGTGACACGTGGTAACATAGGAGCTGGTGCTGACAGGAGCAGGCCACAGTGCTCGGAGCACGCGACGGGACAGGACGGGACAGAGCGGTGCTGTGAGGAGCCCCCGCACAGCGCACTCATTCGTGTCCAACCCGGAGCTTTTCCGAGGCATTGTTCCTACAGGTGACCTCGTGGCAAGACTGCTGGCCTTGGTGGCCTGTGGCCTTGGCGAGGCTTGTGTTTTGCAGGTGCCCTTGAGGACTTGCGGACTTGGAGCTTTCCTGAGCCATCTCAAGGGAAGGTGCCCTTGAAGCCAGTATCAGGCATGGCAGGCAGATTCCTCAGCCTCTTCAAAATCTTCAGATGGAATAAAAAGAGAAGGCCTGAAGCTGCCCCAGCACAACAGGCTGAAAAACTGGAGCAGTTCCAGCCACTGAAGGATGGTGAGTGGCAGAGCTGAGCCACAGTGATGACGGCTGCAGCCAGCTTTGCCCCATCCCATCCCATCCCATCCCATCCCATCCCATCCCATTCCATCCCATCCCATCCCATCCTATCCCCTGGGAACATGCCCATGGGCAGGATGGAACAGGGGCAGGGCAGACACCCCGCAGGGGCCGTGCTCCACCCCCTGGGCCATCCCGGGGCTCTCCCTGCCTGGGCAGCGCAGGGCTGGCCTGTGTTCTCCGGCCTCTGCCGCAGCCCCTCAGCTCTGGCTGCGCTCGCTCTTTGCCAGATGCAGGCCTGGAGAAGACACAAGACCAGGAACCTGGCCGTGGCCGTGTGCGCAAAACCCTGAAGGTACCTGCAGCCATCCCCACCTGGGCTGGGCCTGCTGTCCCTGCTCAGCCCAGCACCTGGCCTGGAGCATGCCATGGAACATCCCTGCCTTCCCTGTCCTTTGTTCTGCAAATGTTCACAAAATTCCTGCCCATTCAGCATGGAGAGACCAGTACCACAGCAGCTGAGGTCCCAGCCCAGCCTGACTCCAGCCCAACCAAGTTCCAGGGAAAGCCTCACGCCAGCCCAGAACGCACAGCAGACTCAGGAAATGATGCAATGAATTATCAAAGAGTGACTCAGGGCATCACAAGCATTGGCAACATGCCCACACCCACTGCGATTGGTGCTCCCACTATGGATTTTTTTCAGGACAGTGCTGTTTCTCCTCAGCAGCAGGTAAGCAGCCCGAGGCCAGGCCTGGAGGCCTGCCAGGATCGTGTGTCCCCTCAAGCCATGCTCACTGGGCCCCCTCAGCCTTTGAGGCCAGCACAGTGTGGCAGGAAGGGAAGCACTTCTTGGGGAAAGCTGGGGAAGTTGCTGCCTTGGACAGCGCTCCAAGTCTTCCCCATGCCTCCTGCAGGTGCCAGCCACTGTAAGGGGCATTCACCAGAGTCTACAGTTCCATGTTGCTCTGGATGCCAGGCTGCAAATTGACATTGTCAGGCTGGCTGAAGAACACCCTGCAGACGTGGTGCTGACCCTGCTGCGCTGTGCCCCAACGTGTGACAGGTATGGGGCCCACGTGCCTGCACAGCTCAGGGCTCACCAGCCTTTGGGGCCCATGGCCCTGCACAGCCTGTGCTCTGGGCTCTGCCAGACAGGCAGAGAGCTCCAGGACCCTCAGAAACCTCTCTGTTTCCCAAGCCTGCTGCCAATGCTCCCTCCCTGCCCCTCAGGGCACCGGGGCTCTGTCACCTGGGCCCCCACAGCTCCACAGGGCATGGTACTGGGACTGAGATGCCCCTGACACAGAGCTCTGATCCCACAGAGCTGCTGCAATGATGTGGGGAACTATAGGATCATCGGGACCAGCAGTGGAGAAAGTGCTGGCAACACTTCTCTGTGTGATGGAGGACTGGCCTCTGCACAGCGCCTGCACCTCTGATGGGGATGACAGGGACGTTTTTGCCCTGGCTGTGAGTTTCTGGATTTGGCCACTGCTTGCCCCTCGGTCGTCTCTCCAGCAGCTCTCCATCCTCTCCATGCCTCAGTCACCAGGCTGAAACCTGGCCCAGGGGCAGGCTCAGGGGGCACCAGGCCCGCTGCTCCTCCTACATCTGCCCTTGGGCCCTGCCCCACGGACACCTCGGCACTGAGCGCTGTCTTGGGCTGCTTCTTTTGCAGGCAACTCTGGTGATCTGGGTGATTGTCCAGGTGCCCGAGTGCCACGAGGCAATGATCCTTTACTCCTCCCGCCTGTTTGTGGCTCTGCTCTTCCATGTTGTCATGACCACACAGCAGATGCCACCAGTGGAAGCTGGTAACTTCTGGAGAGCATGCCAGGAGGAACACCGCCTTCCCAGCAAGCCCAACAGGTCCCAGTCCTCCTGGCCTTGCCATGCTCTTGTGGCCAGCGCCAGGGCTCCCAGTGTGACCTGAGCTTTGCTCTGCACACAGGTTTGCAGTGCAGGCCATGAAGGCCCTGCTCTGCCGACTGCGCTGTGACAATGAGGTGATGGCTATGGAGCGCAAGCGTGGCTGGGACACACTGCTGTGTGCTGACACCCAGCACTATGCCGTGGGTCTGCTGGCCAGGTGAGACTCCCTTCTCCCCACTGGCCCTGGCATTTGTCCCCTGTGCCCCACACAGTCCCTGTGGTCATGGGCCAGAGAGCCTCGTCACTGAGCGATGGCCTAGGAGACTGGAAAAGGCTAGGAGAGGAGGGTTGCCCAGAAGGGGCCACCTTCCAGTGCACCCACATCCCCTCCAGGGATGCTGGGGAAAGACCAGAGCTCTCTGAGTCAGTCCTGGGAGAGCTTTGTCCCCCACCTCAGGGTCTTGGTGCCTTTTTCCCCCTGCCAGGGAGATGCGCCGGCACTTGGTCCCTTTGTGCTCTCGCATTGGACAACACTTGCTCCGGCAGCTCAGCAGGCAGGACCCATACAGTGATCTGCCCTTCCTCGCATTCCTAGTGGAGGTGAGCCTCAAGGCCAGCGCTGCCTGCCTGAGCTGCCTCCCAGCTCTCTGCCCTCTCACAGCCACAGCTGCCGGGATGGTGCCCATGCCCTGTGCTGCTGCCTGGGCCCAGCCCTGTGCGGCTCCGGGCTCCTGCCAGCTGGTTCCCTGTCACTGCCCTGTGCCTTTCAGGTCCTCGAGTGCCTGGACTGGAGGGAATGTGGTGGCAGTGTCTGGAAGGTCTTGGCAAGGTACCTGCACAGCGAGTGCAGGGAACGGCGTCGCCTGGCGCTCAGAGGGCTCGTGGTGGTCAGCAAGGATCTCTTGATGGTGAGAAGGGGGCCGTGGCTGAAGCTGCGCTGGGGAAAGCAGCCCTTTGGGCGTGCAGGGCTTCAGGAGCTGAGGCAGCTGCTCCCAGCTCTCCTGCCTCACCTGCCCCAGTGCTTTGGGTCACGCCTTTGGCCTGTGGGCCCTGCAGCAGCAGGGTGGGCTTGCAGTGCCAGGGCAGGGTTGGCGGTGCAGCCCTCCGTGGCTTCCCAGCACAACCTTGTGTTCCACACAGGCCAGGAGATTGTGCTGTCTCTCTCAACGGCTTGTGGATGTTCTGGATGATGCAGATGGAGAGGTGGTCAGCATGTCCCTCTCTGTGTTCATGAATGTGCTCCAGCACAAAGACATCCTAGTATCCAGCACCACTGCCCCGAAGCTGGCTGAGGAACTCCTGCTGCTCTTTGTGCATGTAAGCTTCTGCATCCTGAGCCACAGGCATTGGGTGCTTCCCAGGAACTTTGTGCCCTCTGGATTTTCAGGCCTTTGCCCAGGTGGGACTAGAATAGTTGCTGTAGGTCTTTTTCTTTCCTCTAGGACAACAGCCATGTGCAGTTGCTGTCCATTCAACTCTTCTGCAAGGTGTTGGAACTGGTAGTGGATGAGGGAAAAAAGCCCCTGCAGACAACTGTGATCAACAGCCTCAATACACTTAAACTTTACTGTCATGCTAAAAACCGGGACGTGGCAAAGGTGAGGTTTTGTGTGATGCTGGTGGATCTCTGGCAGGGGGCTTGGCTGCCTCCTGCCCACGTGCCTCGCGGGCTGACGCCTCCTCCAGGCCTTGGCACAGGGATGTGGGGCTGGTGCCCTGGGCTGCGGGGCCATCTCTGGGTCTCTGCTGCTCTCCAGGCCTCTCGAGAAATGCTGATTCGTGTGGCCGAGTTCCTGCAGAGGAGCAAGCTGGTACAGCTGTTGAAGAAGCAGCCGCCGATGAATGTCGATGAGTGCCTGGTAAGGAGGGCCTTCAAGCCCCAGGCTCAGGCCGGAGAAGGCCCCTGAGGGCGGTGCTCAGTGTGCGGGGTTGGCAGCTGTGCCCCTGCCCGCTGCTGCAGCCAGAGGCCGCGCGGGCTCTTCTCCAGGCTCCCGCGGGCCCGAGCCCAGTTGCCCATGGAGCCCCGGCCCGGCGAGGCTGCGGGCCGGCACCGCGGCTCCCCGGGCAGCAGCCGGCCCTCTGCCCCCTGCCCTCGGGAGCCCTTGGCCAGCGGCTGCTGGCCGCGCCTCAGGGCTGTGCGGCCAGGGGAGGCGGGGCTGGGCGCAGGCAGCACCCGGCCCAGGGGCTCAGCCCGCGCCAGCCCTTCCCTCCGTCCGCTCTCCGCAGCAGGCAGAGAACAGGAGCAGAGTGGCCGAGCACCTGCGCCGGGCCCTGCCCTACCTGGAGAGCCTACAGGAGCCCCTGCGAGAGGCGGCCGTCAGGATCATGGGTGAGCCCCGAGCCTGGGCTCCCTCCCCGGCCCGGCCCGGCGCAGCTCGGCCCCAGCACCGCCTGCTGCCTCGGCAGCGCCGGTCGGGCCCGGCGCCGTGGAGCCCCGCCTGGCCTGGGCATTGTTGCTGCCGCCCTCTGGCAGCCGTGCCCTTGGGCGGCAGCGTGCGCCAAGGGCCGGGCTGAGCCCTGCCGGGCCAGCAGCCCGTGTGGCCGCAGTGCCGGCAGCGCCTCTGGCAGGGAGCTGTGCCGGGGCCGTGACAGGCTCTGTGTTCACAGGCATGGCCGGGCGGTGCCTCAGGAGGCAGCAGCAAGGGCTCCGGCTGATCTGCACTGGTGAGTGAGGGCAGCGGGCTGACAGCGGGGGCTGCCCAAGGAGCTGCAAGCCCTGCCCCGCCTTTGGAGAGCTCTGCTCCCTGTGTGCACGAGGGCTGATGTGGGCAGAGCACATGGAGATTTCAGGGACACGTGGGGGAGCCCTGGCAAATACCTCCCAGCCCATTCCAAAGTCTCCTACTCCCTTCTGGCTGGGATGGCCCTGTTCAGAAGGTCTTGTAGGATTCCCTCAGACCCGGGCTGTTGCCATGCCTCTGTTCCTCTTTCTTTCAGCCCTTCAAGGCCGGAGGCAACGTGCCATCCCATCCTGCTGTGACCAGGCGAATCAAGTCGACTTTCCCCGGAGAGCTCAACAAGTAGGGACATCTTCTGGATCCAGTCAACCAGTGTCCCAAGAAGAGCACCAGGAGACACCCAAGAGGACATCGCCTCCCAGCGCTGCTGGAAGTCCTGGCACAGCTGATGCTGGGCACAGTTCTTGTGGCTTCAGCCCTCTCCCTGCCTGTTGACAGCTCCGTCCCTCCAGCCCTCAGACACTGCCCATTGCCATTGTCCTGGGTTGGCTGTATGATGCTTTTATCCCCAATCGTCTTGTTCTGTTTGTGCTAAATAGTAAGTTTTGCACCTTTAAGACTTATTGCAGACAGTGAAGGGGGAGAGAAAATGCAGGTTTTTTTTTCCTCCAGATACTCCTGTCACTCCCCCACATTCCTTCTGCGGGCCGGTGGTTGTTGTCTGCAGACGACGGACAGAGAGCTTCTTGGCTTTTTAGTTAGTTTTTTCAGCTAGCTGAGGCAAAGAAGTTCCCCGGACTGTGGTTTTTTTTTTTTTCCTTTCCCTTTTTCTTTGGACCTTTTGAAACCTGCTCTGGATTGAACACTCAGGGAAGCACCGGCAGCTCACATTTCTGGCCCACCGGGCCGGGCCTGGCCTGCGACAATTCCAGCACTGGAGGGACTGATCAGAGACTGAGTGAGCTGCAACCCGGGGAGGGGGTTTCCTCATTGTTTGATATTGTTTTAGTTTTATTGTTTAATAAACAGTTTTTTTCCACCTTTCTCCAAGGAGGTACTGTTTTCCTCCCGGACCAGTTGAGGGGGGGAGGGGCCGATTGGATCTGTTTCCTCACTGGAGCTACTTTGGGGAATTTTATTTTCCCAAATTTACTCTAAACCTGGACAAATACATAATTGGCGCCCAGACGCGGGACTGGAGAATGTGGAAAAAAGCTCTATTAATTGTGTGTTTGTGGTTGTTAAAGCAGTTAGTAGACATGCTGTTTGGATCCATAATGTCCTTGGGGGTGAAAGCCTTCGTGTGGCTCTGGGCTCAAGATCTTTTTGAGATTTCAGTGCCTTTCTTGTCACTAGGAATATGGTCCATAACACGTAATTTTTGCAGTACAGGGGTACGGGTTGGAATAGCTGTTGTGCTGACCTTGGTGATGATGATTTATAAAGCGTTTACAAAGATACTGGTGTCTGTTTACAACATGTATGGTTTATGGTTCCTTCATCCTATCCTGCATCCCAATTCCAGTAGTACATTTTGGGAATTTATTAGTAATTACACTCATTCTAGTAATTACACTCAGTCTGGTACAGGAGGAGCCGAGAATATGGCTTTCCAGCCTTTCTTTTCCTTCTTCTCCTCTGGATCTGTGATGTCACTTTTTGAGAATGTTCAGTTTCCCCTGAATGTTAAAGAGACCATCTTTCTGGTATTTAATCTGGTAGGCTTCCTCTATGTTGTCTGTAGCCTCTCTAGAGTGAGGGCTGAGATATCCAGAGGAGCTAGTGAGACCCCTGACCCAGAATCAGATGCAGGTGTGAAAAATCCTGAGTGGTGTGGAGAGTGGGAAAATATAGGCCAAACCCTGAAGGAATTTTCTGATCCTGTAGACTGGGATTTTCCACGGGAACAAATTCAGAACCCAGCTGAGGTGGGGAAATACCTAAAAGAGAAGTGCCATGACAATTCTAAGGAAAGGAGGCTTATTGCAATAAGCTGGGCCCTGGCCTATGCTTATCGCACTGTGTTAGATAGTGTAGGGCAGCAGACAGAGGCCGGGGGGCAGGGAGATAAATCAGCTATCCCAGTCACTCAAGTTGTAGCCAACAGCCCAGACTCGAAGCCCGCAGCCAAACCAGACGGTGAGCCTAAGCCAGCATCTAAACCCATGGCTGTTGCTACCAGTACTAGAAGTGGGAAATGCACAGAAAAAACTAACCGACCAGTGGATGATGACGATGATGATGGTGATACAGGAGAAGGAACCTCGATGCCTCCTGACGTAAAATCAGGAGTCAAAGCAGCAGGTGCAAGATCAGACGCAAATACTGAGACCTTTTCCCTGAAGGACCTTCGTGGCCTACGGAAGGATTACACCCGACGACCTGATGAATCCATAATTAGTTGGTTAGTCCGTCTCTGGGATGCTGCAGGCGAGGCTACAATTCTGGATGGCACTGAAGCGAGGCATTTGGGGTCCCTGTCACAGGATCCTGTCATCGACCAAGGAATGATGAGGGGGGCTAATCCACGCAGCCTCTGGTCACGGGTCTTGGATAGTGTTGCACAAAGATACCTGTGTGCAGATGATCTTTATATGCAACAAACTCAGTGGAAGACTATAGAGCAAGGGATCCAACGCCTGAGAGAAATGGCAGTGGCAGAGATTATCTTCTCAGATGATGAGACAACTAAGAACCCAGACCTTGTACCATGCACGCCTGTGATGTGGCGAAAACTTGTGCGACTTGGGCCACATGAATATGCTTCTGCCTTAGCCATGATGAAGAGGGATGAGAGGGAAGAGACTGTGCTAGATATGGCAAGGAAGCTCCGAGCATATGCAGATGCTGTGCATGGCCCAACACATGCCAGAATCTCAGCGGTGGAAACACGTCTGCAGGAATTAGAGGATAAGATAGAGGAGAATCATAAGAAGCTCAGACAGGAGATTAAAGAAGACCTTCTCCAAGTATCGGCAGTACAGATCAGAGGTTCTGGTATCCAAGGCAGACGTTTCCCAGGTGGTGAGAGACGGTACACCCCACGAAATGAGCTGTGGTTCTACCTGTGTGATTGTGGAGAAAACATGGGGAGGTGGGATGGAAAACCTACTGCTGTTCTGGCACGACGGGTGCGTGAATTGAAGGAAGCCACCAAAAGGAAAGCAGCTCCAGTTGCCCATAGCCGAACTACCAGATATGATGATGATGACATGTCCGATCCCCTTGAAGGAACATCCAAGACATATACCCAGGGAAAGAAGGATAACCAGGCTTAGAGAGGCCCTGCCTCTAGCCAGGTAGAGGCCAGGGAAAATCGTGTTTTCTGGTCTGTGTGGATTCGTTGGCCTGGCACATCGGAACCACAAGAGTATAAAGCTTTGGTTGATACAGGTGCGCAATGTACATTAATTCCGTCGAGACATGTGGGGACGGAGTCTGTCTCCATTGCTGGTGTGACAGGGGGATCCCAGGATTTCACTTTGGTGGAAGCTGATGTAAGCTTGACTGGGAATGAGTGGAAGAGACATCCTATCGTGACTGGCCCAGAGGCCCCATGTATTTTGGGGATAGACTACCTTCGAAGTGGGTATTTCAAAGACCCAAAGGGACTCAGATGGGCATTTGGAATAGCTGCTGTAGAGACAGAGGGTATCAAGCAGTTGAACAGTTTGCCTGGACTGTCAGAAAACCCATCTGCAGTAGGACTCCTGAAGGTAGAAGAGCAACGAGTGCCAATTGCCACCTCAACAGTGCACCGCCGACAGTACCGAACGAATCGAGATGCTGTGATTCCCATCCACAAAATGATCCGTGAGCTGGAGAGCCAAGGGGTGGTTAGCAAGACCCACTCACCCTTCAACAGCCCAATTTGGCCTGTGCGTAAATCTGAAGGAGAATGGAGATTGACTGTGGACTATCGTGCATTGAATGAAGTGACTCCACCGCTGAGCGCTGCTGTACCGGACATGCTGGAACTCCAGTACGAGCTGGAGTCCAAGGCAGCAAGGTGGTACGCCACTATAGACATTGCTAATGCATTTTTCTCCATTCCTCTGGCAGCAGAATGCAGGCCTCAGTTTGCTTTCACCTGGAGAGGCGTGCAGTACACCTGGAACCGACTGCCCCAGGGGTGGAAGCACAGCCCCACCATCTGCCATGGACTGATCCAGGCTGCACTGGAAAAGGGTGAGGCTCCAGAACATTTGCAATATATTGATGACATCATTGTGTGGGGGAAGACAGCAGCAGAGGTGTTCGAGAAAGGGGAGAAAATCATCCAGATTCTCCTAAAAGCTGGCTTCGCCATCAAGAAGAGCAAAGTCAAGGGACCTGCCCAAGAGATCCAGTTTCTGGGAGTAAAGTGGCAAGATGGACGGCGTCAGATTCCCACCGATGTCATCAACAAGATCACAGCAATGTCTCCACCATCCAGTAAGAAAGAAACACAAGCTTTCCTAGGTGCCATAGGTTTTTGGAGGATGCATATTCCCGAATACAGTCAGATTGTGAGCCCTCTCTACCTGGTCACCCGTAAGAAGAACACTTTCCACTGGGGCCCTGAGCAGCAACAAGCCTTTGCACAGATCAAGCAGGAGATTGCTCATGCAGTAGCCCTTGGCCCAGTCAGGACAGGACCAGAGGTGAAGAACGTGCTCTACTCTGCAGCCGGGAACCATGGCTTGTCCTGGAGCCTTTGGCAGAAGGTGCCTGGGGAGACTCGAGGCCGACCACTAGGATTTTGGAGTCGAGGCTACAGAGGGTCTGAAGCCAACTATACTCCTACAGAGAAAGAAATCTTGGCTGCCTATGAAGGAGTCCAGGCTGCCTCGGAAGTAATAGGGACTGAAGCACAACTCCTCCTGGCACCTCGACTACCAGTACTGGGGTGGATGTTCAAAGCGAAAGTTCCCTCTATGCACCATGCCACCAGTGCTACATGGAGCAGATGGATTGCTGTTATCACACAGCGCGCCCGTATTGGAAAACTGAATCGCCCTGGGATTCTGGAAATAATTACAAACTGGCCGGAAGGTGAAAACTTTGGTCTCGCTGATGAAGGGGAACAAGAAGTGACACGGGCTGAAGAAGCTCCACCATACAACCAACTGCCAGCAGAGGATACACGGTATGCTCTCTTTACTGATGGTTCTTGCCGCATTGTGGGAATGAACCAGAAGTGGAAAGCAGCTGTATGGAGCCCCACACGACAGGTCGCAGAGGCCACTGAAGGAGAAGGTGGATCAAGCCAACTTGCTGAACTCAAAGCCGTTCAACTGGCCCTGGACATTGCTGAGAGAGAGAAGTGGCCAAAGCTCTACCTCTACACTGATTCATGGATGGTAGCCAATGCTCTGTGGGGATGGCTGGAGAGGTGGAAAGAGGCTAACTGGCAGCGTAGAGGAAAACCAATTTGGGCTGCTGAAGAGTGGAAAGACATTGCTAACAGGGTAGGGAAACTGCCTGTAAAGGTCCGCCATGTGGATGCCCATGTTCCCAAGAGTAGAGCTAATGAGGAGCACCAAAACAATGAGCAAGTAGACCAGGCTACAAAAATAGAGGTGTCAAAGATAGATTTAGATTGGGAACATAAAGGAGAGTTATTCCTAGCTCGATGGGCCCATGATGCCTCAGGCCATCAGGGCAGGGATGCCACCTATAAGTGGGCACGAGACCGAGGGGTGGATCTAACCATGGACAGTATTTCTCAGGTTATCCATGACTGTGAGACGTGTGCTGCCATCAAGCAGGCCAAGCGAGTGAAGCCCCTGTGGTATGGTGGGCGGTGGTCCAAGTACAAGTATGGGGAGGCCTGGCAGATTGACTACATCACCCTGCCCCAGACACGCCAGGGCAAGCGCTACGTGCTGACCATGGTGGAAGCCACCACGGGATGGCTGGAAACCTACCCTGTGCCTCATGCTACGGCCCAGAACACCATCCTGGGCCTTGAAAAGCAAGTTCTGTGGAGACATGGTACCCCTGAGAGGATTGAGTCAGACAATGGGACTCATTTCAAGAACAGCCTTATCAACACCTGGGCTAGGGAACATGGCATTGAGTGGGTGTACCATATTCCCTACCATGCACCAGCTGCAGGCAAAGTGGAGAGGTACAACGGACTGTTAAAAACCACATTGAAAGCATTAGGTGGGGGAACTTTCAAAAACTGGGAGCAGCATCTGGCAAAAGCCACCTGGTTAGTTAACACCCGAGGCTCTACTAACCGAATGGGCCCTGCCCAGTCTGAGCCTTTGCACAGAGTGGATGGAGACAAAGTCCCAGTGGTACACGTCAGAGGTTTGTTAGGGAAGACAGTTTGGATTAACTCTGCCTCAAATACTGACAAAACCATTCGTGGGGTTGTTTTTGCTCAGGGACCAGGTTGCACATGGTGGATAATGCAAAAAGATGGAAGAACACGATGTGTACCTCAAGGAGATCTGATTGTTGGATAAAACCTATGTGTAAATATCACTGTTTGCTGAATGCTATTGCCATTGTCTGTATATAGCTGTATAATGAATGTATAATGCATGTATTTATAGAGTTAGAATTTATATTAGTTTTGGTAATAAGCAGACGATATGGGGATAAGGGGTGGAATGTCCTGGGTTGGCTGTATGATGCTTTTATCCCCAATCGTCTTGTTCTGTTTGTGCTAAATAGTAAGTTTTGCACCTTTAAGACTTATTGCAGACAGTGAAGGGGGAGAGAAAATGCAGGTTTTTTTTTCCTCCAGATACTCCTGTCACTCCCCCACATTCCTTCTGCGGGCCGGTGGTTGTTGTCTGCAGACGACGGACAGAGAGCTTCTTGGCTTTTTAGTTAGTTTTTTCAGCTAGCTGAGGCAAAGAAGTTCCCCGGACTGTGGTTTTTTTTTTTTTCCTTTCCCTTTTTCTTTGGACCTTTTGAAACCTGCTCTGGATTGAACACTCAGGGAAGCACCGGCAGCTCACATTTCTGGCCCACCGGGCCGGGCCTGGCCTGCGACAATTCCAGCACTGGAGGGACTGATCAGAGACTGAGTGAGCTGCAACCCGGGGAGGGGGTTTCCTCATTGTTTGATATTGTTTTAGTTTTATTGTTTAATAAACAGTTTTTTTCCACCTTTCTCCAAGGAGGTACTGTTTTCCTCCCGGACCAGTTGAGGGGGGGAGGGGCCGATTGGATCTGTTTCCTCACTGGAGCTACTTTGGGGAATTTTATTTTCCCAAATTTACTCTAAACCTGGACAGCCATTTTTTCCCTCCACTCTCCCTCCCTGTAGATAGGTCCCTCCCTCCAGCCCTCAGACACTGCCCATCCCCATTTTTTCCCTCCACTCTCCCTCCCTTTAGATAGCTCCCTCCCTCCAGCCCTCAGACACTGCCCATCCCCATTTTTTCTCTCCACTATCCCTCTCTTTTGATAGATCTTCCCACCAGCCCTCAGAATGTCCATCACCGTTTTCTCTTTCCCCTCTCCCTCCCGGTAGATAGCTCCCTGCCTCCAGCCCTCAGACCCTGCCTGTCCCCTTTTTGCCCTCCCAGCTCATCCCTACGCTTTGCCTTATTCTAATAAAAGTTTGGCTTCTTCACTTTGTCTGCATCCCTGTGGAACTGAAGCAAATCCGGGGCCCTGGGACACACAGGCCCCTGCTGCCGTTCTCTGCCACGCCGTGTTTTGTGCACAGACCCAGAGGAACGAGGGCAGGTCAGGCTGGAAAGGTCCCTGTGCTGAAGGTGCAGTTCCACAGCACTGTGCACTTACACATCTTGCTGAGCACCTCACAGCCTCTGAGTTTTGGAAGAGCCAACCTGAGTATGCTCTGAACCCAGCTGAGAGGGATTCCATGGCAAGCATCCACAGAGGGCAAAGGAGCTTGGAATGCTGGAAGCTTTCAAGAATAGCTTCCTGAAAGCACAGCAGCGCTCCATCCCTGCACAGGATGAGGAAGAGGGCAGAAGCAGAGAGCATGCGGGCTTAGCAGGGAGCTCTGGGTGTGCCTAAGGGCAAATGAAGCAGCAGCACGGTGCCCGAGACTGGGACACGCGGCCGTGCCGCTGCCCGCAGCGCTGCCAGGCAGTGCCGGGATCCCGGCTGTGCTTCTGCTCCCCACAAGGGAGGAATGGCAGCCCCAGGCTCAGAGCCAGTCAGAAAGCCAAGCAAGGGAGAGCAGAGGGAGGGCACCCTTCCAGTGTCTCTCGGCCATGGCTGCAAAACAGCCCCTGCTGCTTCTTCCTCCCCCTGAGTTTGGGCTGTGCTGGTGGCAGAGCCAGCCAGGCTGTGCTCTGTGTTCCAAAGCCTGTTGGGAGCTGCGATGAAAAGCTCTGTGTGCCCAGCAGAGAGTCCTGGAAGGAGCTGGCAAGAGCATCCTGCAGGAACAGGGCTCTGGTCCCTGGCCAGGAACAGCCTGGTTTTGGTGCCGTGAGCGCAGGCAGGAGCTGAGGCGGGTGAAGAGGCAGCGGGCAGCTTGTGTTTGTACAGGGCCTGGGGCTGCACCTCTGAAGCTGCACCTGGAAACTCACTTGGGGCAATAGGAGCTAGAGCTGGAGTGCGTGTCCTGAAAGGACCTGAAGTCATTCAGCCTTGCCAGCGTTTCTTAAGGGTCTGTTGGTGCTCCCCAGGAAAGCCACACATTTGGGGAAACACCTTGGGAGGAAAGGGGCTTGCTTCTCAAGGAAAGTGCTTCCCAGGGAGCCCCCAGGGAGGCAGGTGTGAGTGTCCCCCTTTGGCTCTCTGTGCTCCTTTCAATCCTTGAGGCCCGTTGCACTTGGCAGAGGGGCACGGAGAAGGCAGTGAGGAGCAGGTTTGGCATCTGCCTGGACCTGTGGAAACCAAGCCAAGCACCTGCAGCAGGCTGTGTTACCCACTTGGGACAGTGGGTGAGCAGAAGCATCTCTGTCCAGCCATGAGCCCCAAAGCTCTCTGCGAGAGTTGTGAATGAAATGGCCTTTACACACACACTTTTCACAGCTTTCCAGTCTGCTGTGTTTCAACTCTTGGCAATATGCATTTGCCTCCTGCTTGCGGGGAGCTGCTGTGGCCCAGGTCCAGCCAGAGCTGGGATGTGTGGGCCAGGCAGCGTGGAGAGCCTTGGCTGATCTTGGTGTGTCCCTGGCCTCAGAAAAGGCCTCCCGAGGTGTCCTGCTCATTGGCTCTCCCTGTGCATCTTGGAGAGAACAAGGCAGGCATTTCTGGCAGCTGGGCATCAGCCGGCCTTCAAATGGGGGCGTGGGCTGGAGTGAGCCCAGCTGAGATCCCCTGAGAGCAGCCCAGTGCTCCTTGCTCCTCTCTGCTGACCCGTGAGCGTTTGCCTGGTTTCGGGATGGCCCTGGCTGTGTCAGGGCTGCTCCGTGGGCACGGGACAGCCGGTCCTGTCCCGCTGGGTCCCAGCAGTGCCTCGCAGCAGCCCTGCACCCTCGTCAGGATGCTGGCCAAGAGAGGCCCTGGAAGCTGAGTCAGCTGATTTGAAGCTTTTGCAGATACACACAGGGGATGGCCACACACAGGGGATGGCCAACAGCAGTCCTGAGGGGTCTCCCTAATTCAAAGAAATCCTCAGACAAATGCATTGTCTGCCAAAAAGCCCTTTTATTGAGCTGATTGGAGGACAGGGGTCTGCACCCCACTAAAATGCTTCTCTGCCACATGTAAATTTCAGTGGGGTGATGTAGGAATTGTATCAAAAATAACATCCATCTTTACCCTGCTGAGGCAGGTGGCTAGAATTATATTGCATCAGATTCCTGTGCTTGGAGTTAATGTCCAGGCACTGGCCAGGAGCCATCTTGATACCCTAAAGCAGCACTTCTTCCTCATGGCTTCCCTGCACAGGGCTGATTCCGTACTTGCCCTTAGTTCTTCTGGTAGAATGTGTCTAAAGCTTTTTGTCAAGTCACTCTGCTGTCAAGTTAGGCCAGCCAGGTTTTTCTTGTGCTAACTGGTGCAAAGTGCTTATCTATGTCTGTGCTAAGTACTTGTTTACTAAAGTGAATTGCTTGTGCTTATGTCAAACAAAAGTCTTGTTTCATTGCCAAACGTGCCTAAAGCCACCCACTCCTTGTGGCACCAGCTGCTTTCCTGTGCAATGTTCCACCTCCCCCAGGAGCGAAGAGGGAGCTGCAGAAAGAGCTTGCCAGGCTGCTCTGGATCCTTTCCCAGCAGCCCTGGTTGAGTGGAGCAGTCCCAGCTGAGCGCAGATGGAGCAGCTGTGCCCATGGAGCAGCCGTGCACAGGGAGGCTCGCTGGGAAGGATGATCCGAGAACCACAGGACTGGCAGCCTGGCTTTGCTGCCAGGGAAGGCCTTGGAGCAGATCCTCCTGAGTGCCATCCCACGGCACGTGCAGGGAACCAGGGGCTCTGCTGGAGGGTGGGAAAGCTCTGCGGAGGGATGGCCACAGCTGGGGCTCCTGGTGGGGTGTTGAGGGCTTCTGTGGGGGTGTTTGGGGTGGTGGGTGTTGGGGGGCGTGTTGGGGAAGGAGTTGTCTGGAAGGTGAGAGTCTGGGCTGGAATTTGAGTCAGTTTGAAGGCAGCATCTGTGCTTTGGTGTTGGAGGGCAGAAAGAATGTCTGTGACTATTTCTGTGCATGGTCCTGTTTCCCCTGCAGGCTACAAGAGGGGAGAGCTGTACTTTATTGGCCACTTAGATATCTGTACTGGGGGAGGATCAGCCATTTTGCCATCACCTCATTTGTTTGGGTTACTGTTGTGACACTGAGTGGTCGTTCATTCCTTGAGAGCTTTTATTCCTTCAGATAATTAGGAGATTATAATCCCTTCATGGAAATCCATTAGCAAATCAAAGAAAGGTCTTCTTTTTGACTCTGTGCAGTGTTATGTTTTTTAAAGTGACATTCAATGGATGATAAGGCAAATGAGATGCTGCTTCAGGATGGGAAGCAAACTTGTAGACCAGTCAAATTCTCAGGCCATCCCAATAAATTTGGGTAGTTCGCAAATTTTGGAACTACTTGAGCTAAGCAATGGAAAATAAAGCTTTCCTGAAGTGAGGATTCCTAAATACCAGATTCTTCTGTGTCTTCACAGCAAACATGTTTTTGTGGTGCAGGAACTTACTTCAATGAGAAAATAATTCCAGCATGGAGCAAGAGCTTCAGACAGAGACCAAGTGTTGCCAGCAGTTGCTCCAGGTGCTCCTGCCATCAGCCCCCAATGCACGTGGGCTTTGGCTCCCTGTGGCACAGAAGCCCCCCGGGGGCACAGGTCTCTGGGGCAGGAGACGGGCACCAGCGCTGCAAGGGCTCGGGAGGTGGCAGCTCTGCTTGGGCAGGGACTCTGCCACAGCTGCTGATGGCAGCGCTGCCCGGGCCCCAGGGCTCAGAGCAGCGTTGGTGCCCGGGCCCACACGTTCCTTGTGCGTGTCACACCCGCGGCTTTAGGATGGCCACGGGCCGGGACGTGTCCCAAGGAGGCCGTGCCAGCTTCCCTGGAAGGCCCCGTGCCCTTCCCGGCGCGGCTGCGTCAGCAGCCCTGGGGGCTCCTTCTGCTGCCCTGAGCCCGCAGAGCAGGGCAGCGTTTGCTGATGCTCTGAGCCCTTCCTAAAGATCCTGTGGGGCTGCCTTAGACACCTGGGGCCAGGCATTCCTTCCAGCCTGGGCCACTTTGGCCGGGCTGGGGGCAGCCCCAGGGCAGGCGGCAGTGTGTGCAAGGGCCCTTGGTGACACGCTGCAGCACGGTCACTGTGACATGGAACGGGTGTCCAAGGGCCCTTTGTGACACGTGGGGACATAGGAGCTGGCACTGACAGGAGCAGGCCACAGTGCTCGGAGCACGCGACGGGACAGGACGGGACAGAGCGGTGCTGTGAGGAGCCCCCGCACAGCGCACTCATTCGTGTCCAACCCGGAGCTTTTCCGAGTCGTTACTCCCACAGGTGACCTCGTGGAAAGACTACTGGCCTTGTGGCCTGTGGCCTTCCCGAGGATTCTCTTTTCCAGGTGCCTCCGAGGCCAGACTTGGTGACTCAGAACTCTCCTGAGGCATCTCCCACCCTTCTGGCCTGTGCACTCGAGGCAGGACCCTGGGACTTAGTGACCAAAACCGTTTATGAGGTGTCTCCTGTCCTTGTGGCAGGAGCCCTCGAGACCAAAGTGCAGGACTTGCTGTCCTGCAGTCTTCCTGAGGCTTCTCTGTCTCAGATGCCTTCAAGGCACAACTAAAGGACTTACTGAGTCAGAACTTTCACGAGGCATGTCTCTTTAATGTGCCCTCAAGGACAGACTCTGTCATGGCAGGCAGATTTCTCAGCGTGTTTAAAGTCTTTGGGAAGAAAAAAGAGAAAGGCCCTGGAGCTGTCCCAGGAAAACAGCCTGAAGAGCCCAAGCACTTGCAGCCACTGCAGGAGGGTGAGTGGCAGAGCTGGGCCACAGACCTGATGGTGGCAGCCAGCTTGGCCCCATCCCTCCCATGCCATCCCATGCCATCCCATGCGATCCCAACCCCTGGGGACATGCCCACGGGCAGGATGGAACAGGGGCAGGGCAGACACCCCGCAGGGGCCGTGCTCCATCCCCTGGGCCATCCCGGGGCTCTCCCTGCCTGGGCAGCGCAGGGCTGGGCTGTGTTCTCTGGCCTCTCCTGCAGCCCCTCAGCTCTGGCTGCGCTCGCTCTTTGCCAGATGCAGCCCTGGAGCGCACACAAGAGCAGGAACCCGGCCGTGGCCGCGTACACAAAACCCTGAAGGTACCTGCAGCCATCCCCACCTGAGCTGGGCCTGCTGTCCCTGCTCAGCCCAGCACCACGCTTGGAGCATGCCATGGAACATCCCTGCCTTCCCTGTCCTTTATTCTCCTGCAGAGGTTCCGGAAATTCCTGCGCATTCGACGTAGGAAGACCAACACTGCAGCATCTGAGGGCACAGCCGAGACTGACTCGGGGCTGACCGAGCTCCAGGCAGAGCCTGATGTCAGCCCAGATTCAGCTGAGCCTTCACAAGACTCTGACACCTCAGTGACTGAAATCTGGGAGAAGGCTCTTCCCACATCAATGACCGAGGATGTGGCCATCACAAACACTGACCATGGACAGACTCAGGGCATCGCAAATGCTGACAGCAAACCAGATTTGGCTGAGTGCTCAGAAGACTCTGAGGCTGAAATGAACAAGGACAGGGCAAAGGCAGACGTGGCACTGACTGAGGATGTGGCCGACATTGGAGAGACTCAGGACATCACAAATACGGAAACCAAACCAGATTTGGCTGAGTGCTCAGAACACTCTGAGGCTGCAATGAATTCCAGTGATCACAGGGCAAAGGATGACATGGCAGTGACTGAGGATGTCATCACAACCACCAACACTGGAGAGACTCAGGGAATCACAAACACTGACACAACGCCCACTCCCACTGTGATTCATGTTACCACTATGGATTTCTTTGAAGAGAGTTCTGTTCCATCTCAGCAGCAGGTAAGAAGCCTGGGGCCAGGCCTGGAGGCCTGCCAGGATCGTGTGTCCCCTCAAGCCATGGTCATTGGGCCCCCTCAGCCTTTGAGGCCAGCACAGTGTGGCGGGAAGTGAAGCACTTCTTGGGAGAGGCTGGGGAAGTTGCTGCCTTGGACAGTGCTCCAAGCCTTCCCCATGCCTCCTGCAGGTGCCAGACATTGTAAGGAACATTCACCAGAGGCTGGTGTCCCATGTCACTGTGGAGGCCAGACTGAAAAGTGACATTGTGAGGCTGGCTGAAGAATACCCTGTGGATGTGGTGCTGACCCTGCTGCGCTGTGCCCCAACATGTGACAGGTACGGGGCCCACGTGCCTGCACAGCTCAGGGCTCACCAGCCTGTGGGGCCCATGGCCCTGCACAGCCTGTGCTATGGGCTCTGCCAGACAGGCAGAGAGCTCCAGGACCCTCAGAAACCCCTCTGTTTCCCAAGCCTGCTGCCAATGCTCCCTCCCTGCCCCTCAGGGCACCGGGGCTCTGTCACCTGGGCCCCCACAGCTGCACAGGGCATGGTACTGGGACTGAGATGCGCCTGACACAGAGCTCTGATCCCACAGAGCTGCTGCAACAATGTGGAAAACCATAGGATCATCGAGACCAGCAGTGGAGAAAGTGCTGGCAACACTTCTCTGTGTGATGGAGGACTGGCCTCTCCACAGCATGTGCACCTCTGATGGGGATGACAGGGACGTTTTTGCCCTGGCTGTGAGTTTCTGGATTTGGCCTCTGCTCGCCCCTCGGTCATCTCTCCAGCAGCTCTCCATCCTCTCCATGCCTCAGTCACCGGGCTGAAACCTGGGCTAGGGGCAGGCTCAGGGGGCACCAGGCCCGCTGCTCCTCCTGCATCTGCCCTTGGGCCCTGCCCCATGGACACCTTGGCACTGAGCACTGTCTTGGGCTGCTTCTTTTGCAGGCAACTCTGGTGATCTGGGTTATCATGCCCGAGTGCCAAGAGGTGATGTTGCTTTACTCCTCCCGCCTGTTTGTGGCTCTGCTGTTCCATGTTGCCATCACCACACAGCAGACACCACCAGTGGAAGTTGATACCTTCTGGAAAGCATGCCAGGAGGAACACTGCATTCCCAGCAAGCCCAACAGGTCCCAGTCCTCCTGGCCTTGCCATGCTCTTGTGGCCAGCGCCAGGGCTCCCAGTGTGACCTGGGCTTTGCTCTGCACACAGGTTTGCAGTGCAGGCCATGAAGGCTCTGCTCTGCCGACTGCACTGTGACAATGAGGTGGTGGCTATGGAGCGCAAGCGTGGCTGGGACACGCTGCTGTGTGCTGACACCCAGCACTATGCCGTGGGTCTGCTGGCCAGGTGAGACTCCCTTCTCCCCACTGGCCCTGGCATTTGTGCCCTGTGCCCCACTCAGTCCCTGTGGTCATGGGCCAGAGAGCCTCGTCACTGAGGGACAGCCAAGGAGACTGGAAAAGGCTGGGAGAGGAGGGTGCCCAGAAGGGGAGACCTCCCATAGCACTTACATCCCCTCCAGGGATGCTGGGGAAAGACCAGACCTCTCTGAGTAATTCCTGGGAGAGGTTTAGCCTCTCCACCTCATGGTCTTGGTGCCTTTTTTGCCCTTCCAGGGAGATGCGCCGTGTTTCCCTCTCCTTGTGTTCTGGGATTGCTCTACGCCTGCTTGGGCTGCTCAGCAGGGAGGAGCCACGCTGGGATCTGCCCGCCCTGGCGTTCCTAGTGGAGGTGAGCCTCAAGGCCAGCGCTGCCTGCCTGAGCTGCCTCTCAGCTCTCTGCCCTCTCACAGCCACAGCTGCCAGGACGGTGCCCACGCCCTGTGCTGCTGCCTGGGCCCAGCCCTGTGCGGCTCCGGGCTCCTGCTGGCCGGCTCCCCTGTCACTGCCCTGTGCCTTTCAGGTCCTCGAGTGCCTGGACTGGAGTGAAACTGCTGAGAGCACACTGGAAATCATGTCAAGGTACCTGCAGAGCGAGTGCAGGGAACGGCGTCGCCTGGCACTCAGAGGCCTCGTGGTGCTCAGCAAGGATCCCTTGATGGTGAGAAGGGGGCCGTGGCTGAAGCTGCGCTGGGGAAAGCAGCCCCTTGGGCACGCAGGGCTTCAGGAGCTGAGGCAGCTGCTCCCAGCTCTCCTGCCTCACCTGCCCCAGTGCTTTGGGTCACGCCTTTGGCCTGTGGGCCCTGCAGCAGCAGGGTGGGCTTGCAGTGCCAGGGCAGGGTTGGCGGTGCAGCCGTCCGTGGCTTCCTAGCACAGCCTTGTGTTCCACACAGGCCAAGCGTATATGCAGCATTTTTCAAAGCCTTCTGGCGATGCTGAGCGATGCAGACGGAGAGGTGGTCAGAATGACGCTCTCTATCTTGACTAATTTGCTGAAGAACAACGACATCCTGGTATCTGACACCACTGCACCGAAGCTGGCTGAGACCCTCCTGCTGCTCTTTGACCACGTAAGGCTCTGTGTCCCCAGCCTTGGGCACTTGTTGCTGCCAAGAAACTTTGGGCCCTGTGGATTTTTGTACCGTTCAGGTGAGCCTGGAGTAGCTGGTGTTGACTTTTTTCTCCTTTCCTCCAGGACAACAGCCTTGTGCAGCTGCTCTCTCTTAACCTCTTCTTCAAAGTGATGGATTTGGTAGTAGACGAGGGAAAAAAGTCCCTTAAGTCAATTGTCTGCCAGAGCCTACCTCCACTCTTCTTCCACTGCCACGATGAGAATCGGCATGTGGCAGAGGTGAGGAATCATGGGCTGCTGGTGTGCCCCGGGAGGGGGCTGGGCTGCCACCTGCCCTGGCACCTTGCGGGCTGCAGCCTCCTCCAGGTAGTGGCACTGGGATGCTCCTGTGCCCTGGCCTGTGGGGTCATCTGTGCCTCTCTGCTGCTCTCCAGGCCTCCCGGGAAACACTGCATTGTGCGGCCGGGTTCCTGAAGAAAAGGGAACTCAAGCAGCTGGTGGAGAGAGAGAAGCTATTGACGTTTGCCGAGGTCCTGGTAAGGACAGCCTTGAAGCCCCAGCCTCAGCCTGGAGAAGGCCCCTGAGGGCGGTGCTCAGTGTGCAGGGCTGGCAGCTGTGCCCCTGCCCGCTGCTGCAGCCAGAGGCCGCGCGGGCTCTTCTCCAGGCTCCCGCGGGCCCGAGCCCGGTTGCCCATGGAGCCCCGGCCCGGCGAGGCTGCGGGCCGGCACCGCGGCTCCCCGGGCAGCAGCCGGCCCTCTGCCCCCTGCCCTCGGGAGCCCTTGGCTAGCGGCTGCTGGCCGCGCCTCAGGGCTGTGCGGCCAGGGGAGGCCGGGGCTGGGCGCAGGCAGCGCCCGGCCCAGGGGCTCAGCCCGCGACAACCCTTCCCTCCGTCCGCTCTCTGCAGCTGGCAGAGGACAGGAGCAGAGCGGCCGAGCACCTGCGCCGGGCCCTGCCCTACCTGGAGAGCCCACAGGAGCCCCTGCGAGAGGCGGCCATCAGGTTCATGGGTGAGCCCCGAGCCCGGGCTCCCTCCCCGGCCCGGCCCGGCCCGGCGCAGCTCGGCCCCAGCCCCGCCTGCTGCCCCGGCAGCGCCAGCCGGGCCCGGCGCCGTGGAGCCCCGCCTGGCCTGGGCATTGTTGCTGCCGCCCTCTGGCAGCCGTGCCCTTGGGCGGCAGCGGGCGCCAAGGGCCGGGCTGTGCCCTGCCGGGCCAGCAGCCCGTGTGGAGGGAGCTGTGCCGGGGCCGTGACAGGCTCTGTGTTCACAGGCATCGCCGGGGTACTCCTCAGGGGGCAGCCAGGAGAGCTCCAGGTCATCTTTGAGGGTGAGTGAGGGCAGCGGGCTGACAGTGGGTGCTGGCGCAGGGAGCTGCAATCCCTGTCCCAGTTGCAACATGCTTCGCTCCTTGTGTGGATGAAGGGTGGCGTGGGCAGAGCGCACAGAGATTTCAGGGATGCAGGGGAACGGATTCGTGGCCAGCAGATCCAGTTGACACCCCCTCTCTTGTGGCCGTGGCAAGAGCTGGGTGGGATGGCCCTCGCAGGAGGGTCTCCTAGGATTTCCATAGATCCAGGCTCTTACCATGGCTCTATTTTCCTCCCTCTTCCAGCCCTTCAAGCCCTGAGGAGAGATGACAACCCTTCACAGACAAACATAGTTGTTCAAGAGCTATTCAGTGAGAAAGCGGCAGAGATGGTTCAGAAGAACCAGTCTTTTTTTAAGACCTCCAAATGCCGTGGAAGATGAGAGTACCTTGAGACCAGAAGAGACCAGCTGGAGCTCCAGACACAGCTGATGATTGGCACACCTGAGCCTGCGGGAAACTTGCATTGCTTCAGCCCTCTCCCTGCTTACAGACAGCTCCCTCCCTCCAGCCCTCAGCCTCTGCCCATCCCTTCTTTTTCCTTCCACTCTCCCTCCCTGTGGACAATTCTTTCCCTCCAGCCCTCAGCCTCTGCCCAGCCCAGCCCTTCTTTTTCCCTCCACTCTCCCTCCCTGTGGACAACTCTTTCCCTTTTGCCCTCAGATATTGCCGATCCCCGTTTATCCCTCCCAGCTCATCCCTTTGCTTTGCCTTTCATTAATAAACAGTTTGGCTTCTTCACTTTGCCTGCATCCCTGTGGAACTGAAGCAAATCTGGGGCCCTGGGACACACAGGCTCCTGCTGCCGTTCTCTGCCACGCCGTGTTTTGTGCACAGACCCAGAGGAACGAGGGCATGTCAGGCTGGAAAGGTCCCTGTGCTGAAGGTGCAGTTCCACAGCACTGTGCACTTACACATCTTGCTGAGCACCTCACAGCCTCTGAGTTTTGGAAGAGCCAACCTGAGTATGCTCTGAACCCAGCTGAGAGGGATTCCATGGCAAGCATCCACAGAGGGCAAAGGAGCTTGGAATGCTGGAAGCTTTCAAGAATAGCTTCCAGAAAGCACAGCAGCGCTCCATCCCTGCACAGGATGAGGAAGAGGGCAGAAGCAGAGAGCATGCGGGCTTAGCAGGGAGCTCTGGCTGTGCCTAAGGGCAAATGAAGCAGCAGCACGGTGCCCGAGACTGGGACACGTGGCCGTGCCGCTGCCCGCAGCGCTGCCAGGCAGTGCTGGGATCCCGGCTGTGCTTCTGCTCCCCACAAGTGAGGAATGGCAGCCCCAGGCTCAGAGCCAGTCAGAAAGCCAAGCAAGGGAGAGCAGAGGGAGGGCACCCTTCCAGTGTCTCTCTCGGGCATGGCCGCAAAACAGCCCCTGCTGCTTCTTCCTCCCCCTGAGTTTGGGCTGTGCTGGTGGCAGAGCCAGCCAGGCTGTGCTCTGTGTTCCAAAGCCTGTTGGGACCTGCGATGAAAAGCTCTGTGTGCCCAGCAGAGAGTCCTGGAAGGAGCTGGCAAGAGCATCCTGCAGGAACAGGGCTCTGGTCCCTGGCCAGGAACAGCCTGGTTTTTGTGCCGTGAGCGCAGGCAGGAGCTGAGGCGGGTGAAGAGGCAGCAGGCAGCTTGTGTTTGTAGAGGGCCTGGGGCTGCACCTCTGAAGCTGCACCTGGAAACTCACTTGGGGCAATAGGAGCTAGAGCTGGAGTGCGTGTCCTGAAAGGACCTGAAGTCATTCAGCCTTGCCAGCGTTTCTTAAGGGTCTGTTGGTGCTCCCCAGGAAAGCCACACATTTGGGGAAACACCTTGGGAGGAAAGGGGCTTGCTTCTCAAGGAAAGTGCTTCCCAGGGAGCCCCCAGGGAAGCAGGTGCGAGTGTCCCCCTTTGGCTCTCTGTGCTCCTTTCAATCCTTGAGGCCCGTTGCACTTGGCAGAGGGGCACGGAGAAGGCAGTGAGGAGCAGGTTTGGCATCTGCCTGGACCTGTGGAAACCAAGCCAAGCACCTGCAGCAGGCTGTGTTACCCACTTGGGACAGTGGGTGAGCAGAAGCATCTCTGTCCAGCCATGAGCCCCAAAGCTCTCTGCGAGAGTTGTGAATGAAATGGCCTTTACACACACACTTTTCACAGCTTTCCAGTCTGCTGTGTTTCAACTCTTGGCAATGTGCATTTGCCTCCTTCTTGGGGGGAGCTGCAGTGGCCCATGCCCAGCCAGAGCTGGGATGTGTGGGCCAGGCAGCGTGGAGAGCCTTGGCTGATCTTGGTGTGTCCCTGGCCTCAGAAAAGGCCTCCCAAGGTGTCCTGCTCATTGGCTCTCCCTGTGCATCTTGGAGAGAACAAGGCAGGCATTTCTGGCAGCTGGGCATCAGCCGGCCTTCAAACGGGGGCGTGTGGTGGAGTGAGCCCAGCCGAGGTCCCCTGAGAGCAGCCCAGTGCTCCTTGCTCCTCTCTGCTGACCCGTGAGCGTTTGCCTGGTTTCGGGATGGCCCTGGCTGTGTCAGGGCTGCTCCGTGGGCACGGGACAGCCGGTCCTGTCCCGCTGGGTGCCAGCAGTGCCTCGCAGCAGCCCTGCACCCTCGTCAGGATGCTGGCCAAGAGAGGCCCTGGAAGCTGAGTCAGCTGATTTGAAGCTTTTGCAGATACACACAGGGGATGGCCACACACAGGGGATGGCCAACAGCAGTCCTGAGGGGTCTCCCTAATTCAAAGAAATCCTCAGACAAATGCATTGTCTGCCAAAAAGCCCTTTTATTGAGCTGATAGGAGGACAGGGGTCTCCACCCCACTAAAATGCTTCTCTGCCACATGTAAATTTCAGTGGGGTTATGTAGGAATTGTATCAAAAATAACATCCATCTTTACCCTGCTGAGGCAGGTGGCTAGAATTATATTGCATCAGATTCCTGTGCTTGGAGTTAATGTCCAGGCACTGGCCAGGAGCCATCTTGATACCCTAAAGCAGCACTTCTTCCTCATGGCTTCCCTGCACAGGGCTGATTCAGTACTTGCCCTTAGTTCTTCTGGTAGAATGTGTCTAATGCTTTTTGTCAAGTCACTCTCCTGTCAAGTTAGGCCAGCCAGGTTTTTCTTGTGCTAACTGGTGCAAAGTGCTTATCTATGTCTGTGCTAAGTACTTGTTTACTAATGTGAATTGCTTGTGCTTATGTCAAACAAAAGTCTTGTTTCATTGCCAAACGTGCCTAAAGCCACCCACTCCTTGTGGCACCAGCTGCTTTCCTGTGCGATGTTCTATCTCCCCCAGGAGTGAAGAGGGAGCTGCAGAAAGAGCTTGCCAGGCTGCTCTGGATCCTTTCCCAGCAGCCCTGGTTGAGTGGAGCAGTCCCAGCTGAGCGCAGATGGAGCAGCTGTGCCCATGGAGCAGCCGTGCACAGGGAGGCTCGCTGGGAAGGATGATCCAGGAACCACGGGCCTGGCAGCCTGGCTTTGCTGCCAGGGAAGGCCTTGGAGCAGATCCTCCTGAGTGCCATCCCACGGCACGTGCAGGGAACCAGGGGCTCTGCTGGAGGGTGGGAAAGCTCTGCGGAGGGATGGCCACAGCTGGGGCTCCTGGTGGGGTGTTGAGGGCTTCTGTGGGGGTGTTTGGGGTGGTGGGTGTTGGGGGGCGTGTTGGGGAAGGAGTTGTCTGGAAGGTGAGAGTCTGGGCTGGAATTTGAGTCAGTTTGAAGGCAGCATCTGTGCTTTGGTGTTGGAGGGCAGAAAGAATGTCTGTGACTATTTCTGTGCATGGTCCTGTTTCCCCTGCAGGCTACAAGAGGGGAGAGCTGTACTTTATTGGCCACTTAGATATCTGTACTGGGGGAGGATCAGCCATTTTGCCATCACCTCATTTGTTTGGGTTACTGTTGTGACACTGAGTGGTCGTTCATTCCTTGAGAGCTTTTATTCCTTCAGATAATTAGGAGATTATAATCCCTTCATGGAAATCCATTAGCAAATCAAAGAAAGGTCTTCTTTTTGACTCTGTGCAGTGTTATGTTTTTTAAAGTGACATTCAATGGATGATAAGGCAAATGAGATGCTGCTTCAGGATGGGAAGCAAACTTGTAGACCAGTCAAATTCTCAGGCCATCCCAATAAATTTGGGTAGTTCGCAAATTTTGGAACTACTTGAGCTAAGCAATGGAAAATAAAGCTTTCCTGAAGTGAGGATTCCTAAATACCAGATTCTTCTGTGTCTTCACAGCAAACATGTTTTTGTGGTGCAGGAACTTACTTCAATGAGAAAATAATTCCAGCATGGAGCAAGAGCTTCAGACAGAGACCAAGTGTTGCCAGCAGTTGCTCCAGGTGCTCCTGCCATCAGCCCCCAATGCACGTGGGCTTTGGCTCCCTGTGGCACAGAAGCCCCCCGGGGGCACAGGTCTCTGGGGCAAGAGACAGGCACCAGCGCTGCCAGGGCTCGGGAGGTGGCAGCTCTGCTTGGGCAGGGACTCTGCCACAGCTGCTGATGGCAGCGCTGCCCGGGCCCCAGGGCTCAGAGCAGCGTTGGTGCCCGGGCCCACACGTTCCTTGTGCGTGTCACACCCGCGGCTTTAGGATGGCCACGGGCCGGGACGTGTCCCAAGGAGGCCGTGCCAGCTTCCCTGGAAGGCCCCGTGCCCTTCCCGGCGCGGCTGCGTCAGCAGCCCTGGGGGCTCCTTCTGCTGCCCTGAGCCCGCAGAGCAGGGCAGCGTTTGCTGATGCTCTGAGCCCTTCCTAAAGATCCTGTGGGGCTGCCTTAGACACCTGGGGCCAGGCATTCCTTCCAGCCTGGGCCACTTTGGCCGGGCTGGGGGCAGCCCCAGGGCAGGCGGCAGTGTGTGCAAGGGCCCTTGGTGACACGCTGCAGCACGGTCACTGTGACATGGAACGGGTGTCCAAGGGCCCTTTGTGACACGTGGGGACATAGGAGCTGGCACTGACAGGAGCAGGCCACAGTGCTCGGAGCACGCGACGGGACAGGACGGGACAGAGCGGTGCTGTGAGGAGCCCCCGCACAGCGCACTCATTCGTGTCCAACCCGGAGCTTTTCCGAGTCGTTACTCCCACAGGTGACCTCGTGGAAAGACTACTGGCCTTGTGGCCTGTGGCCTTCCCGAGGATTCTCTTTTCCAGGTGCCTCCGAGGCCAGACTTGGTGACTCAGAACTCTCCTGAGGCATCTCCCACCCTTCTGGCCTGTGCACTCGAGGCAGGACCCTGGGACTTAGTGACCAAAACCGTTTATGAGGTGTCTCCTGTCCTTGTGGCAGGAGCCCTCGAGACCAAAGTGCAGGACTTGCTGTCCTGCAGTCTTCCTGAGGCTTCTCTGTCTCAGATGCCTTCAAGGCACAACTAAAGGACTTACTGAGTCAGAACTTTCACGAGGCATGTCTCTTTAATGTGCCCTCAAGGACAGACTCTGTCATGGCAGGCAGATTTCTCAGCGTGTTTAAAGTCTTTGGGAAGAAAAAAGAGAAAGGCCCTGGAGCTGTCCCAGGAAAACAGCCTGAAGAGCCCAAGCACTTGCAGCCACTGCAGGAGGGTGAGTGGCAGAGCTGGGCCACAGACCTGATGGTGGCAGCCAGCTTGGCCCCATCCCTCCCATGCCATCCCATGCCATCCCATGCGATCCCAACCCCTGGGGACATGCCCACGGGCAGGATGGAACAGGGGCAGGGCAGACACCCCGCAGGGGCCGTGCTCCATCCCCTGGGCCATCCCGGGGCTCTCCCTGCCTGGGCAGCGCAGGGCTGGGCTGTGTTCTCTGGCCTCTCCTGCAGCCCCTCAGCTCTGGCTGCGCTCGCTCTTTGCCAGATGCAGCCCTGGAGCGCACACAAGAGCAGGAACCCGGCCGTGGCCGCGTACACAAAACCCTGAAGGTACCTGCAGCCATCCCCACCTGAGCTGGGCCTGCTGTCCCTGCTCAGCCCAGCACCACGCTTGGAGCATGCCATGGAACATCCCTGCCTTCCCTGTCCTTTATTCTCCTGCAGAGGTTCCGGAAATTCCTGCGCATTCGACGTAGGAAGACCAACACTGCAGCATCTGAGGGCACAGCCGAGACTGACTCGGGGCTGACCGAGCTCCAGGCAGAGCCTGATGTCAGCCCAGATTCAGCTGAGCCTTCACAAGACTCTGACACCTCAGTGACTGAAATCTGGGAGAAGGCTCTTCCCACATCAATGACCGAGGATGTGGCCATCACAAACACTGACCATGGACAGACTCAGGGCATCGCAAATGCTGACAGCAAACCAGATTTGGCTGAGTGCTCAGAAGACTCTGAGGCTGAAATGAACAAGGACAGGGCAAAGGCAGACGTGGCACTGACTGAGGATGTGGCCGACATTGGAGAGACTCAGGACATCACAAATACGGAAACCAAACCAGATTTGGCTGAGTGCTCAGAACACTCTGAGGCTGCAATGAATTCCAGTGATCACAGGGCAAAGGATGACATGGCAGTGACTGAGGATGTCATCACAACCACCAACACTGGAGAGACTCAGGGAATCACAAACACTGACACAACGCCCACTCCCACTGTGATTCATGTTACCACTATGGATTTCTTTGAAGAGAGTTCTGTTCCATCTCAGCAGCAGGTAAGAAGCCTGGGGCCAGGCCTGGAGGCCTGCCAGGATCGTGTGTCCCCTCAAGCCATGGTCATTGGGCCCCCTCAGCCTTTGAGGCCAGCACAGTGTGGCGGGAAGTGAAGCACTTCTTGGGAGAGGCTGGGGAAGTTGCTGCCTTGGACAGTGCTCCAAGTCTTCCCCATGCCTCCTGCAGGTGCCAGACATTGTAAGGAACATTCACCAGAGGCTGGTGTCCCATGTCACTGTGGAGGCCAGACTGAAAAGTGACATTGTGAGGCTGGCTGAAGAATACCCTGTGGATGTGGTGCTGACCCTGCTGCGCTGTGCCCCAACATGTGACAGGTACGGGGCCCACGTGCCTGCACAGCTCAGGGCTCACCAGCCTGTGGGGCCCATGGCCCTGCACAGCCTGTGCTATGGGCTCTGCCAGACAGGCAGAGAGCTCCAGGACCCTCAGAAACCCCTCTGTTTCCCAAGCCTGCTGCCAATGCTCCCTCCCTGCCCCTCAGGGCACCGGGGCTCTGTCACCTGGGCCCCCACAGCTGCACAGGGCATGGTACTGGGACTGAGATGCGCCTGACACAGAGCTCTGATCCCACAGAGCTGCTGCAACAATGTGGAAAACCATAGGATCATCGAGACCAGCAGTGGAGAAAGTGCTGGCAACACTTCTCTGTGTGATGGAGGACTGGCCTCTCCACAGCATGTGCACCTCTGATGGGGATGACAGGGACGTTTTTGCCCTGGCTGTGAGTTTCTGGATTTGGCCTCTGCTTGCCCCTCGGTCATCTCTCCAGCAGCTCTCCATCCTCTCCATGCCTCAGTCACCGGGCTGAAACCTGGGCTAGGGGCAGGCTCAGGGGGCACCAGGCCCGCTGCTCCTCCTGCATCTGCCCTTGGGCCCTGCCCCATGGACACCTTGGCACTGAGCACTGTCTTGGGCTGCTTCTTTTGCAGGCAACTCTGGTGATCTGGGTTATCATGCCCGAGTGCCAAGAGGTGATGTTGCTTTACTCCTCCCGCCTGTTTGTGGCTCTGCTGTTCCATGTTGCCATCACCACACAGCAGACACCACCAGTGGAAGTTGATACCTTCTGGAAAGCATGCCAGGAGGAACACTGCATTCCCAGCAAGCCCAACAGGTCCCAGTCCTCCTGGCCTTGCCATGCTCTTGTGGCCAGCGCCAGGGCTCCCAGTGTGACCTGGGCTTTGCTCTGCACACAGGTTTGCAGTGCAGGCCATGAAGGCTCTGCTCTGCCGACTGCACTGTGACAATGAGGTGGTGGCTATGGAGCGCAAGCGTGGCTGGGACACGCTGCTGTGTGCTGACACCCAGCACTATGCCGTGGGTCTGCTGGCCAGGTGAGACTCCCTTCTCCCCACTGGCCCTGGCATTTGTGCCCTGTGCCCCACTCAGTCCCTGTGGTCATGGGCCAGAGAGCCTCGTCACTGAGGGACAGCCAAGGAGACTGGAAAAGGCTGGGAGAGGAGGGTGCCCAGAAGGGGAGACCTCCCATAGCACTTACATCCCCTCCAGGGATGCTGGGGAAAGACCAGACCTCTCTGAGTAATTCCTGGGAGAGGTTTAGCCTCTCCACCTCATGGTCTTGGTGCCTTTTTTGCCCTTCCAGGGAGATGCGCCGTGTTTCCCTCTCCTTGTGTTCTGGGATTGCTCTACGCCTGCTTGGGCTGCTCAGCAGGGAGGAGCCACGCTGGGATCTGCCCGCCCTGGCGTTCCTAGTGGAGGTGAGCCTCAAGGCCAGCGCTGCCTGCCTGAGCTGCCTCTCAGCTCTCTGCCCTCTCACAGCCACAGCTGCCAGGACGGTGCCCACGCCCTGTGCTGCTGCCTGGGCCCAGCCCTGTGCGGCTCCGGGCTCCTGCTGGCCGGCTCCCCTGTCACTGCCCTGTGCCTTTCAGGTCCTCGAGTGCCTGGACTGGAGTGAAACTGCTGAGAGCACACTGGAAATCATGTCAAGGTACCTGCAGAGCGAGTGCAGGGAACGGCGTCGCCTGGCACTCAGAGGCCTCGTGGTGCTCAGCAAGGATCCCTTGATGGTGAGAAGGGGGCCGTGGCTGAAGCTGCGCTGGGGAAAGCAGCCCCTTGGGCACGCAGGGCTTCAGGAGCTGAGGCAGCTGCTCCCAGCTCTCCTGCCTCACCTGCCCCAGTGCTTTGGGTCACGCCTTTGGCCTGTGGGCCCTGCAGCAGCAGGGTGGGCTTGCAGTGCCAGGGCAGGGTTGGCGGTGCAGCCGTCCGTGGCTTCCTAGCACAGCCTTGTGTTCCACACAGGCCAAGCGTATATGCAGCATTTTTCAAAGCCTTCTGGCGATGCTGAGCGATGCAGACGGAGAGGTGGTCAGAATGACGCTCTCTATCTTGACTAATTTGCTGAAGAACAACGACATTCTGGTATCTGACACCACTGCACCGAAGCTGGCTGAGACCCTCCTGCTGCTCTTTGACCACGTAAGGCTCTGTGTCCCCAGCCTTGGGCACTTGTTGCTGCCAAGAAACTTTGGGCCCTGTGGATTTTTGTACCGTTCAGGTGAGCCTGGAGTAGCTGGTGTTGACTTTTTTCTCCTTTCCTCCAGGACAACAGCCTTGTGCAGCTGCTCTCTCTTAACCTCTTCTTCAAAGTGATGGATTTGGTAGTAGACGAGGGAAAAAAGTCCCTTAAGTCAATTGTCTGCCAGAGCCTACCTCCACTCTTCTTCCACTGCCACGATGAGAATCGGCATGTGGCAGAGGTGAGGAATCATGGGCTGCTGGTGTGCCCCGGGAGGGGGCTGGGCTGCCACCTGCCCTGGCACCTTGCGGGCTGCAGCCTCCTCCAGGTAGTGGCACTGGGATGCTCCTGTGCCCTGGCCTGTGGGGTCATCTGTGCCTCTCTGCTGCTCTCCAGGCCTCCCGGGAAACACTGCATTGTGCGGCCGGGTTCCTGAAGAAAAGGGAACTCAAGCAGCTGGTGGAGAGAGAGAAGCTATTGACGTTTGCCGAGGTCCTGGTAAGGACAGCCTTGAAGCCCCAGCCTCAGCCTGGAGAAGGCCCCTGAGGGCGGTGCTCAGTGTGCAGGGCTGGCAGCTGTGCCCCTGCCCGCTGCTGCAGCCAGAGGCCGCGCGGGCTCTTCTCCAGGCTCCCGCGGGCCCGAGCCCAGTTGCCCATGGAGCCCCGGCCCGGCGAGGCTGCGGGCCGGCACCGCGGCTCCCCGGGCAGCAGCCGGCCCTCTGCCCCCTGCCCTCGGGAGCCCTTGGCTAGCGGCTGCTGGCCGCGCCTCAGGGCTGTGCGGCCAGGGGAGGCCGGGGCTGGGCGCAGGCAGCGCCCGGCCCAGGGGCTCAGCCCGCGACAACCCTTCCCTCCGTCCGCTCTCTGCAGCTGGCAGAGGACAGGAGCAGAGCGGCCGAGCACCTGCGCCAGGCCCTGAGCTACCTGGAGAGCCCACAGGAGCCCCTGCGAGAGGCGGCCATCAGGTTCATGGGTGAGCCCCGAGCCCGGGCTCCCTCCCCGGCCCGGCCCGGCCCGGCGCAGCTCGGCCCCAGCCCCGCCTGCTGCCTCGGCAGCGCCAGCCGGGCCCGGCGCCGTGGAGCCCCGCCTGGCCTGGGCATTGTTGCTGCCGCCCTCTGGCAGCCGTGCCCTTGGGCGGCAGCGTGCGCCAAGGGCCGGGCTGAGCCCTGCCGGGCCAGCAGCCCGTGTGGAGGGAGCTGTGCCGGGGCCGTGACAGGCTCTGTGTTCACAGGCATCGCCGGGGTACTCCTCAGGGGGCAGCCAGGAGAGCTCCAGGTCATCTTTGAGGGTGAGTGAGGGCAGCGGGCTGACAGTGGGTGCTGGCGCAGGGAGCTGCAATCCCTGTCCCAGTTGCAACATGCTTCGCTCCTTGTGTGGATGAAGGGTGGCGTGGGCAGAGCGCACAGAGATTTCAGGGATGCAGGGGAACGGATTCGTGGCCAGCAGATCCAGTTGACACCCCCTCTCTTGTGGCCGTGGCAAGAGCTGGGTGGGATGGCCCTCGCAGGAGGGTCTCCTAGGATTTCCATAGATCCAGGCTCTTACCGTGGCTCTATTTTCCTCCCTCTTCCAGCCCTTCAAGCCCTGAGGAGAGATGACAACCCTTCACAGACAAACATAGTTGTTCAAGAGCTATTCAGTGAGAAAGCGGCAGAGATGGTTCAGAAGAACCAGTCTTTTTTTAAGACCTCCAAATGCCGTGGAAGATGAGAGTACCTTGAGACCAGAAGAGACCAGCTGGAGCTCCAGACACAGCTGATGATTGGCACACCTGAGCCTGCGGGAAACTTGCATTGCTTCAGCCCTCTCCCTGCTTACAGACAGCTCCCTCCCTCCAGCCCTCAGCCTCTGCCCATCCCTTCTTTTTCCTTCCACTCTCCCTCCCTGTGGACAATTCTTTCCCTCCAGCCCTCAGCCTCTGCCCAGCCCAGCCCTTCTTTTTCCCTCCACTCTCCCTCCCTGTGGACAACTCTTTCCCTTTTGCCCTCAGATATTGCCGATCCCCGTTTATCCCTCCCAGCTCATCCCTTTGCTTTGCCTTTCATTAATAAACAGTTTGGCTTCTTCACTTTGCCTGCATCCCTGTGGAACTGAAGCAAATCTGGGGCCCTGGGACACACAGGCTCCTGCTGCCGTTCTCTGCCACGCCGTGTTTTGTGCACAGACCCAGAGGAACGAGGGCATGTCAGGCTGGAAAGGTCCCTGTGCTGAAGGTGCAGTTCCACAGCACTGTGCACTTACACATCTTGCTGAGCACCTCACAGCCTCTGAGTTTTGGAAGAGCCAACCTGAGTATGCTCTGAACCCAGCTGAGAGGGATTCCATGGCAAGCATCCACAGAGGGCAAAGGAGCTTGGCATGCTGGAAGCTTTCAAGAATAGCTTCCAGAAAGCACAGCAGCGCTCCATCCCTGCACAGGATGAGGAAGAGGGCAGAAGCAGAGAGCATGCGGGCTTAGCAGGGAGCTCTGGCTGTGCCTAAGGGCAAATGAAGCAGCAGCACAGTGCCCGAGACTGGGACACGCGGCCGTGCCGCTGCCCGCAGCGCTGCCAGGCAGTGCCGGGATCCCGGCTGTGCTTCTGCTCCCCACAAGGGAGGAGTGGCAGCCCCAGGCTCAGAGCCAGTCAGAAAGCCAAGCAAGGGAGAGCAGAGGGAGGGCACCCTTCCAGTGTCTCTCTCGGGCATGGCCGCAAAACAGCCCCTGCTGCTTCTTCCTCCCCCTGAGTTTGGGCTGTGCTGGTGGCAGAGCCAGCCAGGCTGTGCTCTGTGTTCCAAAGCCTGTTGGGAGCTGCGATGAAAAGCTCTGTGTGCCCAGAGAGAGTCCTGGAAGGAGCTGGCAAGAGCCTCTAAACTAAATATAGGATCTTTCAGTTCAAATATGTGGTTTCCTTTAGCAAGAAAGAGCTCCTCTGACTCTGTCAGTGCTTGTTTTGCTCTCTTTGGACTGTCTAATGCTTGGACCAGGAACTTCCACCAATTCCAGGGTCTGCAGTGGCAGTAGGGGTTGTGCAGTTGGAATGGTGGCAATGGAAGGACACATTAGAGTCCCATGCCAACTTTGATGCTGTTATGTTTGCTCAGCAGTTGTCAACATGAGGAGAATTCAAGTTTTCCTCTCCACTTGGGGAATCACAGAATGCCAGAACATTTGGCGTTGCAAAGTATCACAAAGATCATCTGGTTCCCACCACCCTGCCCTGGGCACAGGTGCTGTGCAGGCACAGCTGTCACTAGAACTGGAAGAACACTTTTCCATGTTTACCATTTTCTCTCCTGGATTTCAAGCTAGCATGAAAGATTCAGCTGGTTACAGCTGAATTATGTAGCTCACAGGATTTGGAGTCTCCAGTGGGCCATGGTATGTCCATTCAGCCTTTGTTAGACCATCCAGATGGAGCTCAGCCCTGTGCAGCCCAGGCACAGGCAGCAGGCTGGTCCATTTCAGCATGCTAAAGTCTTTGGGGCTTCCTGTGCACCCTGAGGCTCCTGAATCCATTCTTGAATTCCCAGTTAGTGCTGGGCAGGACATGAGAACACAGGAATGGCCTCTTTGGCTCATTCTTGGGTTTGCTGCTCCTGCCTAAAATAATCATCAAGAGTATATGCCGATGTAAAGGTACAGCTCAACACCAGGGTGTTTTTCTGTAGTGTTGAAAACTAAACCCTTGTGTGAGAGACTCCATTCAGAGACTTTGAAATCCAGTGTAAAAAATGACAGCTTTGATATTTAAGAATCCCAGAAATGTCTTCATGGGATTTTTCTGGTCAAGGATTTGAATGCTAATGCAGAAATTACAAAAATGTTAAAAGTAGTTTTCATTGCCAACCCCTCTTAAATGCCGTCAGCACAGTTCCAAGAGACAGGGTATGACACTGGGGACAGTCCTTGGTACTTAATGGCTCCAGATCTGGGAGAGAAATGTTTTGCCTGGCTTCACCCAGGAGTTCAGTTTTTCCCAGGGCTTTGATTGATTGGTCACTGCAGGTAGCTTTAACTAAATGCAAAAGGATGGAACAGCAGAACTTCTGGATAGGGAGAAAACCTTGAGAATGATCAGCAGGCCTTGGAAAACTTAGAAAGAAAAATCAAAAAGTGACGTAGCCCTGTGACTTTTCAGGCACAACTCTTTGGGTCTGGAGGAAATATTTGCCTTGCATCAGCTACAGTGTTGTGGCAATGACCCTGTAAGGTCTTTTATTTCTGAGAGGCACAGGAAGGCCTCTGGAACTTCAAATATTTGAAGTTTCAAAGGCTGAAAGCAATGAAGTGAGGCCTCTGAGATTCTGCTGCAGGCTGTGATGTTTCAGAATACCCATCTGGGATGTGTTAATGTGGTTTTGTTTGCTTTAACCTGTTTGGTTTTTTTTGGTTTTTTTTTGTTTCTTCACTCTGAAAGTCCATCTCCTGCAACACCAGTAGGAGTTGGGGAGGGTGAGGTTGTGTCCATTGGACCTGAACTGCCAAGAGGATCAGACACTGCATAGAATGACAGAATCATTTTAGTTCTTCTTGGAAAGAACTAAAGACCTTTGAGTCCAACCTGTGCCTGATGCCCACCTTGTCCCCAGCCCAAGGCACTGAGTGCCACGTCCAAGTTTTCCTTGGACACCTCCTGGGATGGGGACTCCACACCACCCTGGGCAGCCCCTTCAATCCCTGACCCCCTTTTCCATGGGGAAATTCCTGCTGCTGTCCACCCTGAGCCTGCCCTGGCCCAGCCTGAGGCCATTCCCTCTGCTCCTGTCCCTGTGACCCCCCTGGCTGTCCCCTCCTGTCAGGAGCTGTGCAGAGCCACAGAGGAGCCTGAGCCTCCTCTGCTCCAGGCTGAGCCCCTTCCCAGCTCCCTCAGCCTCTCCTCTTATGACTTAAATGTGTGGCAGAGGGTTCTTGCTTAGGACAGTGTGTGAGCTGTTAGAGAAATTGGAATCTCAAAGGCTTCTTCTCCCTCCCAGGAGGTCAAGGGCTGGAGAATATTCAGCAACCCACAGGCAGTGCCTGCATGGGCTGTATGAATTTCTGCCAATATCTCAAGGGACACACAGATGACATAGGAAGACAATCAAAGCTGAGTCTGTTGTGTCTGTGAATTTTGGATCAGGTCTCAAATCCTCTGTTAGTCTGAGCAAAATTTAGAAGCCTTTCTCCTACCTCTACCAGCTGAAGTCAACGTTAAGTCTTCTGCAGGTATGGTGAAGTTACTCAGAAAATCACAGAACACTTTGGGTTGAAAGGGATCTGAAGGCCCATCTCCTTCTGATCTCCCCTGCCATGGGCAGGGACACCTTCCACTCTCCCAGGTTGCTCCAAGCCCCATCCAACCTGCCCTGGAACACTTCCCAGGATGGAGCAGCCACAGCTTCTCTGGGCAACTTGTGCCAGGGCCTCACAACCCTCGCAGGGATGAATTTCTTCCCAATATCCTGTCTAATCCTGCTTCCTGGCAGTGGGAAGCCATTCCCTGTGTTCTGTTGTGCCATGCCCATGGTGAAGAACTTCTCAGGAACCTTTTGGTTTTGCTAATGGCACAGCACAAAAGCTAAGGAAAAGCAGAGGAATGTACTGCTGTGAATTTATTTGGTTTTTTTTTTTTTTTTTTATCAGAAAGGACACCATTAATTTTCATCTGAATGTCATCTGAATGTCCAGGAAACAAGAGATCAAGAATAGCTCCTCAGTGCCTGGAATGCTGTTTAGACTGTTTTCAGCATACAGGCATGTGATGATGCTGGATGATTTACATTTAAAAGGAAAATACGTCTTGTAATTGCCAAAATTTCACTCATAAAGAGAAATTGTTGTTCCAGTTGTCTGGGAACAGAACTGACTTGATTGCTGGGAGTGAAAGGAGTCTGAAAATAGTCATCTAAGAGAGGCACTTTAATTTCCTCATTTCTTAACCGATGTCTGGTTGGTGTGTAGATGAAATTGGATACAACTCCCTCCCATTGCCCCAAGCTGCCTTGGCATCTGGAAATTGCTGGTGGCAGAGTCCAAGTTTAGTCCTGAAACTGCCAGTTCTCCATCTCACCTTTCTCTGTGTGCCATGGCACCCCTCTCCACCTGGGGCTTCCTAGCAGAGTCCTTTTCAGCAAGTGCTGGAAGCTGGGCACAAAGAGAACGTGGAGAAAGTCTCAGACCTCCCCAGAAATCCACAACTGGAGTGCAAAAATGTAAAATTGGTTCCACTGCTTAAATATGCTGAAATCAGAGATTGGAGGAGCTGCAATAGCAAACATGTCTGTTGTCCAGGTGCTGTAAAGCCAGGGCTCTGTAGAGGAACTGTGATTTCATGAAACAATTTCCAAGTCCCACTCAGCATTACTACCATCCTGCTGGCAGCATTTCTTAAGAGCTGCTCTAAGAGGACAGTCTTTAAACTCTGCAGTTGGCTCAACATCTAAATTTACTCTTGCACTGGCTACAACACTGTGCCTCAGTGGTTGGGAAGGAATTTTACATATTCACCTTCTAGTGGGGTATTAACTGGTCCCAGCATACAAAAGGCAAATGGTTGCCTTTTTAGGGATGAAGTGGGAAGCTAAATGTTATCCAGATCACTGCAGTAAGGTGAAAAACAAGGATCTTGGGCCTCTGAATGCCAAGGCCTTTCTGTTTGAGTCGTCTCATTCCACTGGGCAGACTTCTTTCCTCAGTTTCTGAAACAGCAGTGCACAAAGAAGTACAAACATCCATCCCAGAACTAAGATGGGAAGCAGAACACATAATGCTACTGCCACCCAGGCACCTCTCTGGCAAGGAATGTGGGGAGAAAGGAAAACACTGAAAGGAAAACACTCCCTCATCTGTCACAATCTCAGCACACACTTATTTCTGACAAAAGGTGCATTGAGTTTGGATCTTTCTGTCTCTAATTCCCAACCTTTCATAAGCAAGGAACCTGAGATATTGCTTTAAATGAGAAGGGTGAGTTTAAAAAAATCAAAACACATTTCTTTGATTAACATTCAGGAATCAAAATACTTTAATCGACTCTGTGACCCATCTTCAATAGCAAAACAGAACCACTCCTTCTTCCAAATGACATTTGAGCCACAGAAAACATTGCAACACAGAAAAATAATATAAGAATATTAGAACATTGGATCAGCTCAAATGCAGACACTGGTGAATGAAAATTATTACCATTTATCAACATTTTTGTATCCTTTATAACAGTATGAACTTTATTCAGCATTGCCTCTGACTGATTGTAGAGAAACCATGGCAGAAGCAGGTCAAAGAGCTCACTTGGAGGCTTTCCCTTGACCTGAGGCAGCCTGGTCTTGCCTCTGGCAGCAGGAAAGCTGGGCAGGGCTCAAAAGGCTGTTCCTGAGAGTCTCCAGCTCACTTTAAACCCTTTGCATTGTGGTGCTCTGGCATGGCCACAGCCACAGCTCAACATTCCTGGTTAGAGGTGAGAGTGACCAGTGTCGGACAATTCCCTTTTCTGACCCAGAGATGGGGCAACTGAGAGCTGTTTTAAAGACTTTTATTCCATTTTCAGTCTAATGTGAAGGGTGAGACAAATAAAAAACTAGAAAGAATAATAAAGTACTGGAATGCTCTTCCCAGGGAGAGGGTAGAATCACCATCTCTGGATGTGTTTATAAAAAGACTGGGCATGGCACTTGATGCTATAGTCTAGGTGAGGTGTTAGGGCATAGGTTGGACTTGATCTTAGAGGTCTCTTCCAACCTCATTATTCTGGGATTCTGTGATTCTGTAATGTTATAATGATGTTCTAATTCATGCCATCACAATCAGAAGCCAACTATTTCCTAATTACAATACATTATAAGCATTTCTTGGCCTATCAGCTTTTGCACACACCATGCTGTAAATGCCTTAAAGCCAATCATCAAAAATTATCCCTTGTGGGTCCCACTACAATGCATCTTTCACAGTTCTATTTCTCCAAAGCATCCAGTCTTATTTGCAAGGCCAGCCTTTGAAACTTGTTTCTAGCTCCATTTCTCTCTCAACAATATCTGTCCTATTCCTATGATTCCCTATGATTCCCTCTTCCTATTCTATGATTCCCTATATGGCATTTCTAAGTCAGCATTTCTCATCTCAAAGTTTGCATATGGATGCAATACTGTGTGAACCTTCTGTCAGGCCTTGAGAACTCTCTACAAATCCATTTCCCACAGTCCAAGAGCTGGGAGAGAACATCTTCAGCTGCAGGGAACAAGGAGAATGGATGTAGAGAGAGGCTCCAGCTTTTTTGCTGGGAAAAACTTCAATCAGCATGTTTGACCCCATTGCCAATGCTGAAATCCAAGCTGGCTGGCAAAAAGTGCCCACCCCTTTCCCTTTTTGCTTACAAGCAGGAGGAACTTTATGCTTTTTCTTATCAAATTTGAGCCTCCTGCAAGTTCTTATGTGTGAGGAGTTCTTAAAATGGTCCTGTGCCACAGAATTCAAATGCTGCAATTTGAAGGTTAATGGGGGAATTTCGCTCATGCGGAAGAATATGTTTTCACTATTTTCACTATTTTCTAAATATATTTTAAAATTTATCTATATTTTAATTTTTTTATATTTTAAAATTTAAAATGTACATTTTAAAATTTATTTTAATTTATATTTATACTGTTATAAATTTTTAATTACCATATTTCATATTTTCCCATATTTTTCTATATTTTCACTAATTTTCACATATTTTCCTATACTGTCCCACATTTTTTATTTTCATATTTTTACTATTTTCATTATTGTATAAATATATTTTAAAATTTAGACATATTTAAAAATTATTTATATTTAAAATTTAAGATTTAAATTTTAGCATTTTATGATAGATTCATATTATATTTATGTTTATGTTTATATTTATATTTATGTTTATATTTATATTTACATCTATATTTATATTTTTATTTGTAAAATTTTTAATTAAAATATTTCATATTTTCACTATTTTCACATATTTTCACATACTTTCCCACATTTTTCGTTTTCATATTTTCACTATTTTCCCCTATTTTATAAATATATTTTAAAATTTATATATATTTTAAAAATTATTTATATTTTAAAATTTAAATTTTACATTTTAAAATTTAATAATAGATTTATGTGTATATCTATAGTATACTTATATTTATACTTATATTTATATTTATACTATTTTAATTAAAATCGTTCATATTTTCACTATTTTCACATATTTTCCCACATTTTCCCACATTTTTCATTTTCATATTTCCCCAATTTTCACTATTTTATAAATATATTTTAAAATTTATGTATATTTAAAAAATATTGATATTTTAAATTTTAAATGTTAAAATTTACATTTTAAATTTAAAATTTTATTTAAATTTATATTTATATTTTATCCATTCTTAATTAAAATATTTAATATTTTCCTTTATTTTCACATATTTTCCCTCATTTTCCCTTGAGAATGGACATGGTTACACCCACCTCTGCCTTGTGAACAGGCAGCAACAGGTGAGTTTGCTTGAAAGCTGCAGTTTCCAATATCATTTTCCAAAAATCCCCTTAACTTGGTGCTGGGGAATCCTCAGGGAATGCCAGCCTGGAAGTGCTTCCAGGTGCTGCCAAGACATGAAGATCCTGGGTCCAGTGCTAAGGACAGAGTTGGCTCACCCCATGGAAAACTAGTGGCTAAAAGAGAACAAAATAACTGGATCCTAAGTGGCCTTGGGCTCCAAACAGATCAGGAATTCAGTGTTCCCCAGAGGGAAATTCAGTCCTGGGAAAAAGGCACCGCAGCCCATCGATTATCAGAGAATTACTGCTAAATGGAGAAAAGCTGACAACAAATATTTACTCTTGGATCAATTCTGTTTAAAGGGCAATGTTTGGAGCAGAGCTTGGACTCTGTGGGAAGGTCAGGCTGCATTTATATAAGGACAGAGGGATATGCACTGGGAATCCTTTCTTGGAAAGGAAAAAGCCTGGAGGATTTTGAAGGACACACAATGAGGACCGTAATTTTTCTCCTCACTTTGAGCGTTTTCTCGTGTTCAGGTAAGTTGGAGCCTTGTCCTCCTTTTTAGGGTGGTTTTAGGGGGAAAAGTGTAATCCTCCAATGGATTTCTGATGGAGCTGTGCCTCCCTCCCAGGGTTCCCAGTGTATGACTACGACCTCCCTGTCACAGAGGAGGCTCTCAACGCTTCCATTGCCCGGATCAATTCCCAGTCATGGAGCAGAAACCTGTATGGTGTTGTCAGGAGCCGAGTCATGGGAGTAAGTACACAGACAACAGAGATCCTTCACCTGAAATGAGCTTTCCTGGGATGGAAAACTCCTTTTCACCCAGTCCTGGAAACCCAGGTTTAGTTGGAGTTGGCTTGAATGGCCCAAACCCACCCTCTATGTAAGTTTGTAATTAAGATATTTTAGGAATTCAGATTTTTCGTGCCTAGAGTGGTTTTTCATGCCTAGTTTTTGATGCCTAGTCCTTGAGGATTGTCTTGTAGGATTTTGTTGAAAAGTGATGTTTTTAAATACCTCCATCAAACTGCTTTGCTTTGGGCGTCAAGCACCCTGGCTCATCTGAAGCTCTTCGCTGGTTAAACAGTTCAGGATTCTTTCTCTGATCTTTATTTATGTCATCTGTCTCTATGCACCAATTCTGGTTTAAATCTGCTAGAGACCCAGTGCAAGCAAGAAACTCCTATCTGTTTTAATTTGTGGTGCTCAGAATTATACTGGATACTCCCCAAGTTAAGGAGTTCAAACTTCTTAATTCAAAGTTAGGATGTCCATGCTCCTGAACACCCTCAGAACCTTCCTTTCTGTTAAAACTTCTTAATTCAAAATTATATTGTCCATGCTCCTGAACAACCTTAGAACCTTCCTTTCTGTTAAAACTGATTAATTCAAAGTTATAATGTCCATGCTCCTGAACACCTTCAGAACCTTCCTTTCAGTTAAAACTTATTAATTCAAAGTTTTGATGTCCATGCTCCTAAAGACCCTCAGAACCTTTCTGTTCCTATAGGTGGCCCGTATCAAGTCTCTGCAAGAATGAATGTCAAGATGACATATGGATTTATACAATTTGGATTAAAACCCCCAAGTATTTGAAAGCAGAGGGAATTTGTTGTTTGTTGAGGGGTTTTTTGGGGCATTGCTTTTTAAATTTTCTTTTTAAGTCTCCCATCTTGAGCTAAAGTGTCACTATAAGACATGAAATAACATGATGTGGACACGCTGCTGTTCTCAAGGTAAAAAGGGGAAGTTTATTTTCTCACTCCAACATTTATGGATTTCCAAAAGTGACAGTGGATTGGAGGGTGACAGTGCCACCTCTCCAATGACACTGGACAAACCAACAGTCCATCAAATTTCTCCTCCTCCATAAAAGAATGCAAAACAATGAGTTATGTACAGAAAGTGCGTGAGAAAGCTTGTTACAAAAATGTAAACATCAGAAGGCTTAGAAAATCTTGAAAAATCAGGTTGGCACTAAAGCATTGATTGGACTATGAGAAAAAAGAAAGGAATAATCCAAAAGGACTAATGCTGTGTTGTGCTGACCCTGATTTCTCCAGGTGGACACGTGGGACAGCGATACTTACGGGTTAGATCTGCGCTTCAGCATCCGCGAGACCGTGTGCCCCAAAGCTTCGGGGAGAGACCCCTCCACCTGTGACTTCAAAAGTGGCCCTTTCGTGGTAGGTGCCCCTGCTGGCACTGGGAACCACCCCACTCCATGCAGGGGAAGGGTTGCAGTGCTGCTGGTGCTGAGAAGTGAGGAATGGCTGGCTGCTTTTGATACAAGCTGCAGCATGGAGTGGGAGTTGGGTGGGAAGGGTCAGTGGTGGGAAGATCTTCTGCCTGCTCAGTGGGGAGGGCAGGGAGCTGAAAAGAGGATTTGTGTCTGGGAGCAGTGTGTAGTAAAGGTATGTGTGCTTTTGGGGCCAAATCCTAGAAGGAATGGCTTATTCTCTGAGTTAAGAGCTGATGTTTCACTTGCTTTCACCTATCTGGGCACCACATGAAGGGTTACCTCGCATGTCATGCAGCTCCCCCCTCTGTGCTCACAGTGCTGATCTCTGTTGGATTTTTCCACTCTCAGCCTGAAATAAAAAGGCTCTTGATACAGCTCTTGCTCTCCTCTGAGTCTTAAACCACCAGCTTTTGTGGAAATACATTGTTTTTGAGCCTGTGCACAGGCTTGGGACCTCTCTGTGCACCATTTATTTGGGCCAAGTCACCTCTCTGCTCTGGAGCTAAGCAGCTCATGTGTGTGTAGATGGCACCACACAGAATTGTTGGTTTTCTGTTTTTCTTTCAAAACTCAAAAGTTGGCTGCTGCAGTGTTATCCCTGTATCCTAAACTGACACAATCCCCCTCTTCTTCCTAGGGTAATATGGTAGGGTGAGGATGTGTTTTCCAAACTTAAGTGCAGGTTTTACTGCAGTTTTTTGTCCAATTGCAGACACAACATCTTTGAGGGTAGTTTAACTTCCAGAGCTGGGGCTGCTGTTGGCACAGCCCTGCACTGTTCTTCTCTTTGTGCTGAGCTGTGAAAAGGATGTGGAGGTTTTCTCCTACCCTGAGCAGGCTCAGAGGTTTGTACCACAAACTCATAGCTGGGGAGCCATAACATGTCATTGTATAATTGTTCTCTGATTACTTTCTCTTGGAATTTGTTGTTGAAATCCTTCTGCAGGTTCCCACCACCACTGAGGGTTGGTATAGGATGTTTGCTCTGTGAGATTGGCTCTGTTTTGTTCTGTTGCAGCCCACTGCTTCCTGCAGGAGCGTTGTGGAAGTCTCCGGGGGGCTGGTTGCCAACCTCACCGTGCGGTGCCATCGCAGCACATTCAGCTCTGAATCCATGAGCAGCGAGGAGGTGAGGAAGGGGAAAACCCATTTTTGCTGCCTGGAGGAGTGAAAATTCTGCTTAGCCTCTTTTAAAGAGAAGTCCAGGTGTCTGTGTGTGCTCCTGTTGCAGGAGGAGGTTTGGATCAGGACAGTGGCTGTCGTTTGAGATCCAGCTGCCAGCTGTGACATTTCCCTTTCCATCAGCTGAGGGCTCTGCCCTTGCCTGGGAGAGGGTGACACTCTGTGGCAGTCTGGCACATTTATCACCTCCAGCACTTCCTTCCTTGAGTTCGGGCCTGGAGAGAGGTGACTGGCACTTCTTAGATACACACACATCCCTGTGGCTCTGGCTGTGTTACCAAACCCAGCTCCCAGCTGAGCATGTCATCACAGCACAGCCCAAGGACATTTGGTCTGCTGAGATCTTTGTTCCCTTGTTGAGCTCTTTTTTGGCTTTGAGGGTGTTATTCAATGCTGACCTAACCTGGGAATTCCTACTGACTGTTTCCAAACTGTGCCAGTGTGTTGCGGTGTGCCCCCGCAGTCTCCCTCCCCCTTCTCAGTTCAGTTTGATTTTAATTCATTGTATTGTAATGTATTGGTTTTACTTACTTAAGATGGCGCTTGCCAGGCTTCCCCTCCCCCTGTTTTTCTCCTTGAGGGACTGTCCGTCATTTGGTTGCTTAGTTACTCCCGCCTTTTTGTATCTTTTAATTCCCACCCCTGTATCTTGAGTTGCTAGCCTGCCTGCCTGTCACTCTCTGTCCCTGCCTGCTTTTCCAGATCCTTCTCCCCAGGGCAGAGGGTGATTGGGCAGAGCAGAGCTGGCCCTCCCCCAATGTTGTTTCATTTGTTATTACCCCCTGTCATTAATGCTTGAGGTAAGGTTCATTGGCCAGGGGAAGGGGTTCACCTCCCCCTGGTCCCCCTATATAATTTCTGTTCACCCCGCCCCTCTGGGCAGTTCCCTGCAGCCTCCTTCCCTTTCCGCACCCTGTACCCTTTCCAATAAACCTTCCCTTGCTGCTGAGAATTGCTGCCTCGCGTTTGCTTCATCGCCTCTGGCTCGTGCTGTCAACTCTGCTGCTTAGCCTGCTGGAGCTGCCTCCTCCACCACTGACGTGGAGGGAGCCCCAAGAAAGGGGGAATTACTGCACTTGAAAAGTAAAGTGTTTCCCTCTGCAGAGGGCTGCAGCAAGTGCACTGCAGCTCTTGCTGTGGAGCTGTGAGTCTGCTCAGGGGATCTCAGCTTGGCTGAGGTGGTGTTGGTGCACCTGTGGTGCTGTTTGGATGGGGGAAGGAATTGTGGATTGTGACAGTGTTCACAGGGGTTTTTGGATGAGGGAAGAGACAGGGATCTGACTCCATGTTTCAGAAGGCTTGATTTATTTTTTTATGATATATATTACATTAAAAACTATGCTAAAAGGATAGAAGAGAAGGTTGCATCAGAAGGCTAGCTAAGAGTAGAATAGGAAGGAATGATAACAAAGGCTTGTGATTTGCCATTAATTAGAAACAACCACATGAGACCAATCACAGACCCACCTGTTGCATTCCACAGCAGCAGATAATCAATGTTTACATTTTGTTCCTGAGGCCTCTCAGCTTCTCAGGCGGAAAAAATCCTAAAGAAAGGAATTTTCATGAAAAGATGTCTGTGACAGTGATTAACTGAGGCTGGCATCACAGAATTAACACCCTGAGTTTGATGGGATCATGGGTCCAACCCCTGGATTGCAGGAGCACCAGCAGTAATCTTTTTAGCAGCGAAATTAAGAATGAGGTTTGGAATTACTTTAGTGACCACCTCGTGCCTGAGGGGATGGAGAGGTGGGACTTCTTTCCAGGTGAGGTTTTTAAAGAAATGTCTTTAATTTCCAGATGATGCACGTGCCCATAAGGACTCCTGACAGGCGGGGCAGCGCTCCCAGGGAAGGTAAGGCAGCTCTGCCATGCTGGAATGCCCTGACCTGTGTTCTCCTCTTGGAACATCTCCAGGTCATCTGTCTGAGGGAGAGGACAATGTGAAAGATCAGCTGTTTGCTCCTGCTCATGGTGCCTTGGTTTAGAAAGACAGGTGCCTGCTAAGGAAGGCAGGAGCCACCCCTGAAATGGAGAATGTAAACCCTCCTCACCCCTCCAAATTGCTATAAATTTTAAATTAAGGGGTTGTCAGGCAAAAATATGGAAGCAGGAAATAATAGTTCTTTACTAGGGAAAGGAAAAAAAATAAAGGATAAAATAAACAATGCAGGACACCTGAACAACACTGACAGAGTCAGAACCCAGCCTGACACCCTGTGGGTCAGGCTGTTGGTGGCAGTCCCATTGGAAATGTGGCTGCAGCCCTCCTGCAGTGTCAGGGGTGGCTCTGTTGGAGCAGGGATCCTGCAGAAGGGTGTATTCTTCCTCTGAAGATCCAGGGGAAGAGAGCAGCTGTTCCTCTGGGAAATCCAGTGGAGAAAAGCCCCACTGGTGTTCCAGAACCTCCACATTATATCTGGGTAGAATGCTTGGCTCTTCCCTCTGGGCTCACATCTCCCAGTGGGATGATGCAGTTCTTATCAGCCATGCAGTGACATTCAATGGCTGTTATCAGCAGATGTCTCCCCAGACACCTGCCATACAGATGGCAAACACAACACAATTTGCTTGGCAATCCAGGACAGCCCAGCAGAACAGGAGCTCACTGTTTGCTCTCCCTTCTCTCTCTGAGGTACCACCTACAACTTTGACCACTGCACCTTTTCTGGGAACGAGTCCAAGCCCCTGTGTGTGGAGCTGGATGCCAACAACCAGCCCCGCTTCCCCGAGTGGATCACCATTCCCCTGGTGTGCATTTACATGCTCTCCACCAACATCCTCCTGGTCAACCTGCTCGTGGCCATGTTCGGGTGTGTACCCCAGGAGCCTTCCCAGCCATCCCAGCACTGGCACTTCCCAGGGAAAGGGAGTGCACTGCTGGAAAACAGCAGGAAGCCACCCCTTGCCTCTGCATCTGTCCCTGCAGCCTGGGGGAGCTGGTGCAGTGTTCTGGGGAGGGATTGCTGCCTGTCCTTGGCCTCCATCTCTGAGCATCCTCTGAGCTGTGGGCGTGGTGTGAACCCCGTGGGTCACACAGGGGGTGATGCTGGGTCAGGGCCTGGCCAAGTGTGAGCTGCTGCCCCAGGGACCTTGCTAGAGTGAGTAAATGAGTTATTCTCACTCTGCTGCCCCAGGGACCTTGCTAGAGTGAGTAAATGAGTTATTCTCACTCTTCAGGACACTGTGGTTTTATTAACCTGAACTTGATCCTGTGGTTGTTGCCTTGCTGGGTTCACACAGTGCTTTGTGCCATGGGTTTGATCCATGCCTGGAGTGTCCTTAATACCTCTACGACAATCTCAGGACCTTTTAAATTTCTTGTTGGTGTTCTAGTTTTAGATTTGGGTTTTTTGGTTTTTTTTTTTCCCTAAGATGGGAGTTATCTGCTCAGTTAAAAAGACACAGTATCTTGTGAAGAAGCATCCTGTTCTCATGTGTCTAGGCTAGAAAAAGATTGCTTAGAGCTGAGGTAGTAAAAGTACATGGAGCATTATCTTCCTATTCAGATTTTTTCAAGTTTATTTGTAACTTCAAGGGGTTTTTTTTCCTACTGTCTTAGTTCCACCCATTTGCAAATTACTGACTAAGAAGAACAAGCTAAATCACCCCCCAGTCAATAAATGAATGACTGGGGTCCCTAACATCAGAAGCTGCTGCGATGAGTCCAGAGGAGATTTTCCAAGGGCTGGAGCCCCTCTGTTCTGGAGCCAGCCTGGGAGAGCTGGGGGTGCTCACCTGGAGAGGAGAAGGCTCCAGGGAGAGCTCAGAATCCCTAAAGGGGCTCCAGGAGAGCTGGAGAGGAACTGGGGACAAGGGATGGAGGGACAGGACACAGGGAATGGCTCCCACTGCCAGAGGGCAGGGATGGATGGGATATTGGGAATTAGGAATTCTTCCCTGTGAGGGTGGGCAGGCCCTGGCACTGCCCAGAGCAGCTGTGGCTGCCCATGGCAGTGTTCCAGGCCAGGCTGGACAGGGCTTGGAGCACCCTGGGATGGTGGAAGGTGTCCCTGCCCATGGCAGAAATGGTTTGGGATGAGCTTTAAGGTCACTCCCAAGCCAAACCACTCTGGGATTCTGTGGCTATAAAACCATGTCCTGGCACAGCAGAGGAATGCTCTGCTCTTGGCTCTGCTGCAGCTCTTTGGTGAATAACTCATGCTGAGTGTGTTCTGTCTTTCCCACCAGCTACACAGTTGGATCAGTGCAGGAGAACAATGACCAGGTGTGGAAGTTCCAGCGTTTTTTCCTGGTGCAGGAATACTGCAGTCGCCTGACCATCCCCTTCCCCTTTGTCATCTTTGCCTACATCTACCAATCTACCAGAGAGCCCATTATGAGAATTGCCATACAAACAATCTTTTTATGACTGTAATGCTGAAAAGACCTTCACAGTGGGTGTTTTCTGAGGCTTGACTGAACAATCTGTTTGGCCTCTGAAGTGGGGAGTGGCTTTGGTATGAGGCACAGACTTTTGAGAAGCTCACAGGTGAAAAGAGCCACATATACTTCAGAGCACGTATTTTGGTCGCTGTCAAATAATTTAGATTGCAAAATGACGGAATGATAGTTTGCTTCCCAAGACTGAAAGGGAAGTGGTGAGCCAGTCTGTGGCTAGTGATGCTGCTCTTGAAACTGAGAGGAGATCCTCCTAACCTTAATTCTCTCCTGAAAAGAAATATCCATCTCTTGCTTCCCTCTTCTGGTAACTGCTGGGTAACTCACTGAAATACAGAGGCATCAGGGATTGCTGCATTAATTGCCCTGATGAACACTATAATTGGGAGTGTCCTCTTGAAGCACTCTTGCATTTGGGGCAATACTTGAAGAGGCAATTACTCATTACTTCCTTTGCTCATTAGCATTGCTTTCCTTCAGCTAGATGGACTTTACAAAAATAACCTCCTTCTTCTTTTTTTAAAGCTCTCTGATTTGAAAGGCCTTCTGAAAGAGATTTCCAGTAAAATTAAATGAGTGCAGCTGAAATCCAAGAGCAGCTACTGGAGCAGGGTAAGCCCTCTTTAAATCCATTCTCTGCCTTGAAAAAGCCTACCAGCATTTATGGTGTTCAATAGGTGTGTCTTTGGAAGAAGAGCTAGTATTAATTGTTGATGCTTGTATTCATATTGTCTGATACTGGGAAAGAAAGGAGATCAGAATTTTGTTCCTCATTTGTGTTTTTCTTTCTGAAAAACACAGTTTTCCATCTGGGGTTTCTATCAATTTTTGGCACTGTTTCAAATACCTTGTTTTGCTCACTTGCCTTTGCAAAACTGTGACTAACCCAAGGTTATTTTAGTTGTCTTTGTGTTGGAGGGCCTCTAGAAAATGCAGGGCTGCTGGATCCTCTACTCTTGATACCTTTTAACTCTGAAGAGCAGGCAACCCAAATAGAAAAGAGAGAAGTGAGGGCAGGAGTAAGGTTTATTTTTCCATTATCAAAGTGGGGCATTAGGCTGGATCACTGTAGCCTTCCTGTGTCCTGTACAATAAGCTGCAGTGTGAGGAGCTGACCCAAAGCCTCTGGTCCAGCTGAGTGTCTGGTCAACAGCCTTGTGTACTTTCACCTCCAGTTTTAAGGAAGAATTGGCTTGGATCCCACAGTGGGATGTGAAAGGCAGACAGAACACTGATGGATGCAGAGAACACTGTCATCTTTAGAGACAGCAGGTTAAGATGTGTAACTTGAATGGGATAATCTGGAACAACCTGATCAGCCTGGACATTAGGGCCTGGCTCCTCCTTCCACAGAGTGGTTTTGTCCAGGAGAACTTAAACCTGTGCCAAACATTCCCCAGTCTGCTTACTGGTTTCCTGGGAAAGCTGAAAATTCACTTGACCGAAGTTCCATTTAGTCATGAATGACTTGCAACCACCTAATAAAATCTACAAGGATCACCAGTTCCTGGGCTGGTTCTAGGAGGTTCTGGACTCCAAGTGGCCTAAAAACCAGGCTGTGGAACAGTGGAACTCTGGAGGCTATTTAGGCCAGCACAGCTCAAAGGGAGCTGCAGTGGGGCTGGAAGACAGGCTGTAATTAGATACAGTGGGGCAGCCTGGGACAAGGGACAGCAGCTTATGATGGAGCTTGTGGAAAGGGATCTCTCATTACAGATGATGGTGCCTTCAGAAGAATCCTGCAATCCCAGAATGGTTTGGGTTGGAAGGGACTTTAAGCTCATCCAGTTCCACCCTCTGCCATGGGCAGGGACACCCTCCCCTGGACAAGGCATCCAAGTCACCTGAGCTGATGTGGAGAGGATGAAAGCAAAGCCTTGAGGTGGGCTGGGAGCCCTACTCTCCAATTCTTTCTGTTGCTCACACAGGTACCAACTCATGAAGAATAATTGCTCGGAGCTGGCAGTAACCCCCAAGCAGATGGCAACAGAGGCACCAGACTATCAATGTCTCAGCAGGAGTCAGCAGGATTTTCTTGCTATTTTTATTTTTGTTGATCAAACAGCCCTTTCTGCTTGTTGCAAGGCTCTGGGGGAAACAGGAGACGACTGCTTACCTCCTGACATGATTCCTGCATTACCCAAACTCTTCTCATCTGCCCTAATGTCCAGTGGCAGCAATTAGTCCTTGTAAGCTGCTGTTGCAAAGCACTCCTATTTCTAAGAGTTCTGCTACTGTTGCCAAAATCCCTTTGCTTTTCAATTTCCCTCAAAGGGACCTGTGCATGGGTTTCCTTCAAGCACTAATTGCTTGTCTGAATGAATCCATCTCCCTTCCCATTCCATCCTGTAGTAGCTGGATCTTGCTTGTTCCTTGCACGGGCTGTCTGTCAGACCTGCTGGGGTCTGGAATGCTGGCGTGCCAGAATGCAATGGATTTTGGCATCATCCCCCTGAGGAAAGTCTTTGCTCCAACCCTGCATCCCTATTTCAGACTGGACTTTTTCCCACCCTACCTGAAACCTTTCAGCACTGCAGAAGTTCAGCTATTACAGCCCTGCATGGAAGAGACATTAATTCATCCAGGAAGTGATTCCAAAGGCTTTGTGGGCAAACCTTGCTTGGTTTCAATAGTGAAAATTTGTATCCTGGGAATGTTGGAACTCGTTTGACTTTTTCAATGTGTGTTTGCTGATGTTTGCATCTGGAAATGGAGAAGAGATTGTTGGAACCTTTAAATAGAGCAATGCTTGAAATGGTGAGATGGTGCTTTGTGCTTTCTGTCTAAAATAGCAGCTGAATTCTGTCACATTTGTTTGGTACAACTGAGAGCACAGCCAACTGAAGGCACTACAAATAGCATTTATTTACATGGCAAAGCACTGTATCAATCTTCCTTCCCAGGGTCTAGGAATCATGGAATCATAGACTCACCAGAGGAAAGGACCTGCAAGGATCATGGACCCCAACCCGTGGCCCTGCACAGACACCCCAACAACCCCACCCTGGGCATCCCTGGGACCATTGTTCAAATGTTTCTTGGGATCTGTCAGCCTGGGGCTGTGCCCATTCCCTGGGGAGCCTGGGCAGTGCCCAGCACCCTCTGGGGGAAGAACCTTTCCCTGATCTCCCACCTGACCCTGCCTTGACACAGCTCCAGCCATTCCCTCAGGTGCTGTCCCTGTCACAGAGAGCAGAGATTGGAGCTGCCCCTTGGGAGGAAGCTGCCAGCCATGCTGAGACCTCCTCCCTCTCTCTCCTCCTCCTCCTCCTCCTCTCCCCTCTCCAAGCTGAACAAGCCAATTGACCTCAGCTGTTCCTCATATAGCTTCCCCTCCTGTCCCCTCATCATCTTCATGCCCCTCTTTGGATACTCTCTACTAGCTTAATATCCTTATGATACGTTCAGAGAGGTTGCTGCTCTTCTCTCCCTGCATCTCGTGACCCAACTGTAGTGTATGCTGTGCATGACACCATCCTGGGGGATCCAGCACTAACAATACCACTGCTATCTGTTTACAAGGGGAAATACTTCCTGCTGAAAAGTAAAGGAGCCAGGCTTTCCCTGATTCACATGGCAGTTAGCTTGCATCATAAATTCTTGAGATAAGATTCCTTTCTGGAAATTTTTTCCCATATCATTTGTCTGCCCTGGATGTGAAAATTGTGCTTTTTGTTCACTCCCTTCCTATATAAAACCTGTGGAGTCCTTTGAACCCTTCAGGGAAATCCCAAGGGCCTTGCCTTAGAAGAATATACCATAGAGTCTCCACCTAGGCTGAAAGAGAAGACTTCTGCCATGGAGCCTTGCAACACTATGATCCACCCCTGCTCCTTCCCCCATATGTCCCAAATTCTCATGGTTTCTGCCTTCTGTGTTTCCTCATTGGTTGGGGGGTACCCCTGCTGGACGGCCCTGTCTTCCCTGAAAGCCAATGCCCTTTGCACTGCCCTTTGTGCTGCCCCATTTGCCCACTGACCCCTTCTCAACCTGGTGCAGAGCACGTGTCCAGGTCTTTCTCCCTGATCCCTTCGGCATGGTGGATGCAATAAACCTTTGCTGGAATACATCATACAAAGACCTTTCCTGTCTTTCCTCTGCTGAGCTATCTGCGCTCTGTGTGTGTGTGTCTGTGTGTCTGTGTGCATGGACTTGAAATGCCTGCTCTTGTGGCCTTGCTCCAGGCGGCTTCTGAAGGAGATGCTTCGACGAAGGCTGCAGCATTTCTGCCACCCTGCAACGTGGAAACAAAAACCTGCTGTGTGATTGCCCGAAGCTCTAGAGATCTGTTGTTGTGTGAATGTAACTGTGAAGCCATGTTCTGTCAGGTCTGAATTCTGGATTCAGTCCAGGTCTAGTGCTGCACCCAGGGGCGCCAGCCTGTGCCCCCCACACCGCTCCCTTCCCAGAGGCCGCGCGGGCTCTTCTCCAGGCTCCTGTGGGCCCGAGCTGGGTGCCCGTGGAGCCCCGGCCCTTGGTGACACGCTGCAGCACGGTCACTGTGACATGGAAAGGGTGTCCAAGGGCCCTTTGTGACACGTGGGAAATAGAAGCTTGCCTGGGTGCTCGGAGTACACAACGGGGCACAACGGGACAGAGCGGTGCCGTGAGGAGCCCCCACACAGCACACTCGTTCGTGTCCCACTCGGAGCTTTTCCGAGGGATTGTTCTTTTAGCTGAGCTCGAGGCCAGACCACAGCACTTGCTGACTTGTGGTCTCCCTGAGGCTTCTCTTTTACAGCTGCCCTTGAGGGCAGAGTGTGGCACTTGATGCCCTGGGGTTTTTCCAAGACATCTCTCCTGCAAGCAGCTCCAGTCACTGACATGGAGCAGAGAGGCCCAACAGTGCTCCAGAGGGCCTGCGTGGAGGAGGAGGAAGGCGGCCCTGGAGCTGCCCCAGCACTGGAGACCGGGGAGGTGGTGCCGTTCCAGCTGCCACAGCGGGGTGAGTGGCAGAGCTGGGCCGCAGGAATGTTGCCTGCAACCAGCTTGGCCCCATGCCATGCCATGCCATGCCATGCCATGCCATGCCATGCCATGCCATGCCATGCCTTCCCCTGGGGACATGGCCATGGACAGGATGGAACAGGGGCAGGGCAGACACCCCGCAGGGGCTGTGCTCCATCCCCTGGGCCATCCCGGGGCTCTCCCTGCCTGGGCAGCGCAGGGCTGGCCTGTGTTCTCTGGCGTCTCCCGCAGCCCCTCAGCTCTGGCTGCGCTCGATCTTTGCCAGATGCAGCCCTGGAGCGCGCACAGGAGCAGGAACCCGGCCGTGGCCGCGTGCGCAAAACCCTGAAGGTACCTGCAGCCATCCCCACCTGGGCTGGGCCTGCTGTCCCTGCTCAGCCCAGCACCGTGTGTGCAGCACTCCATGCAACATCCCCGGCTTCCTGCCCTTCTCCTAACACTCGTTTGCAAATGCATAAAGAGAATTAACGAGGAGGAGACCATCGCCATGGGCACAGGGCTCAGACCATACTCGCCCATCTTCCAAACCAAGACCAGCGCTGCCCTCCTGTCTGTGCTTGGAGAGGAAGATTTTTATAATCCCAACCAAGTAAGCAGCCTGTGGGCAGGGTTTGATCCTCCCAGGAATTGCTTGGCCTCCCAAGCCATGCATGCTGGTTGCTGTGAGCCTTTGAGGCCACTTGACAGTGCAGTGGGAAGGGCAGCACTTCTCTGGGGACCCTGAGAACATTGCTCCCTCTGGCAGCTTTCCAAGTGTCCCTGTGCCTTCTGCAGGTGCCCGCCATGGTGAGGTTCATCCACCAGAGGCTCGTGGCCAGTGATTGTGCTGAGCACAGGCTGGACATGACCCTGCTGGATCTTGCCAAAGCACACCCACATGACACAGTGATGACGCTCCTGCGTGTGGCCCCGTCCTGTGACAGGTATGGGGCCCACCTGCCCAGAGGGCTCAGGCCTCCCCAGCCCATCACCCTGTACAGCCTGGTCCAGGTATCTGACCAACAGAGACTTCCAGGGCCCTCTGGCTGCTGCCTTTCCCAGCCCTGGCACGTCAGCCCCCGAGCCTGCTGCCATGCTCCCTCCCTGCCCCTCAGGGCTCTGTCCCCACCGGGCTGGGCGGCCTGGCTGCTGCTGGCCAGGGCCAGTGGGCAGAGGCAGAACTGGCAGCCAGCTCAGCTCCCCCCAGTGCTGTGTCTGAGACCTGTCCTGAGACAGAGCTCTGACCCCACAGAGCTGCCATGGCCATGTGGAAGACCATCATGGGCTCACCCAGCACTGCAAAGCCAGTGCAGCTGAGACTCCTGGATGTGCTGGGGAGTTGGCCAGAGCACAGCACGTGCACCTCCGATGGGGACAAAACGGGTGTCTTTGCCCTGGCTGTGAGTTTCTGCAATGGGCCTTTGCTGGCCCCAAGGCCGCCTCTCCAGCAGCTCTCCATCCTCCTTCCCCCACTGCATCTCCCTGCCTCAGGCGCTGGCCTGAAACCTGACCCGGGGGCAGCTTCAGGCCCACCAGGCCGTGTGCTCCCCCTGCCTCTCTCCGGGCCCCTCCCTGCCACGCTCGGGCCCTGCCACACGGACACCTGGGCACTGAGCGCTGTCTCGGGGGGCTTTGTCCTTTTCAGGCAACCGTGGTGATGTGGAAGATGCTCCAGGAACCCCCCATCCCACGGATACTGAAGGTGTATTTCCCCCGCCTATTTGTGCATCTGCTCTTCCAAGTGTTCCTCAGCACTCTGGATATGCCAGAGGAGGTCCATACCTTCTGGAAGGAATGCCAGGAAGAGCACGGCCTTGCCACCAGCCCCAACAGGTGCTCCATGCCACTCCTCCTGTCCCTTCCACGTGGCCTGCAAAGGAGCCAGTGCTGCCAGCGTGACCTGGGCTTTGCTGTGCACACAGGTTTGCAGTGTGCACCCTGAAGTCCCTGCTCTGCCGAAAACACTACAACGATGTTGTGGTGGCAATGGAACGCAGGTGTGGCTGGGACACGCTGCTCTCTGTTGACACCCACCACTATGCCGTGGGTCTGCTGGCCAGGTGAGACCCCCTTCTCCCCACTCTGACATTTGTGCTCTGTGCCCCGAGTGACCCACACAGTCCCCGTGGTCATGGGCCAGAGGGCCTTGTCACTGAGGGACGGCCAAGCACACTGGAAAAGGCTGGGAGAGGGGAGTGGCCAAAAGGAGGCGCCTCTGAAAAAGCCCAGGTGCACTTGCAGGTTGCTGGAGAAAGACCTGACTTGTGTGAGTCACTCTTGGGACAGGTTTTATTCTCCTGGTTCACAGTCTTGCTGATTTTTCTCCTGCCAGGGAGATGTCCTGCGTCTCCATACCCTCCTGTTCCCGGATCTTTCGCTACCTGCTCCGGCTGCTCAGCACAAAGGAGCCACGCTGGGATCTGCCCGCCCTGGTGTTCCTTGTGGAGGTGAGCCTCAAGGGCAGCGCTGCCTGGCTGAGCTGCCTCCCAGCTCTCTGCCCTCTCGTAGGCGCAGCTGCCAGGACGGTGCCCATGCCCTGCGCTGCTGCCTGGGCCCAGCCCTGTGCGGCTCCGGGCTCCTGCCGGCCGGCTCCCCTGTCACTGCCCTGTGCCTTTCAGGTCCTCGAGTGCCTGGACTTGAGGGAACGTGATGCTGACAGAGTCCTGCAAATCTTCTCAAGGTACCTGCAGAGCGAGCGCAGGGAGACGCGTCGCCTGGCACTCAGGGCCCTTCTCAAGCTCACTGACGATCCCTTGATGGTGAGAAGGGGGCAGTGGCTGAAGCTGTGCAGGCAGCGTGGGGCTGGGCAACGCACTCGCTTGGCCTTGCCTGGGCTTGGGGGCCAAAGGCCTGTCCAGAAGCACTGGGGCAGCTGAAGCAGGAGGCAGGAGAGCTGGGAGCAGCTGCCTCAGCGCTTCTGGACAGGCCTTTAGCCTCTGGGCCCTGCAGCAGCAGGGTGGCCTTTCACAAACTTGTGTTCCACACAGACTGAAAAAATGTGGAGCCTCATTGAAAGACTTGTGGAGCTCCTGCAGGATGAAGATGGAGAGATAGTTAGGATAACAGTCATGGTCCTAAGCTTTATAATGTTGGACAAGGATATGCCAATACCCACCCCCATCGCCCTGCAGCTGGCTGAGGGGCTCCTGCCACTCTTTGACCATGTAAGGCTCTGTGGCCATAGCCACAGCCACTGGCTGCTGCCTGGACACTTGGTGCCCTGTGGAGATGCAGGCCTGCACCCAGGTGAGCTCCTCACAGCCGCTGCTGAGGTCTTCTCCTCTTCATACAGAATAATAGCCAGGTGCAGCTTCTCACCATATTGCTCTTCCGAACGTTGCTGGCTCTTCCACTGGGAAAGAAAAGAAAGGCCCTGGAGACACAAGTGCGCCACACCCTTCTACCACTCTTCTTCCACTGCCATGATGAGAATCAGCGTGTGGCACAGGTGAAGACTCGTGGGCTGCTGGTGTTGCCTTAGGAGAGGACTCGGCTGCCTCCTGCTCTGGTCACCTCCCGGGCTGCAGCCTCCTCCAGGCTGTGGCACTGGGACGTGGGTCCTGTGTCCTGTGCTGTGTGGACATCTCTGCGTCTCTGCTGCTCTCCAGGCTTCTTTGGAAACGCTGCTTTGTGCGGCCGAATTCCTGAAGAGGAAGGACCTTGACAAACTGGTGAAGAAGAAGCAGCTGTGGATGTTCACAAACAGCCTGGTAAGGAGAGCGGAGAACCCCCAGGCTCAGCCTGGAGAAGGCCCCTGAGGGCGGTGCTCAGTGTGCGGGGCTGGCAGCTGTGGCCCTGCCCGCTGCTGCAGCCAGAGGCCGCGCGGGCTCTTCTCCAGGCTCCCGCGGGCCCGAGCCCGGTTGCCCATGGAGCCCCGGCCCGGCGAGGCTGCGGGCCGGCACCGCGGCTCCCCGGGCAGCAGCCGGCCCTCTGCCCCCTGCCCTCGGGAGCCCTTGGCCAGCGGCTGCTGGCCGCGCCTCAGGGCTGTGCGGCCAGGGGAGGCGGGGCTGGGCGCAGGCAGCGCCCGGCCCAGGGGCTCAGCCCGCGCCAACCCTTCCCTCCTGCCGCTCTCCCCAGCTGGCAGAGAACAGGAGCAGAGCGGCCGAGCACCTGCGCCAGGCCCTGAGCTACCTGGAGAGCCCACAGGAGCCCCTGCGAGAGGCGGCCATCAGGTTCATGGGTGAGCCACGAGCCCGGGCTCCCTCCCCGGCCCGGCCCGGCCCGGCGCAGCTCGGCCCCAGCCCCGCCTGCTGCCTCGGCAGCGCCGGCCGGGCCCGGCGCCGTGGAGCCCCGCCTGGCCTGGGCATTGCTGCTGCCGCCCTCTGGCAGCCGTGCCCTTGGGCGGCAGCGGGCGCCAAGGGCCGGGCTGAGCCCTGCCGGGCCAGCAGCCCGTGTGGGTACAGCGCCGGCAGCGCCGCTGGCAGGGAGCTGTGCCGGGGCCGTGACAGGCTCTGTGTTCACAGGCATCGCCGGGCGGCACCTGAGGAGGCAGCGGCAAGAGTTCCAGCTGATCTGCACTGGTGAGTGAGGGCAGCGGGCTGACAGCGGGGGCTGCCGGGGGGAGCTGAAAGCCCTGCCCCGGCTGCGGAGGGCTCTGCTCCCGTGGACAGAGCACACGGAGATTTCAGGGCCACGTGGGGCATTGGTGGCCAGCAGCTTCGGGCTGATCCCCTTGGTCCCTGCTCCCTCCTGGCCATGGCAAGAGCCGGCTGGGATGGCCCTTGCTGGGGGCTCTCCTCGGCTCCCCGCAGATCTGGGATCTGACCGTGGTTCTGTTCTTCTCTCTTGCAGCCCTGGAAGAAAAGGCAAATGACATCAGCCTTTCTGTCAGAAGCCTGGCTCTTCAAACTTTGCACATTCTCAGGGAAGAAGCTACAGTTCGATATCCCATCTTGGAGAACCTGGAATATCGGCTCCGCAGGGCATGGAAGACAGGGCTTCGTGTCTCAGGGCTTGGCCGCCTGTGCTGCTGGAGCTCTATGGTGATCTGATGTCAGAGGCTCTATCTGCGGGGACCACCAGAGCCAGCGGGGATTTTCCTTCTGTTCAAGATTGTTCTTTTCTTCATTGTTCTTTTGTTTTCCTTTAGCATGTAAATATAGAATGTGTTACAATAGACAGTCTCCCAGGATCTTTCTTTTTCTGCCCAGGGTCCGTAGTGCATAGAGGAAGAGGGTGCTTGTGCTCAGCCAGCTGCCCAGGCTGCTGTGCTGCAGGGAAATGGCCAGAAGCCCCTTGGCCTTTGGTGGTTCTGCTGAAGCCTTTGTGCTGCCCACAGAGCGGCTGGGCAGGGGCCGCAGCTGCGGGGATCCCTGCCAGAGCGGTGCCTGGAGATGGCCACAAGCCCTGTGCCAGGCAGGAAGTGCCATCCGTGTCCTCCTGCCCGTGTGCTGCTGGCTGCCTTGCTGAGGGCTCCCAGGTGCCCCTGCATGGGGCTGCTCTGGAGCTGCTGTGGGGCTGCGGCGCTGCTGCCGGGCAGCTTGGCCGGGCTGGGGCAGCCCCTGAGGGGCTGGGGCGCTGGCAAGCCCTGAGCAATGGGCTGTCAGAGGCCGCAAGCAGCCCCCTGGCCGCCGCCTTGTTCCTGCCAGAGTTGACTTGCAGGACAGATCCTCGTCACTCCATAACTAACAGCATCAGTGTTGTTGGAAACCCAAATGCAGGGAGTTCTCAGATCTTTGGGCCTGTAAGCCAAAGCTTAGAATTAAACACAGGATTTGAGCTAAGAGCTTGGAAAGGGCTTCCAAACTCAGATGCTGGAAGCCAGAATGTGGATTTATAGTATAAAGCAGAGACACCTTAAGCTAAATGGACGTAAGTTTAGCATTTTAGAATTTAAGATGTAGATAAAATAAAAGTAGTTTTAAATGTAAACACAAAGGTCCGAATGCAGTGCTTTGGGTTTGTGTGTCATAAAGTAATGATTGCCTAAGAAAGCTTGCACTGTAGCATGAGTCCATGAGATGAAATATTGAAGGATTCAGTCAGAACCATACATATCCTTATTGGCATTGCTTTATTGGCCAATAAATCCTTAAAAGTTCTTGTAACTAGAAGTCTTGTGACCTTCTGAGCCTTGTGGTGGAGATGTGAGCCAAACTCATCCTTCCTATCTATGTAGAAGATAGGAAAAAGAAATGGCATCATCTAAAAACCTCAGAGGTCTGGTCTCTAGCTCGTTCCAAACTCCTTCAAATCCTCCTAAGTGTGATTTAGGTACAAATAGATGACAAGGACTCCTAATGCTGGCTCTTTGCATCCAAACCAGCTGTTTTAGAAACTTTCCCATAACCCTGTGTAGTTATGTGCCAGCAATGGATCATTTGAAGAAACTTTTCCAGCTGACTTGAATAGAGGTTTGTTAGAAGGGTATTTGAGGAAAAACCCTCCCAGCAGAGGTCTGGGCTTAGGCCTAGCTGTGTCCCTGCTGATTGTGAAGTGTGCCATAAACTGCAGGTGTTTCTGGGCTAAAAATGGAATTGAGTCATGTTGACTTGCTCTTTTTCGCCTATAAAAGCTGGATCCACTTTCAGGGCAAATTTGGAGACCTTGTCTCTGGGTGAATGGATGAACTAGGATTTTCCCAGTTGCTGGGAATGGTTCCCCAGTTCCTTGGTGTAAAATGGGGCTGCCCAGCAAGTGCAGATCTGCAAGATGATAAACAATTTAGGCAATTGGTGATGCATCTTTCTAAATTGCTCTCCTTTCTCTCCTTTTGTGAAATACAAAGCTGTGTTCGTGTCAGGTACATGCAGGCAATGTGTGTATTTGTGATCGCGATATGTGGGACACTTATAAAGACCAATTCTAGTAATAACTGAGGAAAGTAAAGCATGGAAGAGGTCTTTCAACCTATCCTTTGTATGTAATTAAGTTTTATAAGTCTTAAGTTGATTTAGGAGCATTTGAATTAAAGTTTTGAGGATGTTGCTTTTTGACAGGAACTTACTGCTTGTAGCTAAGCCTTAAAGAGTTTTGCAGTAATAACCTTTTGAAGTATAATTTTAGAATATTACTTGTAGTAAGGATCTTTGAAACTATAGCTTTAGAATATAAAAAAAGGAAATATGCTTATTTCGCGCCTTGACAAAACAGTGAAAAGCAGCTTGAGAAAGTAATATGAACATCAACTCAAGGACTAATAGTTTTGAAAAAGGGAAGCTGGACATCACTGTTATGAGATTTATAGTCCTTGCAATCAAAAGGTAAAGCCATGTCTGGAATCTGAACCCCACTAGCTGGGAGACTTCTTTCTTCGTTCGGAAGTTGGACCCCCCACTACATGAGATACTCATTTTCTGGGATACATCCTGAGAAAAACTAAATCACAATAGTGTACAGAATTGTGATGTAAAAATTGGGAAGAGAAACTGCTGATGAGTAAAAATTGGGAAACAAAATTGCTGAGAGAGCTCATGAGTGCGTCTATAAATACCTGTAAGCCTCAACTATCGGTGTGCAGTTGGGGGGAAAGCTTCCCCCACTGTACCCAGCGCAGTATTGCACATACTTTACCAAAATAATTAATAATTTGATCGCTGCTTGAATGTTGGCCTAGTCGAGCTTCTCATTTATAACATTATAGTACTGTTTTAGGTGCACTACCTTGCTTGTTTTTGCTTGTCACTAAAACCAAGCACACATTTTTTGTTGAATCTATCATCTTACTCTGTGGTTCCTTCATATTCAAAGTAAAGTAAGAACATTATTTCCAGTGGTGTGTCCTTTAAATGGCCTCTGTTCATTTGGCAGAACACCAGGAGGCTCCTGAGGAGCCGGGGTGCTGGGAATCCCTGAGCAATTGGGTGTCAGAGGGCACAAGCAGCCCCCAGGCAGCCACCTTGTCCCTGGCACCCGGCTGCTCTGGCGCTTGCCCAGAGCGTCTCCCAGGCCTGCGGCAGAAGCCCTCGAGGCCGGAACACCCCCCCAGCAGGAGGGTGGGGGCACCCCCGAGGTGCCCAGGCTGGGCTGGCCGGGCACTGGGAGGGCAGGGGGCTGCTGCCAGGGCACGGCCACTGGGCGCTGCCAATGAGGCGCAGGGGGCACAGGCAGGGCCGGCGGCCAGTCCGGGCCCTGGCGGCTGCCCAGGCCACGGTGCCGTGACTGAGGCCCCCTGACCCAGAGTTCTGGGCCCGCAGAGCTGCTGCCTCCATGGGGAGGGCGGCCGTGTCTCCTCCAGCAGGGCTGCGGAGTCGCTGCTGCCCCGGCGGCTCTGGAGCCCACAGAAACAGCACCAGAGCGGGCTCAGCAACAGCAGCACCCCGAACGGCGGCACCTGCTCGACCGGGCATCCGCACCCGCCGGGATGCCAGACGGGGGGAGCCCGGGGGCACCATGGCCCCTGCTTTGGCAAAAGGCTCAGCAGAGTTGGCCACAATGGCTCTCTCTGGACTAGCCAGCCTCACGGCAACGCTTGGCTGCTTCAGCTGCTGCCTGTGCCCCTGGCTGACTTCCATGGCCGGGCTTGAGGGCAGACTCGCCTCCCACAGGCGGCGTCCCAAGGCAGCGGCATTGGTGCCAAGGGCACAGAGACACTCTGATGGGGCACCAGCCCTGCACTGCAGCTGCCCTCCCTCCCCTCCATGCAGGCACCTTAAAGACACGTGCGTCAGCTCTGAAATGAAATCCTGGACTTGCTTGGAACAAAGGAGGCGCTGGAGAAAACCTGGGACTTCCATGGCTCATTTTCCTCTCCACTTGGGGAATCACAGAATGCCAGAACACTTGGCGTTGCAAAGTATCATAAAGACCATCCAGATCCCACCACCCTGCCCTGGGCACAGGTGCTGTGCAGGCACAGCTGTCACTAGAACTGGAAGAACGCTTTTACATATTTACCATTTCCTCCCCTGGATTTAAAGCTAACATGACAAATTCAGCTGATTACAGCTGAATTATGTAGCTCACAGGATTTGGAATAGGAGTCTCCAGTGGGCCATGGTATGTCCATTCAGCCTTTGTTAGACCATCCAGATGGAGCTCAGCCCTGTGAAGCCCAGGCACACGAACCAGGCTGGTCCATTTCAGCATCCCAAAGGCTTTGGGGCTTCCTGTGCACCCTGAGGCTCCTGGCATCAGCACAGTTCCAAAGGACAGGGTATGACACTGGGGACAATCCTTGGTACTTAATGGCTTCAGATCTGGGAGAGAAATGTTTTGCCTGGCTTCACCCAGGAGTTCAGGTTTTCCCAGGGCTTTGATTAAATGGTCACTGCAGGTAGCTTTAACTAAATGCAAAAGGATCTAACAGCAGAACGTCTGGAGAAGTTTCCACCCTAGGGATAGGGTGAAAACCTTGAAAATTATCAACAGCTCTGGAAAACATTAAATAAAAAACAAAACCAAAAAAAGATGAAGCCCTGTGACTTTTCAGGCACAACTCTTTGGGTCTGGAGGAAATATTTGCCTTGCATCAGCTACGACACAGACAGACAGGCAGCAACTGGAGCATTGAACATCACGGACTGGGCTAGTGTTTTTCCCAGAAGAACGGAGAGAAGATCACATTGAAACATGACACTGCCTCTGTACAATCAAATCGTCCAGGGAAACTCAGAAGCTGATGGTGTTGCAGTGCAACTGCCAATCCCTTCCATGGACTGCCAATCCCTTTCAGGACTGACTAACAGCTTCTGCCTTCTGACAGAGGCCAAGTGCTGCCAGCAGTTGCTCCAGGTGCTCCTGCCATCAGCCCCCAATGCACGTGGGCTTTGGCTCCCTGTGGCACAGAAGCCCCCGGGGGCACAGGTCTCTGGGGCAGGAGACGGGCACCAGCGCTGCCAGGGCTCGGGGGGTGGCAGCTCTGCTTGGGCAGGGACTCTGCCACAGCTGCTGATGGCAGCGCTGCCCAGGCCCCAGGGCTCAGAGCAGCGTTGGTGCCCGGGCCCACACGTTCCTTGTGCGTGTCACACCCGCGGCTTTAGGATGGCCACGGGCCGGGACGTGTCCCAAGGAGGCCGTGCCAGCTTCCCTGGAAGGCCCCGTGCCCTTCCCGGCGTGGCTGCGTCGGCAGCCCTGGGGGCTCCTTCTGCTGCCCCTGAGCCCGCAGAGCAGGGCAGCGTTTGCTGATGCTCTGAGCCCTTCCTAAAGATCCTGTGGGGCTGCCTTAGACACCTGGGGCCAGGCATTCCTTCCAGCCTGGGCCACTTTGGCCGGGCTGGGGGCAGCCCCAGGGCAGGCGGCAGTGTGTGCAAGGGCCCTTGGTGACACGCTGCAGCACGGTCACTGTGACATGGAACGGGTGTCCAAGGGCCCTTTGTGACACGTGGGGACAAAGGAGCTGGTGCTGACAGGAGCAGGCCACAGTGCTCGGAGCACGCGACGGGACAGGACGGGACAGAGCGGTGCTGTGAGGAGCCCCCGCACAGCGCACTCATTCGTGTCCAACCCGGAGCTTTTTCGAGGCATTGTTCCTACAGGTGACCTCGTGGCAAGACTGCTGGCCTTGGTGGCCCGCGGCCTTGGCGAGGCTTGTGTTTTGCAGGTGCCCTTGAGGACTTGCGGACTTGGAGCTTTCCTGAGCCATCTCAAGGGAAGGTGCCCTTGAAGTCAGACTCAGGCATGGCAGGCAGATTCCTCAGCCTCTTCAAAACCTTCAGATGGAATAAAAAGAGAAGGCCTGAAGCTGCCCCAGCACAACAGGCTGAAAAAGTGGAGCAGTTCCAGCCACTGAAGGATGGTGAGTGGAAGAGCTGGGCCACAGTGATGATGGCTGCAGCCAGATTAGCCCCATCCCATCCCATCCCATCCCATCCCATCCCATCCCATCCCATCCCATCCCATCCCATTCCATCCCATCCCCTGGGGACATGCCCACGGGCAGGATGGAACAGGGGCAGGGCAGACACCCCGCAGGGGCCGTGCTCCATCCCCTGGGCCATCCCGGGGCTCTCCCTGCCTGGGCAGTGCAGGGCTGGCCTGTGTTCTCCGGCCTCTGCCGCAGCCCCTCAGCTCTGGCTGCGCTCGCTCTTTGCCAGATGCAGCCCTGGAGCGCACAAGAGCAGGAACCCGGCCGTGGCCGCGTGCGCAAAACCCTGAAGGTACCTGCAGCCATCCCCACCTGGGCTGGGCCTGCTGTCCCTGCTCAGCCCAGCACCTCGCTTGGAGCATGCCATGGAACATCCCTGCCTTCCCTGTCCTTTGTTCTGCAAATGTTCACAAAATTCCTGCCCATTCAGCATGGAGAGACCTGTACCACAGCAGCTGAGGTCCCAGCTCAGCCTGACTCCAGCCCAACCAAGTTCCAGGGAAAGCCTCACGCCAGCCCAGAACGCACAGCAGACTCAGGAAATGATGCAATGAATTATCAAAGAGTGACTCAGGGCATCACAAGCATTGGCAACATGCCCACACCCACTGCGATTGGTGCTCCCACTATGGATTTTTTTCAGGACAGTGCTGTTTCTCCTCAGCAGCAGGTAAGCAGCCCGAGGCCAGGCCTGGAGGCCTGCCAGGATCATGTGTCCCCTCAAGCCATGCTCACTGGGCCCCCTCAGCCTTTGAGGCCAGCACAGTGTGGCAGGAAGGGAAGCACTTCTTGGGGAAAGCTGGTGGAAATTGCTGCCTTGGACAGCGCTCCAAGTCTTCCCCATGCCTCCTGCAGGTGCCAGCCACTGTAAGGGGCATTCACCAGAGTCTACAGTTCCATGTTGCTCTGGATGCCAGGCTGCAAATTGACATTGTCAGGCTGGCTGAAGAACAACCTGCAGACGTGGTGCTGACCCTGCTGCGCTGTGCCCCAACGTGTGACAGGTACGGGGCCCACGTGCCTGCACAGCTCAGGGCTCACCAGCCTGTGGGGCCCATGGCCCTGCACAGCCTGTGCTCTGGGCTCTGCCAGACAGGCAGAGAGCTCCAGGACCCTCGGACACCTCTGTTTCCCAAGCCTGCTGCCAATGCTCCCTCCCTGCCCCTCAGCGCACTGGGCCCTCACAGCTGCACAGGGCATGGTACTGGGACTGAGATGCCCCTGACACAGAGCTCTGATCCCACAGAGCTGCTGCAATGATGTGGCGAACTATAGGATCATCGGGACCAGCAGTGGAGAAAGTGCTGGCAACACTTCTCTGTGTGATGGAGGACTGGCCTCTGCACAGCGCCTCTACCTCTGATGGGGATGACAGGGACGTTTTTGCCCTGGCTGTGAGTTTCTGGATTTGGCCTCTGCTTGCCCCTCGGTCATCTCTCCAGCAGCTCTCCATCCTCTCCATGCCTCAGTCACCGGGCTGAAACCTGGGCTAGGGGCAGGCTCAGGGGGCACCAGGCCCGCTGCTCCTCCTGCATCTGCCCTTGGGCCCTGCCCCACGGACACCTCGGCACTGAGCGCTGTCTTGGGCTGCTTCTTTTGCAGGCAACTCTGGTGACCTGGGTGATTGTCCAGGTGCCCGAGTGCCACGAGGCCATGATCCTTTACTCCTCCCGCCTGTTTGTGGCTCTGCTGTTCCATGTTGTCATCACCACACGGCAGATGCCACCAGTGGAAGCTGGTAACTTCTGGAGAGCATGCCAGGAGGAACACCACCTTCCCAGCAAGCCCAACAGGTCCCAGTCCTCCTGGCCTTGCCATGCTCTTGTGGCCAGTGCCAGGGCTCCCAGTGTGACCTGGGCTTTGCTCTGCACACAGGTTTGCAGTGCAGGCCATGAAAGCTCTGCTCTGCCGACTGCGCTGTGACAATGAGGTGGTGGCTATGGAGCGCAAGCGTGGCTGGGACACGCTGCTGTGTGCTGACACCCAGCACTATGCCGTGGGTCTGCTGGCCAGGTGAGACTCCCTTCTCCCCACTGGCCCTGGCATTTGTGCCCTGTGCCCCACTCAGTCCCTGTGGTCATGGGCCAGAGAGCCTCGTCACTGAGCGATGGCCTAGGAGACTGGAAAAGGCTGGGAGAGGAGGGTGCCCAGAAGGGGCCACCTCCCAGAGCACCAACATCCCCTCCAGGGATGCTGGGGAAAGACCAGAGCTCTGTGACTCAGTCCTGGGAGAGCTTTGTCCCCCACCTCAGGGTCTTGGTGCCTTTTTCCCCCTGCCAGGGAGATGCGCCGGCACTTGGTCCCTTTGTGCTCTCGCATTGGACAACACTTGCTCCGGCAGCTCAGCAGGCAGGACCCATACAGGGATCTGCCCTTCCTCGCATTCCTTGTGGAGGTGAGCCTCAAGGCCAGTGCTGCCTGCCTGAGCTGCCTCCCAGCTCTCTGCCCTCTCACAGCCACAACTGCCGGGACAGTGCCCATGCCCTGTGCTGCTGCCTGGGCACAGCCCTGTGCGGCTCCGGGCTCCTGCCGGCCGGCTCCCCTGTCACTGCCCTGTGCCTTTCAGGTCCTTGAGTGCCTGGACTGGAGGGAATGTGGTGGCAGTGTCTGGAAGGTCTTGGCAAGGTACCTGCACAGCGAGTGCAGGGAGCAGCGTCGCCTGGCGCTCAGAGGCCTCGTGGTGGTCAGCAAGGATCTCTTGATGGTGAGAAGGGGGCCGCGGCTGAAGCTGCGCTGGGGAAAGCAGCCCCTTGGGCGTGCAGGGCTTCAGGAGCTGAGGCAGCTGCTCCCAGCTCTCCTGCCTCACCTGCCCCAGTGCTTTGGGTCACGCCTTTGGCCTGTGGGCCCTGCAGCAGCAGGTTGGGCTTGCAGTGCCAGGGCAGGGTTGGCGGTGCAGCCGTCCGTGGCTTCCCAGCACAACCTTGTGTTCCACACAGGCCAGGAGATTGTGCTGTCTCTCTCAACGGCTTGTGGATGTTCTGGATGATGCAGATGGAGAGGTGGTCAGCATGTCCCTCTCTGTGTTCATGAATGTGCTCCAGCACAAAGACATCCTGGTATCCAGCACCACTGCCCCGAAGCTGGCTGAGGAACTCCTGCTGCTCTTTGTGCATGTAAGCTTCTGCATCCTGAGCCACAGGCATTGGGTGCTTCCCAGGAACTTTGTGCCCTCTGGATTTTCAGGCCTTTGCCCAGGTGGGACTAGAATAGTTGCTGTAGGTCTTTTTCTTTCCTCTAGGACAACAGCCATGTGCAGTTGCTGTCCATTCAACTCTTCTGCAAGGTGTTGGAACTGGTAGTGGATGAGGGAAAAAAGCCCCTGCAGACAACTGTGATCAACAGCCTCAATACACTTAAACTTTACTGTCATGCTAAAAACCGGGACGTGGCAAAGGTGAGGTTTTGTGTGATGCTGGTGGATCTCTGGCAGGGGGCTTGGCTGCCTCCTGCCCACGTGCCTCGCGGGCTGACGCCTCCTCCAGGCCTTGGCACAGGGATGTGGGGCCGGTGCCCTGGGCTGCGGGGCCATCTCTGGGTCTCTGCTGCTCTCCAGGCCTCTCGAGAAACGCTGATTCGTGTGGCCGAGTTCCTGCAGAGGAGCAAGCTGGTACAGCTGTTGAAGAAGCAGCCGCCGATGAATGTCGATGAGTGCCTGGTAAGGAGGGCCTGCAAGCCCCAGGCTCAGGCCGGAGAAGGCCCCTGAGGGCGGTGCTCAGTGTGCGGGGTTGGCAGCTGTGCCCCTGCCCGCTGCTGCAGCCAGAGGCCCCGCGGGCTCTTCTCCAGGCTCCCGTGGGCCCGAGCCCGGTTGCCCATGGAGCCCCGGCCCGGCGGGGCTGCGGGCCGGCACCGCGGCTCCCCGGGCAGCAGCCGGCCCTCTGCCCCCTGCCCTCGGGAGCCCTTGGCCAGCGGCTGCTGGCCGCGCCTCAGGGCTGTGCGGCCAGGGGAGGCCGGGGCTGGGCGCAGGCAGCGCCCGGCCCAGGGGCTCAGCCCGCGACAACCCTTCCCTCCTGCCGCTCTCCCCAGCTGGCAGAGAACAGGAGCAGAGCGGCCGAGCACCTGCGCCAGGCCCTGAGCTACCTGGAGAGCCCACAGGAGCCCCTGCGAGAGGCGGCCGTCAGGATCATGGGTGAGCCACGAGCCCGGGCTCCCTCCCCGGCCCGGCCCGGCGCAGCTCGGCCCCAGCCCCGCCTGCTGCCTCGGCAGCGCCGGCCGGGCCCGGCGCCGTGGAGCCGCGCCTGGCCTGGGCATTGCTGCTGCCGCCCTCTGGCAGCCGTGCCCTTGGGCGGCAGCGTGCGCCAAGGGCCGGGCTGAGCCCTGCCGGGCCAGCAGCCCGTGTGGCCACAGCGCCGGCAGCGCCGCTGGCAGGGAGCTGTGCCGGGGCCGTGACAGGCTCTGTGTTCGCAGGCATGGCCGGGCGGTGCCTCAGGAGGCAGCAGCAAGGGCTCCGGCTGATCTTCACTGGTGAGTGAGGGCAGCGGGCTGACAGCGGGGGCTGCCCAAGGAGCTGCAAGCCCTGCCCCGCCTTTGGAGAGCTCTGCTCCCTGTGCGCACGAGGGCTGATGTGGGCAGAGCACACGGAGATTTCAGGGACACGTGGGGGAGTCCTGGCAAATACCTCCCAGCCCATTCCAAAGTCTCCTACTCCTTTCTGGCTGGGATGGCTCTGTTCAGAAGGTCTTGTAGGATTCCCTCAGACCCGCGCTGTTGCCATGCCTCTGTTCCTGTTTCTTGCACCCTTCAAGGCCGGAGGCAACGTGCCATCCCATCCTGCTGTGACCAGGCGAATCAAGTCGACTTTCCCCGGAGAGCTCAACAAGTAGGGACATCTTCTGGATCCAGTCAACCAGTGTCCCAAGAAGGGCACCAGGAGACACCCAAGAGGACATCGCCTCCCAGCGCTGCTGGAAGTCCTGGCACAGCTGATGCTGGACACAGTTCTTGTGGCTTCAGCCCTCTCCCTGCCTGTTGACAGCTCCGTCCCTCCAGCCCTCAGACACTGCCCATCCCCATTTTTTCCCTCCACTCTCCCTCCCTGTAGATAGTTGCCTCCCTCCAGCCCTCAGACACTGCCCATCCCCATTTTATCCCTCCACTCTCCCTCCCTTTAGATAGCTCCCTCCCTCCAGCCCTCAGACACTGCCCATCCCCATTTTTTCTCTCCACTATCCCTCCCTTTTGATAGATCTTCCCACCAGCCCTCAGACTGTCCATCACCTTTTTCTCTTTCCCCTATCCCTCCCTTTAGATAGCTCCCTCCCTCCAGCCCTCAGACCCTGCCCGTCCCCTTTTTGCCCTCCCAGCTCATCCCTGCGCTTTGCCTTATTCTAATAAAAGTTTGGCTTCTTCACTTTGTCTGCATCCCTGTGGAATTGAAGCAAATCCGGGGCCCTGGGACACACAGGCCCCTGCTGCCGTTCTCCGCCATGCCGTGTTTTGTGCACAGACCCAGAGGAACGAGGGCAGGTCAGGCTGGAAAGGTCCCTGTGCTGAAGGTGCAGTTCCACAGCACTGTGCACTTACACATCTTGCTGAGCACCTCACAGCCTCTGAGTTTTGGAAGAGCCAACCTGAGTATGCTCTGAACCCAGCTGAGAGGGATTCCATGGCAAGCATCCACAGAGGGCAAAGGAGCTTGGAATGCTGGAAGCTTTCAAGAATTGCTTCCTGAAAGCACAGCAGCGCTCCATCCCTGCACAGGATGAGGAAGAGGGCAGAAGCAGAGAGCATGCGGGCTTAGCAGGGAGCTCTGGCTGTGCCTAAGGGCAAATGAAGCAGCAGCACGGTGCCCGAGACTGGGACACGCGGCCGTGCCGCTGCCCGCAGCGCTGCCAGGCAGTGCCGGGATCCCGGCTGTGCTTCTGCTCCCCACAAGGGAGGAATGGCAGCCCCAGGCTCAGAGCCAGTCAGAAAGCCAAGCAAGGGAGAGCAGAGGGAGGGCACCCTTCCAGTGTCTCTCGGCCATGGCCGCAAAACAGCCCCTGCTGCTTCTTCCTCCACCTGTGTTTGGGCTGTGCTGGTGGCAGAGCCAGCCAGGCTGTGCTCTGTGTTCCAAAGCCTGTTGGGAGCTGCCATGAAAAGCTCTGTGTGCCCAGAGAGAGTCCTGGAAGGTGCTGGCAAGAGCCTCTAAACTAAATATAGGATCTTTCAGTTCAAATATGTGGTTTCCTTTAGCAAGAAAGAGCTCCTCTGACTCTGTCAGTGCTTGTTTTGCTCTCTTTGGACTGTCTAATGCTTGGACCAGGAACTTCCACCAATTCCAGGATCTGCAGTGGCAGTAGGGGTTGTGCAGTTGGAATGGTGGCAATGGAAGGACACATTAGAGTCCCATGCCAACTTTGATGCTGTTATGTTTGCTCAGCAGTTGACAACATGAGGAGAATTCAAGTTTTCCTCTCCACTTGGGGAATCACAGAATGCCAGAACATTTGGCGTTGCAAAGTATCACAAAGATCATCTGGTTCCCACCACCCTGCCCTGGGCACAGGTGCTGTGCAGGCACAGCTGTCACTAGAACTGGAAGAACACTTTTCCATGTTTACCATTTTCTCTCCTGGATTTCAAGCTAGCATGAAAAATTCAGCTGGTTACAGCTGAATTATGTAGCTCACAGGATTTGGAATAGGAGTCTCCAGTGGGCCATGGTATGTCCATTCAGCCTTTGTTAGACCATCCAGATGGAGCTCAGCCCTGTGCAGCCCAGGCACAGGCAGCAGGCTGGTCCATTTCAGCATGCCAAAGTCTTTGGGGCTTCCTGTGCACCCTGAGGCTCCTGAATCCATTCTTGAATTCCCAGTTAGTGCTGGGCAGGACATGAGAACACAGGAATGGCCTCTTTGGCTCATTCTTGGGTTTGCTGCTCCTGCCTAAA